>CP032251.1:30263134-30970816 GCA_005610355.1 Gossypioides kirkii
AAATTAGAGGCTGATGCGGGCTTGTAAATTCGAAGGTGGAGGTTATGGGTTTTGTCAAACATGGCGTCTTCGAAGTCCACAGAGTTCTGGTGGTGGATGACAGGCATGTTGAATTGTATGGTTTTGGATCTGAAAACGGTGCCGTCACTCAACACTTGGAGGACTCCCAAGCAGTCTTCCACTATGTGAGGAAATGAGCCCATGATTGTTTTAAGTTGTTGGGTGAAGATGGTTGGGAATGGTGGGGTTTATATAGAGAGAGAAAGAGGGGGGTTGAAAGTGGAGAAACTGTAGAGTGGAAAGGGGGTGATGGTGTAAATGCAATGGATGATAGTAATGGAGGGATGGTTCCACATCATGACCTGGTCATCGCTTCAATTTCGTTTTTTCTTTTCAAATATGGACCATAGATAAGCTTGGCTGTCTCTTCTAATGTTTATTTGAAAGGGAATTTCGTCATTGCTTCTTTGTGTTCCTCTTTTTCGTGTTTTTTTTTTCATTAATTAAATTTTATCACTTGATATATATGAATTAAATAAATAGAAATAATTTTTAATAATAAAAAAAACAATATAAAAAAAATGATAAACAAATTATTTTTTTTTACATTTATATAGATTATAATCCAAAATGAACAAAAATAAATATTTTACTCTTATTGACAAATTAAACAAGAAATTCATAGAAATTTTTCAATTTAAAAAAAACAAACAATTTAAAATAGAAAAAGAGCCCACGCTTATGATTTTTCCAGTAAATCCCGCAAAGATTTCAATACTTTTTTTTCCTTTTAATTATTTAGTTACTTTAATTTTTTAAATAAATTTATTTAAATTAGGAAATATATCTTATTTAAATAAGTTTATAATAACAATATGTTTAAAAACTGTTGTTGTAACATTATGTTATTAGTGCCAAAAAGCCTTTCTTTTAAGTGACGTCCTGTTCTAATGTTGATCGACGACCACTCGTAGTTTTTTTTTTAATTTTTTATATTCAAATTTTTTTATATATTTTGGTTTTCTTTTAGTTTTTATCTGTTTTTGTGACACGCTTTTCTTCTGCCTTGTGACACACTTCTGTCTTATGGAACTTTTTCGTCTACCTTTATAGTAGATTTGCGTTCATGGATTGTTTTCTTACAATGCTTGGCTCTGATTTGCGGTTATCAATGGTCTTTCAGTAATTTAATATCTTTTTGTGGTTCGTTTACCGATCAATCAAATCTGTTTTGCGAAGCAGCCTGCAAGATTGTTAGTTTCGCTCATCATCCCTATTTTGATCCTTAAGTGTGTTGGTGGATAGAGACAATAAGTTTTGTTTCATGCTTCCTTTTTCTAGTGTTTCATTTTATTCTTGTTGTTGCATCTCATTAGACGTGTTTTCTAGTTTTTTTTTTAAATTTCCCTTTATTTTATTATTTTTCTACCACATTTTAATTTCGTTTAAAATATTTCTATATTTTAATTTCTAATAAATTCAACCAATATATTATTAAAAAAAAACCTCTCTTTTCAAAATGATTCTTGTTATACTACCCGCATAAAGAATGCTAAAGGCCCAAGAATTACATGACCCATGAGGTCCAAACCACCAACAAAAGACAGCTGGCAGCAAAATATCTCAAGAGAAGAATATTTAAGGGTTAAACAAACAACTCTTAATAAAAAATAAAAAAAATTATTTGTGCCCTTAAAAAGTTTTTTATCGAGTCTTTAATGATAAAAAAATAATTAATAAACCTTTTTTTTGTAATGAATACATTAATTCAAGATTGTTTGAAAGGAAGCTCGATCATCCAAGTTGTTCTTTGACAAGAGAAGACAGTTTTGTCATTTGAAAGTTAGTGATATTTCTTGTATCAAATTTAGGACAAATACCAAAGAAAAACGTGAAGAAATTTGAGGCAAAGTGATGAAGCTCATTGTGCAAGGTTGCGGCCCTCTATTCAAATCTGCAATTTTATTAAGTGCAATTTGATTCGCCGGGATACCTTGGTATAAAAGGGTTATTTTTCTATCACTTGTCCCGAAAAGTATTGGGGTGAATCAAGAGTCACAATGCTGTGTATGTTATTAATCGTCTTCCTACTTTAGTATTTCAAAATCTTTCTCCTTAAATATTGCTTATTACTGAAGTCTTTGACATCCTTATGAACACACCAAATTAGAGCCCCGTGCATGATTACGTAGTTTTCTCGGATATGGGGCAGAACAAAAAGGATATAGGTGTTGGGATCCTATCTTTGAAACAAATGTTACATATTTCTCGGCGCGTTACCTTTTAGAAAAGCACCATGTTTTCTTTTCTCTCAAAGTTTCATCAATTAGACACCTCTTCATCCTTATTCTTTGCTATCCCTAATGTTGAGTTATCTCCTAGTTTTGATCTAGTTCATTCTGATGATCTCAATGAGAATCCTTCCACTTTTAAGTCCACTCCAACTGATCCACCTTTGATATCACAACCATTCGGCAGTCAACTTGGGTAAGAGAAACTCCCCGTCCCTACCATTGTTATTCAGCTCTTTTAACTCATCAAGACCCTTATTCCTCTTTGGCAGCAAGCTGTGAATGAAGAACTTCAAGCTCCAAAGAAAACGCACTCATGGGATTTGGTTAATCTCCCTCCCGATAAGACCTCTATTGGATGCAAATGGGTTTACAAAATTGAAACTCATTCTGGTGATACTATTTTGGTCACTAAAGGATACAATCAAGAGTATGGCGGCATAAACTGTGAAGACACCTTTGCGCCAAATGGCACGATTGACTTCTATGTGCAGTCTATTGGCTATTGTTGTTGTGCCAAAATGGAAACTACTTCAAAAAAATGCATTTCTGAATGGAGACTTGCAAGTAGAGGTTTACATGCATCCTCTTCTTGGCATTTCCCATCCTACTCATAAAGTTCGTCAACTCCGTCAACCAAGCACCCAGAGCTTGGTTTACCCAATTTAGTTCTACTACTGTTACTCATTTTGGTTTTGTCTCGAGTTCTATGATTCTGCTTTATTCATTCGTCGCATTAATCATGGCCTTGGTCTACTTCTTCTCTATGTTGATGCTATGATCAAAACAGGCGATGATACATACAATAGTATCTGCGCAAACATTTTGAAATGAAAATCTTGGTTCACTTAGTTACTTTCTCGCTCGGTCTTGGAAGTTTTTTGTATTTCTCAAGCTAGGTATGCTTCTGATATGCTTTCTCGAGGAATTACAAACAACAAGACTATCATTTCCAAATCTAGCACAAATCCGAGTATTGTGCTCTTGCTGATGCAACATCTGAATTAATTTGGCTTTGTTGGTTGCTAACAGACACATTCAAGAGCCGCAATACTTTATTGTGATAATAGAAGTGCCATGCAAATTACTTATCATGATGTCATCTATGATTTTTGTTTGCCATCATGTCAATCATGGTACCCTTTGGTTGCTCTATGTTACCACTGCCAATCAAACAGCTGAGATCTTTACCAATTCTCATTGTTCTAGTTGATTCCACGATTCATTGAGCAAACTCAAGTTGGCATCCACTATCCCACCTTGAGTTCGAGGGAGTTAGCATGATTTAAGGCACCATTTGTGGCAAAAAATTATAGGATTGTTTATGCTTGCTAGGATATTATTTTGTATATTTTCTTTTCCTTTTATTATCATTGCAACTTGCTCTTGCGTGTGTATATAGGAGACCATTTGTAGAAGAAAGTGATACGAAATACAAACATCATATTCCCTCTGCAGTTTCTTTCATTAGGATTGAGGTGAATCCGGATGTAAACCAAAAGCAAGGCAAGCCGCTTAACATTAACTCGTATACTTTGCACCCTTTTATACCACAATCCATTGAGTTCAAACCCAAATATAACATAATAGGCTTAAGTCTTAAAACACAACATTTACTCGATAAAAAAAAAGGCAATTTGGCTCAACAAACTAGAAGTAGGCTCTAGCTCAAACGCTTGTACACATGGCATTACCCTATGCTTCTCTCTGGTCTGGTTAACAAAAGAAGCTTCTACACAAAGCTTCACCAATTCAATCACTCAGTAAAATCAAGGGCTAACGTCCTTAAGAAATCAGGAGAAATGAACTAGCTAATAACGATGAGCAGTTAAATCTAAGCACGAGCTCAGGCAACTTTGGGCAGCCCCACAAAAGCTATATATATTAAGACGTACGATGAGATTGACCAGGTAGGACCCCTGCATAACTTAGCACCATTTCCTATCGGTCATTTCAGCATCGAAGGGTGCCTCAAAATATCAACTCTGGTGCCCTCTAATATGTTTCTGGCTTCGCAGATCACCTGGAGCACAAATTCAGCCCAATCCAGTACCCGCTACAAAATAGACCTTAGCACACCCCATAGGTTATAGCATCGGTAAGGGGTATACCATAAGATGCTAATGCACATGCAAAGCAAGGAGTAACTTGCTAAATCTACAAAGTAGAGAAAACGTAAAGGAAAAATGATTTAGTAATAATAAAGCCATCTGAAAATGAAAATCTTAATATTTTTCATGAGCTAATTTATTGTTACACTGTCAGATTACAGAGTTTTCTTATTCCAAGGAACAAAGAACAAGGAAACTGGGATGTAGCCAGGGATAGCTTATGAAAAGAAATGATGGATGACAGCAACACTACTGCTAACTCCTATCCAACCAGTCAGAACTGATTCTCTGGTTGGTGCAATGACGAAAAATAGCTTCAGCATAAGTTTAGCAGAACAGCCACTGAATAGCACGCATGCATTTAGCAACAGCAAATGATGACCACTGCTTCTAGAAACAAACATGGGGAGGAATTAGCTTTCCTGGATTCATGATGTTGTTAGGATCCAGAGCTGTTTTGATTCGTTTCATTGTCTGCAAGGCCTCTATTCCAAGTTCCTTTTCTAGATACTGAAAACATAAACCAACATGTTAATGATTATGTTTTCATGAACATATACCCTTCAATTTACCGCTTTATTTAAACAAGTCCCTATAATTTTTGTACACCTGAATAAGCCTTCAGCCTTTTAACTTGTACTCAGATAAGCCCTTGATTAACCTTTTTCACTTGTACCCAAATAAACTCCTAACTTTTAATTTTTACTTAAATAAACCCTTAACATAAATTAACATGAAATAAGGAGTTACTTAGATACAAATCAAAGGATAAGGGCTTATGTATAAGTAAAAGAAGTATAGGGGCTTATTTAAATAATGTGATAAAGTTCAAGGGTCGTTTTAATTTTAGCCTAAATAATGTATACATGCTAAAAATTTGAACATTTATTATTATTGGTACTAAAAGAAAACAATTCTTGGCCTGTGAATTGTGATGGTGACCTTGTTGAAGAAACCACCAAAAGGTGGCATCTTGGCAGTCCAAATCAAACCATATGAAATCCAATGAAATAGAGAGATATACCTTCATTTTCCCAGTGCCAACACCGTGTTCGCCGGTGCATGTTCCTGCCCATTTATAAGCTCATTGAAATTAAGTTCAATATTAGAATTGATTCAGCAATATCATAGTATGCTGTATGCATGAGCTAAAGTAATATACTCCCTACTCTTTAAGCCCAAGATAATTCTGAAGCTAACAAAAGTATTCTAATTACCAGCATCAGCATATTATGAGCAGAATTAGCTTCAATAATTCATTCTCTGAAATAAACTGACATAGTGCCAAGAAGAGAGTATGAACCTTCCATTGACAAAGCTGTATAAACCATAAATTGATTTAGCCTTTCAGCTTCTCTCCTCTGCTCTTCTTCATTAGGATCAAAGAGAATGACTGTGTGAAAGTTCCCATCACCAGCATGGGCAATAACTGTACTGTAATTATGAAAAACAAAAGCATCTCTGCATTATCAGTATCGGGTCAAGTCAACACACAAATAACAAAGCAAGTCCCAAATGGAAAACCAATAAGAATATAGTTTGAATATACCAAACCAGTGATGATGCATCCAGCTCTTTCTTGGACCTTGAGATTAATTCTGCAAGGTTTGATAGAGGAACACAAACATCCTACATGAAGAAAAAGCTGAATTTGGTAAAATGGCTCCTTCCAACCTTGGAAATCAGGCAATGACAATTAAATAATTTTAAATCAGATTACTTGAGATCCAGATATGCTAATTCTTGTATTCTAACTTACAGAAATCATTGCTTCGAAATTGGGCTCCATAGCAAAGCATGCCCATAGGGCTTCCTTCCTGATCTGCAGGAACCAACATAATAAAGATGAGTAATCAATGGCATCTTTATTTGGATAATGTAAATATACATAACCCAAGATCTTATTTAAAATAATCAAATTAATAATATATATACATAAAAGGAATTATCATAAAATATGGACATTGAGAGGAGAGGTATGATTTATGTCAATAAAACCAAGTACTGACTTATTAAACATAACATGAAAGTCCAGTCAGTCTTGAGACGTTTTAGGAATAATTTAGTACAAAGTTGTAAGTCCAGCCAGTCTTGAGACATTTTAGGATTATGTAAACTCCCTCCCTCCTAAACCCTAGGTTCCCCTTTCCCTCCTTTATAATTCCGGGTTCTATGAGCACAATAATATTATCCTTGGCATGCATTATTGCATCTGTATCCTGCCTTTCCCTCTGACAAAAAAGCATATTCACTATTATGATCAGGAGAATTATAGAAACAGAAACTGCACAATCAGCTTCCCTTCTTAGGTGAATCCTCCCACCTAGTAAAATGAATGTGGCTTGTGGACAAGTGCGTAGTGCACTCAGCTGCTATTAACTGGATCAGATCATTTTTCAACTTTCAATAAGACTCCCGGCCTTTTTCTTCAATACTCAGCCCTCAATCAACTTTAAATGTGCCAGTTAACTGGGTTCTATGAGAAAGAAGTTCTTCATCCTTCTTTTAAATATGAAACATGCTCAATTCTTGCTCTTGTCAAATGGCATGGAATAACAAAAACGACAAGCTAAAACAGTCTCACTTCTACTCTGGTTTGCTTCTAAGGACCTGTAAGTCTAATGGTTGTTCACCAGGATTCAAAAAATCATCAAAAATATTTCCATAAAAAGAATTACTGATAAGGATTCTTCAAGTTGTCTAACCAAGTTCTTGAACATCACTTAATACAAATCAAGTTTCATCTTTGACGTAATTAATACCAAAATGACAGAGAGATAAGCCTTACGAAGGAAAAGAGAACTTGAAAAACATACAAAAGTTTTATCAGCCAAAAAATATACAACTAAAGTGTCAAAAACTAAGCTATATTACCTTCCACAGTTCTTTTTTAGCTTCAGGATCTTCTGCAAAAACAAAATCCGAGCCATTGTGCTTAGAAACAATTCTTTGAACAATCTGCGTTTGCTCATGGGAGTATGCCTCTAACAAAAAATAATAAATATTTTAGGATCCAGGACAAGTAACAAAGAAAAAGCTTAAATATGACAACTGACTCAAGCTCCGATTCAAACAAGCCACAGGCTTTGACTCTCTTCTGGCAAAATCAAAGTGCATGTAATCTGTTTTTGTTCTTCTATATTTCTTGCTATATGACTAACATTATGGATGTACAAAGATCTTTAAAAAAGAAAAATAAAGATAAACACTTAGGAAACCTTCCAGTTCAAATAATAAGACTAGAACCCAACATGCTAAATTCATAGTTAACTTGCTTTAAGGTTTGAATGAAGTAGCAAGGCCAAATTATTCTATCCAAAAGCTTAGCAATAGAAATTCTCCCCAACTTGACATTAAAGAAGAAATTAATGGATAAATTCAAAAAAGAAAAAGGGAGCAATCCCGTAACTCACCGGTGCCAATAAATTCCAACATTAGAGTTGGAACTTCAGGCAAATTCTTCCCATTAGCGATATTGACAGCCCTTACTTGGACTTCATCCAATAATTCAACCCTTGACACCTAAAATACATGGAAACAAATTCTAAGAAACTGAATTAAAAGTGCATAAATTTTACAGGTATAACCTACCTGAATTCCAGACAACATGATGTCAATAGCAACATCTGCAGCATCCTTAATTGTGGGGAAGTTGCACATTGCAACCTGCAATATTATAAAATCAGTCAAAATGCATAAAAATTAAGATCTAAACTAGTAGTTCTGCTAAACTTGATTTTATTCCTTATTGCCTGAACTCTCAAACCTTAAATCCTACAAATTTCCTGATGAACTATTTTGTTTCTTTCTTCTTGTTTGCACTTGTAACTTTTAAACATCTATACCACTGCCACAGTTTTCAGTTTCCAACCATTCATTTGTAGCAAGATCCAATTGAATTAAACCAGTCTTTTCACAGCCAACAGAAAACACCACCAAGAAATAAAAGCTCAACATTCATAATCATTTATTTACGTAGAACACTCAGATGCATCCTTAACGGTTCACTTGCAGAACAGACTTTAATGATTAAGTTGAGTACATTAAAAGAGTCAAATCATTGCACATTTTATATCCCATTATCGAAGGAAACAAGTTTAAATTGCAAAAGAGATGCCTTCAAGCAGAAAAAGGTCAATTTACCACTGAATGCTCTGGAATTTTCTGAAGCCGTAGAGTGACTTCTGTTACTACACCAAGGGTCCCCTCACTTCCAATCATCAGGCGAGTCAAATCATACCTAAGAAAAGCAAAACCAATGAGAATAAAATCATACAAAAAAAAAAGGGGGGGGGGGATAAATAAACACAAAGTGCATAATTTGATTAAGAAAAAGGTATCATAACAAAATGCTGATAATCTTTTGCATGTCAAACTACTAGATCATGCTAGCTTGACTCAAGCAGTAAAAACTTGTTGCTTATTTAACAAAGCCCAGCTCCAAGGACTCTGTCATTTATGGCAATTCTACAGGTGTCAACACATGTCACTGAATATGCGTCAAACATGTCACTAAATCTGACACCGAATATGCATCTGGCACATTACCTAATTAATGCTAAAGAATAGGGTCTAGAAGGAACGATCACAATAAATTTGATAAAAGAAACATTTTCAAAGAAAAATATTTATTGCTTTTTGTAAAATTAATAAAAGATTCTTATTTATAATGTGGTAATGCATTATATATTTCTTATAAATATTTAATATCATGTATCAGTGTAGCCATATCTTACTCAGGGAAATGCTTTAAACGAACCATGAGTCCAAAAATTTGAGCAAACAAAGAATCACACACTTGGAGACACATCGAACATTGGTACCCTAGTCTAGGTAACATAAACTTAAGTCTTGAAGTCACTGACCATTTCTCTCTTTCACCATAATACCCTAAACAAATAGATAAATTGAGCAACCTGAAAAAAAAATTGAAGGAATGCCTAAAATATCCCAAGAACACAGAAAATTGTCTTGGGCTCCAAAAGTTCCAAGTGCCTTTAACAAAAGCAAATGACTGTGCTAGAAATATAAGCATGTATTCCGGAGGAAAGAGAGAGAGAGAGATTATTCAAAGACATAGGTGATAGGACAACATACCCAGCAGCACTCTTACGAGCACGAGAAGCTGTCTTAACAATATCTCCATTGGCAAGGACCACCTGGAATGTACAATATGTGAGAAATACCTCACTGATGAACAAGTTAATCCATCGAAAGAGTAATTGACAAACCTTGAGACTGATTACATTGTCACGCATAGTGCCATACCTACATGCTAAAAGCAAAATCATTAAATCCAATAAACAGTAAAACCGTATAAGCATTATACACATTTAATGAAATAATATGTGCAACTAAGAGACCATCCAGCTAATGCAATGTTAATGAATTTCAGTTCTTTTCCATAAAACACAACTATTAATGATTGTTTTATTAAAAAAGAAATCAAAGCAGAAAAAAGATTACACATTAAAATGCACGTGTGACCATTCTTTACCAACACATGCATATATAAAACATATTTACCAATTTTAGAGAAGCATTCTTGATCGTGGAATCTGAAATCTCAAGAAATAGAAAAAGTGACTTATATTTTTAAGGTAAATATCCTTCAGTCTCAAGGTGTTAATATTTTAAAATATCAATATTTCCATTATCCTACAATCAAATTTCACCAAAGGATCACATTCATTAGTGAACATTCATTTTTTTGCACTGTGCATGATTCTGAAAGATGATAATCAATTAAAGGTACAAATAGCCTTCATTGACAGTTTTCTTAAAATATTATTGCATCATGTTTGCACCTCAAAGAAAGGTGAATTAGAGATATTATTAGCAATATTAATCTTCCAGCCTTGTAATGCATCAGAACATGCAGGACAATAATGAAGTTTTCTTCAGGAAACCAATGGCGTCTAACTTCCCGAGATAAGAAACTATCACAGGCATGTATTTTACAATGCAATGTCACGATATTGAAGTCTTCAACAGGTATCCTTAAAGCAAAGAAAGGTTATATAACTACTGTTCTGCTGAAAAAGGTCACTAATGGCACTAGCTGACTCCTCAGTATGTGACTTGAGGCAGTTAAATGTTTTTAATGTTTATTTTCTTTATCAAAAGGGACAAAAAAGCCCGTAAAACATTGTTTAACCCATGATGAACTAAAACATGGACTATATAGGCATTGAAGATATATGTGCCCTAAATGCATAAAATGTTTTTAGTGAGGAATCAAAGCCTATGCATTCTTTCAGAAGTTTAAACACAATCCTGAAGCCACTTCGAAACCCTTTTTGTCTAATTCAGGCTTCATCTACATGCACAACAGAGATACATTTTCCAGGAGAAATAACATCCATCATTTCATATCTGAATACAATTGTTTGGTACAAAATTGTAAGAGAGATTTCAGATGTAATTTTTCAACAAACCAAGGGGGCAACTAGGGAAGGCAAAGAAAGACAGTAGTAGAGTAGCAACTACCTCACGGCTAAAGATCCAGAGCAGCGTGTTGCACACATGCCTCCTATTGTTGCACCAGGCCCTGCAGGTCAACATGGTTTAAGATGATAATCTTACACTCAAGCCAATAAATAATATATAATATAATATATATATCTGATGCTTTTATCAAGGAGTGTAGCACAATGTTGCAATAAGTTTTTTTGCATTAAGAAAATGATATGTTGCAAGGATAACTCTAGCAAACTGACCTGGATCAAGGGGGAAAAATAAACCATAAGGCTCCAAGTATTCATTAAGTTCCATCCATCCAATTCCAGGCTCAACTACAACATCCATGTCCCGAATATGCAACGCCTTAACTCTCTACAAATTTAAAAAAATCACTTCTAGTATCACAAATTAAAAAACAAAATGGATAGTACTGCAAATTCATTTTACACGATGGAACATTGATGATTTTGTCACAAAATTATTTGCAAATTCAAGTCAACTAATTGTCAAAAGAGTGTTATAATAAAGCTTCAGCTCAAAAATTACAAAACAGGTTTAGAGTGAGTGCCACAATGACTAGATGCTAATAGAGCCCAGGCCGCAGGGCAAGCTTCAGTTGGAAGCCATTACTAAGAAGCACATAAAACAGTATCAATAAAATGCATGGTATAAAATTAAAAAGAGTATATTTCAATCTTTTTTTTAATTTATCTAGGAAATATGATTAAATATACCTTCATTAAGGTCATGTTTATGCAAACACCTCCATTAGGAGACAAAGTGTGCCCCTCAATAGATGTGGCTCCACCATATGGTACTATAGGGACCTGATTACAAGCATAAAAGAACAATTAAAATTTTATACTTGCTCAAGAAGAACCAAGACATTTTTGTTGTACCCTGGCAAAGCTCATACTCTAGATGACACAGTGTCTGCCACCTGTACTAAGAACTTTCTTGTCATTAACCAATCCATACAATTCAACTCAAAGAGAACCCCAAATACATGACAAATTGTACTTAAAGTGGAAAAAGGAAAGAGAAATGCATTATTGATGATCTTATATACAAACAAAGAAACAAACTAACCTTATGTTTATTACAAGATTTGACAATCTGGGAAACTTCCTCCTCGGACCTGTGCATATGAATTGTGAATAGAAGTTGAAAAAAAATAAAGAAATGTTGCACATATATGGTGAACAGTTCTCTAACTTCTGGAGTGACCCAGGTTTTTGCAAAAAAGCACCATGATCAATGCATTGCATCCATTCAAACTACAAGGTTTGTTTTATAAAAGTCATTGTTTCTCACTCAACAGTTACCAAACATATCTGAGAAATAACACCTGAATCTGGGAGTAGAGAATTGCTTTAGTTATAGCTTAAATCATGCTAATAAAATACAATGAGACTCTGCAAATGGTTTATTATAAAGTACTACTAGAAGCCGACCTAAGTAAGAAGAAGTTTCCAGTTTTGCTACATGTTCGAGTTCAACATAATCCCAGTAGTAGTTCCATGACACTACAAAACATCTTATTCAGATGTGACATGCATGTAAGGTGTATGATCAGAAGAGTTCATTCCAAATGAACTAGGTAAAGCCCGTACCTGAATATGCATGTCAAATTCAAAGATCTTTCAAAATGATATCCAATGTTTAAAATATGCCAATTGCTTCAGGGTTTCTGAGACATACTAATCAATGCTGCATTTATCTGTTTTAGTATCATCGTTGCATATTTTACTCAATTTCCAAAACAGCTCTGTAGCTTTACAAGTACATAAACCTTAATTAACAACTAATACTGCAATTATCATATCTACTTCAACTTCTGCAGTCCACAACTAATAAGAATAAGAGGGACTCCCAAACCCATGAAATTAATTTTTTTAGGACTATTTAATTTAATTTATTTTTAATTATTGATTTGCATAAAATCATTGTGTTCACAAAGAAAAGCAAACTGATGTCTTCTTTACAACAAAAAGAAAAAAAAATACCAAACGCTGAACCCCAAAGATCAAGAATCAGACTCACCTAGGGAAAACAACCACATCAGGAATATTTACTGCTGTATGAAAGCTGTTCTGTGGCTTCCCATGGTAGAATCTTTCATCATAATCCAAAGTCATATTATCCTGTAAAGTAGCTTATTTCACCAACTGTTACATGAACAATGAATTTAAATAACAAAAAAAAAAGATTAAAAGAAGGTAAATCACTTGACATATAGCTTTTAGTTCATCAATAAGCTCTTGTGGAGCTTCTTTATGAGTGCCCTTCACCACAAACTCTGTGCTTGCCTTCACACCAATGGTCACTTCCCTTAAAAGCAAATTAAAAAAAAAAACATTTATTTGGGTGATTTCTTAGTTACCCAAGAAAACAAAAGGGCATAAAGGAAAGTTGAAAATTTTATACTGAAACAACAGTTGAAACTCAATTTTCACTCAATAAAAAATGACAAAAAAAAAATAGAGTATATTAAAGAAAACAAACCGAGAATCCAGATTAGAGGGTTCGCAGAGTGAAGGGTGATTGTTGTGGGATTGAAAAGTAAGGGATCCAGCAGAAACAGCAAAAGCCAGAGGAAGCAAACAGCTGGACCATGAAAAAGCATGGCTATTGGTTTTCTCAGCTATGGCGGATGGTAAGTTCTTCTGACAAGTATTAAGCTGAAATTTGTAATGGTAAAAAGAGTCGCGAAAAGCATTGGAGAAAGCTGATTTGTTCGAACAAGAACGCAAGCGAGCGAGCCAGAACGAAAAGCCCATGTTTGGAACTTGACAATCTGATAACTTTTTTCCTTATTTTAAGAACATAGATATAATAACTTAAACAGGTGGCGAACTTCAATTTCCCGTTGACTTGGATTTCTTGCAATTATAAACCCTTCAAATTGCTTTGGATATTCGGCACACGGGCTCAGTATTCACTCTCTGAGTCTCATGCATGTATCTCATATTAACCCAAACTCACCAAAGTTGTGAATATTCAAGCGACTTGCAACAATGTGTTTTCAGAATGGGATATAGATAATTCTGGCTTGACATATCTTATCACTGAGGTTATCTCGTAATTTTGTAATGCATCGAGAGTTTGAATGAAAATATGGATTCGGAAATTAGATTTTGACAAAAAATATTTATTTTTTTAATGGATTGAATCTCGAATAAGATTTTTTTGGTCCAAGCTCGTCCTGACCTTAATCTGACTTTTTTTTCTGCTGCTGTTATGTTACTATTTTGTTATTGTTATGTTGTCATTTTGCTACAATTTTATTATATTGCTATTATTTTGTTATTATTATTTAGATATTATATAATTTTTATTTTATTGTTAATTTTGCTACTATTTTAGAAACATTCGCTTGTTAAGTTGTAATTATATTAGTGTTATTTAAGTATAGAAACTTTTTTAATATATTTTAAATTTTTTGAAAAATATTTATTTTAATATTTTTAGTGTATATGGTTTATTATATTTTTTAATTTTTTTATATAAAAATAATTTAAAATTTTTAATACAAGTGAGCTCGAGTTTAGCATTTTTTATTTGCATCAAGCTTGAGCAAAATTTTAGACCTGTTTTTTAAAGTGAACCTGAACTTATCAAATGAATCTAAAATTTTACATTGACCCGACCTAACCCATGATATAATCCTCCCAAGTTACAACCTTGAGCCTCCTGAAGAAGCTTCTTACCTACTTGTTTAAAACCACTAATGAGTTAAAGTTTGAAGAGCTTAGTAAGTAGACATGGATTTCCCATCTTTCATTATTCTATAATAGTAGAAAGTCTTTTGTAAACCATGTTAAAAAGTTAAAATATGCTTAAATCTGTATATTCTTTATATATATATATATAGTCCTCTACTTTTTATTTTAAGAAAATTAGGTTCTTTATTTTTCATTTTTAAAAAACAAATCTAATTGTTAATATTATTTTGTTAAATTCATATTCATCAATACTTTTTTTTGTTACATGATTATTTTTTATATTTCAAAATATCACATAAATTTAATAGAGAAATTTTAATGATATTAATAATCAAACTTAAATTTTAAACATGAAAAGTAAATTAACTAAATTCTTAAAAAGAAATAGAACTACAAAGAGTAGACGGATTTGAAGCATATTTTAACTTAAGAAATTGTGGCTTTTATAGTATTAAAATTAAGGGTAAACTATACAAAAATAGTCGCTTTTGTTTGCATTAGATTACATTTTAATCATTTATGTTTGAAATATTACGTTTTATTCACTAACGTTATCATTTTGTTACGAAATAGTTACTCTGCCGTTAGGTTCTGTTAATTACAACTGAAAAAAAAAACTCAGTTGGACATCTAATTTGATATTTAAAACACATTTGGATTGTCACGTAGGATTGCCGTTAGGGAGGTAACAGAGCTTAACGGTAGAGTGACCACTTCATAACAAAACGATAACATAAATGACTAAAATATAATCTTAAGCAAACAAAATAACTATTTTTATTGTTTACTCTAAAATGAATCAAAGTTAATTATTTTTATGGAATGAAAATAAAATATAACAATAGATAAATAATTTAAAATATATTTAAAATGCTAATATCAAAATACTTAAAATAAAAATGATAGAATAATAAAAAAATTCCAATAGTAAAAATAGTATTATAATTCAGGTATATAATATAATTTGTTATTTTAATTCCATGGGTTAAATTAAGAGATGGTTAGATACACCACTTCTTTAGTTAATTAAAATTTCTTTTTTTGGTACACTTTAGTTAAATACTTTAACAATAATATATTTATCATCCATAATGTTGATTAGTGATGAGTGTGTTGGAGATAAATTATCTTAATTTAGCTAAACCATTTTGATTAAATTATCCAAATTTAGCTCAACAATGTAACCCTAAACAATCATTTAAGTTACCCGTAAACAACACTCACGGGTTTAACTCTCCATCAACGGATTGAATCTCTACCGTCCATCTTTCACCTGTGGTGAAAATCAACCCATCCATGGTTTTTTACTTTTACCTTTTCTTTTTTATCTTTCCAAGTAATGCTTACCTCATTTTCGCTTACCCTCGACACGGGGATGAAGAAAAAAAAAACCTTTAAATAAAAACCCAAAAAGCTTAATTAAAAACAAATAAATTCTCCCCCACTCATAAAATATTGGGGGTTTCCACTTTGCGATCCTTCTATATTTACAATTTTCTTTTCCCACCCCCGCTCCTGATTTTCCTTCCCTCCAAACACTATTGCAATTGTTGCCATTTCTCCCTCTTGGAGGCATTGATTGGTGACGGACGATTGAATTCTTTTTTTTTTTCTCTCAAAAGAGAAGTTTAATGGAATTAAAAGTAAAAAGTGGTTGATTTTTCTTCCCTGGAGGCTAGCTTTCCCGGGAAATTTTGCCTCCTTTTTTCAAATACTCTCTCTCTCAGCTTCCACGGTTAGTTGCATTTTTTCCCATTCAGTCCTCTGTTTCCTAGAAAATTTATATTTCGGTATTATTTTCTTGAGAAATGTTTTAATTCGAATGATAAGAAAAATATTTTTTTCCTCCAAAAAAGGAACTTTTATTTACGTATCATTCATTTATATTCTTCTTTGTTGCAGGAACTTTTCTTTTTGATCCATCGATCCGAGAGGAATTCATGTAGTCGTGGATGGATTTAAAATGTAACGGAAGGAAAATTTCATTGGAGGATCTAAGATTCATGAGAGAGAGAGAGAGAGAGAGAGAGAAGTTTTAATTTATTTTCATTGCTTTGTTTAGATTTTTTTTAAAATTTGTTAGGAAATAATAAGATCGCTTGAACTTGATATATGGAGTCTGAAATATTTTCACCTCCAAGAGATTTGGTAAAATGTTGTGATTGCGCTTGTCCCACTTGTTCTTTGATTGGTAAACCTTCAAGTACTTGGTTTCGATCTGTGAAGCGAAAATATGATGAATTTGAGACTGGAGATCGGTTTTATGTTCCGGGATTTGATCTTTATTCAAATCCCAAAGTCCATATTGAGAATGAATGTGCTGCTTTGCGGGAGACTGTTTGCAGCCAACAAGCAACAATACAGGATTTGCATGCAGAATTGGAGAAGGAGAGAAATGCGTCATCCTCGGCGGCAACCGAGGCGATGTCGATGATATTGAAGTTGGAGAATCAGAAGGCAGAGATCCAAATGGAGGCAAGCCAATTCAAGCGTTTCGCAGAGGAGAAAATCGCACACGATCAGGAGGCGATACATGTCTTGGAGGATCTTTTGTATAAGAAAGACCAGTCTGTTCAATCTCTTACTTGTGAAGCTTTGGCTTACAAGCATAGGATGATGAGTTACGGGCTTACCGAGGCCGAGGCTGAAGGTGACAAGGATGGAGAGATTCGGAGTCTGGGTATGTCTGAGGACTTTGATGCGCAAGTTGATCTTCCTGAATATGATTATCCACAACTCAAGTGCAATATGAATGAGAATCCTGGTGATGATGTTGAAGATGTTGAGAAATATGCATTCGGAGAGACCCCCCATGCTCGAGATCAGTTGAGGAATTTGGAACAAAGGATCTTCCAAGCTGAGAGGAGTTCTGGCGGCAGTCAGATGGATGGAGGATGTCCCGGAACAAAGCATGTTTTCGAGAAGGTGATTGTCGGTCACTCTCCTAGGCGAACAAGACATTCAAGAAGGTTTTCGATCGATAGTTACAATTCCTTCTTGGCTAAAGAGACGGCTTCAGAGTTTACCATCGATTCTCCGAGGTTTCACATTGGTTCTCCCAGGTTTAATGCTAGCCACAAGAAGATGGAGTTCATTTCAAGGATGGATGAGATTTCCAGCTCCAGAAGAATGGATAATGCTTCTGAAGTTGGAGATGATACAAGTGACAGAGTTTATACGATTGATCCTGTCCATAATGGGACCGTATATAATGAAACTCTTGACTCTAAACCTGGAGTTGGAATTACCGATGAGTATGCATCCACTCCAAGGGGGGCAATTAACCTGCCTGATGCCTGTGATCCTGATATCAAGAAGCTCTACACCAGGCTTCAGGCCCTTGAGGCTGACAGGGAATCAATGAGACAAGCATTGTTATCAATGCGAACTGACAAAGCACAGTTAGTTTTATTGAAAGAAATAGCTCAACATTTGTCCAAGGAAATGCCATCAAATAGACAAGATGTTGTGGCTAAGCCATCCATTCTTGGTAACTTGCCATTCATATCCGTCTTCAAGGTAAAATCTTCGTCAAGCTAATGTGCCTTTTCTGTATATATTTTCTAGCACCTATGGCGTATATATTTCTGCATCGTTTGATTTCATTTTGCTTTGAAATTTTACAATGTAATTTGGCTGCAATTCTCTTCTCTTTCATCCTTTGTTGAATCAAAAAGTTTTCCAGCCATTAAATATTAACGCTGCTCTTTACTTGTTGGAAGGATCATGAGCATGTGATCATGTTTCATCAATAGGGCAATACTACATGTTTTCCATAAGCAAACATCCTTGTATTTCCTTTTATGTATTTCCACATTGACACTCAAACTTAATTGTGCATTGATCTTTTTTATTTTCCAGTGGATTTTATCCTTGATTTTCTGGAGGCGGAAAGCTCGCAGAAGCAAGTAAGTAGAATTTTTGTTATATGCATACAGATGCTGGTGTAGAGAGAGAGCATGAACTTAGATACATAATTTTATATGTCGTGATCTGTTTGTTAAGAACTGACATTCAAAAGTTTAGCATCATATTATACCCTGGGTTTGATTCGTTTCTGTTTCATGTTTCTTCATCGATCATGATATAGGTGCCTGTATGGATTATCACCAAACAATGTTGGCTTGCTAATGCTATTAGACAAGGGCCCTCGACTGAGGCAGTGGCGATGCATTTCAAGCACGCAGGTGTGAAAAGCTCCCATGTTCAGGTGAAGACTATAATAGTAACTGTGAATGCTGAATGGGTTTTGATCAAGCTATCATGTATAGCTTTGCATCCATTTTTTTTGTAATGGATTGCTTTGTGCAGAAGTTGGTATATTATGCAGTGTTAATTTAATTATTTATATTCGTTCTTTTTCCTTTTTGGGATTGGATACATTTTGCTGGCGTATCAGCAAAACAGGGATGCTTGCGGGCATACTGGCGCATAAATTTGTTGGATTTCAGGTTGAGGTATGTGTCTTTTGTCGATCTCCTCGTGTATATTTCAGATTCTTGTATGCTTCTTATTCAAGTAATGAAGTGTTTATAGTTTTCAAAATCAAGCAATGCTCAGTTCATCAGAGTTCTTGGTTTAGTTGCTGTACTTCGTTGCATCTATCATCAAAGTCATGATTTAGTAATGTACCATATATATATATATATATCAACTTGGTGAGAAGCGCAATTGCCTTATCTTATCCATAATGTTCAAAACTTGGTCCAATTTGCTTCATTTTTTAATTTAATATATTATCAATATTCTCATTCCAATTTGCCTTTTCTTTATGCTCAACTATGAACTTGTCTAAGCTCAATGTTTCTGACTTTTCAACCCTTTTGTACAGTATGTCTGCCTTTGCAAATCTCTTCTGCCCACCAAACCTTTCATTGAATCATCAGAACTTTTAATTAAATTAACCAATCAATTAATTATTTTAAAAAACCCATACAATCTTTCAACTATTCATTAACATAATATTTTGATTAATAAAGTAGCAAAATCATCTTAATTAAATTAAATGGCCAATATGAATAGATCTTTTTTTTTATTAGTTTCTCAATCGAAGAAAAATTATGAGTTGAGTGTTTTAGTTTTTAATCAAAGAAAATTTATTAAATCAAGCAATTAACTCATAGAAGGAAAAATACGTACACAAGAGAGAAGAAAAGTGTAATATATATGGCATAATATCACTTCAGTTAAATATATAAAAAAATTAAAAAAAAAATCAAAAGTAATTAGAGCCAGCTAAAGTGATAGTTTGTTGTTGCTGTTATCTTTGCCTACCCCTTGACCTCTTGTTGCATTTGTTTATCACCCGTGAATTCAGGAGCTGATAGGAGGCGAGTTGGGAAAATTTTTTATTTAGATTTTTTTATAATTTATAAAATTTTAAATTAATAATGATATAATTATACTTTGATCTTTAAAATGATTAAAAAATAATTAATTTTTTAAAATTATAAAAATATAAATTATTAAAATGATAAAATTATATTTTTATTATCGTAAAAATATATAATTTAATTCCCACATTCAATTTTATTTATTTTGCCCCCTATTATCACCTTGTTCCATAAAAGATTTTTTAGTTGTACCTATTAGTAGTTCAATATATTCAAATGTTAGTACAAGCTTCCAACTATCTCTAGTCTTCTTGTTTAAAATATTGGTCTATTTTTTAGCTTTGCTAAGAAATTTTGCTTGAAATATTCCACTTTCATTCAAATATAAAGATTCTTACAAGAACTTAACAAGTGGTTCCAGTGAAAAAGAGAATATTGTTCATCTTAGGGATCTCGGGTTCGAGCATTTATGTATGCAAGGTGTGTGTGCGTTGTCAAAAGGTTAAGAAAGTATGAACAGATACTACCATGTAATCATACCAGTATATTCAAAAAAAAATTCCTATAAACCATTATTGAATTCTCCCTTTAATCTCTTATTAGTCCTACTGTTATTGTTATCATGGTAGTCGGTATCGTACCGATATCAATCATATTAAATTTTTGCACAATAAACTTTGTAAACTTATTTCTTGTCTTCATGAGTGTCATTGATCTCTATTTATACTCTCTCATTGATTTCTAATCGTTTGGAGTGATTAAAGAGAAATTAGTCATTAATTCAAGCATTAAATGTAGTTGCAGAGTAGCATGTCTAGATACATGGCTTCTGAATATGAATACCTGTCTTTGAAAAGAATATGACTGTTAGCTTGCGTGTATAGGAACCTAAGGTCATGTTCTGATAACTTTATGTTAGATTCCAATACCTTTGCAATTATGTTTCGATACATTTTGTTATCCTAAAATGTTCACTAACTTGTTATGTTTCAAACCATTGAGAGGTATGTTTCGATACCTATGTATGTATCAGAACATTTACTTATAGGTTTCGAAACATTTCAAGTCAATAGTTTACTAACTCTGTATATTCTAGTACATTTAGAATATGTTTTGGAACATGATTTCAAACTTGCTAAAGATAATTTCAAAAAAAAATTTGAAAGAATTTTAAAACTTAAAATATTACAAATTAGTTTCGGATCGCTTGAAAATAAATTTTAAAGATTAACATGTAGTTTTGTAAATTTGATTAAGGGATTATTTTATTATATTACATTCAATTTAGATTATTTTTTATTTGTATTATTAAGCTTTACAAATTTAAAATTATATTGTAAAAATGCTAGTCTATGCTTCTATGGGTGAGTAAATTTAATTTAAACAAATTAAACCTTCCAGATTGAGTTAATTTGATCGAATTTATTCGCTTAAATCGTTTTCTTTAAACCGATTAGAGAAATTAATTAAAACATGTTATTATATTAAAATTATATTTAAAATATTTATACTTAAATATATTATATTTAAGCCGAAATCCATTTTCTAACCCATTATTTTAAAATCAAACCCAAAATATAATACCATATAAACCAACCAAAATACATGAACTTAAATACTTAAATTTGTAAAGTTAACTCAAAACTAATTAAAATTTATTAAAAATTAGTCGTTGCTCTCATTTAGGAGTTTTACTTAGGATGGATTCAAAAAAAATTTGAACATTAATTTCATTATTATTATATCTACTCTTTTTTGATACAATGTTTAGAACTATTTGTAATCCCTTTCAAACTCTTAAATAGGAGGATAATACGCTTCAACGCACTCGAACACTGAACCTCCTGCATTGACAACAATATATTTTATATAATTATTAAATTTAAGAGTTAATATTTGGTATACTGATGGTGTACTTTTTTTTATGCCATAAATAGCCTTAAAAACTTGTCATGTGTCAAAATTTTTAAAAATATTTATTTTTTAATATTTTACTATATTTCTATGAACACTTGTCAATCCTCTAACCTTATTTGTCAAGTCTAAAAACTTCGTTGAGAGTGTACCAAATATTTTCCCTAAATTTAAAACCTGCAAATATGAATAATTATTAATTTTGTATACATATATAATGATTTTATCAAAAACACTTTATATTCTTAATTAATTTTTTTTTCAAAATTTTTGTTTAATTTATAATTTAACATAAATATATATTATTAATTACTTTTATTGTTAATAATTATTAATATAATATATAATATTTATAAATACATTTTGATAAATTAAATAATTATAATTTATTAAATTTTATTTTATTTTAAATATTATATATTTATATTAATTATTAATTCAAAAATTTGAGTTTTTGAATCAGATTTATATCAATTTGTGCTTGAATTAGTTCCAACTTAAACTCAAATCAACATGAATTATTACTAACTGAAATAGATATGAAGCAAGTTAGAGTCGTCACTACATATCTTTTCCTATGGATGGGCTTCGTAAATTAGGATTGAAATCCTTCTTAGGGAAGGTTATGGAATTCCGGAACCCATTTCGGAATTTACTATTGAATTTCAAGGCCCATCATTCTTCAGTAGTTGAGTTAGATTTTAGAGGCCATTCTTCCACCTCTTATTTTATATCTGAATACAATTTTGGTCCTACAATCTGAGATCCTTGAAGCAATCCCTGTTGTGATTTCAATTATCTTTTCTGTTATTGTATGAAACTGCGACTCTACGTTATCTTCATTTTTTTTTAATAGGAGAATGACAAATCATATTATTTCTCTTGATTTTTAGCATTTTTAGTTAGATTTGAATTTGTTTCAGGAGGAAAAATATTATTTGTCATTCTCCTATTGAAATGAAATAAGGTGATATTGAATCACAGCTTCATACAATCCTTACTCGTATTACTCTCCCATCATGAAATGCATTTGCACCACCCATGGAGATATTCATGAATCAGAATGCGTCAATTTTCTTGATGTTGAATTCATTTCCCCGCAATGCGAGCTAAGGTTATGTAGCAATCATCAATCATTGTGGCCCCAGATTTGTCGACCTTGAATTCACTCATCGCTGGGATTCATTTGCCCTCAGCTGGAAAACATATAAGGTTAAGCATCAGATGTCATGTAATGTATGTTTTAACCATTTATGTCATGTTTGATTCTAAACCCATCCTCTGCTGTCTGCTACTCGATGCTCTCGTGATGAGTCATGTCAACTCAATCGCAGGGTACGCCATGTCCCTTACCATATGCATGTACCATACAGGCACAAATGGTATGAATGTCATGTGATTTTTTTTCTGGTGACATTGTCTTGTTGTGACAATGGACTGCACATGGCCAAGGGGGAAAACCTATATTTCTGCACCAATTCAATGGCGTGTGTAGCAGGTTTTCCTGGCATTCAATAACCAATGATATGCCAAAAATGAACCACTTGTTTTATTTTTCATTTTATCATCCATGGAAATTGGCAAAACTTACTGAAAATTTTAGTAGATGATTTAGGGTTAAACTCAAAGCAACAAGAAGATGAAGATAACAATGATAAAGAAAAGAATGACAATGACAACTTGTTGATTTCTTACCTCACAAGGTCCATGAAAGCACAAAGAGACAACAAGAGAAAAGGGTTTTCATCTTTTGATCTTAAACCAAAAAGAAAAAGATCCAAGTCAGAAATAGGGCTTTCAAGTAGAACAGTCATGAACCTCTCCTAATACCATTTTCCAAGCAATTAATAACCTAGTATGCCTCTCATCTTTTTATTTCTTCATTTTCCCCCATTAATTCACCAAAGGCCATCAAAGCACATGACACCTAACCTAACACACAGTCCTTTTCATTTCATCTAAACTTGAAAACTTTCCAAGACCCTCCATCAGACACAAAAATAAAAACTATTTTTCTTTTTTAAAAATTTCAGCTCTCATTTTCAAGCTTTTATGGGACTAATGGGGAGGAAAGAAAAGGTGGGGAGGAGTTAATTAGTTGCCCACCATTTTTGACACTTTGAACTCATCATCATCACCAATTGTCAAATATCAATTTTAGCTTTTGCATATAAATGGACGATCTTGTTCCTTTTTTCATTTAGTTTTAAGATATAAACGTGGAAATATAATTAAATGATAATGGTAGAAAGCAGAAAGGAAACAGGTTGGGTTGGATCCAAGCTCAACTTCACCTTTTTCGTCATTGCTCCCTCCTGATATGGCACATCATTGCTAGGCTAAGGGGACACCATCCACATAAAGCCTTCTTTTTTTTTTTTTCAAAGAAACTAAAAACTTTATATTTGTTATAATAGGTCGATGGTCGGCAGTCTTTTCACTATTTATGCCATCATTTACCATTAACATATTTACATACTTATGGTATCTAAATTAACCTCTATTTTATTTTATTATGTTCATATAAAAAAAATTAAAATAACCCATAAATATATCTTTTTACTCAAGTTAGCTGGTCTACTTTTATTAATGAAAATAACATGTGAAATATCCTAGAATGTTAATTTGCATTCTAGAAATTATATTTGCAATGTGGATTATAATTAAAAAAAAAATCCTAAACTCAAGCATGAGCTCAAAGAGCTAATTAATATTTCAGAATAAACAATTAGTTGGTGTGAATGAATTTTATCAGATTTCCAGAAATTAATACCATGTCGATTTCAATTTATTGCTTTTGAATGATTCAATTTATTATTTTAAAGTGTATTTTCTTTTAATACATATTTGAATTTTCTTATTATAATTTTAAATTCAATTTTATCTTATAATCTTCATAATTTCATCTATGCACATTTAATGGACCTACTAATCTTATTAAATTCATAGCAAATTTAAATAAATAAATATTGTTAATTACGTTAATATTTGAGATTTTGTATTTTGTTGGCAAAGCGGGTGGGGAGGCTCCATTCAGTCAAAGGCTAGCTGCAGATTTTTTTAGCTGCTGGAGTCGAAGAAATGAACAAAATAAAAACCACAGTAGCCCAGCTCTCTGTTTCAGCAACCACAAAGTCTCGACAATTGAATGAGTTAAAAAGGAAATCTAAGAGGAATAACGATACCCACCATCGCCAGTAAGCTTCACTCTTTAATCCCACCATAGCACAAACCTCAAACAACAATGCTTTCTTAATCTCAGCATAAACTTCGCCGTAAGACAACATGAAGGTGACTCCGATGGCTGAAGCATGGCCGGTGACGGAGGCGATGTTGGGCATCGGGAGGGATAACAGAGCGGCGATAACTTCTAATTGTTTTTATTTATAATTTATTATAAATTTTTAAAAAATTTAAGTTTTATATATTTTTTTAAAAAATAAATATTATAGTTTGTACTTTTTTTCATAATATAATAATCATTTCATTATATTTATATTTAGTTATATATGTTTGAGTACAAGTTGATAGAAATTGTAAATATGAAATGTTAAATTTATTGAATAGTTTAGAGTTAAGATTAAATTGTTAGAATATGTAAGTGTTAAGGATTAAATATATTATTATATCAATTGAAAAAAGGTCACCTCATCACTTCTGTCAACAATTTAACAGAAGTCAACAAAAAAATAAACGATTAAAAATGTCAGTGCCTAAATTGAAAATTTTATAATTAAATGAAAAAAACAGGAACACGCTAATAGTTTGATGACTATTTATACAATTTATACAAAAAAATAAATATAACTTTAATTGAAATAACACAACTAAAAGTTTAAAATTCATTATTTTTCGGATTTAAATCTGATGGTTTTTATTAATTTATAAAAAAATTTTAAATAATCCTTATAATAAAAAATTATTATAAAATAATATTTTTAAGTAACTTTTTGATTAAATTAATTTTTGATTGATTCATGATATCAATTCACTAAAAATATTAATATCAGTATGGATAAATGAATAACTTTTAATAATTTTTTAGTTGAGTTGATATTCAATTAAGTTGAAAAATTAAGATAATAAAAAACTTATTAAATTTACACTTAAAAATGAATTAATAAAATGACGTGGCGGATGGTCCCTTATCACCAAATATGTCTTTTTGTCTTTTTGGGGCCACTTTTCTTTTGTCCATATCAATTCCGACCAAGTGCCAACCATATTAGCCACTCATCTTCCCTTTGCAAACTCACGCTCCTTGCATTTACGATCCTACCCTTCACTAACCTATCAAATTATGTTTGGTTAAATTTATTATTAGTCCTTGTATTATGCTTAAGTTATAAATTTGATCTTTATTCTCTAATTGGTTATGTTTAATCCTTGTACATTTTGAATTTTGAAATTCTAAATCATGCTATTTCCAAAAGTTTGTGGCTAACATATTATCAAATTTGTAATACCATGTCAACTTAATATTTCTACATAATACTAACAAAAAAATCATGTCACATTAGCTAATGGATTTAACGGTTATTGGATTAAATTTTCAAAATTCAAAAGTATATAAATTAAAATGATTACATTGGAGAACATTAACTAGATCTACAAGTTATACATAGCACGAGACTAATAGTAGAATTTGACCTAACACATTTAATTGCTATTATTGGGATCAGAATTAGAATTCAAAATTCGAAATGTGCAAAGACTAAATTTGGTTAAATTAAGGTACAAGGATTACATATACAACTTATATATAATACAAGGACAAATAGCAGAATTTTACCGATTATACTTTACATATCCATGTACATATATGAAGGCCCTTTTTAAAGGAGATTAGTTAATATGTAGCTTTTTAAAGGTAAGTTTTTTAAAGAATTTATATAAATTATTTTCATAACAATATTTTTAAAAAAATTAGACATTTTTTAATTAAGTATATAGATTAAAAAGTATGGGTATCGCGTGGGATAGTTGAAGAGATACTATAGAGGTTGAGACTGGTGCTGGGTACTCTATTGATGGTCAAAGTTAAGAAGTAGTTGTTGAGTGGTTTGAGTAGGCTGTTGAGTTTGTGTTTGGGTCGAAGTGAGTTCTGAGTTTTAATTTGCAGCATTTTCTGGGATAATAGTGGAAGAATGAGCGGTGGTGGTTTGATCCATGTTCACTGTACCAATTGTTGATACAAGGTTTCAACAGGTGAGATTGTAAGTAGGAGAAGATGGTGGATATAGAATGGTCGGTTCACCTATGAAAGGTAGAGAGTCGAAGTAAGAGGTTCAGGAAGGGAAGAAAGGAGAAGGCAAGAAAGAGGGTACTTAGGTTTTTTCTTGGGGAAGAAGAAGAGATCCTCTTATCTCTCATGCCTTGAGGTGTATATAGGAGGGTATCTTCTTGTTTGGTAATCCCACATAGCTGACAAAATGGAGGATAGGCCTGCTCATGCGGTCGACCAGGTGGCAAAGCTGTTTTAGGTTAGTTGTCGTCATATGTGGTACTCTATGGTTCTGCTATGACATTCTCTATGCTGATATTCTACGAAGTTGTTGTATCTCAATAGTCCCATGGAAGGTTAGCAAATTGTTTCTAAGTTAACTCAGGTAGGACTAACGGGAGATCAATCACGAACAATCCTTGGTGGAGGGTCATTGCTAAGGGTATCTAACGAAGGGTCCTTGATAGACCATCTCAGGTTCCACCACGTGTCGTTGTCGGAGTATGAGTACAACTAAATAAAATAATGGATACAAAATATGAATTTAAACTTAATTTGATAGGATGACAAAAATGAGCATTTGTGACGTTTGTGATGAGTAAAGATGATGATAAGGTTTAAAATATAAGTGAAGTGCGAAGGAGTTATCACCATCATATATATCATAAATGGAAGAAATTGGGAAAACTAGTTTTAGTTTATGCACAAAAAGAAAAAGAAATAAAAAACAGCTTTTGTGCAAAGCTCCAAAAGTAATAAAGAATTGGCTTCCCTAATAAAGAGGTAATGTAGTCAATAATTTAAACCATCCCAGACATCAAACAAACAATTGCGAGTCCTCGTCTTTGTCCGGATGTACCCCTTCTTCATTAGGCGGCACTCACCTCTTTTATTCGTCCGCTTCGACACCGATTGTTTAAGAAAAAAAGAAATTTCCCTTCTTTTCTTGTCTCTCCATGATTTTGGATTAATACCATTACTGTTATAATTGTCAGATTTTGAGTGATTAGATTTGAATTCTATTTCGTGTGATTATGTATGTAATATACTTAGATTTATCCTGATCGATACAAAATTATTGTGATTTAGATTAAAGATAAAATTAAGGGGTCGGTAGGTGTTTTGGTCACCTGATCAAATGAAAAAATATTTTTAATAGTTTATCTCAAGTATTAATAATTCATTTTAAGTTTTTTAATCATTCCAATAAATAAGAATTTGTATCGAAAATGGTCAACTTGAAACTTAGTTGCTTAATGTCATTTTGAAGTTTTGATTTGCTATGTTTTGCCTCTTAAGCTACTGTATCAGTGTTGTTTAGTTGTAAATGAGATTATGCAATTTAATACAGGCCTCTTAAACTTGTTTCAAAATAGTTTTTTTTGAAAACAGTGAGTCACGTCGTGACGAGAAACAGAGCAAAACTTTAAGTGGTGACGCCGTTACTCAAGGTCACGACGAGCACCAAGCAGAGAGTCATGTCGTGACAACGAAACCTCGATGTCACGACGTCAACCCAAAATTTTTAAGTTGTTACAATTTGGTCCTAATTCGACCTGAGGTTAGCAATAGAGTTTTCATAAGCTCGTATAAGACTCAGAAATAAACACTAAATGTTTTATATACCTATTTAACTTATATTGGGATGTTTTATGTTATAAATTGAATTGTGAATTGATCGTCGTTGCTCCAACAATGGATGTAACACATTGTAATTCGGACGTGACGATAAGATCTAGTATGAGGTGTGATACCAATCGTCCCAAACCATCCATTCAAAAAATCTACCTAAACGAATTTATCTTTTTCATTTCATAAACTAATTTATTTTACTTTTTATTATCTATAAATTAGAAACTTAAAAAAGTCTCAAGTTTTAATTATTAAAACATTTAAAATTTTGTTTTCATTTTTCTTGTTTATTAACGTCAAAGTTAGCATCAAACTAAAATATTATTTTAGAAAAAAAAAATTTCCATATAAAAAAAGGCTGCTAGATATACACGTGTACGATAAAAATACAGCACCCAATATTGGGGGGTGATGGATGCTACTGGATCCATACGTATCTTATACTATTAATTGATGAAAGTGAAGAAGTTATTATCACAAAATTATTGGATTATATGGCAGTATTTGTAAAGTTGGAAAAGTTCAAGGGTGTTTCCGTAATTCAAATCTTCCTCTTCTTTGATTGCACCTTATAAGTAGTAATGGTATGCTGAGAGGGTCATTACAGTTGAAGCACATCAAAGCTCCAAACAAAAGGCATAAACTGTTTTTTCTTTCTTCCCTTCAGCTTTTCGCTCTTCCTCTGGTTTACCCGAAAAAGGTAAATCTTAATATTAATTTCATGAAAATTCAAAACTAAATTATCATCATTTTTCATTGGAAGAACTTTGTGCTTTCTTAAAGCATGTTCCTGTTCCAATGAAAGTGTTTTTCTCTATGGATTTTTCTCATCAAACAAACAAAAGACTTGGTTTTTCTTTTTGGCCTCAACATGATGATGAACTAGAAAACCAACATTATATATTTGCAAAAAATAGTTAAATTAAAGAAATAATTTCGTATCTATATTAAGTTTTTCTTTTACGTGATTCTTTGGAATTTGTCATATGTTAGTTACCAGTTCATGTGGCAACCCATCCTTACCATACATTTCCTCCTTTCCATCATCTGCATTTTTTTTTTTGGCGAAAAGCATCAAGAAGAAGTTAAAAATTAAAACTTAGTGTTATGCTCTTGCAGTTGTTTTCCGTATGGAGAAATCGATGAATTCAACAACTTTAGCTCGAACAATATCGGAGCAACCGGTGATTGAGACGCAGGCGGTGGCGACGCCGACGTCCAAGTCACCAACGATGCAAAACGAAGATGCACCGATAACATCGGAAAGCATGGGAACTCTGTCGCAGAAGTCAAGCCAGCGGATGTTGGTGGGTGCATCGCCGGGACGGAGCAGCGGCGGTAACAAGAATAACACCCACATTAGGAAGGCTAGAAGTGCTCAGGTGAAGCTGGACGTGGAAGAGTTGAGCAACGGGGCTGCTCTCAGCCGCGCCTCTAGCGCTAGCTTGGGCTTATCTTTTTCCTTCACTGGCTTCACCGTCCCACCCGATGAAATCGCTGATTCCAAACCCTTCAGCGACGACGATATTCGTAAGTGTATATTTATATCTTTTTATATTATAATCGACGTCACTTATTTAAATAATTAAAATTTTACTTTTTAAATAAAGTAAAAATGGTGCTACTCACAACTCTTCATATATTTTTTTATTTCAATTAAAATTTGATTTATATTCTTAATTTTGATATTTTTGCTTCAATATCTATTAATTAATTTATTTATTTAAAAAAAATGAAGCATCACATCAAACTCCTCATCTATGGGAGATATATGGTTTGATAGTAGACCGTACATACAAATTAGGTCAAGTCTAGCATGTGTGTTATTTTAATTAGATGGAACCAAAAGAAAGAAAAGTAAAATTCAATATAAAATATTTATACATTTATTTCAGTATTTTTAACCATAAATAAATGTTTTACAAAATTTAAAACAAATTATTGAAAAAGTAAAATGATTTCATTACACAAATGCAATCAGAGTCAATGTATATAAACAAGTATTATTGAGTATTTAAAAACCAAAGTAAACGAAGTGTGGGGTCATCATGTAGAAAGAACTGTTGTGGATAACATCACATTAATTAATAATTTGAGGGTACAAATTGGACCCATGTTTGTAGTTATTCAACTTGCTTGTTTGACAGGGAAGGATCTCTTTGGTTTCTCCAATTTCGTCCATCTCCCCCACACTCACCTTAATGCGACTTCCACATGTACTCACAGTTTTAGACTTTTTGGTTCCACTAATTGATTGAAAATTTCCAACATTTAAGGGATCAAAATATATGCATTGAAAAATGATTAATTATGGAAAATTACGTTTTTTAAAGATATCTATTAGAGAGAATGAGTTTTTTTTCTTCTATTATTAGTCATCTCTACCTTTTTATCTTCATTGCAAAATCTTCTTCTACAATGAGAACATTTAGCAATGACAATGGTGAGATATATCATCAATATATATACTTTTATGTTTTGATATTTGGTACCTCATTTAGACATAAGATCTCTTAAGCCACTAGTAAATTTTCATTGCAGCTGAAGACATTGAAGCTGGCAACTGTAAGCCGAAATTTCAGACAGAACCTACTTTACCAATATATCTGAAGGTAACACTTTCTGAACATGCAAGGATCTTTTCCCCCTGCATGTATTCCTCTTTTAATCTGCACCAGCATCTTCGGATCTTGAAACAAGAACATGGAGGGTTGTATCTGAAGTTTAACATGCATAAAACCAAAATTACATGGAAATGGATACGGAGATATGACCCTCCAAATGCATCCGTGTCCGAAGTTCAAGTAACAAAGAAGGGTAATTATTCCGAGGATTTTCGGATGAATAGGAATGAATTTAATTAATGAAGGTTTACTTTCTTTTCCTGAAATCTGCAGTTCAGTGATGTGACTTACAAGGTGATCACCAAAGGAATGACAACTTCTGAAGAGAGGGATATATTGAAAGGAATCACGGGTGCTGTAAGTCCTGGGGAAGTTCTGGCACTTATGGGACCTTCAGGAAGTGGGAAGACCACACTTCTTAATCTGCTTGGTGGCAGGTTAAGTCAGTCCACTGTAGGTGGTTCAGTTACATACAATGATCAACCCTACTCCAAATTCCTCAAAAGCAAGTAGGACTCTCAAACTTTGCTCACTCTTCATCAACTGCACTTAGTGTTGATTTCTTAAGTTTCATTCAAAGTAAATTTAATTCCCTGTTGAACATCTGTGATGAAAAACATGCATATGTGACAGGATCGGATTCGTGACTCAAGACGATGTCCTGTTTCCTCACCTTACAGTGAAAGAAACATTGACCTATACAGCCAGGTTGCGACTGTCCAAGGCTTTATCGAGACAGCAGAAGGAAAAGCGAGCCATAGATGTCATATATGAGTTAGGCTTGGAGAGGTAAATCACTCTCTTATTCACTCTGCTACTGCTATTGAATCTCTGACCACTAAGTCTAATATAACTTGTTTTTGCAAATGATGTGCATATATAGATGTCAAGACACCATGATAGGTGGCTCATTCGTCCGTGGAGTGTCGGGTGGAGAAAGGAAAAGAGTTTGTATTGGCAACGAGATCATAATAAACCCTTCCCTTCTCTTTCTTGATGAACCAACCTCCGGTTTGGATTCCACAACCGCTTTAAGGACGGCTCAAACATTACAAAACATAGCTGAGGTTTGACATCCCCATATGCAACATCTGAAGCCAATGTTGTAGTTTCAAAAACTGAAAGCGTGTGTGTGTGTTTTCTTGATTCTAAATGTCTTCAGAGTTCTAATTGCAGGCCTGGAAGACTGTGATAACAACAATCCACCAGCCATCAAGTAGACTGTTCCACAAATTCGACAAGTTGATTCTTCTAGGGAAAGGCAGTTCGCTTTACTTCGGAAGCGCTTCGGAAGCCATGGCTTATTTCTCATCTATAGGTTGTTCCCCTCTCATTGCCATGAATCCAGCAGAGTTTCTGCTTGACCTTGCAAATGGGAACATAAATGACATATCTGTGCCATCGGAATTAGAGGACAAAGTACAAATGGGGAATTCTGAAACTGAAACAAAAAACGAGAAGCCACCACCGGTAGTCGTTCATGAGGTAAAGTTTTCCATGGCTCAAAACACTATGAATATAAAATCTTTATCCAAAATGCTCCAAACCCTTATCAGTCTGCGGAAAGGCAAGGTAAATAGACAGCATTTTGAAGGAGCACACATAGCTAATTTCTCAAAAGTCTTCAAAACTGTAATCAGCCTAATAACGTTTTCATTTGGAAGTAGTATCTTGTCGAGGCCTACGAGTCGAGAGTTGCAGAAAATGAGAAGAAGAAGCTTATGACTCCTCTTCCCTTGGATGATGAAATTAAGTTAAAAGTGTTTTCTTCGAAACGGGAATGGGGAGCAAGCTGGTGGCAACAATATTGCATCTTATTCTGCAGAGGGATCAAAGAACGAAGGCATGACTATTTTAGCTGGTTGAGAATCACCCAAGTTCTTTCTACAGCAATCATCTTGGGATTACTGTGGTGGCAGTCTGATAGTAAAAGCAGCAGAGGCCGTCAAGATCAGGTACACTCATCATAGCTAACACTGTAATAGTCGCTTTCTTAATTGGTGCTGCATGAACCAACAGCTAGGTTCCACTATAATAGTTGTTTCTTAACTTATCATCCCAAACAAATTGCTGGAATGAGCATATCATGGAACCTTGCAGGCGGGGTTATTGTTCTTCATTGCTGTCTTCTGGGGATTCTTTCCTGTCTTTACCGCAATCTTCACTTTTCCCCAAGAGAGAGCCATGCTTAGTAAAGAAAGAGCAGCTGACATGTACAGATTGAGCGCCTATTTTTTAGCGAGGACTACAAGCGACCTTCCACTTGATCTAATATTGCCAGTACTTTTCCTTCTGGTAGTCTACTTCATGACTGGCCTGAGACTGAGTGCCGGCCCGTTTTTCCTCAGCATGCTTACAGTTTTTCTCTGCATCATTGCCGCCCAGGTATGTGCATTTGCAACCACCAGTTAAAAAGCATACCAATAACAATTCAAGAGTACTGAGTATAAAACCATGGCGTGGGTGCTTTGACAGGGTCTTGGACTAGCCATTGGTGCCACACTAATGGACTTAAAGAGGGCTACAACTTTGGCTTCAGTAACTGTGATGACCTTCATGCTGGCTGGTGGCTATTTTGTGAAGGTAGGCATTAGGCAACCAAATATTACTCACAAGTTAAAAACTGCATAAAAAATACTAGCTTTCAGATGATCAATGCAATGAGTTTACTTTCGATAAGCTGCCTGATTACAAGCTTTAAGAACAGAAATATTAATTCATCGTAATCATCTTCTTTAATTTTGCAGAAAGTTCCAGTGTTCATATCCTGGATCCGCTATATGTCTTTCAACTATCATACTTACAAGCTTCTTCTCAAAGTACAGTACCAAGACATTACGCCTCCAGTAAACGGGATAAAAACAGACAATGGCTTATGGGAAGTGGGTGCTCTGGTGGCAATGATCTTTGGCTACCGTGTCTTAGCATATCTGTCTTTGCGGAGGATGCAACTTCACCGTGGAAATTAATGATACAGTTATTTCGAGGAGTGTCTGACGAAAAAAGCTTCTCGTTGCCACTATGCGAAGGCCGTAAGGATAATTCTGAAAAGCTTGGGTATTATCACAGAGAAGAGTTATAAAAGAGGATCAAGAATCAGCAGCACCTTGGGATTTTACCTTAAGAGTTGGTCAATGCTCTCATATAACAAGGGATAGTTTTGACGAGAATTTCACATCATAGTATAAGCAAAGCAAGCATGAAGATTTTAGTATCAGGAGAATCCTAGTCCTAACATATGCTTTTGAATTAAGGATAAAATAACTCTTAACTTCATGGAGTTCTTATTCTTAGTCATACACTGAAGGCAGCCTTTCGATTTGTAAGTAACCATTATTTAGCAAATATGTTTGGAATTTGGTTACCAGTTCATCAACAGAGAGAGCGCTATAGAAAACTGCAAGATGAATGTTAGTATTGAGGCTCTTATCTCTATCTCATCCATCATTTTTCTGCATAAAATCATGTATCAAAAAGATGATTTCGCAGCTCATAGAAAAGGGTTTCACCGGGTTTTGATTGATTGCCTCTGTGTGAGGATGCGCCTAATATCCACCTTTTAGAGATTGAAGGATTGTGGATAATTTAAGAATTGTATAAAAGGAATCTAGTTCCAGTGAAAAAGAGTATATTGTTCATTTAGAGGTCCCAGGTTCGAGTATTTGTATGTATAAGGTGTGTACTTTGTCAAAAGGTTAAAAAAATATGAATAGATATTATCATGTAATCACACCCGTATTTAAAAAAAATTGTATAAAATTTGTTTCAATCATTGAATATTATTTTAAAATTTCATCTTGGAATTTTTACTTTATTTAATAGTAATTAATGTTGGCAAATGATTTATATGGTCCTTTATTTAATTTATCTTTTTTTTTAGTCTTTAAACTTGTATGGCTTATCAAATCATCTTAAAATATATGGTAAAGTTAACATTTGTTAGCTTTGATGACATGAAATATACGTGGTTTGCCACATCAATAATTAATTAATTTTTATTTTTTTATTTTTTAAAATAATTCTAATATTTAAAAAATATTTTTTTATTTTTCAGAATTTTTAAAATTAATTAACAACAAAATTAACATTCTATCCAATGAAAGAAATTTGATATACAATCCAAATTCAATGATTAAAAAAAGGAAAAATTAAATAGGGACTAAAATTATTTCATATACTTGTTTTTTTATGAAATGTCATATACAAGTTAACCAATAAAAAAATGTTACTGAAATTTATTAAAATACATAAATCTTATTAAATTTAATTTTTTTTTTATAAATTTATAAAATGGCTTTGGACCTAGCTAAAAACGTCAATTATAGTGGAAAAAATCCAAAAATGTCGTAAATTTTTATGTAAAGTTAGGAGAAATTGAATTGCTGAACGTAAGTAAAATAAAAATCATCGACTTTTATTTTGTAAACATATGTATGGAATTTGGTCAATTTTCAACATAGAAAATAGCTGTTTTTTTAGCCAAAAGTCCAAAATCTGAATGATGAAGTTAGTTAGCTTAAATTTTCATGGATGGGTATTATTATTAATATAGAAGTACATAAATTTGAATGTACTGAAATATATTGTACTTTTATTTATAAATTGAGCTGGAATTAAATATTTTGTCAAAAAATCAATATCATCAATACTTGTTGAAAAGGAAATTACATTAAGTATTCTGCCGTAATCTTGTTGTTTTGGTATGTCTAAATACACAAAAGTTTAGAATCATTCAAAAAAAAAAAAAGGTTTAGAGTTTATAATTCAAAGGGTTAGTCAAAATAAATAAGGAGAGATGAATGGAATTTCAATTCCCACAACGGTTTTCCTGAAAAGGAAAAAAAAAACCACATTGTAAACAAACAAGTCATTCTTCATCGTTATTTTTAATGTCTTTAGCGTCCAAAACCTTCTCAACTCCCCTTCGCTTCATCCGTTTTATTTTTTAAAATTCTATAAATACTCCAAAACAAACGTTATAGGGTTGTAGAAATGGAAGCAGCGGGGTTGGTGGCAGTGTTTGCAGTTTCAGGAAGTGTAGTTTTCATTGCTCACCAACTCCATAAACGTCTCCTCTCAGATTTCATGAAGAAGGTTGAATTTGAATTGTGTGGTAATCATTTCTACATCTACAGTGCGTTAACTTCTGGGTTTCGTTTTCTTTTGTACATGTGTGTGTGTTTGTTTCAGGAAGCGGAAAATATGAACAAAAGAGAAGGGTTGGGTTTGCAAATGATGTGATGAGGGAGCCATCACCCAATAACAAAGAATACTGCAAGATGAACCATAGCCAAAGCCTGCCAAAGCTGCAGGGTGATAAAGCAGTTGGTGAAGATGATCATCAGGCTCAGGCTCAGGCTCAGGCTCAGCAGCTGCTGGAAATGTCAAATTCCATGCCCCTCAACAGGCAGGTTTTGTACAAAGGAATCCTTCAATATAAAACCCGTCATCTTTGAAACTTCCTTTTCCTTTTCCTTTCATGTTCTGTAGGAGATCAAATCAGAAGTTAATACAACAACTTGTTTATTGTTGAGTCAAGTGGGAGGTGAAGTTTTGATTTTAGCAGTAGGGGAACTTCTCTTTCCATCTAAACCCATCTTTTCTTTGGTGTGTTCATGTTTTCATGCTTAAATTATCTTTGAATTATTCAATTTAGAAAAAATGGCACCCTCTGGAAATGGACAATGATTGAAACTGTGTTGTTTCTTTGACTAAAAACTGGTTTTTGCCAATAGCAGAAGCGCTTGTTTGTATAGGCATTTAATTGAAGAATGTAAGATGGTAAGAAATTTTCCATTTAGTTTTAAGTTATACATCCACAAGTAAACATTTGCTGCTTTAAGTCTTCTTGACGTAAGGAAGAATCACCTATTATTTTAAGGTGACTGCCACAATGGAAACTCTTCCCATCACAACCATACCAACTAAATAAGTTACATCTAAATAAGTTTCCTTCTTATATTTTTATAATGGTTTTAGTTAGACCAAATATTAACATATTACGTGGTTATGAATCCCGTGTGTTGGTCGGATGGTTAGAATGTTCATCACCCCAGATATGGTCTGAGTTCGAATCGCTTTAGTCGTGTTGCTGTTAACGTTTTGACCTCCTCTTGTAATTCACAAAATATATATATATATTATGTGGGTATATATAATTTAAATATTTTTAAGGGTATTAGAGATCTACACATTTTTGGGTTGTTTTTTTTCATCATAAGACAATACAATGGTTAAATTTTAATTTTGGCCTTCATACTATGCTAAAACTTAAATTAAATCCATATGCTTTAATTTTTTACATAATTTGGTTTTTCTATTTGTAGAATGTCATTAGTTAATCTAAATAGTCAATATTGTTAACTATTTCAATTACAATGCTGACATAATTTTAAGAACATTATTCTGAAAAAATTATTTTATCATGACAAGTTCAAATAAGTGTTTTTAAAAAAAAAATCATATTAATATTTTTAACACTATTTTTTTACATCACTGCCAAGTAAATTTAAAAATAAATGAAAAATGAGTTAATTTAACCAGAAGAATTTTAACTATGGCAATAGTTAGACCTAAATTTTAACAAAAATATATTTATTACAAAATATTTTAGTAACATCTCATTTTGATAATCGAAATTATTTTTATAATAATTAATATCATAAAATAACTTAATAATAAATAATGTCTAATTAAAATTTAATTCAAATTACATATATTACATATATGAGAGTAGATAGTAACACATTAGAGTTAAAAAAGATAAATGAAAATAAGCATGATCTAAACAAATACTCATATTTATATAATTAAAATATTCATATTTTATACTATAAAATATTTATTATTGAATATTTATAAATTGTAATATATATTTATTATTAAAATATTCATATAAGTATTATTCAATAATAAATTTAAAATATTATTTGAAATTTAAAATCATTACTGTTAAAATTCATTATTAAAATAAATTTTTAATATTTAAATAATTTATTAAAAATTATTATAAATATGTATTTTTAATAATACTAAACATTATAATATTTTATATTGATATTTAAATATTTTAAAAAATATTAATATAATAATATTATATTTGATATAAAAAATAAAATTAAGTTTTTCGGAAAGTGACTTGATTTTTTAAAAGGATAAATTAATTTTTTAAAAATATTATTTTTCGTTGACATGTAAATTACTTTGATTGATCAAATTATTTTTCATGAAATAAACATAAAAAAAAAAAGAAAGAGAAACAAACACAAACTTAATTACAATATGATACATTTAACGTGAAAGATGAGAGTAATTAACTTATTAAGTTATTATTGTTTATAGTTTTATGCCTTGGCCACGATGGAATCTGCAGTTTTCAAAGAGGAAAAATAAGAAAAATCTTGAAGATTATTCCTAATCCAACAAGTGGGAATTAAGTTTCCAGATTTTATGTTGTTGACATTAATTCGATGTTAGATTTACTAATTATTCATTCAATTTTATTTCAATATGAAAATTAGAGAAAAAAGAAAAAGTAAATGTCCAGCTCTTGATCGCAAAAGGCAACATACAGTTCACATGAAAAGGCACAAAACCATTAATTGCCAAAAAGAAATATGAATAAGATATGACCCACCAATGTCATGGATATTGTTACCATATGAGGTATCAAGATTTGCTTAGTTACTTGTGGTATCTTTTGATATTTTTATGAGACCCATTTTACCACAGTAAAAAAATTGGAATAATGCGTTTTTTACTACTTTAGCCCCAGACCAATTGAGGTACCCTCAAGACTTGACCCTTATCAGTATCGCAGGTGGGCTCAACCCGCTGAGCAGTGGGCATGAGAGTCCCCCTGGCTGTCCCCTCTTTTCCTTTCCCAACGTTTAATCAAAACCCTAAATTACTCAAATTTCACTCTCTCTTTTTCTTTTTAAGAATGAATAGTACAAATATTGAGCTGTCGAAGCTAACGTGATCTCCAAAAAATCTGTCTCATTTCGATTGAACTCATTTTAAAAGAAAACAAATTAACAATTCAATCCAATCTAATTTAACCTTAATTTATGCTGTCTTAATTCCGGAATAAAGAGCTCAATAATTAATAATAACAACTAAACAACTCAATCGAAAATTGACAGTTGTAGCATTTCTTTAAATTTGAATTTATAGACTTAAATTCCAATTTTTAGATACATACATACATTGCTGCTTTGGTATAATTATTTATGTTTTCCATATATTTTAGTCATGAGCTAGTTATAAGCTAATCACAACCATTCCCATGATTTATTTATGGCAAACAAAAGTAAATATTTTTGTTTATTTTGAATAGATTTTATTTTTTTTACAAGAATTTTTACTTATTTTTAATTACTTTTTACATGTTTTAAGTTTAGAGATCAATAGTTAAAAAAGTGTGAACAGATACTACCATGTATTGGTAAAATAGCGCAAGGGTGACAAGCGGAGGTGGTATATATAAAAAAATTTAAACATTTTCCTTTGGTATTAATATACTAATTTATAACTAATGAAGTTTTAGTATTATTAATCAAGGTGGAAGCATGGGTCTTTTAAGTACTCGCGTTCAAATCATACCAATCACAATTGCAATATGTGAGTATTTTACCATTTAGTCTCGCATAAATCATGAAAGATTTTTATTTGGTTCTTCATCAAAATAATATATGTGTGAATGTATTACGTTTATGATAATTAAGCTTTCAGAAAAAGAGTAAAGTAATTAGTATTTTATATGTTTGTATTATTTTTTAGGTTAAGTTTTATTACTTGTCCCTTTATTTTATGAAAATTGTAAATTTAATTTAATAATTTTTGAATTGATTAGTATACTAATTTGTAGTTAATAAAGTTTTGGGCTTATTAGTTAAGGCGAAGCATGGGTCTTTAACTTGTCACACCATTTACAATAGCAATGCGTAAGTATTTAGTCTCACCATGTGCGTAAATCATAAATTATTTTTGTTTGGTTTTTCGTCAAAGCAATATATCTGTAATAAAATTGTAATTGTAAGAGTATTATATTTATGATAATTAAGCTTTCATAACAAAAAAAAGTATAGCATTTTGTATTCCATAAAAAAATCTATAGCTTTTTGTATGTTTGTATTATTTTTTTAGGTTAAATTTTGCTATTAGTTTATGTATTTTTTTGGAAGTTATGAATTAGTCTTTGTATTTTAATTTGATCAACTCTAGTCTTAATAATTTTTTGAATTAATCGATATTTTTTGAATTTTGAAATTTTAAACAGTAACAAATTTTAAGATGATATGTGTTCTAAATTTGTATATTTTAATATAGTAATATTATATTATATTTTAATTGTTGAAATTTTTTGTCTATAAAGGAAATAAAATTAATTGTGGCAATAGGATTATGAAAATGTAAATTTATGGGGTGGAATGTTGGGTATATTATAATACATTTTTTAGTTCATTTGAGTGAAATAGAAGATTTTGATATTTGTTTAACAAAAGGTAAGATTACCAATAGATATATTTTATTAAATTCTTCTTGTTATATAATTTGTTTTTTGAATAAGTTTAATTCACTTAATAATTTTTAGTCCCAATTTTTATAAATTAAAATACTTTATGCTTTTTATTACAATTTATTTGGTAATAAATAAACATATAGTATTGAAATAAATTTATAAATAATTATTATATTAATTCATGAAAAATGGTTGTTTGATCAACTATCATTTATAAATCATAAAAATAAACATAATTAAGAGATTAGTAGTAAATATGTAATAATTATTGTGGAGTTATGTCTCACATTTTCAGATCAAATAGTGTGTGGTGCTGTAACGAGGAAGTGTTTTTCATCTTGACAAATAGTCAGCGTCACGACGAGAAGAGAGCCTCCATCCCGACGACGTGATGCCTCCTCGTCCCGATGACACGAATGCTACGTCACGACGAGGCAATGTGTTTCTCAAGTTTCTCGATTTTCTTCTCTTAGTTAAACTCTGTTTCAGATTTACACTTAAACTCTTATTATATGCTACGAATTTCAAGCTAGAGATAGGTCTTAGTTTCTTTGGGTTTCATAAAATAAAAATATTTAAATTGAGAGAATTTCGTTATTTGTTTTGAAGAGCTTTTATTTTGGAGCTTCTGGTTTTCTTTTGATTTCCTCCATATTTTGTATCTCTTTCTATTATAGTGAATTCTCTTTTTTTCTGTGATATTTATCTTCTTTTGAAAAAAAATTTCACGTAAAATTTATATGTTTGATCTTTTTATTTTTACTTTATTTACGTTTTGATTATATACACGGATTATTTCCCTACAATTATAATTTTTAAAGTATGATTTCTATTGTTTAAAGAGAGAATTTTGTTTTTAATTAGATGTAAAAATTATTTAAAAAAGAAATTAATTAAAATAATAAAAGAAAGTTAAGATTTCATCGATTACCTCAAATAATTTAAAGAATGGATGATATTGAGATTACATTTTATATTTTGACATATTGACATTATTTAATAATACGGGTAGTACAACTTTAATCTGGAATATGATATTACAATATGTAATATTATATAGGTTAGTCCCTATGTTTTACCAAAGTTCTACTCTTAGTCCATGTACTTTTATTTAATCATTTTTAGTTCATGTAGCTTTTCAATTTTAAAATTTTGATTTTCACCAAATGATCATTGTTAAATTTTATTATTTCTAAAATCTAATACAACAAATATATTATCATATTATAATAGCACGTCAATTTATTATTTTTCACACATCACTTACTAAAAATCTAGTTAATAAGTTAATGATTGTGATATGTCAAAATTGAAATTACAAAATTCAAACAATATATAAAGTTAAAATAATTCAAATAAATTAAATTTATAACTATACATGTAATAAAAACTAATAATTAAACTTAACCACTACCACATGAATTAATATTAAATTTTTAAATTTAAAAAATACGTATCATAAAATTCAGCAAACGAATTTAACCTCCAAACAATAAAGTTACTCCTACTTGTACTATTTGGTTGTACACGTGTCAATACAGTGAAAGTTCTGGCATCTTTTTTCACTCATTCAGTCGTACACCTCTGGGGGGAAGCTGTTGCTTGTACCAAACGCGGAGGGGCACGTGAAGTAGGCATTCGATGTGATTGGTTACTATATGACAAGTATGATGGCGGAATGTGGGCCCCAATTCGATAGTCTAGAAGAATATAGATGTCTTCGTTTCATCATTGAGTTTTCCTTACGCGCTTCGTTAATCCATGGTCTTGATTATATGCAAATAGACCCAATGCTGCGGCCACCCTATGTTTTTTGTGGGCCCTTGTCGAAAATAGAAGCCAAATTATTTCAGGTTAAATTGTCCTTAGGTCCTTGTACTTTTTAAATTTGAAATTTAATTTCTTTGTTTTCATTTTCTGTAATTTCGTTTCTTCTACTTTTTGTATTTCACAATTTAAGTACTCATTTAATAATCATGTAATAAAAAATAGTGTAATAATGAATTCAAATTTAATAAAAAATTTAAAAATATTAATAATTAAACTTATATTTTTAAAATAAAAATTAAAAAAAATAAATTCCTTAAAATAAAATAAAATAAAATAAATTCGAAATGTATGAAAATTACAAAAACTAAATTTCAAGTATGTTTAACCAATAAAATATACAATATTCTTTTAATTTCATTTCTTATCTTAAATGTTTTTCTTTTCATTATATAAAACGATACTCGACAGCCATTTGAGAGGCAATTAAAATATTAAACAACCAATGGAGTCAAGTACACATAAACATGGGAGAGGCTATTAGAATATTAAATAGACATAGACACCAATGAAAGCTGAGATCAAGATAATTAAGATCGTATTAATAGGCATATTATTTTTATCTTGTATTGATATTGACATATTTTGATGTACTGTTTTAAATTTATCGATATTTTTAATTATTTTTCGCATATATGTTTATAACGTAATTTCTAGTTTCGTGATAAATTGTATATATATTTAAAGATTTTTTCACATATATATTTATAATTTAGTTTGTAGTTTCTTAATAAATTATATATATTATTTTTGTATACACGTTATACACAAATATATTTCAATTACATCTATATAAATATATTTATATGTAAATATAAACTTTAAAATTATTAATTAGGTTAGGTAAATTAATTTCATAACTATCATTTTTAAATGCAAATATATAAAAATTAAAATGATTTTCCTTAAAAAAAATTAAACTAGTTAAAATGAAATAATTTAAAAATTGATTTAAAATATTAAAATTTTGTATTAGTAAAAATTGATGTTGACCCAAATGGGCCGAACTACACTAAATTTTAATCAGAAAAGAACATAGATTACTTAATATTAAATAGGATTTCACCTCAATGATTACTATAATATTGAAGTCCTTTAAATAATAAAAGGTAGTGATGATAGAATGTTGGGATTATTGAATAGTTTTAATTTACAAGTAAAAGTCGTTTGCAAATGCAATGTTATTGTCTCATATGTGTAACACACCTACTTCTCAATGCTTACAATAAGATTTAAAGTAGACCTTTAAATAATTAAAGGGAGTGATGATTTGCGTAGTTGAAAGATGATTATAATAATAAATTAAAAATTTAAATTAGAATATTAAACATTTGATTTAGTAGTCGAAAGATTATAATAAGAAAAAGTCATAATTAGTTATTATTTTCTTGAAATAAAAGAGATGAATATGTTTAGTGTAAATAATAAGGAAGAGGGCCGGCTGAACCGAAAGAGAATCGGGAGTCGTGAAAGCACGTACGTAGGTAGGAAGAAGGAGATGATGGCATGGTTGAATGGGACAGTTTAAAGCAAAATAGTGCCGCCGAAGTCGAGTCATGAATCATGATGGCCCATGGGATTATACTGCCTTTATAAACACAAACTCCCCTTCCATCTTTATCCAAATCTAATCATCACCCTAGACACCCAACTCTCTGTGTTCCCAACAGAGTCGTTTAATCCATCATTTTTCACCTGATATTTACTCAAGCACCCCAGGGGTAAGTAATGGCGCAAATGGACACACCCCCGTGGGATCGATGAACTCGAATTCTTTCACATGTATCTTGTTTTGGCTTCTTCTTCGCCCCAGTCTTTGATTTTCTGTTTGACTCGGAAATATATATATTTTTAATACTACTCCACAGAATAGCCTTTATTATCGAAGATAGATACGAAAAACTTGGTGTGTGAAATCCTAGTCACACAAATTCAGAAGACAGCTTTCATTTTATATTTTTCTTCTTCTTCTTCTCCTCCTCTTAAGCTGTTTTCCCCTGTTTTAGCAGTGTACGCCTCTTCAGAGCCATCATCAACCCAAGAACCGCTTTGTTCTTGTCTCTCTCCTCTGATTCTTGGTGGGTTCTTGTAATCATAAATTCTTAAAGAGAAGAGGTTCGATTTCATTTCATTTCATTTCCAGTTTTTTCAGATTGTTGGGTTTCTTTCAAGCAGTTTAGTCAAATATTTTTCTTTCATTTTGGGGGGGTTCTGTCCAGTGTATTGAGATTCGAGAATCACAAGGTCGAAGCCCGTGGAAAAGTGGCTTCTTTCTTTCATCGTCTGTATCACTATTTCAACCGACCATTTTTTCAAATTCCAAATTTCGTTTTTGTTTCTTTCAGAATTCGACAGTTCCCTTTGTTGCAAAAAGGAAAACAAAACCAAAACATCATTCTTTTTGGTATTAAGTAATGTCTCGCCAGATAGTTTTTAGGACCCCAACTTCCGTCCAACGACGGCAACCCTTGCTGCAAAGCGGTTCTTCTTCCAATTCCTTCTGTTCCTCCAGTACCGACGACGGCGGAAGCAGCAGCAGCAGCACCAGCACCACCACAAGGAGCAGTTCCAGGAACTGTGCCAAGTTCGGGGAGTTTTGTGGGGGTACCACAGCCGAGTGTGCGGTTATTTGTTGCTGTTGTCCTTGCGCGATAGCCAACCTCCTAGTTTTAGCATTTTACAAGGTTCCAGCGGGGCTATGCCGCCGTGCTCTTCGCCTGAAACGGCGGCGTAAGCTGCAGGAAAAAGGGTTGCTTCAGCCGAAGAACCACCGGCCTCATTGTGGAATTGAAGATAATAGTGAGTTGCAGATTCACACAGTGGTAGTAGAGGATTTTTTCCCAGATGTGGAGGCTTCTGAAGAAGCTGAGAAAGCTGTGATGGAACTGGAAAAAGAGATGTGGCAAAGATTCTATGGTACTGGATTTTGGAGAAGCCCTTCTCAGAGAGAAGGAGAGCCACCCAGAATTAAACAACTTTAACAAACAATTCCCTCTTTCCTACAATCTGGGTGTACATATTCTTCAATGAAGAAATATTGTAACTGGCAAGATTTTGATATCATCAATGACATGTATGTAAATGAGATTGTGATTGCCGCCTACAAAGTTTTTGTTGCTTGTTTTTGGATTCTTGATGAACACATTCTATGGATTGAAATTAATTCTACGGAATTTTTGGATAATAATCTTATCAGTAGTAGTTAAGATAAGGTAATCCTTTTTAGATTGTGTTCATACTAATTACTGCTAATCTGTTTTCAATAGCTTAGTCCAAAGGGTTTGAAAATAAACAGAACTTTTTTTGGGGGATTGAACGATTGAATCAACATCAAAATTGGGTTTGAAAAATCCTTAATGCTCCCTACTTTCAAAAGAAAAGAAAAATTAGAATAACTAGAGCCAATGAGACTTTGGCCACCTATCCTTGTTCTTAGTTCAACTCAACCCCCCTGTTGCTGAATATCTGTTTGAAGTCTTTCTGTCTGCAATTGGGATTTGTCATTGTGTTATTGTTTTTCCCCAAACTATGCAAAGGGTTTTGTTTGGAATAGAAAAAAAGAGTGTAAATTATTGAATCAAATTTAAGTTTGCAGATGATTTTGTATTGAATTGGATACATAAGATTCTTGGAAGAGATTGGGGTAGGATTGGTTCTTTCATTTTGGGTGTAGCTAAAAATTTGGAAAGGACTAGAGCATCGGACGTTATAGTAAATTAGAAGTAATAAATGATCTGATGGGTAAGTTGATATTCCACTTGGTGGACAATAGGGACCCTCAGGCTGCGGCATAAGTTTCTGAAATATGTCTACTCATTGGGACCAACTCTACAACTTGGATTCAACCACATGAATCACTGTGGAATTGCCACCGTCTTATGGGCCATCCTTCCAAAACACCCTGGGTTTTCCTTTTTTTTTTTTTTTCACCTCCTCATCTTTGAAAGATGTCAAAAATATCTACACAAATGTCCATACTCACTTTATTTCATTTACTCTATTCATAATTCATACCATCAAAGAATGAAGGGAAAGAGTGGAGCTATGGTTATTAAACTTGATATGGAGGAAGTTTTTATAAAAATTAAAAGGTGTTTTGTAACTAACTCGAAATTCAGCGATGTCGGAAATTAATTTTACGGGATCTTGTTTTCGTAAATTGAGTCTGTAAATATTAAATAAGGATATTTATAGAGTTAATATATTGATGAATTAAAAGTTGATTAGGTGATTTAATCGAAATTGTGATTAATTAAGGCTTAGGGACTAAATTATAAAATCCAATCACTATAAATTTTAATTAAAAAATGACTTGAGAACTTAAATTGAAATTAATCAAAGGTTGAAAACAACAATCAGACCATGTTAAAGTGTATGTTAGTGGACGGTGTGATTGTACAGTCATTAACTTAAATAAATTAAGCTTTGTTTAAATAAACCAAGGTTAAATAAACATTTTGGCTAGATTGGACAGTAGCTACAAGAAACCTTGGATTACCAAAATGTTTGATTTTGGTTTTATCATGTATAAAGGATACTTCATTTTCTAATGTTGTAGGAAGAAGCTACTCCCATACTGCAAATTTTTTTATAAAGAAACAAATATAATTTCGAAAGACGTTTTATTTTTTTACACACTTCAGGAATATCCATGTACGTATTAAGGTTTGAACTCAATACTTCAAAAAAAAAATTTCCCATCAACTTTACTATTTCAAGAAAGTTAAATTTGATTTTTATAACATTTTTATAGATATGTTATATAGTTTTTTTACCCATATAGTTTTTTGACATAATGCAAGTTCAAACTCACACACCCCCATATGCACATACTACACTACCACACTGGCGAACCTAGATTGAAACTTGATCTCAGGCATGGATGAATTTACTTCAGCCTATGAGCCCACTGTTGGAGTTCTTTTTACCCACATAGTAAGTATGTCATAATCAGTAGGAAATTATTTAATCCACGGATATTCAACAAGTATGTTTCTTTTTATGTCATTCGTATTTTATAAAAGGCTTAATATATAGATTACCCACGAACTTGATAATTTTTCTTCTATAGGCCCCTAGACTTTTGAAATCACATTGGGCCCTAAGATTGTCATCTATTACACAAATTGGTCTTTATGGTTTAATATCGTTTGTGTAACACCCCTCGCCCGATCTGATTGTCAGGTCCAAATTACGAAATATCACATTTTTTGTCGGAACAATTACAGTCAATCAGATAGCATACAACCATATATACATGTAACCCAATGCCAATCACATTCAATTCATGTTAATCAAACAATTTTTAGTCTCAATTGAGCTTATAAAAACTCTTTTGTTGACCCGAGCACGAAATAAAATTAAATTGCAAAGTTTTAAAACTTCAGGATCAATGTTGTGACGTTATCTCTTTCACGTCGTGATGTCGCTAAACAATTTTTCACGTCACAACGTCAAACCACTCGACATCACATACTGTTAACCAGCATTGTGACGAGAAAAAAGATCATCGGGATGTGGGTAGTTAGGTTAGATACTGGAGTTGTAAGCAAATAGCTAAAAATTTTTGTTGTTTTTTTGTCTTTGTTGTAATCAATCAAGTGAGTTGAATGGAATACTCGATTATTTGTTAAATTAAAAATTGAACTCAAGTTTTTGTGACATATAATACAATACTCATACCATTAGATTAAGTGATTGTTGGCTCTAATAGGTCATATTTAACTAGTGCTTTAGCAAGTAGATAAACAATTTATTAAGGGTGTGTCCACCATAGTTTTGTAAAACAACATTTAAAGTTAAACTAGTTTTTAAGCTCTAAACAAGGTTAAATAAAGAGTTTTTCAAGTTAAAAAGTGATTTTTAAACTAAATTTTTGAGCCAACTAAAAAACCAAATTTTTTAGTTTTTTATTTTTGGAAAATCTTGTTTAAGCTAAATAATTTATTTGCTCTTATTATCTAGCTTCTAGCTTTGGAAATTTAATTTTTACCTGTTTTTTATATTACCTACACCATATCTTGTTATACTTACTATTCAGTGTGGACACGAGGAATCATAAAAGTAATAATTAAGAGGCATTCTTAGATGGTCCTTTACTTCACATCACTTGGCTAGTTTTCCATTTGAAGGTCACCTTGTCGGTCTCCCATCTTACACTACTTGACTTGTCACAGGGTGACCAACCACCTGAACGCCTTGTCCTCTAAGCCACCTGCTTTTAGCAAGAATGCACTCACCTCCATAGGGGATCACTAGACTTAACATCCTCATACTATCTTAGAAAGGAGAATGTCAAACTCATACCACAAGCATACCATAAGCGATGTGTACCCACATACAATAGCCTTGCCACTTGGTTGACCGTATGATCACCATGTCTTAGATTTGTCGATCGTGACATTACTAGACACGAGACCTCCTTCCCTATAAAAACCCTTAGTCTTTACCTGCACTCAGTCTCCTTTGTTCCTTTACTCCTCCTCCTTACAAAAATCAATAAACTCTCATTTCATGTATCACTTAATTAATGTTTTGCCTAATTTATTATTATGATTCAATTTGTTAAAAAAAAATGTGTTTATATTTGCGATACACAATATTTTGATTTTAATTTATCTCATATTTTGCATAAATTTTCATATTATTTTACTTTAATTAGATAAAATATTAAACTAATAATTATTCAATAAAATTTTGATAAAAAATTATTATTCAATAAAATTAATTTGTTAATTATTATATATATAGATGTAACCAAATAAAAAGACTGGAGTAACATATTTACTATACTTGGTCTTTGCATAGATTGAATGGTGCAAATAAATCAAAGAGTAAGAAAGAAAATTGAATTCCACTTGGTATAGTCGCATGTTGGATCAAATCTTGCCTCCCATTTTGAATTAATTTGGTGATGGACCAACAATTCTACATACCAACCAACCATTAAATTACATGCCCTTGACTTCCTGCATTTTAATTTGTTGAATAATACAAAAAGAAAATTCCAAATTGACCACACATGTTTTGAAATTTCTTCATATTAAATCAAATTAACTTAATGGGTAAATTCTTAATTTTAAGAAGACAGTTTTGGAATATCATTTTGAAATTTTGAATTTGGATTTTATTTATTAGGTGAGAATGAAATATATATATATATTATGGATAAATAAATGAAAAATTGTATGGTACATTTCTTGTAAAGTTTTTAGACTCCATTAATAAAGTTAAAAGGTGGACAAATATCTTACAGGAACACAATAAAATATTAAAAATAAATATTTATTTAAAAAAAATACGTGACGATTTTGTAAGATTGCTTGTGACAAAAAAATATACTATCACTGTATCAAATATTAACCTTAAATAAATTAGTTGAATATAGATTTTTCAAATCTAAAAATATTTTAAGAATTTAAATCAAACAAATTTAAGGAGTTAAGAAATTATAATAAATATTACCTTTTTAAATAACTTATTATTTAATTTATATTATTTTTAAAATTCAAATCCAATATCTGAAATCCTAATTTTTGAACATTACATAAAGAAATTTGAGTTTGTAATTTTTACCCTTTTGTGTGTCTAATAAATTGAATGCAATACTAATCAACGGTAAAAGTTTTCTAGTTAGACTTGAAAATATTGATTAGAAAATGAGAAAATATTTGATGTACTGTCAGTGCATAAGTTTTATGTATTAATAATACGATACATTATCATTAAATAAAATAAAAAATAATGAAGGATTTATAAATAAATTCTAATAATTTTATTTAAATATAATTAAATAATAAATAATTATAAATAAATATTAAAACTCTACATTTGAGATCTTAAATCAATAAACTCTAAACCCAAAACTCTAGCATATCATATTTAAAACCTTAAATACGAGAGTTATTGATATTTAATTATAATTTTTATGATTATTTAATTATATTATAATAAAATTATTAGTAATTATTTATAAATCCTTAACTATTTTTATTGTTTTAAACGATAAGATATTATATTATTATTCATCGATATTGCATCTGCATTAAATATTATTTCTCGAGAAATTGTCTCTAATTTCTATCCTGTATAATTTTTTTATACAAACAACGATAAGATACTATCATGTAGTTACACAAATATATTAAAAAATAATAATCTTTTAGCACTTAATTTAAAGTTATATTTTAAAACATTACTTAAATTTTAAAATGATTGGTAATTTTTTTTAAATGATCGGTTAATTTCTATTTATTTTATGGAATGATAGTTTTTATTTTTACGAGAGTGTGGTTAATTAATAAAATATATAAATATTTAATATATATTTATTTAATGTTTTATTTACAATTTAAATTAATTTTTGTTTTAATTTTATATGTTGTATATGTATTGTTATTATTATTTTTAAATCTTATATTTAATTATAATTGTATATTATTTTTAAATGTATATATGTATTTTAAATATGTAAATTTTATACGTATATACATATGATAAAATTTTTTATTTAAATAAAATATTAGTTTATTTAGTAGGCAATTTTGTTAAATAAATGTTTAATGTTTTTAAATATTATATAAATATATTAAAAAACAAAATAATCTTATAATAATATTTTTATTTGTTTTAAAATTTGATTATCTTAGAAGAATTTTCTTACACAAAAAGTGATCTAACACACATTTCTAAAATATAAATCTAAAATATAATTTATATATATTAAATTATGACACATCCATGATGTAAGTGTATATTTTATATCACAAATACATTTATAAAAAAATTGGTAGAAAACACAAATGAAATTTTAAAATGATAAAATTAAATATTAAAAATTACGAGGCGTCAAATTCAAATCTTATTATGTGTACTTTTTTAAATTTTGCATAAAATATAAAATGATAAAATTATCATCATAGTAATATTTATTTGTTTTTAACAAAATGAATAACTATTTTAGTAACTTCTCAACTGAACTAAAATTCCGTTGATGGGTAATACAAGCTCAATCAATTCTTTAAATAAGGGTATAAATTTAATAGTTAGATTTTTTACATAGAATAAATAGTTAAAAAAATTTAATTGATTTTCGAGAATAAAATATGAAATATGACAATTAAATTATTAAAATATTAATCGTGAAAAAAAATAAAATAGTTATTGTATTGATTAAAGTAATATTTGTAAAAAAGTATTTAATATTGAGAGAATAAAATAATATTAAATATAAAATTTATAGGATAATTAAATGACATTTAAGGGATGTTTATGAATATGTGTTAAGTGGATTCTATATTTAATATGTAAGATGATGTTAAATCTGTTTATAAAATCTAAGTTATGGAAAAGAGAGAATAAATTTCATAAAAGGAAAAACAGAAGTTAAAACAAACCCAACCATAATGATTCATAAAGTAAAGGTGGTCGTATCTTTTCCTTTCCTATTCTTTCTCTCTCTCTCTTTATTTTCTTCCTATTTTATGATTGGGTTATCATTTCCCCCCCTATATTCTGTAGGGTTTCCGGTTGTTCTTTAATGGGTCTTTAGCATTCCCTTGGGGTTAAATAAATAGGAAGAGAAGGGGAATTTACAAAAGCTCAATTTTTGTCTTTTGGTGGCATTTCCTTGGTCCCTTTCATTCCTCTCTAGAATTCTCCAAAATCATATTTTTGGAGGTAAACCCGTGTTTTTCGTTGTTGTTGTTTATGCATTTATGTCTTTTCTTTAATTTTAGGACCCGTTTCTCATCTGGGTTTCATTGGTTTATGTGTAAAAAGGTTTAATTTTTGTTTAATTCAATGGATTGTGTATCTGTTTTACCTGTTTACGGAATATTGGTTTTATTATTTTGCTCATATTTGCTGGGATATTGTTTATATTTCACATTTATGTTTTTTTCATTCAAGACAATTATCCAGGGCCCGGTTTTGAATAGTTGGAGTGGAATAATTGTGTAAGATTATCCTATGGTTGAAGTTTCTGAAACATATTTTTAAAATTTATTGCTTCATTCGGATTAAATTTGTGAAAAGACCAAACAAAAATGTTTGCTAATTTTTACAAAATTGGATATCGTTTCTGTTATTTGTTGATCTTGTCTGGTAAGGACAAAGAAGGTTGAGTTAATCGGCAAGGAAAAGAATTGTTCACTAATTTTTGGGAAAAATAGTGTTTAGATGTCGAGATAGTTTGTATTGTGGTTTAGTTGCGTTGCGATTTATGATTTATATGATAGGTATTGTTAGCGCATCGTGCTGATCACATGAAGGTATTATCCTCTTTGGATGTCACTACATTGAAGAGCAACAACCCTCAAGCTTTTGACTCTGGCTCCAAAGAGAGCCTAGGGGCACCTTTTGAAGTCGTTGAGAGAGGAATCCATGGCCATTGAAGAGCGAGAGCGCATGGTGCTTTGAACTCAAGACCTCCAGGAATATAGAGGTACTTTGGGCAACCATGTTATCACTTGGACTCCAAGTTAGAACTACCATGTACTCTGCTGTTCAATGACCATGGATTTTGCTCTTCAGTGGCTTAAGAGGCACCCCTAGCCGAAGCCAAAACCCTGTGGGTGCATCACTCTTCAGCAGTCGCTATGTAGCACAACACTCAAAGAGGATAATACCTTTGTGTTATGAACATGGTGCTTATTGCTCTAACAGGTATAACAATTTTCTTGTCTCCCTTGAGAATAAAACCTTTTTGTAAGGACATCTTTTTTCTATATTGATATTTAGTCTATTTTAATAATATTAGTTTTGCAGCTTATGAATTTTTGGAAGTTAGATGTGGTCAGGTTTTCGATATGATTAGTTGCAGTCATGAAGCTAAAGAAATAAAAGAAGGTTTTATGTTTTAGCAGGATATAATTGAGTTTTATTATGCTTTCTATAAATTAAAATTTCTGGGGTTTTTAATCATGAAGGTTCTGAGAATGGAGACACAAAAGCTAGACAGTCATATGCAATCAGCTGCAGCTTTTGTGCAAGGGGGAATCCAGGATGCCAATGACGATTCTTGTAGCATATGCCTTGAGGAGTTTTCTGCTAGTGATCCTTCTACGGTAATACCTAAATCAACAGATTCATTTTATTAACCCCTTACTTGGTAATGGGATCTTATGCGCTATTTTCCTTAATCTTATATTTGTGTGCAAATGCCTCATTTTGAATTCTTTGCTACCTTTGCTTGCAGTTGACTAATTGTAAGCATGAGTTTCACCTCCAATGTATTCTTGAATGGTATGTATCTTGTAAATCCAAAGTACTTATCTTTTTCACTCTATTTGAATTCATTATTCATGAATTTTATGTATGAAATCACGTTGTGTCTGGGAAAAGAGGAAAATAGAGACCTCTAGAAAAACCTAAGGACAAATGAATGCTTTCTGCTACGTTAAAGGTCTAATTTTTATGTCACAAGTCACAATATGTCTGGACAGAAAAACTTGATATATAAAGTTATATGGTATGACTATGATCAATTGACTGTTTAATGAATCTGGTTTAGATGTGACTATATGATGTATATCATTCTTTGTTCCATTTTTTATATTTATTGAGTTTGATTGCCTATCCCTTGTTAACTATAGTGTCAGTTAAATTTTAATCCCCTCTCAGTTTTTTCTTTGCGACAACTGTAACCTGAGTTTTGATTGATGACGATGACTTAATTTCTTGTTTGATCTATCCTGAGTTTTATTTCTCTTCAACTTCTAGTAGTTAGTATGAGACGTTGCTTTAAATTCTTTGACAGTTTTTAAGATTTTAGGATATCTCTTGTACAACCACCAATGGAATGTCAAATTAATACCTATGTTTCCAACAAATCAAGCACCAATAGTAGCTGATACCCTTTTTTAGAAAGAGAAAAAATATAGATACAAAATTTTAACTGTAGGATTTATAGTTCATAATTAATTCACCATTTTGTTTGTTATCATTTACCACATTGTGTGAACATGTTGCTGATTTGTTCTGGAGACAATGTCTCGTCATGCAAGTTAAGTTTATTTGGATTTCAGAAGTATACACTCTTGAGAAGGAAGAGATCTCCGAACAAAGCTTAAATTTAACACATAATTTTTTGATTTGTAGGTGCCAGAGAAGCTCACAATGTCCAATGTGCTGGCAAGCCATTAGCTTGAAGGACCCTGCAAGGTTTAACATTTATTAGAAAACGTCTTTAGTCTTGAAAGTTTTCTCAGTGTAGCATCTATGGAGTAAGCTAATAACTTGTAAATTGTGACAGTCAAGAACTGCTTCAAGCAGTAGAAATGGAAAGGAGCATCAGGGTTACTGCACCAAGAAATGCTGCCATATTTCACCATCCCGCCTTGGTGGTTTTGAATTGCAACATGTATACTGCCTTTAAGTGTTCATATCAATCATTTATTATTATTTGGTGATAAACTTGTTATGACATCCATCCATTAAACTGAACTTACACAATTTTTGCTTTGTAATGCAGTTGCCAGTTGGTGTGAATGACCCTGAACTTGAAGAGCGTATAATTCAGCACTTGGCTGCTGCTGCTGCAATGGGAAGGACCCACCACGCTGGTAGGAGGGAGGGCCAGATAAGATCTGCTCATAGTCACCCGCACTTCTTGGTGTTTTCTCATCCTAACACACAGCACCCTGGTTCTGGATCATCAGCTCAGGTACAGACAGCAGGAGAATCTGAAGCACCTGCTATCACCGTAGCCAGGCCATCCCGTTCACTATCATCTAGAGATGAAGCTTCTCCATTTCCTTCTAGTCAGAATACATCAGCCTCTGGATCCACTGTCAGTCCTCTGAATAGACGAGGATTTTCCTTTAATGATCGGTATTTATGACTTATCCTTTCATGCATTTTAATAACATGTATTATCTTTTGTTTGCAGCACTTGTAGTCATTTTCTATGGTGCGTGTATTGATTATTTGTCTTTGTTTGTAGAAGCACTTCTAGTAATTCCTCATTGCTAAATCAAGAAGGAGCAGGACCATCAGAGTTTCAGTCATTTTCGGAGTCTATAAAATCCAGACTTAATGCAGTGTCCTTGAGGTATGGTGGAAAAATCCAAAATTCCTCTTATAGCAACTCTTTAGAGGTATGAAACTAGAGAATGCATGATTTTCCTCGTACGTTGCTAATTTATTCTTAAAATATCTTGAAATGAAGATATAGGGAGTCAATTTCAAAGAGTACAAGAGGCTGGAAGGAGAGGTTGTTCTCACGTAGTTCTTCTATGTCTGATATCGGGAATGAAGTTCGTCGAGAAGTGAGTGCAGGAATAGCTAGTGTATCTCGTATGATGGAGCGTCTTGAAATCAATGGAAATAGCAGAGAAAACCAAGCTGCTTCTCTGTCACAACATTTGTCTGAATCTTCTGTTAGAGAGCAAGACAATCAACATAATACAGGGCCGCGTGGCATTATCCCTTCACGACCTCCGCATGCCACTGGTTCTCTTTCTAGATAAGAAAAATTATTTCTGCAAATTGAATCTATCCTCAGCTTTTCATCTCTGTAGGTGAGTTATCAGGTTGCTTTGCATCTTTTTGCGCTTTATGTTGTTGTTGTTATTATTATTATTATTTATTATTCATGCATTACAACCCACTGATAAAATATATTAAACTTGCTTCCACTATCCCTATCCAGCGGCCACCTTTTTAGTCTAGTAATGTTTCTAGCGCTTGAATCATGTCATTTCAGAGCCATAGGTGACACTGGAAGAATTTTTTGTTCAGACCATTCTTTTTATTAGCTAGAACCGATGCATCTTCCCATGATTGTTGATTAGCTTCAATCCTTGTTTTCGTTTGGGTTTCCAGGTTCTTGTTTCTCCAGAGATGACAATCTGAGGGAAAGATGGGTTGCATTTTTTTTTTCTAATGGACAAAGATTCCTGGAGGTTATTAAATGGAAGAGGATGAATGAGAAAGAGCTTTTCCATCTCGACATATATAGAGAGAGAATGTGAGAGACTTTATATGGTTTTATTATGTATCTGTATGTGTATAGCTGGCTTAGTCCAATATATGTATTTATGTCTGGTGACTGATGGCTAATTTGACTGCGTGAAAGTTGGAGGGAAACAATGAAACTTGATGGATTATGAAACAACATCCTTCAAATAATTTGCTAAAATGTCTCTCTCTTCCCACTGTGAGTGTTTTCTGCAATCCATAGCTATGTTTAACCCCACTTTACCTTTCTTTCTTTCTTGACAATACGTTTATTAATGCAACCTTTTCAAGACATTCCATGGCTTGTAGATTCTGGGTTTGGGTTTTGGAGGGAGGTTTCAAATTTTCACAAATTTGTGATGTTAAATTTCCCACCCAACAACAGCAGATCACTCAGAATTTGCCAGGGAAAGCTTGAACATGTCTTTAACCTTTATGTATAATTCTGGGGGTTTGAGCTGGAAATTTAATGGCATATAAGAAAAGAGACAAAGAAAGGTCCAGGTTGTTGATTAGAAAATAAAAGAACAAGAATATAGAAGTGGGTGTCTTTCATTGTGGAATCCAATGAATATGGGACCTCTAAACCTCTACATGATTATCACTACCCTTTCCGGTTGTGTCAAATATCAAACAACATTCCACTTCTTCAATTACTGCAATTTTTTTCACACTATTTAACAATTTAATCAACATACTAGTTTGATTGAATGTTGAAATATTAAAAAAGGATTGTAAAAAAATGAAGAAGAAATTCTGTACTGCAGTAAAACATTTAGACATGATCAATTACATTTTCACACGTGGGTTTGAAAAAATATATTCTATTTTAGGCCACCAACTTAAAAAGATGCTCAAATCTCATCTTCTAAATGTGCATATCTAATTAGGATTTTCTTTTCTTTTTCTTTTTTAAAAATAGTTTTAGTGTTCTTAATATTATAATATTATCATAATGCACCGTCATTCATGAATGATGTATTTTTTAAAATTATGACCAATGAAATAAAATAGGAAAATAATGTATCAAAATTTAATTGGGTTTGGCAGGCTTCAGCGTTGTTTGTTAGGGTGTCTTTGTTTTGCCTTTATCATAATTTTCAGAATCATTTTAAAATCAACGAAATATATATTTTAATAAAATGAAAGAATCATCTCAACTTAAATCTACGCTGCTGACTTGAAATATAAAACAAAAAACCAAATCTCTTATAAAATTTTAAAATAATTAAGCATGAATGATTATGTAATTACTATTTTTTTATAAAAAATATTAATTATATTCTTGTTTCCTTAAATATTATTTTAACCCAACACTAACTATTTATTTTTTGGAATATTAATAGGGTTTATTTTATGTGAATGGGCTCTATTATTGTAATTTTGAGGATGGAAATTCATCTCATAGTTGTAAAAATAGTATAATTAGGTTAAAATTTATACATGAATGGGTAGGTTGTTTTAAGAGAGAGTGACAGAAGGTGCAGGGACTGGGAGTGACTTGGAGGGGAAACTGAAAGTGACACACAATCTAACGGTGGGAGAGGGGTAGGGGTCGCCCGTTGACGCCACCGGCAAGACTTTCATATATCGTATAGGTGAAATCCTGCTATTAGTCCCCCCACTTTACACAAGTTATGGATTTAGTCTTTATACTTTAATTTAGTCATTTTTTAATTTCTCTATTCTTTTCAAAATTTCAAGTTTCAGTCATCACCTAATGATAACTATTAAATTTATTAATTTGTTATTTCTGCATATTAATCATTAAAAATTCAGTTAATGGATTAACGATTGTCTATTATTTGTATCGAAATTAAAATTTTAAAATTTGAAAAAGTATTGAGACTCAAAATGATTCAATTAGAGAATATGAATTAAATATATAATTATACGCATAGTACTAGACTAATAATTGAATTTAACTAAAAAAATTTAATTATAGTACCAAAATATCAAAATTGAAAAAGAAAAGAGACTAAAATTGACTAATCCGACTAAAATGGATCAAATTAAAGCATAAAGACTGAATCCACAGAATTTTCAAAGTACAGGGACTATTTCTAGAATTAAACCTATCATATATAAAATAATAGCAAGGCTCTTTCTTTTCTTTGCTTTAAAACAAAGGGGCACCATTATTGTATTTCACCTTTTTCTTAATTTTGGAACACCGACAGCTTGGTATTGACTTAGCTTGAAGCCAGCCGGCTTTTGTGTCGGGAGCCTTCTCCTTCACATGCCCCTTTGTTTTTTGCCCACCGTATTTATTAATTGCTTCATTAAGAAAATGGACAAACTCTAATTAATTGCTCTATCTATTCATAAACTATTAATTAATTAGTTAATTGTCCAATCATTTACATTGATTTAAATAACTATCAACTTATTTTTATTCTTCAAATATTGGATCTTGATAAAAAAAAATTACATTTTGATGGACGAGGTATGTATAATTTGGACTTTTTTAACAAATGAATTCTTTTATTAAATATTGTTAAAGTGTTTGTATGTGTTCGTAGTTATGTATTTATATAATATGATTATTATTCATAAAGATGATATTATAAGAATAGGTTCTATATATGTCGATACGTATTATATTCTAGATTTTACACGTGTCTCTATGATGTAGGTTCATATATGTGATGGTATACGGGCTCATATCATGCGATCTCATAAATAAACTTGAAATGTAAACCGTGTAAAGTCCGACCCGAACTCAATCAAAATATGAGTTAATTATAGTGTATATCATAACAAATATAAATTTTAGTATACAACCAAAAGCTTAATAAACTAAGTAAGTGGGTTATCCATATAATTAAGTAGCCATGTTAGAATTAAGTGGGTTTATGATTGTGTAGATTGTGTACCAAAAACAATGGGAGTTGTCTTCAACTCCTTTCTTTTTACATGTGAAAATTATTGTCTAGAAAAAGCCTTGGATGCTCTTATTTGATAATAATCCTTAACCACAGCCACAAAAATAAAAATAAAAATAAAAAATGGAAGAATCTAATTAGTATAAATGCAAACAAAAGGTTCCAAGAAAAATAAACCCCACCAGCCTAACTCTGATCACTTTTTTATAATAGTCAAAAGAAGAAAATAATATAACTCAAAGCAAGTAAGAAGGCATGGCTCAATGAAGTAAGAAGCCGAGCCGAGAGAAACAAAGTCCTGACAAAGTGACAGAAGAGGTCGCCTGCTTCCCCGTGTGGTCCCCTCTTCCAGCCTGTCTTTAGCTCAACCCTTAAAGAAAGTTGTCTCTCCCTCTCTTTCTCTCTCATTCACAAGCTTATTCTCTCTCTCTCTCTCTCTCTCTCTCTCTCTCTCTCTCTCTCTTCCCCTGCACCAACAAACCCCCAAAATAGCCAGCCCACATCCCCTTCTCTTCTTCCTCTCCATTGCTGCATTATTGATATTACCACCTCTTCTGTTTCATTATTTTCTAAGCCAAAGCAAAGCGATAGTCAGTCCTTCACCAACCTCCTCTTGCTCCTCACTTCACTCCTCCTTCACCACCCTATCTTCAAATATCTCTCATCTTTTATTTGAGTTTGTTTGTTTTTCAGTTCCCTTTTGAGCACCATGGGTTCTTCCATCTATGGTGTCTCTTCCTCCCACATCTCCCTTTCCTTTTCTTCTCCTTTCTTTCGCTCTCCACTGCTGCATTGCCTCAAAACCCATCTGGGAAATCCTCACCTTCGGGTCAGATCAACTCCAACTCCGTCCTTGTTGCTCTTCTTGACTCGCATTATACTGAGTTAGCTGAACTCGTCGAGAAAGCTTTACTTCTCCAGACGCTTGAAGAAGCGGTTGGCAAGCACAATATTACCATTTTTGCCCCTCGCAATGAAGCCTTGGAGCGTCAACTCGACCCCGAGTTCAAGCGCTTCTTGCTTGAACCTGGGAACCTCAAGTCCCTTCAAACCCTTCTTATGTTTCACATTATCCCCAAAAGGGTTGGATCCCATCAATGGCCTGATCCCAAAACCGGTCCTGTCAAGCACAACACCCTTTGTAACGACCATATACGCTTAACTTCCCAATCCACCGGCAAAAAGACTGTTGACTCAGCCGAGTTGGTCCGACCTGATGACGTGATCCGACCCGACGGAGTCATCCACGGGATCCAGCAGCTTCTCATTCCCCGCTCTGTCATAGAAGACTTCAACAGGAGGCGTAATCTACGGTCAATCACGGCCGTATTACCTGAGGGTGCGCCGGAAGTGGATCCTCGCACCCACAGGTTGAAGAAGCCAGCGCCGGTTCCAGTTGGAGCTCCACCGGTACTCCCAATCTACGACGCTATGGCTCCAGGTCCTTCTCTGGCGCCGGCCCCTGCTCCTGGTCCCGGCGGACCTCGCCATCACTTCGATGGTGAAAGCCAAGTCAAGGATTTCATCCAAACTCTATTACATTACGGCGGGTACAACGAAATGGCTGATATTCTAGTAAATTTGACATCTTTAGCAACGGAAATGGGGAGACTTGTTTCAGAAGGATATGTTATAACAGTCTTGGCTCCCAACGACGAAGCCATGGCGAAGCTTACTACGGATCAGTTAAGCGAGCCAGGGGCGCCGGAGCAGATTATTTATTATCATATCATCCCCGAGTACCAGACGGAGGAGAGTATGTACAATGCGGTTCGGAGGTTCGGGAAAGTGAAATATGACACACTGCGGTTGCCACATAAGGTAGTGGCTCAGGAGGCTGATGGTTCGGTGAAATTTGGGCATGGTGAGGGTTCAGCTTATTTGTTTGATCCAGATATTTATACGGATGGGAGGATATCGGTTCAGGGAATCGATGGGGTTTTGTTCCCGGAAGAAGAGACCCAAACTGTTAAGAAACCGGCTGCTGTTAAGGTTGCCTCCAAGCCCAGGAGAGGTATGTTCTTTTTCTTGTACTTTTGACGTTAACCCCATAACTCTTGTTTGGTTAATTGTTAATTAATTATTTTTAGGATATAAATTCATAAACTATATATGCATCTTTGATGTGATAACTCTGACACATACCCCTTAAGCATATATACGACAGTCTCTTAGCTTGGAAAAATTAGTTCAATGGGGTTTATAAGAGGATGAAAAGAATGGAAATTTGGAACTTGATACTGGGAATTCAATTAGTGGTATGGAATTGGTTCTGGGAGTGATTATTAAGTTGGAATAATTTGGGATAGTGTGCTTTTTCCCATGGTTGATGTTGTAGGTGGTGGGGACATATAGGCATCATGGATTACGTGTTTATTAAATCGTAGCCTCTTTTTGATGATGATGGGGGGCTGGTTAACCTTGAAGCATATGCGAGTGTATGAAAAGGAAAGCTGGGAGCTTTCTTTGCTTAGCATTGCAGCAATAAGCCAGTGCCGTTGTGCCATATTAAAGGAATAATTAGATTAATTTTGTCAAAAGTGGTGGAGGATGAGACAAGGTCGATATGAGGTATTGGCCTGAAATGCCCTCAGTTGTAGTGGTAAAGTGTACAAAGTTTTGACATTAACTACTTGGTTTCACTTTCGAATAAGGGATTTGGATTTGGGCAAGTGGGAACTTGTAAATGGTGTAGAAAAAGCTTCTCGGTGCTTTAAGCTCCAATATACTAGTTATTTGGTTCGCGTATAGAAGTGGTTAGTAGGAGGAGGATCTTTAACTAATCATTTCTTGTGCTCATTGCCTTGGCCACCGACGAGTCCATGTGAAGTAAAACACCTAAACATAAAAGATAAAAATCCAGGGGTACCCAGCTGTTGGCCACATTTGTCTACCCCACCACAACTTCATTGCCAACAATACCTTAAGTATAATTAATTCCCATGCCGCTAGTATCATATATATATTTTACTTATCATTAAAGCTTTTGCAGCTAGCTGGCAAGATTTGTTGTCTGATTGCTCTCTCTGTACTAATGTTATTTGACCTTAATTTTATATAGGAGTTTGGTGGTTGCTATGGAATACCATTGTATTATTCAATTTATGCCACTTAATTGCCTGATTTAATGTGATGTAGATGCTTAATTATGAGTTTAGACATTAACTGTGTTTGGTAATTGATAAAGCAGGTAAGTTGTTGGAAGTGGGATGTTGGATGCTTGGCAGTCTTGGAGGGGGCTCAGGATTCCGATGGTGTCAATGAATATAAAAAGAAATTGGTAGTGTGGAGGTGAACAATACTTTTTCCGGGTAAAAACATGCATTCTCATCTCATCATCTGCGGTTGTAGGGTTAAGATTTTGTGTCATAATACAGTGGAAGGGAAGGGCCTGGCCTGGTGAATGCTCGTTTCATATCCTCAAAATAGCAGACGAGAGAAAAAGAAGAAGAAGAAGAAAGTCCCCAGAAGCAAAAGCGAAAAGTTTGGTGTTATTTTGTCATAAATACTGTAATTACATACCATTTTTTTAATTTTTTTTGTGTATGAATCATTGCCTCTTATTATATAATGCATAATGATAATAAATATGAACAACCTTGGAAAAATCTAAAACTTTTTTTTATCATCCTATCGAAGGTTCTTTTTATTCATTGTTGGCCTGTGTTGTGCATTTTGTGCTAGCTGTACCTACTATTCTCATTGGTTGCTTTTCCTTTGCAATCAAATGGTACATCAAATCAAGTAATAATCATCATCAATTATGAAGACTTTTTGACAATTTGGAAAATACTTCTATTGGGTTAGTAGGCATTTTCAGCAAGCGTTACCTGCACGGTGTGGAAAATTTCTAAGTTAATTTTGGGCTATGAATCTGGCTTTAGTCTTACCTTTGACAAATTTGGTATCATAACAAAAGAAGACGAGAGGCAACAATAAAATGGATCATGGAGTTACTGAACCAAAAAGAAGAAGAAAGGGGACATGGAGTGTTGGTAGAGCGATGAGAGTCAATGGTGCTTTGCCCAAAATGTGGCTGGAAACAGGCTGTTGACATTGGCTTGGCACGTTGGGTTTGGCTGTCTGTGGTGTGGATATTAAATCATAACCCCCCAGCTCACACCCCTCCCTACACCACACGCCTTGGGAATTTGCTGACACTTTAGAAAAATGGGTTGAATCTAAATGACAGTGTCGCTGGCTCCAACATGAATTAGCTGATTTTTCCTAATAAATAGATAAAACATTTGCAAGAAGAAGAAGAAGAAGAAGAAGAAGAAAGAGGATATGTCAAATCTCATATATCAACAATATTAAATGATCACTTTGTCATTAAGATTTATTACTTTCAAAACGGCAGTTCGACGTAACAGTTAAAATGGACAAAAAAAAACCCAACTATTGTTTCTTTTTTAAATTGGATAAAATTAGATTTTAGGACAAAATTTTGTACACTATTTTCATAAAAAAAAATTAACTTTTTTCATTTCAACTGAACATTAACGTTGACATTTAAAATCCATTTTAACTGTCACATCAGACTGTTGTTTGGGAGGTAACAGATCTTAACGGTAGAGTAGTGACTATTTCGTAACAAAACGATAATATAAGTGACTAAAACGTAACATTTCTAATATAAATAACTAAAATATAATCTGAGACAAATAAAAATAACTATTTTTTTAGTTTCATATAAAAGAATCGTAGCTTAGAATATAAATTTAGGATGTGCCAAATGTTAGTTGGCGATTTGTTTTGTAAATTTGAGTTTTAAGGTGGCGGCAGCCAATGCCTTGTGCAAAGAGACCCTTTGGGACCAAAACAAAAGCAAAAAAGGGTTTGCACCTAATCACAACACTAACAATCAAAACATAAGAAGTGGGGGTTTCAACCTTTAATCAAAGCTAGGAAAAAGATTATTTATTGTTAAAGGTTAAAAAAAAAAAAAAGATGATTGGGAGGGTCCACCTTCCCCTTTGTTGAGCTTCTTAAGGAATTGCAGGGGGGGGGGGTTTATTTTATACAAAAATGGTCAATATTCATGTGCTTTTATATCATGAGAAATGGTGGGTAATAAATTGCCAAAAAGTTAGGATCATGACAACGTGAACTCCTTCAATTCTTACTTCATTAAGAAATCTATTATTAATGAAGTGAATTTGATATTAGATATTAGGCACCAAAGCCTTTTTTTTCTTCTTCTTCTTCAAAGCAGCTTGAATTGCCATCAAAGTTGCACTACTTTATCCCTCTTAACTCCTAAACATTCATAATTATTTTGCAAATAAAATATTCAATAAGAAAATGTATTTTATTAAATGATACAAATTTTAATATAAATTCAAGGGGTTACATGTCCATAGCTCATCATACAATAGTATTTCATTTAAAAAAAAAAAAAAGGTTCAAAAGTAAATTTTAACAAAATTTTCGATATTTACCTTCTAAGTAACCCTCCGAAAAAGAATGTCATCATCAACTTACAAATGTTGTTCACAACAGCATGAAACTTGAATCATGGTTATGGTTTTGATAGAAGCATTATGTTGGTGGTTCAAGGATGGGGTAATGCTTGAACTGTCACCATCTGCAGGGTTGATTTTGCAGCAATGCTGGTCTTGTGCCTTCCAAGCTTGGCGATATAGCAGGCGTTGTTGGCATCTATGACAATTACAATAGCTGTTAGATGATTAATGTGTAGTATAGATGTACATTATCCCCAGTGCATGTGAAAGTTGTATTTTAATGTAAACAGACACCCCATAATTATTATCATTGATCAGAGGAGAAATAGTTCAAACATTACATATGGATTAGCCTGCCTAGGAGTAACTAAACCCATAACGACACTTGGCACATCAAAATTGAAATTTTAATCTGCGATCTTTTATTAAAAAAAGAAAAGAAAGAAGTATTTAGATAGAATCATAAATGTAAAACCCATCTTCCATCTTAGGTGGTGATCTCTACCTTAGCAAGTAGGCAAAGATGAGTGCTTGAAGGTTTCTCTGTAGATTTGGTTTTCAACACAACACATTGAGCTTTTAAGTACGCACAACAGACCCTTTGGAACCAAAAGATAAACAAAACCTAATAATCAGAACACTCAGAAGAAGTGGGTGAATGAAGTAGGGGACAAAACCTTATGGGTGCGGTGCACTTTAATAGTCTAACAACATCCACAGAGACTTCAACCTTGTTTTGTGGCAAAACAATGAGACTTGAATACTACTACTATCTTTCCTATATGGTATGCTGATTCGGATGTGCATTTTAGTCATTTTGTATGCATGGAAATGTTTCTTTAGATGTTATTTTGAATGAAAAAGCATGCATATTTTACAATGTTAAATATCAGTTTTAATTGATATATAATTGTAATACAGTGATAATTAATCTAAAATAATAAGTACAATTTAATTAATATGGATCCAGAATCTAATAACAACTATTACATCAATAATGAAAATATTATTAATAAAATAATTATATTAAAAAAAAAACATAGATAATACACAACACTGATTATTAATTGATAGATTTTCTTTATCTTAATTTCTCAAATAGATATAAATCATATTATTTGTCGAATCGGGATTTGCTTTGAATCGAAATAATTTGACTAAATACAATTGATATTTATAAAAAAATAATATTTAAATTAATTAATTACAAAATATATTTATTTTCTTTTGAATTTTGACATATAAATTAAAAATAAATAAATTTATATATTATAGATTAGATCACCAATACATTAATATTATCTTTTATATATATATATATATAAAATGTTAATCTCATGCATTTAATTTTTATTAATTATCTATTAAAAATGATTAATTATAAAAAATTGATTTTAACAATATTAATTGTTATCATATTTATATGTAAGAATTGGGTTTTTATTTATTTTTTAATTTATACAGCTGTATTTAATAATTTTATAGATTTATAATTTTATTAATTAATAATTTATTATTTTAAAAGATGTGGTTAAACTAATTAATTTAAGTTAGACTTGTTCATGGGTCAGGTCATCTGTCCAAGCCCGAAGGTTCACCCGAAATTTAGGAGGGTTTGAGCAAAAATATTAGGCCCAAAAATGAGTTTGGACAAAAAATTAGACTCGTTTAACATTTGGGTCGAGTTTGGGCTTGAACATTTGAGCCCAAGCCCAACCCGAGCCGATCCATTTTAAGTTTATAATACTTTATATTATTTTTTTTGTATATGATGTAATTTAAAATACTTTAAAAAAATAAACATATACTAAATATATACTACTACTAGTGCTCTAATATAAACATTGAAATAATGTTAAGATGACTATATAAAAAATTTAATAAATAAAAAATATATAAAATTATTAAATATTAAAATAATAAAAAATATATTTTTTTAAAAATTAAAAAAATATGGACGAGCCTTAAATAGGCTTGGGTTAGTCTTTTGCAAATATGAACGGATTTGGGTAAAATTTTAGGTCCAGATTTCGAGTTACGCTGAGCTTGGACAAGCATAAAATATGTTAATATCATGTTTAGACCTGACCCGGTGCGACCATGAACACCTCTAAATTCAAATTAATCTACTATCATATTAATTAATATATAGGTCATATTAATTTCATTATTATCACATAACATTAATATTTTTTTTTATTTCATTTTTGTTATATCTATATAAATTATAGATAAGGGCATTGGAAAAACTTAAAATAGCCACATGAGTTAAAAAAAAAAAAAAAGAGAGTTACGCTAGAGCATAATTTGCTGATTCATACACTCCTTTTATGAGCTCAGTATCTGCAGTGTCTGCTTTAATAGTGAATTGCGGCAGTATTTTACCATAAAAGAGAAGAATCTGAATGGGAGTAGGGAATGGCAAAATATGTACAAATATAGGAGGATGAAGGAAACCCGATATCTGGTCATCAAAGGATTGCGCCTCATAATCCTCAAACTTTGAAGAGCTAAACTAAAGCTAAACTCTAAAAAGTTGGGAAGAAACTAACCAAAAGAAAAGGCCCTATGTGACGCCTATTTGTCAAGATCCTGGCGATGCCTCCCTAAATCCAATGCTCAAATCTTTACCCTGACGACCCCTCTTGCCAACTTCCTGATTCCCTGTCTGCATCATCGCTACAAATTCGTTGTAATCTATTCGCCCATCCAAAAAAGTACACAAACAATGAGTCCCACACCAAAACTTGTTCAATAGAATTTTCATGCTTTGAATCCTTGTCGTTTGGCTTACATTGTCCTGATCGACTTCACGCATCATTTCATCCAGGTGGATATCCTTGATGCCGAACTCTTGACAAGCGTTTTGAAGCTCATCTTGAGTGATGTAACCACTGCCGTCTCTATCGAAATACGAGAAGGCAGCAACAAGATTATCTTCTCTCTGGATCATATTTAGATGCAACGTTGCAGCTATGAACTCCTGGTAATCGATTGAACCACTGTTATTTACGTCCGCCTGCCATTTCCAAGCAAAAGCAAAAGGAGGTTGATTAGATTACGAGGGATGCACAAATAGCATTAATCTTGTTGTCTTCCTGGTGAACAACAAGTTCAACCAAAGAATCATTTCTTTTTTAACTTACAGCCTGCATTAGAGCTTGAAATTCTGATTCAGGAAGATTAGCACCAAATCTTTGCAACCCAGCTTTGAGTTCTTCAAACGTGATTTGACCACTATTATCCGTGTCTATCATCTTAAACATTTCCTTCAATCCCGCTATTTCTTCTTCAGAAAGCCTTTGTGCAATGACCTAAAAAGAAATGGAAAAAAAAAAAGGGATAAGTCATTTTAGTTAGTGAGATTTGTGCATTGAAAGAATTTCACTTAATATGCTCGAATATGTTTTTCTAACTTCTATCCTTATATTTGGGGCATCTTACTCCCATACCCATATATATGAAAGAGATAGGCCTATTCTCAGTTTCTCACGGGTAGAAACTTACTCTTAAGGCCATTTTCTTGAGCTTGTTCATTGAAGAAAATTGCTTCATGCGTCCCAGGACTAAAGAATCAAGTGGGCTGTCTGGTGCCACCCCATCAGCCAGAACCCAACTGTGGCCTGCAAGGAACCAAAATCGAGTTAGCGTCTCCATTCTGATTAGTAATATTCTTTCATACTTTGTCCCTACAGCAACCTAAACCTTATAATCAGGCATCCTTTCATTGGCAACAACTCTCCCACAACAATGGTGAACAAACAAAGATATTGATTATTTGGGTTATCAACAAATAAAACTATATCATCTAAGTTCAGCAATACACAGTAAAAGGGGGACTTACGTAGTACTTCGTGTGCAGTTATCCGCTTCTTGGGGTTTCTAACAAGCATTTTTGATAATAGATCTTTCGCACTTTCAGATATACAAGGCCAAGGATCAGATGTGAAGTCAAGTTCACCCTTCAATACCTCATCAAATATTTCTTCTTCCGATTCTGTACCAAAACAGCACAAATACACCAAAATTTCTTTAAAATGCAGTGTTGAACAAGAACGATCATATATTGTCTAAAATTGATGAAGTCTTACCACCCCAAAATGGAGGCACCCCACACAGGAGAATGTAAATGATCACCCCAGCACTCCACACATCAGCTTCTGGACCGTAACACTTGTTTAAAACCTCAGGTGCTACATAGTATGGGCTTCCAACCACAGCAGATAATGTATCTCCTGAAATTTTAACACCTTCATTAACAAAACTACTCATTGCTTATTGCATACGCAGCTTCACAATTACTATTGTGGAAATTTCTCTTTGTTTTCCTGTTGGAACCAATTCAACAGTCTACCAATTCAATAGATAGATAGATATAGAAGAATGTATGCAGTTTCCATTCTAATTTTAATCTAGCCAGTTCATGGAAAGTGAGCAAAATAAGCTTTAAATTCAACATGAACCATTCACCTACAAATGTTTCCTACAAATTTCCCAGGGTGAGGTAAGGCTAAATTAATCTTTCAGAACAGCAATTGAGATGGACTAAAACGAAACTAAAAAAGCAAAGAATTTAGAACATACCAGGCTTGAAGAATATTGATAATCCAAAATCAATGGCTTTAAGAGGTGAATCCTCGTCGTCATTGACAAAAAGAAAATTTTCAGGCTTAAGATCCCTATGCATTACACCCATGGAATGACAGGCTTCAACAAAACCAACTATGACCCTTGCTAATTCTGCCGCCTTCCTTTCAGAATAATGCCCTCTCTTAACAATCCTATCAAAGAGTTCCCCTCCTGCACACAAATCCATGACAACATGAACCGTCGTGGGATCTTCATAAGCCCCTTTGATGGTCACAACATTAGGGTGCCATGACATGTGATGCATTATCTGAATTTCCCTTCGCACGTCTTCAACTTCACCTACAGTGGTCAGTTTCCTTTTAGCAATCGATTTGCAAGCAAACTTCTTCCCAGTACCTTTCTCCACACATACAAAAGTTGTCCCAAACTGTCCATTCCCTAGCTTGGCCCCAAGCTATAGTATTCCTTCAAATGACCTGTTTTGGTCTGTAACACTGAATCTATCTTCAGTCCTGCGCATGACTGCCTCTTCACATTATGGGGTCTCCTTGGTGTTTTTTTAGCCTCAACGTTATGCTCTTCCTCGTTCTTTATAGCAGTCTGTGGTGTTACCTGTGTTGATACCTGTGCTGGTTTGGAATCAAGTCTTTGAAGCTCACACTTTGATTGTTGCATTTGGGTTTCTTCTTTAGATTTCCCTTCTTGTTCCCTTTCTGTCCCTTCCTTAACAATCTTTATTTCTTCAGGGGGCTGGTTTAGAACATCAGAACCTCCTTTTTCTTTACTTTCTGACTCAACACTTACATTTGGAACCTCTTCTTTTTCTTTCTGCTCCTTTTCTTCTTCAGATGATCCACAAATGGAATTTGAGATTGTTTGGAACACCCCACTTTTAAAACAATTATTTCCCATCTAAAACTACTTTCGATTCTAACACCTTCTCTTATATATGTACATCTATAAAAGAAAGCTTTCTTCTATCCCTTAGGCTTTCAGCCAATATAGACCAACCCTAGCACCTTCAGCACCATGCAACCAATGCCAATGATTCAATGATCTATGATCAATGATCAATAAAATGTTTCAAAGAGATGAATTATCCCACACAAAATTTCATCAAAGCCCAAATTAAAAAGAAAGGGAAGAGAAATCTCAGAAAACTTCCCACGTAAATAGAATGTTCAATGATCGTAAAAAAAGAAGATGAAGAAAGAAACTTCCAATAACCCAATGCAAACAAAAGATGGCAAAAGGAAAATTCAATGTCAAAAGCAATGATTGGAATCATAAATAATGGGAAAAATTAATAAAAACATAAATATATTGGGGAGGTTTTTGGTTAATCCATTCTTATATAATCAAAGACAGAAAGGAAAAGAAATGAATGCTGAAATTTCTGCCTTGTTTATAAATTTCTTTTGTTAATTCCCGGGGAAGAAAGAGAAAATAAGGAAAGGCTGGTTTATATATTGGCTTTAGATAATTGAACGGGTTAAAATGGGTTCCGAGAGGGTTTAGCTAACCAACACTGAGTGCTTATTAGTTATTATTACACATTACTGTTGGCCTCACATGGTGATGGACGGCTTACGTTTTTCAGTTTTGTGGGTTGTTGGACCGGCACTAGTGAACCGTCACTTTCTTTCTAATTATACCAAATCTGCATTTATTACAAACTAAAAATGGTTGGGGCTGAAGCAAAGACATAATATCTCTATCAGTGCATGATAAACCAACCATCTATTGATCCAAGGACACTGTTGAAGCTATAGAAACTATACCCATTTGTCATGAAAGAGGAAACCATAACACTTGGATGACCTGCACTAGGCATGCTGTCAACTTAGGACCCAAAAATGGGGGTCATCTTCTTCTCCTACAAACAATTTAAGGGCTAATGTTTTTGAGCTTTGGATGTGAGTAGTCTATGAGGAGAGCCAACAAGGTAGGCCTTGATATATATATATTGATAAAATTAAATGTCGACAATGAGGAAATACCGCAAAAAAAACGGGAAAAAAAACACACAAATTTTACGTGAAAACCCTTTCGAAAAAAAACACACACAGATTTTATATGAAAACCCTTTCGAGAAAAAACCACGGGCAGAGAAAAAGAAGATTCACTAATGTCGAAAATCGAATGATTACAAGAGGAGATGACTATGCCTATTTATAGGTTAAAAAACCTTATTCCAATCAACAACTAATAGAAGTAACGTAGTAAGGTTGAAACACCTTATTCTAATTAAAATAAAATAGATGACCTATTCTAATTAAAATAAAATAAAAGAAGTTTAGTTTATTTGGACTTTACTTTTATTTTATTTTACCACTGAATTTTATTTTAATAAGAATTCTAGTCATCCAATTCTAACAATCTCCACCTTAACAAGAATTCTAGTCACCTAATTCTAACAATCTCCACCTTGACAAGAATTCTCTATGAACAAAAAACTCTCAATGAACAAGTTCTCCACCTCTTCCACAAAACCCCTTGAGGGGTATTATTCAACAATGAACACCAACCAAGTTCAAGCAATACTCAAACTTGGTAATGGGAAGTGACTCAGTCATCATATCTGCAGGATTTTCATGAGTACTAGCTTTGCTTACAATAATATCCCCTCGAGCAATAATATCACGCACAAAACAATACCGAACATCAATTTGCTTTGTTATCTCATGAAACATTTGATCTTTTGTAAGAAAAATGGCACTTTGACTATCACAAAATATTGTACCAATATCTTTAGCCACGTCTAAAGCATGAGCCACTAGATCAGCCTCGGCATACCTCTTCGGAGGTTTAATTTCTCTTCTAGATCTATTCTTGGTAATAGAATATTATGGTGAAGAAGTGGCTCTATTATGAACTTCTGTACTAACTTGAGAAGTTGACTGTGTTGTAGATACTAGATCAATTTGAAACTCCACCTGTTTTTGTTGTTCTTTGCTGGAAGAGTCTTTAAGAGATAAGTTAGGTAACATAGCAGTTTCATCAAAAACAACATCTCTGCTAATCACAACTTTTCTATTTTCAAGACACCATAATTTATACCATTTTACACCAGCCTTAAAACCAAGAAAAAACACATTTAATGGATCTTGGTTCCAATTTTCCATTATCAACATGAGCATATGCAGGACACCCAAAAATCTTTATATCAGAATAATCAGCAGGCTTACTAGACCATATCTCTTGTGAAGTCTTTTTCTCAATGGCAATGGATAGAGATCGGTTAATCAAAAAACATGCAGTAGAGGCTGTTTTAGCCCAAAACGACTTCGGTAAATTAGCATTCGACAACATACATCGAACCTTCTCCATGATCGTTCTGTTCATTCGTTCTGCAACACCATTTTGCTGTGGAGTATGACGAACTGTCAAATGTCTCACGATCCCTTCTGATTTGCACAATTTATTAAACTCATCAAAACAGAACTCTAAGCCATTATCTGTGCGAAAGTGTTTTATCTGTTTTCCTGTTTGTTTTTCAACCAGAGTTTTCCAAGACTTGAATGCGAAAAACACATCGTTTTTCTGCTTCAGAAAGAATGCCCAAACTTTTCTGGAAAAATCATCAATAAGAGTTAGCATATAATTAGCTCCACCTCTTGAAGGCACTCTAGATGGTCCCAAAGATCAGAATGAATATAATCCAATATTCCCTTCGTGTTATGGATTCCTCTGATGAATTGAACTCTCTTTTGCTTCCAAAAAATGCAATGCTCACAGAACTTCAGTTTGCTAATGCCTTGCCTATCAAGAGGTCCTCTTTTACTCAATTTTGCCATGCCATTTTTACTCATATGCCCTAGACGCATATGTCAAAGTCTAGTAATATCATCATCTGATAAGGAAGAGGAAGTAACTGCAACATCACCAATAATAGTTGAACCTTGCAAAACATATAATTTGACAGTCTTTCTCTGCCCTTTCATTACAACGAGGGAACCCTTGCTAATCTTTAGAACCCCACTTTCAGCTGTGTACCTATGTCCTTTTGAATCAAGAGTACTCAACGAAATCAAATTTCTTTTCAATTCCGGTACATGTCACACGTCACTAAGAGTTCTAATGACCCCATCAAACATCTTTTTTTTTATTGTGCCAACACCTGCGATTTTACATAAAGCATTATTTCCCATCAAAACAACACATTCAGACACAACTTCATATGTTGTAAATCAATCCCGATTGGAACTCATATGGAAGGTGCAACCAGAATCGAGGATCCACTCCTCACTCACTTTAGAATTATCGATAGAAGCAACTAGGAGTTCACCATCATTGCAGTCTTCTACTATATCAGCTTCATCGGATTGTTCTGGTTGTTTTCCCTTTTGATTTTTTGCCTCCCTTTCTTATTGCAAAAGTTACAAGTTTTACCTCTGTTTGAAGATTTCGATCTACCTTTAAATTTACTGCAGGGATTTCGTTCCTGTGTCCTCCTACGATTATCATCAATGTTTCGATCTTGTCTCCCACAAACAATGAGATCCTCTCCCTGAGAGCTAGATCCAGCCACAAGATGCTTCATCTTATCATACGAGACTAAGGAAGCATAGACTTCATCAACTGTGAGAGATTCACGGCTATACAAAATTGTATCCCTGAAGGTTGAATACGACGGTGGTAACGAACAAAGGAGAATTAACTCTAAATCCTCTTTATCATACTGAACCTCCATGGCCTCCAAATCGAGACAATTTCTTTAGACACATTCAAGTGTTCGTGCACAGACGCACCTTCTTCCAAACGATGAGAATACAAACGCTGCTTCATATGCAATTTACTAGTTAGGGTTTTCGACATACATAACAGCTGTAATTTTGCCCATAATGCAGCAGTAGTCTTCTCTTTAACACATCTTGTAGAATTTCATTCGACAAATGCAGTTGTAATTGCGTCAAAGCCTTTCGATCTTTACGCTTCTTCTCTTCATCTGTCAAATTCGAAGGCATCTTATCTAACCCTAACAGGGCATCCCCAAATCCATCTGCACAAGAACTGCTTGCATCTTTACCCTGCCACAACGCAAATTTGGTGTTACAATTTAATAGTGGAATATCATACTTCAATGTTACCATTATCGTGATCGAGACTAGTAACCCGAAAAACTCTGATACCAATTAGATAAAATTAAATGTCGACAATGAAGAAATACCGCAAAGAAAACGGAAAAAAAACACACACAGATTTTACGTGGAAACCCTTTCGGGAAAAAACCATGGGCAGAGGAGAAGAAGATTCACTAATGTCGAAAATCGAATGATTACAAGAGGAGATGACTATGCCTATTTATAGGTTGAAAAATCTTATTCCAATCAACAACTAATAAAAGTAACGTAGTAAGGTTGAAACGCCTTATTCTAATTAAAATAAAATAAATGATCTATTCTAATTAAAATAAAATAAAAAAAGTCTAGTTTATTTGGACTTTACTTTTATTTTATTATTTACCACTGAATTTTATTTTAACAAAAATTCTAGTCACCCAATTCTAACAATCTCCACCTTAACAAGAATTATAGTCACCTAATTCTAACATATATATTAGAATGTTGGCCTTGAGCCGACAAGATGGGCAGTATGCATGCTGTGAATTTTTTTTATTGTATTGATAGTTTTTTATAATAAATAATTTTTAAAATATAAATTATGTAATTATGTAATTACAATTTATACTGTAAATATGACATAAAAATTTAGATATAATTACACTCTATCAATCAAACACTTAAAAAATTACAATTATTTATAGTTACAAGAAAGTGTAATATTCATTAATTTAATCTTTGATTTATTTAATTTTTGTCATGGTTTTTTTTTTCTCCAAGTTCAATGTATTTTTTATTTTGTTTATTCATAGAATTTTTTTTCTTCAAAATAAAACATGTAAGGTTTTTTTCTATATATATGCACAAGGAGTTTATTGGGTTTCTTAGCATGTGTATGTGTATTGTATCTAATAATTATTAAAATTTAAATTTTATGTGTTAGTATGATGGATAAGATGTTTACTGTTTCAAATATGGTTTGAATTCGAATCGCGTTAGTTGCATTATTATTAAGATTTTTTTTTCTTTTTGTAATTCATCAAAAAAAAATATTAAAATTCAATTTATTCTTATATATTAATTAGTATGATATTAATTAAATTTGATTGTGTTTTATTATTGTTTTAATTGCCCAATAAATATTTGAATTTAATTGCATTATAATTTTGTGTGTGGTACTTATAGGTTAAAATAAATAAATAAATAAAAACATAGTACAAACCAAAAAGCAGGCAAAGAAAAATGCAAGAATGTGCCATCACTGCCATGAAAGTGGGTGTTTTGTAAGGAGGAAACCAAAGGTTTAGCTGGTCAAAAAATTAGAAAATATTTTCAAAAAAAAAAAGAAGAGAATATTAAGCATAGGGATGGCATAGTCTTTGCCTGAAACATTGAATACATATTTCCTTTCATGTATGGTATACCAAATCTGGAAGCCATTTATGACTACCCCACAAACCATATGGCACCTCTGTTTTGTTCAAAGTTGTTAAAATTGGTACTTACAAACTTATTTAGGGTTACAAATTACAACATATTACATCATATACTTAAAGTCACCCAAAAAACTAGGAGTGATATGTTATTGTATAAGATGTTACAAAATCCACTCTATTAGGTCTTATTCAAATGAAATGCCTTGCTTTCGTCCATCTAAGGTCTGTCTTCTTCAGGGGTGGAGGCTAATACCTACCCTGAATTGAAACCAAAGCAACAGTACCTATGCTTTCTCCACTTACTCGACTTTTCATGAAGCCCATTTGTCTTTATGGTTCCATTCCCATAAGAATTCAAGCCAAACTGGTTACCATCCATTGGTAGCATTGATGCATTTTGATGAGGCGATGCCGGTACTACTTTGTTATGGTGTACTTCCCTTGACATAGAATTTGGTCCACCAGACCTGCAAAACAGATGTATCCCATCATTTTGGTTTTGACATTAAAATAGGAGAATGGTGAAGAAGGCCAAAGGATACGGGGTGACTCTCCTACTCCACTTGATTATTTAAGTGGATACATGTGAAAATATCTTAACATGATTACCTTGTGTTGTTTATGTCATTGCTATTCTTGGAGTCATCCGAAGTCATCTCTAAATCCTCTGCAAACTTTTTGGAGCTAGCTTCATGACCAACCTCGACTTTTGAACAAACATTGGCTTCTGCAGAAAAAGTTGAGTCTTCTACAGCACCCTCTTCAAAATTCGGAGTTTCTTCTTCATCAGAGAAACTAGAAGATCTGCTTTGGGCATTAAATCTATATTGCCGTACAATTGAAATGGCCTTCTCCAATGTTCCTAGAGCTTCTTCCACCTCTGGACGAATAGAAACCTTTTGTTTAGCATTTACACCACTTGAATCAGCAAAAACTATTGGTTGAAGGTTGATTTGCAGCCTTAATGCTCTCCTCCAAGCATGTACTCTCTTCACTTTCTTCTTCCTCAATTTCACCAAAAGCTTTTCTCTTTGCGTCTTGCGCTATCTTCGGTGGAGATTCACCAGCAGGTTCATTAGCATGAACCTCCGGTCCTGCATCGTGCGTGCCATCTTGTATGCCTACAATTACATCCTCGTTAGGCACAATTTCATTCTCGTTAGCCAAAATATCAGGTTCCCTTTTAATTTCTTCCACTTCAAGAACTTCTTCTGATTTGTTATTGGAATAAAGAGCTCCACGAATTAGGCAAAACAGAGGGTCTCCCAAGGCTTTGCTGTAATCTTCATCGCTATTAGTGACAGAAGCCACAGTCTGTAAGCATTGTAGACTGGAAAAATGTGAGAGATCAATCGATAGGGTAATAATAATCAGCATCATGAAAAATGAAGTTACTAATCTGGAAGCACTCAGCAATGGAACTTTTTAAGACAAATGATGGATTGATTTTTACCCATTACTTTATTACATATGTTGACAAGCCAAATGAGTCTCACTTAATTGGAAGCAATTAAAAAGACAGATAATCTTAAACTACTTGCAGGAAATGAAGGTGCCATGTCAGAAGAACGTCTGACCTTCTGATAGAGTCTAAAACCATTTCCAATAAGCTGCCTTGCAATGAAGTTTATAAGGGATGGAGGGACAAAATCCAGCTTCATATCCATATTTGCTATTGTCCTACAAAAAAGGAAGAATCATCGGAGGAATATGACCTTCAAAAGGTGCTATGCACACGGTTTCTACAGCCATGATTGCAAAAGGTCCTCCCAGTATCTATAGACAGTCACATTTCAGAAAGAAAATACTTGGTAATGCCTATTTGACACTTAATGCCACATAAGGGAGGAAAAATAAAGCAGCCATTTCAAATAAACTCCCAAGTCCTTATGATTGAAAATGACCTGAATTCAGATCCAAACAAGAAAAAAGCTGGTTGTGTAATACAGTTGGACTGACTGCCTTAGCAGATCCAATGACCCTAATTCAGGCTCTCCTACTCATATCTCCAATCAAATGGAATCATCGAAGACCAGTATTTAGCCAATGCCAACCCCAAATATATTAACATCTCCATTAATGTCTTACGAGTCATACTTTGGGCTATTTGAAAAATAAGCTCCTCAAGCATTGGCCTATTGAGATTTCAAGCAACAGCAAGAGGCAAAGCCACAATTATACAAGATGTCTGTTATCTTTGCAGGTAAAACTCTTTGGTGCTTGTAGAGGGGCCTAAATCTGTTGACCCTTTTCTCACCCAGAAATGCATATGGTGACATTTACTTACCTATTTTAATATGACAGCTTAAGGTATTGCAACTTACCTAAAGTAGCTTCTCTCGTTGTTCACCTTCTGCAAAGCAAAGCCTCCAACTACGTCAATCCTTACAACATCTTTTGCTTCAGGGATTCCATCCTTACTAAATCCATGAGTTGCTTTATCAATATCACTCACATCTGATATCTAAACGCATAAAAGAACAGAAGTATTTAGATAAATTTCCCGTACATGGGAAGAACGTAAATTGCAAAGGAGGGGAAACCATATTCGAGTCTTTGAAGTGACTACCGTGTTCACAAGAATAACAATCAGATCATCTTGAAAGTACTCAAAGAAAAAATAGTGTACTAGAGCCTCCCTAGCTGACAGCGGCCATGCAACCTTCACCCTTTCTTCCGAAAATACAAAGACAAGTAAGCATTTTACAATTTCAGACTTCAACATACTACTGAAAGAAGGAAAAATATCTAAATGAACTGTTGTAGTTCTAGGCTTGACAAACCTCACTAGAGCTATCTGTTCACCAATTCGGATCTTTTGCAAACAGGTGGAACTAGTTACTTTGAAAGGTGGAAAGCTAGACTGAGGCCACCTAGGAAAAGCAAACAAAGATTATTTTCGAAAACATACACATTTTCACTTGAACTGGATGAAGTCTTAAAACCAGCTGCATGTTATTGTTAGATATCAAGTATCCTCTCCCCTGTCTGTCAACCTTTTGTGACAAATTCTCACCAATTATCCATTTATAATATACAAGTGCAATTACATAGATATTATACTAGTGGTGCAAGAACAGAATAGAAATAGGTGTCTAAAAAACATTCTGATTTGTAGAGAGATTTTCTGTAACAGCACACAACCAAGGTCATTGATACACAACATATTACTTCAACAGAGGATATAAAAAAGAATAAAAGCATGCAGGTTATACGTAATGCTAATTCTACATTAGAATCAAGTGCAAGAATGGAAACAATTCTCACCATTTCTTGTATAGGGGTGACTCCCAAGAGATACATAAACCTGCAATTAAGTTGCTCATGAAAAAGTTTCTTATACAATCATGAGTAGTATTTAAGTCTTAAATCAATTGCAATTTAATAGTCTTCTGCTCATGATTCAGGAGCAAATTAAAAAAAAATAATTAAAGCATCGGCAGAACTTACAAACATCCAAAGGCCCATCTACATAGCCTTCAACAAGTAAAGTATGAAAAGGGGTGCCATGAGGTCCTTCTCGGTACATAACACGGAACTCTTCATTATCATGCTTCAACTGTAAATAAAGGTTGGCTATATATCTTGGTGAACAATAATCATGATGTAGAACATAACATGGTTCATTCCACTAAGATATGCTCAATAAAGGCATTGATATAAGAGAAATAAGGGAATCTAAACTGATAGAGCATACCTTCCATTCCCCATGTGATGTCTCACTGGGTTCTGACACTTGATGATCATCAACAGAAGTACTCCTTAACATGTCGAGAAAATTGGATACTTCCTGAACCCTTTTGTCCAATAAATGTTCACTAAATTCTGTTGACCAAAATAAGAAAGAAAGAAAAAGTTGGACAGTATGTACTTGAAAACAAACACTTAATTTAGTAAGGAATGTACATAGAGGGATTCAAAGTACACGTATAGCAGCTTAAACATTAAAGTAGAACTAATGCTCTAAAACCTTCTTTCTCATGTTGTGCATATCTTAACATCTGATTCTTGACAAGGGTTTTAAGTGTCTCGGGATCAGTCAGTTCAGCAGAGGACAGAGTGTTGTCCAGCCTCTCTCTGTATTGAGAAATTGTCTTTTTCTTTTCCATACTAACATATGTAAGAAAACAGCATGCAGCTCCCCCTCAACCACTCCAAGGATCAACTAACCTTGCAACTAAAAACCAATTTTGTAAACAAATGCATTAAATTTCCAGACAAAACAGCTAAGGATAGCTGCAAACAAAAAAAAAAAAAGAACAAAAATAGGTTTCTATATGCAGAATATGCAAGAGTAGAAGACAAGGTTCATTAATTAAAACCTCCATGTGATTGTACAGGCAAAAAAGTCTCATCTACAGAACAAACTAAATAAATCAAAACACGAAATTGACACAGAAAAAAAACTGCAAAACCTACGGGGACCACGGCTGATGAATTCTATAAAACAAGAAAAAACATTCATATCTCTAACCTCATAAGACCAACAAGTCATATTATCAGACAAGGCAAGCAATGAAAGAAGTTCAACTTACATGAAGCTCAATGAAAATCAAAGGAAAAAAGAAACTGATCTCCAACGAAAAAGGCGTAATCAGAATCAGAGAAAAGTGAAATTACAGAAACCGAAAAAAGAATGGTGCAGATCTCAATGTTAAAAGCTCCAACAAATCTCTATATCTTGATGGTGGTAAACAAAGCAAGAGAAGGTTGAATGGAGAGCGCCTAGACGCAAAATAAACATGGGCTTTTCTTCTCGGGTATACCGATTACACGACAGTCGGCAGAATCACTAAATCAAAAAATTACAGCTTTTCTTTTTTCTGTTAAACAAAATTAAGTACTTGGATGCGTGACGGATTTTAGGACAACTAAGAAGGCGGGTCCCACAGCACTTAAATCCTCCACAAACCTTATTACCAAATAAAGCTTTGTTACGACTTACGACTCGACTCTACACTTTGCACTAATCCAATTAGTTTTGCTTAGTTTAGTAGGCTGTTTAAGTTTTGTTCTGTTCAAACATTAAATTAAATCATTTATTAAACGCTTAATTCTCCATCTACCCTCCAAATTATACCTTTTTTTCACTTTAGTTTTTAATTTCATTTTAGTACTTAATTTAGTATATAATTCGGTTCAATTCATTTTCTTTGTACATATATTAAACAAATACATGTAACCCTTATTAAAATGTGTCATGTAATACCTTCCAACCATTTAAAATGTGTCATGCAGTAATTTTTTTATTACTGAAATTAAATTATATGTTTTAAAAAATTAAATAAATATATATTAAAAATAAAAAATGTTTTAAGAGTTTAAGTATTTTAGAAAATATATCATTGACTTTAACCACAGTTGACCGGTCATTAATCCACAATTTTTATTTGAATATTTCAATTTTTAAGAATTTTTTTACAAAAACTATATATACTATTTTTTGCAGTTTGTTTTTCTTGAAATTATTACAATCTTCTGGAATTTATCTCTTTTTTTAATTATTTTTCAATTTTTTAGTCAGACTTTTTGAATTTTTGGAAATTTTGATATATTATGTGGTGTTTTAAAAAAAATAAAAATTCATTACAAATTTTCTATAATATATATATATATATATTTGAAATTTTGAGGCTTTGGTTTTTTGTACTTTTCTAAATTTTGACTATTTTTGAATTTTTGTATTGTTACGATTTTTTGAATTTAAATTTATATATTTTAGGATTTTCTAAAATTTTATTTTTTTAAAGGAAATCTTATTTTTTGAATATTTAAATTAATTATATGATATATAAACGTTTTTTAATTAATATAATTTACATAATATTTAAAAAATAAAAGAAAGACATCTAATAGTGCCACGTGTTAGTTTTTTTTAATGTTGTGAGTTAAATTGTGAAACGAAATGCTGGTTCAAATACTAAAGTAGGACAAAAAATGTTTTAAGTGTCAAATTGAGCATTAAACTTAACTAAATAATACGAAAAGAAAGGGAATGATCTTGAATGAGAGAAAATAACCACCAAAGTCTGTCACCGAGGGTTGGGCAATCACGGCCAACCTCTAGAGGTTGGCAACAACGGGAGAGCTGCTAAGAAGTTTAAGTTGCAAGAGCACCTGAAGATTTTGTCTCTTTCTAGGGCAAATTGTGGAACAGTGATAATAAGACATGATTTTATATTTATAATGGTATTGATTCTTTCAAATAATTAACATCTTTAATTATTTCAATTAAAATGATGATGTAAATTTTTTAAAAAATTATTTTTCTAACACAAAAGAGGATACACATATTTTGCATGGAGTTGGGATGAATATTTTAAAAAAAAATTGACCATTTAACCGAAATAATTAAAAGTATAAATTAATTAATTTAACTAATTAATAATATTAGGTAGAGGGATCAATTATGTCAAATTAAAATATAGATACTAAATCTTAAATTTAAATATAATAGAGAAATCATAAACATAATTTAATCCAAACCGAATTTTGTCTAACACATTTACCATTTGATTCAATAAAAAGTTTGATTTTTTAAAGAATATTTTTAACTTAATTTAATCTATATAACTATATATAAAAGAAAACCGCCTTCGGGTGCATCATTGGTGCGCTTTTTTTATACATTATAGAAAAATGATTAATTTTAATTTTAATCCTTTTTTTTTTATATATATAAAAAATAATTAAATTTTAATTTCAACCGCTTTTATTATGTCTAAATTAAAGATTTAATATTTATATTTTAATTTCTAACATAATTTAATCCCTGTATTTTTAATTAGCCTAAACAATTAAAATTGTTAAATTTTCAATTAAAAGTTTACGTGGTTATATATAATCTGTATTTTCAACATTAATTTTATTGTTAGAATATTATCAAGTGAATATTTTTTAAGAATTTTAAAATATTATACTAGTGAATTTAATAAGATAATTTTACATTGATAACAATTAGACTGGATTTTCAAATTCAAAAGTAAGACTAAAAAAACTAAATACCAAAAAAACTTAAAGCATATGTTATCTTTCTTTAACATAAATAAAAAATCGAAATGTGGAGTTAATAAACACTAAACGATAATCAAAGTTTATTTTTTAACAAATTAAATAAATTATATCTATGCACACCTAATCCTATAAAAATTAATTTAAGTGAGCATGACGTCTTATAAATTACAATAAAATGTGTAGTAGCTTTGTTTCAAAGATGACACATGTTTATCTTTAAATCTTGTTATTACTATTATTAAAATTATTTTATTTAAAAATTCATTGATATTGTTGTAACAAAAATAATATTAAAAATGTTGATGTGTAGTTTTTTTTTAAAAATTCATTTAAATTTGTTATGATAAAATATTTTTTTGTATAAATAATATTTTTAAAAAATGACGTTAATAACCGGACAAATAAGTAGTTGGCGGTTTCCACGTAGAATAATTGGACCTCCATGCTTTTCATTTATTTTACTACTCACCAATTTAAGATGGGAATAAGATTGGTATTTGATGGACCAAAACTAGTGAAATATTAATTTCTTATTTCATGCGAGATGAATTTGATTTTATATATAAATTAAAATAAATTATAATTATTTTTTGAAATTTGTTACAAAATTGGGTGGATTATTTTTCAAATGGAAATTCATTGATGTGAAAGAGAAATGCATAGAGGCAAAGGTGGTCCATAGGCAGTGACCAAGTTAACAGGGAATGGTAGGGGGTTTAGAATTCCAATTTTTTTAATAATTTATTATATTTATTTATTTTCATAAGATTTAAAATTATTCATAATTCCTCCTCAATCCATATATAAGAGGATAATGCGTTTTAACGAACTCGAGCTCACGTCTTCTTATATTGACAATAATATTCATATTAATCGAGGTAAAACTCAATCAACCGAATTCCAATTTTTTTAATCATCCAACCTTTTTACTTTAAATCCCATTAATTTTCTTAACTCAATATTTTTTATTACATTTTCAATCAATCATATGAAAATATTTACAAGTCCAAAATAAATGAAAATGTTTGCATTATTATTTCCCATTATATGGAAGAAAAAGTTGAACCATTATAATATCTAAGACCAACTTATGGTACTTTTTTATAAGAAAATTTAAAGTATAATAAATAGAATACAAATAAAAAGTACAAATGTAAATACATGATCGAGTAATCACAAGTATTAAGTTATTACATATAGATTATTTTTGAAATTACAATATAGAATTAGATTATTACAGTACAAACAGATTAAGAATCGATACAATTCAAATTAAAATTAATAAACTAGATTAATTAGATTAAAATCCACTCATGACAATTGCACATGATGAAAATCGAAAACCTACGCATATAATTGCACATGATAAGTCTCGAAGCTAGATACTCAATACCCAAAACCTTCATTTTTACCAATTGAGCCAAAATTTTAATTTTTTTATAGCAAATTTATATGCTATTTGCAAATATAAGGGATATTCAATTTCTAAAATCAAGCCAAAAATTTTAGTATGGAAAGGTAGAAGTTAAATATGCTAAATATGATACCTTAAAGGACTCTTACAACCAAAAAAACAAACTGATGACGGAGATATGATTGAAAATGTTTTGAAACTAACGACAAAGGTTAAGAGGAGGACAACCCTTTGAGTTAGCATTGTGAGATAAAAGCAAAGACACTCCTCCGTTTTCAGGGACATCAAAATAATTTGTAACGACGATAGTGACTTGGAAGATTATGAATGTAACACCTGCGTTTTCGGCTGAGGCACATAACAAACTGAACCAAAAAAAATTTAACCATTAAATGAATCAAAATTTTCAAATATATTAAACGAATCGAAATGTTTCGATTAATTCGATGAGTTAATCCAATTAACTATAATTTATATGTTTTTATCTTTTAATTAAAATAAATATAAAACATCTAAAAAATTACATTTCTAATGCTCATTTTCTTGTTTTTTAATAGTTCAAAAAAATTTATATATAATAGATATTATTTTTTTCTATTAATATAAAAAATAATAGTTCAAAAAACACATTGCTAATTTAAAAACTATATCATATATAATATATATTATTTATTTCGATTAATTATCCGATTTCGAATCGAATTAATCGATAATTAAAATTTTAAAAAAACATTAATCAACTTTCAATCGAATTAAATCGATTAAATCAATTAATTTAATTTTAACTCAACTATAAACACTTATTCCACCCTACATCGTAATGTAATGACCGGTGCCATTAACATCTTATGATGGATTAAGTTTCTTCTCCACACTCAAATAATAACAATAATAATAAAAGAAAACTAAGGTGGAAAAAAAATAAATGCAATTATATTTGATATTTTTAACAATTAATAAAAATGTAAAATTCAAAATTAATAATAATTCAAAATTCTTTTAAAAAATTAAAAAAGTTCTAAGAATTAATAACAGTGTAGATGATTTTTACAATTATATTTTTTTTCTCACTTTTGAAATTAATTTGAAATACTAAATTATTCTTTTCTGTGTAGTTTATTTATGAAAATAATTTAATTTTTTTAGAATATAATTAGGAGGAACTAAATTGCTCCTAATCCTACAGTACAAGGACCTCCAGAGTAGATATTCCAAAAGGAATAACAACAATTAGAAAAAAAAATTCTCGCATTTCCGGTTGAGCACAGGCTTACAAGCTGACTCCTCACTGGCTCTCACTAAGCTTTACACCATAACCAATCTGTAAATTAGCAATTCAATCCAAAAACAATAGTAAGTTAGCAAACTCTGAAATCTTATTTCTTTCAAGTGTCAGCTTTTTTTTTTTTCCTTTCTAGATTTTGAAGATTCAACTTTTCCGTTTGTTTTTAGTTTGATCTTCAAAGTTGTTAGTTGGGTCTTAATAATTCTTTTAACTTGTTGTTTGTTTATGTTTTATGGTTTTTGTTGGCTTGGGGTTATTACCTTTGTGACTTTGGGTTTGTTTCTTTACCCTCTTAGCTGTTTGAGAAAAGTCCTAAAAGAGTAGGCCGTTTCGAAAAACATGGTAGGGTGGCAGTGACATTTGCAATGTGCACTCCGTCGAATTGGAAGAAGACTGGAACACAATCATTCTCTGTCTTCCAATTACTCTTCCACTTCCACTTCTCGCTTGAGCTCCTCCCTTTTACCTAGTGAGTTTGAATAACTTGGTTATTGATACTTCATATATTTAGCTTCTTTCATTCTCATGGGACCTCTGTTCCACTTCGTTAATTGTTTTATTCGTATTTTCTATGTGAAGTTGAAGTTAAATTTGAATTTGTTATTGGGGAAGTAAGATTGGCAACACTTCTTTAAGTGTTTTTTTTTTAAATTCAGTATTTAAAATTATTTGAATTGTTTATGCAGGTGAACTGCCTGGTATTCAGAGATTGTGGAAGCCACCTTCTGCTAGCATCTCATCGCCTTTATATCAGTATTTCCAGCAATTGGTAATGCTAAATATATGAAGTATAACTATCATTGATTTGTAAATGCTTGTTTTCTTGTATTTAAGATGCCATGTTGCTTTCATCTTGATGTCATCCCTATTCAGCGTGATTTTTACTGCCTATGGCACCTATCTGCAGAAGATCAGGGTTTCTTTTCTGTTCATTGTTGTAAGATGCCCTTTGTTTAACAATTCCCATTGGAGACAATGCCAATGGTTTGAATTAGTGTCAACACATTGAAGATCAATGAGACGCTTCTAACTGATGAATAAACAAATCTTAATTAATGTGACAAGAGGTTCATAAATGAATTATCTATATAATGTTTGCGCCACATGGATCTGTCATTATACGCTGTTATAATATTTATTCCCTCTGGCAGCATCATATTAAAGTTATTAAGGCAATACTTTTCAGAGTATATTATCAGTGATCTGAGCCAAAAGAGTTTATTGATACAATGGCTTGTTTTTTATTCCATTTTTAAACATTCGGGTTGCTATTGCAAGCTTTTTCAATTTTTTCCTTATTTTTATTTTTTGTTGTTTTCCATTCATAAGTTGTCTTATGATTTACATGCATAGGGAATTTCCACTTCAAGGAAATTACTAGCAGGTTCTTCTGAAGAGACATCCATTTCATCACCATTAACTCCTGTTTTGGCAATAGATAGTGGAAAGACTGAAGAGAAGAGAGTTGTTGCTAATCGCACAAAAGTTCAGGCAATTTTAAAGACAATAAAACAGGTAATCACCCGAACTATGACCAGAAATTTCTAACTTCATTCCATTTGCTTATTTTGGTATTCTGCAGTCCCACTTGAAGGTAAGAAAAGAGGTATATAACTTAAATTGGCAGGGAACTATAAAATATCTATATTATATTGTAGAAAACACAAGGAAGTTGGTGATGTTTCATGATCAATGATCCTCTGCATGCAATAGTTTCCAATGTTCAATAACTTCATGAAAATTTACATGGCTCTGGATCAATAATGAATGGAGCATACTTTCCCATGCTATGCCCTTTCACATGAGACTCTTGCATTTTGCAAACCACTTCTGTAAGTTATTCAAACGTGCTAGAAAGAGAAATGTTTCCAGCTTTAAATGAGTTTGATTTAGCTTAATTGATGGGACACAATATGTTGGTCTTGACTTCTGCCCAAAATTCTCTTTCCTGATTAGTTGAAATAAACGGATATTTTCTAACCTTTAGTTTGATAGAAACTTACAATCTTTTGTGGATCCAAATCAATAAGTCAAGTAGATGAATTTTGCTAATGCAAAAACCTAAAACTGAGATGACTTGCCTTTAAGCTTTAGGAGATTTACAGAAAAATTAAGCTGAAACAAACTTTTTTTCTGAATTCTGTGCTTAAGCTTGTGCTTGAGCAGTGAGAACATACCATGGAGCATCCATGCAACTAATTGATTGTTAGTAAATCTTTTTTAAATTCAATAGAGGCTGGTTTATAAAGTAACAATATCATCTTCATTTACCTCAATTTCTGCATGAGTACCTGGCCTTTTTTGCTGCATCCAAGTTAGTTCCTAATGATAAAGCTAGTGAAATTTTAGTATTAAATCAATTGACCCTAATTGAAACTGCTATTGAGCTGTAACAAGAAGAGCAAAAGGAAGTAATTTTTTTTAAAAAAAGAAGCTATTATTGCATCTTTAATATGGCCCCCTAAAACTGCCTTTCTGATGCTGCATTGCCATTGCTTCTGGTGTTGCTTTGGTCATAGAATTTAAATATGGTTGACTTGCTTGTATTAGAGTCCTAAGAAGGTCAACTTGGTTGCTGCACTAGTTCGTGGTATGCATGTCGAAGATGCATTATTGCAGTTGCAAGTGACAGTAAAGCGTGCTGCTAAAACAGTCTACCAGGTGATTCAACTGCCCTAATCTATGAAGTAGTTGTGTAGTTACTTGCTGATGTCTGGTCTAGAAACTACCTAAAACTCATCTTATAAGCTGCTATAGTTATGTGCCACAAAAGGAAACCCAGAAAACAGAAAGAAACAGAAAGTTGCACTCACTAAACTATTCATTAATGGAGAAGAAAGATGCAGTTTCTTCAAACAGATTGAGGGGCTGGCTTGATCAGAGAAAAAGAAAACAATGAAGGACAGGCATGTTTGTGTGCCTGTGTTCTGTTGCCCTTTACTTTCTTTTATATTGGGTCTTGTCAGTTGAAATTTTTTGCCTTGTCAGTGAACAATAGAGTTTAACAGCTTATAATGAAAACATAGCTATTGCAGGTTATTCACTCAGCTCGAGCAGATGCTACCCATAATCATGGATTGGATCCTGACCGTCTGCTAGTTGGTAAGCAGTGGAAATGAACTTGCTTGTATTACTTTGGGAGTATTATTCATCCACCTTTTATCTTCTTTTTTTTAATGTTAAACAGCTGAGGCATTTGTTGGAAAGGGAATGTTTCTGAAAAGAGTGTCGTTCCATGGGAAAGGACGGTCCGGCATTAAAGAGAGACTGGAATGCCGACTAACGGTGGTAGTGAGGGAGATGACAGCGGAAGAGGAGGCTGAGATAGCCAGACTGAGGGTAAGCAAGTTTCGCAAGCTTACTAAGCGAGAAAGACGACTTGTACCCCGTAAGCTTATTGAAACCACCCCTATTTGGAACCGCAAGGTAAAGCCAGCAGCCAGCCAGCCTTGAACCAAATGGCTTGACTCGATGAGATTTCTCCCTCCCATGTGTTTTTTTTTTTTTCCATTTCAGCAGATGGTTTTTAATTGAAGTAATAAAAAGATTGCAGTTCGGCATCGTCGAAATGTAGAATTTAATTATTTTCAGTGTCTGGATATAGTTATGGAAGTAGATTTTGGGGATCTTTTTACCCTTCATTTAGAGCCAGAAGCTGCATTTCATTAATATTAATATGAAGCTAAGATTTAGAACTAACGGGCCATGGGTACTTGTATTTCGCTTTCCTTTTGCGTCAGATTTCTGAAATTTCTTTTAATTTTATATTGTAGAAAAAATCATATACAAATTTATTGATTTTTTATTACTATTTAATTTCTAATAAACCAATCGAATTGAGAACAGAATATTTTCATGCCTATCTTCAACGTGACAAATTGCAGCAAAATTTGAAGAACATCGTTGTTGTACCCAGATTCTCATCAGTAATATTTTATGAACTACACAAATAAGCATATAAATTAAGTAGTTAAGTTTAGTGATTTCTCTTTGCCTCCCGCAAGGTCCTCAACGAGTATCTTTATACAAATCTTCATCTGGTTTGCAACTAAAATAAGTTTAATTTAGCTGCTGTCAAAAACCTGTAACATTATCAACTCTAACAAAGCTTCATAATCACTAGTTTAGAATTCACACATTCAATAGAAACCAAGGACGACGAAGAAGCATCCCCTTTTACAACAAAATTGGCATTGCTCCAAATTTTTGGTTTCTTTTGGATAATGCTTATGTACATGTAAGACAGTTTGATCATTGCAAGAACTTACCTCTTTTCGATGCTAGTTTCTGAATCTGTAACTCTGATGTGTTTCTCTCCTATTTTTCCTCGAGACTGTAAACAAAAACAAAGTCTTGTTTTTGACACCTTCACTTTCAGTAGATTCTGTATTGGCTTCATGGGGTTGGCACATAAATTGAAACCCCGGTTTGAGTTCTGCCTTTAAATTCTGATATATGTTTCACTACGTTAAAATTACATCTCCCGGACTCTTCTATAGAAAAGGACATATCCTGCAGATGATTTAATTCTGTCTTCACTGATGGGAAAAACACTGTCGTCATCAAACTCGTACCATCTACCATGCCCGCGCTGAAAATGCAGAAAGAGAATCAGAGGACTGACCATAAGTCATGTAAGAATCCACGCCAAGTTAGATGAGAAATTAAAAGAAAAACTTTAGAGCTTCCATTTCTACTTCTACAGCCTATAAAATATTTAACCATTGTCGTAGTACAAAACTGATTTGCCGAGAGTAAGCACTGCTGCCATTATATACTCTCCTTTTTTTCTTTTTTTCTTTTTAATAATATGTCATTATATATACTTGAGCAAGCAAATACAATATGCCGAGTTACAAAAAAACATGGATATTGACGAAATTTGACAAATGCACCAATAAATTGTAAATTATACTAACAAAGACAACTTATGGTTGATACCATTATAAAATATTTTAAAAGATTGAGGCAATTTCAACTTAGATTTCCCTTGCCCAGTACACCCAAATTTTCTTTTACAACCGAATTTAAAATTAGTTGTACAATGCGCCTTAATTCTTGTTTTAGAAGAACGACCTCCTGGTAATTTTACGGTCCACCTTTAAAATGACAACCAACCAGATACTGACATATATGTCGATAACAATAAGCTGATAATGAACATGATACCCCTATTATTTCATCTATTGCTACAGCGGTACAAATACATGCTTTTGAAAAGTATAGCATCATAAGTAGGATGCATTAGTTTTCGAGAAAAAAGAGTAAATCTCAAATTTTTATAACCTATCATTCACGGGTAGCTAGATGCAATTTCTTATCGGTAAAATAGCAGGTCAATGGCAGAAAGAACATAAGGTAGAAAAGATTTGAGACTTACATCAATGAAAGCAGTATAATGACCACCTCCCATGCCTCCATAGTGATTAGTTACTGCATATAATTGATAACAATTGGAAAATTGGTTATCAATATGGGAAATGTAATTGGAGAGATTGAGATCATGAATTGGAAAGTCCACATATGTTTCTAGCTTGTTCTTAAAAAAACGGCTATATGAGAATCTCTTCAAATGAATTACTAAAATCTCGGGTAATCTCCAAAGATCTAACTTTTTGATGGCTTGCTGATGCTTCTTGCACCTGGGGCAGTACCTAGATATGATCAAAACCCTCACTATCAGGTTCAAGACGAGTATGATTACTTCATAATTTAAAATAAAATAAATTGATTCTGCTTATAACATAAAAAAAAAGTGTATATTATAGATGGAAGACCAAATGTATAATTTTGTCAAGAGTAGAAACAAAGGATCTATTAGAAAAAGAAACAACTAACCACATATCATCTGGTCCTAAAGGTTCTTCTTGCAAGAAACCTTCCAGACATTTATACAAGGAAATGGATTCTTCGTGCCTTTTCACAAACAACTGAGGCTTGAAAACCTCAGGCAATGAGCTGAGAAGGCAAGTATCATACTTTTCAATCATATTATCTGACCAGTGAACATTCACATCCAAATTCTTAGTACACCTTGAGATTGGTACAGGGTCATTCATCTTTATCTCCGATGACCCTGGCTTATCGACCAGGTAGAATTTGAAGTCAGCATTCAGATGAACATCATTCTCTTCTCCACTGCCTAGACCTGCATCACTAGATGAAACTAAAGGGCTAACAATACTCTCCACCTTAGAATTCGCGTTAACAGTATTCCTTGTCTCATCACCATCATAATCATTTACCACATCTTCAACTGGCATTAGAAATGGAAGAAGTAATTTTAGAAACTGGTAATGGATCTCAGATCCACTTGAAAGATTTTCTATCCTTGCTATAAGAGGAACACCGAATAGCTTCCAGTTTGGTGCCATTGCACCAAAACCATAAGGCCTGATAACATAGTTAAACTAAATAAGTAGATAAAATATTATCAGAAATTGCAAATTTGGAAAAGAAAGTGATGCAAAAAGGAAAAGAGTATTTTGCACCCTTTTCTTTTATAAATGGCAATGAAGATGTAAGATTGGCTGAATCTAGAATAATAGGTATATGGCAAAGAGTAGCTTGTTTATCCAAATTAAGAAATTAATATCGTCCAGGCCACAACAATCACGACAATAGGTAAGTAAACTCACTTTTCCAGCTGCTGATGTGAGAACACGACCAAGGGGCATGTCTCACTAACTTTTGGTAACCTATAGGCGACAAGTTTATCATCGTCTCTAATCAAGCCTACAGAGTCTGATGGATCATCCAGTAAACGAACAATCTGATTTTTGTATATCTGCATAGAAGTTCAAAAGTTAGTTTCTATAATGAAACAATAGTGTAGAACTATGGATGCTATCTCTAGGCTATCCAAATTGCTAAAATTTTCTTTAATAAACAGCAAACGTGGGGGTAAAAACTTCCCCCCCCCCAACATGGGAATACTGTCCATGTAAATAAAACGGTTAAAATATGCTTCAAGTTCCTGTACCCTTTTAACATTTGGAATTTAGTCCTCTACTTTTATTTTCAGGCATTTAGTCCTACTTTTCAGATTTCAAAACTGAGGTTCAATTGTTAACACCATTAAAATCTTTCTGTTAAATTTGCTAATGTGACATTTTTATAATAAAAGAAATAGTCACTTAGTAGACATGTAATAAAAAACAGGTGTTGTAATGAACTTGAATTTAACAGAAAAAATTTAACCATGTCAACAATTGAACTTGAATTTTTAAATCTGAAAAGTAAAAGGACTAAATTCCTTGAAAAAAAAGTAGAGGGACTAAATTCCAAATATGCAAAAAGTACAAAAGCCTACAAGGACCTATAGCATATTTTAACCTAAATAAAACACACTAGTTTTAAGGAGTTATTGTGACAAGTAAAAAGGTCTAGGTCTCTAAACTCTCCAGAAGACAAATGGATAAACAATGCAAGATCCACTGGATAATACTAGTGAAACCTCCACAATCAGTCTCTACTGCTAGAAAAATGACCTAACTAAAAAACATGCAAAATATTTATTGTTATTGTCATTTATTAACATCCTTAAATTAGCAGAAGTGACTAAAGACACCCATGATGCTGGTGGAGAAAATGCCATACATCCGTGATATTGAAATCATTATTAGTCATTAATAATGACATACAACAGAAATAACATTATTTCATATGAAAAAGCAAAAAATGTCTAGCTGCATACCTCAGCCACAAGCAGAGTTTCATCATCTTTTAAAGAACATGCCAAACTTAACGAGTCAATGAGATCCTTGAGCCTCCCACCCTTGGGAACAGTAATGGTAAATGGCATGGGCAACATAATCCCATCGGTACTAAAAACTGTCAAAGTCATCGTCCGCATAGTTGTTGAAGGTAATGGCAGTGTTAGGTACATAAATGGATCAAATGTCACAGAGACCTTCTTGCAAACAGGGCAAACCAATGTTGACCGGTACTGACCCTAGAATAAAAGAAATTTTGAACATGATTTAGTTCACTTAAACAAGTTCAAGTCATTGTAAAGGTAAAAAAAAAAAAAACTCCACCTAGAACATAAAAGCAAATGAAGATCCAGTGCAACTTTGAACATTAATTATAATTAAAAAGCTGAAACTCAAGTTATTTCTCATGCTAATAAACAGCCAAAAATATTATATATATAGAGAGAGAGAGAGAGAAAGGAAGACTTGGAAAATTTTATAATAGTATAAATTCCAAAGTCAGTCACAAGACACTTCAAACTCAAAGAACTCACTTGGAAGATGTCAACTATGATGGAAGCATTGCGAGCCAAGTGATTTAGCCAGTGTTCATCAGCCACTTCTTCATCTGGACGCCCCTCTGCATCCTTGGCTTCTATATATGGCTTGCATTTTACACGATTCAAATCTTCATGAAGGCCATCCAGCAGAAAAGCAAGAAACTCCTAAGTAAACAGTAAAATATAATTACTATTGGCAGGGAAAAAGGAACCTCCACCTTTCAAAGAAAAAAGTAAAAGTTCGCCTATTCAATACATGGATAATGAGGTTGTTAGGGGTTGAACCCAAATCACAAGAACTAAAAGTCTGGCACACAGTACATACTTATCCCTTTTTATTTACACAATATGTGAGAGGGGAAATGGGAAAAATTGCATTTTAAAATTATCAGCAAAGCATATTTTAGCTATTGAACTATGAGGAGTTTCATAATTGAAACTTTTTTTTTTTCTCATGCCACGGGTAGTAAGCCATCATTAGCAGAAAAGCAAATGAGAAAACTGAAATCACAATTCTTTTAAGCAAGTAGCTTTACTAACTTGTGAGTCCTGCTGATTATATCCATCAAATTGGGGAGCAAACTTAGCAAGTTTAAACTTGAACATTCTTGGAGCCACTGGCATTGCACCTGGAGCCCATAGCTTTCTTAACAGCTCTCCAAATGCTAAAGAAAGTTCACCCTAAGCAAGCAACAGACAGTTATGAGAAAAAAGTAAACAAATCTGAAGAAAGAAAATTCTTGAATGAAAGATGCAGTATCATACGTTCATTCCCAGAGGGTTTTCATGATTTATATCTTTCTCATAGTCTCCAAGGCAGTAATCAACAAGCTGTGGAGTATGCACCAAACACTGTACTGCACTGTTCATGAAACAAGTATTTCCAAGATTTTGTAGTCCAGCCAAGCCCAACACACCAATGCCCCTATAACCACTACCAGACAGTGATGTGTTGGTTAGCATTAATTGTGAGCTCAGGCTGTCACTATCCATATTCATCCTTACTCGACTCTTGCCAAAGCTATTTTCTGTCTTCATCGGTTCTGCCAACCTCTCATCAGTCTTGTTTGTAAAAACAAAAACCCATGAACATGCAATTCAAGAAATACCTGGGTGTGAAAAGGGCATGAGGCAAAAAAAAAACAGAACAGAGAGAAAAAAGTTTATAACAGTTTCCAGGAACAGAGATACACACATAAACAGAATCTCCAAATTATTAAAAACCAAGGAACTTCTGTTGGTAAGAGTAATGGAAGCAGATTATGAGTCCTAGCCTTCATGTATTTTTCGGGTTTATTAAAAAAAAGCACAATAAATAGCATAGGAGCAGGGTTTCAAGCAACTAAGTGTATCGATGCTACAGCTATAAGACAATATTAAAAAAAGTAGATCAACTAGTCACACCTCTTTCCCCTGTTTCCCAGGAGAAAATTTGGGCAAATTGATAATTTCATTCATAACAAACTGGTTTGTCTGCCCTGAGAAGTCCCAAATCTGCAACTGCACAAGAAATGAAAAAAAAGCATACATCACTTTCACAAAAACATGGAACCATTTTAAATGAAGTATTAGTAGCTCATAACAAAACCTACCAACTCAGATTGGGAATTGAAAATACTGCAAGCTCTCCTATAAAAATCAACTGCATTGTCCTGAAAATGCAAACCACTGTCAAATAGAGGACATGACAAACTAAATAAAAAAGCAAGAATGGCATGAGAGTCAAGACCTATAAAAGAAAGAGAGACCAATCCCTGACATATTTTACAGATGGCATGCGTTTTCACCAACCAAAACCACATTCCACTGCCAGGAAATGGATCCACAGATCAATACTCGATCATCACCATATTCTAGTAACTATATTTATATTTTTACAAGCAGCATATCATAACTCAATATGATAGAAGATGCAAATAATGAGTATTCAAGGACAAATGGAAGTACTATAATGGGATGAATGATGAATAAAAACAACTGCAGTCTGCAAGTTAAAAAGGGCTCATTCTCAAAAAGTATCATGCAATGCTTGTTCACAATAATATAAACATGTTATTTTTGGGCCAGTTAAATTCAATAGATAGGCGAATTATTATTTATGTAGTACTGCTTCAAAGGATTTTAACATTTCAAAAACAACCTAGAAGGAAAAAAATTCCGGTCAATGAGGTGAGAAAATGTGAACACGGATATTAAGATAATAGCATCAACAACCATAAGAATCCAATTAATTGTCCATGGATACGACCAAAAACCATATTTTGATTGCATATTCATTCAGCAAGATAAGCCCTAACCTATATAGTTAGGACTTATGCACATATGTGTTTTTTGTGTGTGTTTGTATTATAATGTTTCAAGTAATCATCTACGACCTTGAGAATTCACAAGCTAATACTACCCAACTACAGTTTCATCACCTTCAAACAAGTCATATTCATCTAAGTTTGTCAACTTAGCAGCAAAATAGATATCCCAATTTAAACTCGCCTATTTCAGTAGTGAATCTGATAGCCATTTTCTCATAGAGTACACCTTTATTCTAGTACCAAAAGACATCTCAATATGACATGAGCCTAAAGACAGGACTAGCATCATAAGAAATAATCTCTTCCTCTAGATTGAAAGGGAAGAGGAACTTCACCCAAGATGAAACAATACAAAAAGGAGGAAAAGGGTTACAGACAGCCTTGATTCACGGACCAAAATCATGCAGTTCAGTTACAAACACTCCATAAAAAAAAGTAATAAGGGATTGAAAAAGGGAAATGACCTTTAAACTGATCTTTACTAACAATGAATTTGTTCCTGGTGAAAAAGAAAGCCTTATCTGCAAAGGAAACACTTCTTGTGATTGACCCTCAGCAACAGAACGGTACCTATCATCTTCCTCTGATGTTTTGGAGTCATTGTGCCTATAAAAGATGAGCACACGAATACTCAAAAAGAATTGTAGAATTGACATCTCCTTAGAAAACAAAAGGTAAGTACTATAAGTTGTCACTAAACCATATTCTCAATCATAACACATACAAGAAAATGCTTCCCATGAAACAAAGGCAACCATACCAAAACATTCATAGAAAATGGTCAAAACTATTTCAGCTAGATAAGATTTTAGTTTATTTCAAAACCAATAGTCAATAAAACGGAGGGTGTAGTACAGAAGTATTAGACTAAATAAATAATAAACAAGCTGAAACATAAATCTCTCTATTACAGTCTAGCAAATTTCCTAGCATGAGCATTCCAGTAAGTCTTACTAGACTAGGAACACTAGTAGCATTGTGAAACAAACTTGCCTCACCATTTAAGAGTACGCAGCCACAATGCTTCCTTAACCAAGGCATATTCACGGCTTGAAACCCCTTCATCCGTCTTAACCCTAGTCCCTGAACTCTCTTCATTCCTCAAGTCCAGTACAATTTCAGAATCGGCATTGTCATAGTTGGATAACACATTGTACAAAATGCCTACTATTTCATCAGCAACGCTTCTTTGAGCCTCCTTCCACCATCTGAAATTAAAAGGAATTTATAATTGCAAAAAAAATACAAATAAGGGAAAAAAACCCTATGAATCGGATTCTTTATAGCAAGCAAGTGAAAAACAGAACCATGCAACTGATTAAAACTTAATTCAAAATAAATATAATAACAATAATAAGCTATCAAATCATTCCAGCAAAGAAGAAAAGAAAAAGTATAATTTCTTTATTCCGACCTTTTCTAAACCCAAAATCCAGTTCACATTGTGTCTCTTGTTCTCCCGGCCACCAAACAGAAGAGGTAAAAAACAAAATTAAAGACGCACCTATACGGAACTAGGTAGAGCTTCTGGCGATTAGCCTCCTCGTCGTCGATTTCATCATAATCGTCGCGATCGAGGCGGGAGGAGAGAGGGCGCTTGCGAGCGTAAGGGTTGTAATCGAGGTCAAAGAGGTGATCGTCGTCCTCGGAGGAGAATAGGTCGTCCATGGAGAAAAATAATAAGGCGCGTAGGGCTTTCCAGAACACCGCCTTCAAGAGCCTGAGAGTGAATATAGAAAGATACGCGAGCGTCACCGATAGCAAACGTCTTGTTGTTTCGGCGATGATTATTGAGATGTTTGAGCTTCTCTGAAAAGGCCGTTCATAACAAAACACTGAAAATTTTATTTCCTTTTTATAATTATTAAACAAAAAAGATAATTATGACAACTCCCAAGTAAGTAAACAACCGCATTTTTCAATTATTTATTAATAAAATAGAAAAATATAAACCGCAGAAATTGAAGAAGAATGACAGCTTGTTCTTCGTGTTGCGTCGTCGTTTTTTTTTTCTTTTTTTTTCTTTCCACAAAATTCAAATGGTTCTAAAAGCCTCCGGCGTCCGGAGGGAGATAAGTGAGTTGCACGCGCCTCTGATGAGACTGTGGGTGCAGATTGTGGATTATGTAGAGAGTTCTTGGTGGGGCTGTCTGATTGATGGACTATATTTGACACGTGGGATATAAAAGTATATGACCCCAACTTAAGTGTAGATCGTGGTGAACTGGTAATTTGTTTTTTTTTTTTTTTTTAATAATATGTTAGTTGAATTTATTAAAAATTGAAATAGAGAAATATTTTAAATAAAATTAAAATATAATAGAAAAATAATAAAATAAAGAGAAATTAAAAAATTAAAATATCAAATATCAAATTCGTAAAACATGTCTAATAAGCTGCAACGACAGGGATGAGATAAAATACTGGAGAAAAAAAATAGGAAACAAAACTTCTCGTCTCTATCCACCTACACGCTTAAGGATTGAAGTAGGAGTAGTGAGCAAAACCAATAATCATGCAGGATGCTTCGAAAAGCAAACTTGATTGCATCGACAAACGAATCACAAAAGGGGATCAAACTACTGAAAGACCACCAATAATCGTAAATCAGAGTCGAGCGTTGTTAGAAAACTATCCACGAACGTAAATCTACCACAAAGGTAGACGAAAACTACCATAAGGTAGAGGAAAAGCATGCTACAAAAGCAAATAAAAACTAGAAAAAAACTAAAATATAAAAGAAAATAAGAACTGAATATAAAAAATTAAAGGAAAGTAATACCGACGGTCAACAACGTCGTCGCCGCTTAATCAAGAACCAAATAAAAAAATAAAACGGCGCAGATAAAAAATTTGAAAACCCTAGAAATAATATATCTAATACTGGTAATTTGTTTATCATTTTAGTCCTTCATTTTATTTTTTTTAATGTGATATTTGTGTTATCTTTTTGTCCAATATGGTTAAATATAATTAACAAAAAATTATATATTTTGGTATCTAAATATAATAATGTTAATTTTTTAGTGTTTAATCTAACTTTTAAAGTTGATTTAAAGAAAATTAACAATTAGCAAATAGTATTAACAATTAACTTTTATTAAATCAACTCTAAAATCCGAATAAGTCACACCTAGCAAATTGTATTTGACAAATTAAATGCAAAACTAAATAAATTCACAATTAACACTAAATTTATTCTATTAATAAAATCATGAAATATTCAAACCTAATAATATTAACAATTAATATTCATCAAATCAATCCTAAAATTTGAATTAAATACTAAAAAGTTAACACTATTACTTTTAGGCACCAAAATATATTACTTTTGTCAAATATAAATATCAAATTGGACAAAAAATAACATTAAAAAAATATCAAATAATATATCAAACTAAAAAAATTATATATACATAACCGATCCGTGTATATATTGTAAAACTTTTTATTTCCTTATATAAGAAGTGGGTTGAGAGTGAAAAGATGAAAAGAACCTAGGTAGCATTTGTAATCTAAAATTTTGATAAAAATTTTGGCCTGTGATTTGATCGAGTTTACATTCTTTTGTTTTTTTAACATTTTTACAATCTAGCCTATTAAAGTATATAATGCTGATTAAGTTTTTTAATATTTGAGCTTTTTTATATTTTTATTAAAAATTTACTAAATAATAGTATTATTAGGAGGAGTTTATCTAAATACCACTCCTAATTCAAACAAAATTAATCTTAATCCGTAAAATAAATGAGAATTGACTGCGAGTATACTAAAAGAAACTCTTAAATGATATATTTATCGTATGAGAATATTTCTTTTTATGTTATTGCAATACTCATTCCTCTAAACTAAAGATAATAATATTAATAATATATTTAGTCCATTCCACCCAACTGTTATAATAATGATTTTATTATAGTTCTATTCAATTACAACAAATCGAATGTGACCTAAGTTGTTGGGGCAGTCTATAAGGCTTCTAAACTTGTCTTGAACAGCCCAAAATGAAGGGGGAAAAAGCTAGGTCCTGAGTCCACAATTTGGAGCAGTCCAGAGCCTTTGGGCCTTTGGCTACAAGCATTGTTATTTTTATTTATATGAGTTGTTAATGTTACTTTCACTGTATATTAGTTTCGTTATTTTTGTTTTCACTATCATTTGCACTATTATATCTTTATTTCCATTGAATTACTAGTGTTAAACTTCTCACTTCTATCTACATGTATGTATGTATGTGTGTATATGTGGAAATGCAATTAAAATATAATCTTATATAATAAATAAATTTAAAAAAATATATACATATATCTAAAAATATAATGCAAGTTTGTAGTATTTGGTAATAAAAATAAATTCAATGTTGAAGAAGCTGTAAGAGAGTAAAGCAATGACTAGAATTGCATTCACCATAGCAAATATGCCATTGGAGTTGTTATTGTACTCTTCTCCTTGTATTCATAATACATATGAAAAATGAATATGATTATTTATTTGAATGACCTATTTTTTTTTTTTATCATTAAGGGTGTGTTTGATTGGGTGGAAAGTGAAAGAATGGGAGAAAGAAAAGGAAAACTGAAAAGAAATTAAATTCTAAGTAAGCTTGGTTAGGAAGAAAAGTGAGAAGAAAGAAAGTAGGATAAATGATCATTTTTCATCCTAATGCATAAAAATCAATCTGTAGAAACGAGGGGATACTTGCTTTAACAAACAAAAACTGTGGCTAAAATAATAGTTGGAACTATTGCCACAATTTCAACTACGAAATCAAAAGTGTGTAAATGTAAAGATGAACATCGAGATTATTTACGCAATTCGACCTCAGTCAACGTCTGTGAGGCATTGCCCAGAGAAATGATCCATTATCTTTCTTACAATACAACCAATGATTTAAGTTCGAACATTGAGCTAACTCTTACCAATTTAGCGACCTTACTGTTGTACAAATACAATACAATAGACTCTCTTGTTTGCTTACAAAAATAATGCACACATAAAACATTCCTAACTTGAACAAAGTTGTGCTCTCTCGGTTTCAATTAACCTGAACAAAATTTAAGTTTACATACTAATTAAATTTTGCTTACATAAGAGTCATAGTCTAATCACTTTTCTATAAAGTAAAGCTAAAAATCAGTATAAAATAATCTTGACATAATTCCATAAGAGTCCCAGTGCAATTCCATGTCTTCAAATATAAAAAGTGATTTTACTTGATCTGCAAGTGACCAATCTTTAATTCTTCAATTTTAATTCAATTGGTCTTCATGTTTTGGGCTCTAACTCATCCAAATATCTTCAAAATAGATAACTCAATGCTTTTGTTTTAAAATTTGCCTACTCTGAAAATAGACAAGTAAAGCAATGAAACATTACCTCAAGTTGTGGCTATTATTTCAACCACAAAAACAATCACATAATTTTTCTTTGCCTTCACATGTGTCAACACAATCCTTCCAAATTGAAATGATGAGAAGGGAGAAAATGAAAGAGATGTGCATGTTAATTTAAAATTATACCTTTTTCAAATATTTTATTTTCTTTCCTTCCATTTTTCACCTCTACCAAGCAATGGATGGAAAAGAAAATAATTTTCTTTTCATTTTTTTATCTCTCCTACCAAGCATACATATGGAAAGAAAAATTAAGTTTTCCATCCTTCTAGTTTTCTATCCATTCAATTTTTCATCATTCCAATTTTCTTTCCACCCTACACAACAAAGTCTAAAGGTGTGCTTTGTTGAGTGGAAAAGTGAGAGGAAAGAAAATAAGACGGGTGATCATTTCCCATCCCAATACTTAAAAACCATTCCAAATTGGAATAACGAGAATAGAGAAAATGGGAGAGAAGTGTATGATGTTGGTAATGCAAAATAATATTTTCAATTGAGAAAAATCCTCTGCTATTTTTAGAAATTGAAACTGTATAAATAGGAGGTCATTCTCCTCATTTTATACAGAACACAACAAGAGAAAACAATTTCTCTCTATTCTCTAAATTCTAGTGTTCTGAAAAATTACACGTGAGGAAAATTCTGTCTAGGAGATTGGGTTTTAAGCGGGATCGTCTGTGACCCCTCCAATTTTTTCTGGAAATTGTTCTTACTGTGATTTCCCAAGAAAAGCAATGTCAATTGTGTTCTACCTTTTTTATTTAGGTGTACGAATATTGAAGTACTGTGTTAAGCTTGGGGGGCAACATTCACTATACGATTACACCGATCAGAACGAATTTGCTTCTAAGGCAGTGATTCTTTCACGGCACAATGATTGCTATTTTATTTACACTCAATTTAGTTTTATGTCAGCACTAACGATTTTATTTTGCAGTAGCATATTTCCAACATATGATAGTTCAAATTATGCATTTTCAATTGTTTTTATTTTATTTTCTTTCACTTTTCAACTCTTCCAAGCAATTAGGGGAAATAAAATTACTTTTTTTTTCTATTTTTCTAAATTTTCTACCAAGCACAGTTATGAAAAAAATTATATTTTTCATTTTTTTTTTCCAATCATTCAATTTTTTTATCTTTCTAATTTTCTTTCCGCACTCTATCATGCAAAGCCTAAAAGCTCAATTGGATGCACATTTTCTATAAAGACTTAATTGATATTTCAACTTTTTTACTGATGACTTTTTAATCTTTTAACCAAATACCTCATACGTGTGGTCACAACCATAGTTAAGCAGGCCTAAAAGTTTGACAGATTTGTGTATGATGACTGCCAATGCTACACAATTTTCAAGCAATTGGATTTAGTTCCTCAGAGAAATTTTATCCTCATTTTTCCACTATAATAATTGAAAAGCTTTGATAAAACGATGCTAACTCAGGGGAGAAAATGTCTAATTTTACAATAATTTCAATGGTTTTGACTTCTTTTTATTTCCCACTCAATAGAATTAATACCATTTCCCTTAGATTTGCATGAAATGCATTCCTATTTTATGGTAATAAACCAAATAGGTTAAACAGAACGTTGATGGTTGTTCTGAAAATAATAATGACTAGTTATCGATTCATATCACAGTTGGTAGGGGCAAGAAGGGCCCTAACATGCATCATACTTTGGTTGATTCTCATCAACATTGTGTCACTTATATTTTTTCCTCAATTCAAACCAACTGGCTTTTCACGACCAATGAAGTAAAGGTGTAGTGGGTAAAAAAGAAGAAGCTATCATTTTGTCTGCCTATAATATCATTTGAGTACAATTTCAAATACAAGGTTCAAATTAATCTCTGATCAAAAAGATAATCAGCAATATACATATATATCCAGACATGCGTTTGCAGAAACAACAAAGCTGTAACACAGATAGACGACAAGACAAATTGTGATGGTGGAAGTTTGACAAGGCAAAAAGATGTCCCTCCAGGTTGACCTCAATTCTAGCCTGAAATTTGTTTAAATCAAAGTGGGGGTTGATGTGTGGCCCTCCTAAGTCGTAACCCTTCATTTTTCCCCCACTCATCTTTTTCATAGTCAAAATCCTAACCCATCATTCGTTCGACTACCATTAAAGCACTAGCCTTTTCTTCTCCACCCACTGCCTTTCCTGTTATTCAGATTTTTTATAATAAAAAAAATGTACTTCTCTCTGATATCATGTATATAAAAAAGAGTGATAAAAATACTTATGTGAAATATATATACTCATTTAAAACCTAACCTAAGTAGGCATGCCTTGATATCAGCTAAAAATCTAAAAGAAAAATCAAAATCCATAACCAGAAAGATAATTATATTGCTTGTTTGGTCATTTGGATTTGGTCCCACTTGAATTGTTTTTTATTCCTTTGCCAAATTATCAACTAAATAGACATACAATTGGATCCCAACACAACTTAACTTAAACCTAATACATAATTTATTTTCAAGATTTATTCATTTAAATACATCTTATCAGCATTTTTTTATTTGGAATATCATCATTGATTAGTATACATATATACCAGTTTTTTCCCTTACCTGTGTAATATACGGATTAATTATTTTTTGAAAATTTCGTAAAATTTATAGTGTATTTAATTTGTGAAAGTAGTAATGAACTTAACAAAATTGTTTAAAATGATTTTAAAATTTATAGTGAGTTATTATGTAAAATCGTAAGTTGAATTATTGAATATAAACAAATGGAAGTACTCATTATGAAAAAATACTTTACAGAACACTAATAAAAAGTGTATAAAAAAATAGGAGGGATTATATTGCAATTTTTCCCTCTTTACTTTCTCTCCTTCACCACATGTCAACACGTTAAAACTTTATATATAATATATATTATAGCATTAAGAAAGTGGAGGGGCAGAAGTGATGCAGTGCACAGTCTCAATGTATTGTATTTTATGTATTGCATAGAATTTTGGTTTTCACCTGATTTCATTTGATGATGCAATACTGCAAAGACTACAGCCATTCATCCATCATCTTTTCTGGTCTGCTTGTAGTGCTGCTGCTGCTATCAAACTCATGTATATATCCACATGCCATTGCCTGCCATCTTCAAATATTTTTACATCATCTCACTTTCTTTTTGTACCAAATGCAAGCTTTACACATGCACATATAAAATATTTTGTAGTTGCATTTGTAAAATATATTACACTTTTAATAAAAAAAATTATATGTTTAAATTTTAAAAATGACGTTATTAAGAGAATAGTTATGAAATTTTAATATGAATTCTAAAACAGACATGATACATGTCACACTCTTGATGTTCTTAGAAAAAATGAACCCAAATCTTATATAGTATAATCTCATAAAATTATCGCATCTAGTGGTAACTTTTAATCCCTTAATTAAAAAAATTCAAAGATTAACTAGCCTTTTTAAGTAAATATTGTTTTTATCCCTTAATTAAATATGGTGGTCGGTTTTAGGTAAGTATGAATTGCATCATTTTGTTGTTGCTTTGGGACTGCCATCCGAATTTTGTCTCATTTTAATACTCTATGGATTTCGTTGGCATTAAATTCACAAATTTGTTTTTCTGTATAAAAATTTGGTGTTATTTTCAATGGTACAGAGCTCTTCCATTTTCGAAAAGGACATACTACTATTTCTCAGTTGCTTACAGCATTTTGTAACACCAAATATTTTGTCGCTTTTTGTTTTTCTTTATTAGAATTTTTTGTGGATATTTCTTCTAGAAATTTAAGAGAGAGAAAATAATTTTGCCTTTATTCAGCCGACTAATTAGATCAAATAAAAGAATATATCGAATTTGTTTTAAAAATATTGTTTGATTGATAAGAAAACTTTGAATCCCATCAATCTAATAATCATTATTGTGGCAATTACAATGTAAATTGAAGTGAATATTTCAAGGTTATAATTATAATTATAATTTTTAAAATGTAAATTAAAATGATATTAGCTATTAGATCAAAATATATAGATTTTAAATTTTATATTTATCTTAATTTATTAGAATAAAATCAACCATACTTAATCCTTTCTTTTTTTTCATAGTGTGTAATTGAAGTATTAAGGTGAAATTTTGGATAATCTTTTTACTTTCAAATTTGCTTTCTTTTGTCTTTTAGAAAAAAGTTAAAATGGAAAGCAAGATATCAAGGTTACTAAAATTAATAAATTTGAGCGTTAGATATTTGTTTCGCTTAATTGAAAAAATTGCTCGAAATTAATTTCAAGTACTCAAAATATTTCAAACATATTACAAAAAAAAGTGAGTAATACTTAACAATATTTGAATACTTGAAATAAACCAAGAAACAGTCCCAATATTTTTAAAATGAAATGCTCAATCAATTTTTTCAATTACGAAAAACAAGAACCTAATAATTCACAAATTAATTACTCTTAATAATACTAATCTCTTGCTTTCCATTCCAATTTTTCCTCAAAAAAAAAATTAAATTTGAAACCCTAATCCATTAATTACACGGTGAAGAAAAAAAAAGTATTGTTAGTTTTATTTTAATAAAGTAAAATATAAAATTAATGATTTGGAACTATTTACTTTGATCCAACGGTTAAGATATTTTAATACTCATAATTTTTATTTTAAAAATTCTCGTTATAATTATACTATTTTTTAAATTATAAATAAATACGTATGATCAAAATAAAATAAAATAAATCTAAGAATTAACTCTCTTTTTTTATCATGAAAACTCAAAGGAATTAAATTTCAATATCTTATGAATCTAATAAGTGATTCTAGTGGTGAAGAAGATATTATTCATCTTAAAAGATTCAGGTTCATGCAAGATATATGTGTTTTGTCAAAAAGTTAAAAAATATGAAAAATATAAATTTAAAAACTAAAACAAATTAAATAAATAAACTAAAATAATTTTTTTCTAAAATTGAAGGCCAAAAAATTATTATACTTACAAAAAAAAAAGTCACTAGCTCTCCACTTGTCCTCAATGGTTCGTGCTTTTCACAAAGTAGGTGAAATTTGAAATTTATACTAAAAAGAATATTAATAGTGATTTAAGGTTATTTTTTGAAATTATTTGATATGGTAAAATTTTTTATACTTTATGAACAAAATTAAAGATTAATAAATATCTTATAATGTATAATAAAATATTAAAAAATATATTAATTCTTTTAAAATTGATTACCGAATAAAAATATATTATTAATGTATTAAATATTTCTTCCTTTTTATATTGAAAAAATATATGTTTTAATAATGATTTTTTTAGTCAAAAAGATGATTAAGTAATCAAACCGAGCATGTGTATGGAACGTGGCAATAACCCAGACCACCAACGGAAAGAAATTTGTGGCCCAGCATTTACTCTTATAAAGAATTTTGGCAAAGGGACTATTGATTTTATTATTTTAAATATAAAAAAAGGAAATAAACATTTTTTTTATTTTGAGAAAAAAAAAATGATAATACTTATTGAAACTTTTTACTCAACGTCTTAATCTTCTGTTGATAAAAATATTACAAAAATATTATTGGAAGATTGGCCCTTTTCTTTTTATTTTTATTGATAAGCTAAGCATGAAGAGAAAATAAATTTTAGAAAACATCTAAAGCTTTCTTGAAAAAGGTTAAAAATATTATGTATATTTTCTCTAAGGCACGGTTAAAACTTGTATCAAATACTTTTTTTTTTTATCAAAAAGAGGCCAAAGGCCACCCTCAAATTTTATTCCATCGAATCGCGAATTACAAGATTATGGATCTCGTTAGGGAAATCCATGTCAAAGGAAAAATTACAACGATTGTTAAGGCTCAACTTGCCAAGTGAATCAGCCACTATGTTACAAACCCTATTACACCACCTGACTTTACAATTTTCAAGCGAATTTAAAAGGGACTTGCACTTCCGGACCATGACGCCTATAGCCGTGATGTCATCTCTACTGCTGTTAACTTTATTAATGATGGATGCACAATCACCTTCCACGCTGACATTGTTCCAGTCCTTGCTGTTGACCCACTTAAGACAATGAAGGAGGCTTTCCGCTTCTGCCCAATCAGCGCTACCCACCTCAGCGATAAAAAGGCCGCCTCTCCCGTAAACGAAACCGTCCATATCACGTGCAATAAAAGCCAGCCCCGCATTATAATTATTCCATGCAGTAGTTTTGTTTTGTTTTCTCCAAGATTTGTGCGCTGGTCTTTGTTAATTTGGTGTTTCTTTAAAACAAAACCGCTGAAATAACACTAATCATATTTAATTATTTATTGGTTAAATTACTTTTTAGGATCTAAATTTGGTAATTTTTTCAGTTTGAATTTTTTGTTTTGTTCAAGTTAGGTTCTGAATTTGATAATTATTCTTACATTATGTTCAAGTTGGTACTTAAAAACGCTAAACTTTAGGTTTTAGTATGGGAAAAACTGTCAAGTTGTGGATTTAACTCGGACAAAAAAGTTCAAGTCCTAATGTGGGAACAATTGCTTAGTTCAATTCCCAATGTGGGAACAATTACCAAGTTTAGGACCTAACTTAGACCAAAAAAATGTTGTGGAAAAAGTTGTCTCGAGCCCAAGTAGTGATTTAATCCATTGTTTATAAACGTCATTTAAAAGAAAAACAATTAAAAAATCCCGTGTGTTGACCTGATGATTAGGGATCTAATAATTAGTTTTGATTAAAATATTTTTTATTTTAGATTTTGTGTTTAGTTAATTGAATATTTTTATTGATTAAAATATATCATTAGTCATTATACTCTTCATAGATTTGAAATTTAATTTTTATACTTTTTTAACAATTTAACATCTCTACTTTTCAGATTTTAAAATCAGGTTCAATTGTTAAACACACTTTTTATTGTTAAATTCAGATTCATTACACGTTAATTTTTTAGTTACATGGCCATCAATTGAGTTTTTTTTTTTTTACAAAACACCACACCAACAAATTTAACAAAATAATTTTAATTGTGTTAACATTTGGACTTAAATTTTGAAATCTAAAAAGTAAAAATACTAAATTCCTAAAAATAAAAGTAAATGAACCAAATTCCAAATTTGTGAAAAGTATTGACTTATTGCATGTTTTTAACATTTTCTATTTCCATCCTTTTTTATTCTCAAAAGATATTTGATGTTTTTTTAATTCATTTTTGTTTTTTATTGATAATATTTTGACGAATTATTAATTTGATAAAATCTGAAGAAATTGAAAAATGACTTTTCATTTTAAGTCTAAAATGAATAGCTTTTGGTCTAAATTAGATGGGTCAAACATTGATTCGTAATTAGGATATAAATATACTTGATTGTCGTAGCCAACTCAACAACCCTTCATATTTAGCCCACTCACCATTTCCCCTTCGACCAAAACTATAACCTAAGAAAATCTAAACTTAGACTATTCACAAACCCTTATCCTAACTAATAACCAAATATCACCGTAACCAAAATTGAAGCAAATAGAAATACCAAATAAAGAAGGAAGAAAACTTCTTATTTTAGTGAGCTCCAAACAAAACTTACATAAGCAAATGAACAAAATAAAATCGGAGAGAAGAGAATAAAAATATAAAAAAAGAGAGAGACTAAAGCGTATTAAATTTAGTCAGGAGATAACGAAGAGTTTCAAGTGATAGAGACCTTACCTAATCCAAAATGTCAAGGATAAAGTCTCATTGAGAAAAAGGATAGTGGATGTAGATCGAAAAGCTTATCCGTTAGGGTTTTAGGTCATTTAAAGAAAATAAAACTACAATATTGAAATAGAAGGGAAAAACTCTGGTTCGATATGTTTTTTTATCGAAAGAGGAGGTTGGATAGTGACAAGATTATTGGAATACAACTCTGAAGTATGTCTTTAAAACTATAAAATTTTTGAATAGCTCAATGATCAATTTGTAATTTTAAAAAATTAAGTGACTAAAATATAAATTAGCTAATAGTCTTTGAAATGCTTTGAAAACGTTTAACAAAATTTTCAATAGTTATTTTCACTAAATAAATTCAAAAAAATAGATAAAAAAATAATTTTAAATATGGTTATATCAAAAGATTGAACTCAAAATTCAATCATACTCGTTAATACCGATATAGATAAGCGTTTTAGAGTATAGAAAAGTAAAGAGAAGCTAAAGGGGATAAAAGGGTAGCTGGAACAAAATGGAGTTTCCTAAAATTAACCAAAACCAAATTACAAAGAAAACATATGAGAGATGTTTGAGTTCTATTTTATGTAAATTTGTCTTCAAATTTATTTTAGTTAGTTTTTTTTTTAGAAAAACAAATTTATTTAATTTTTAATGTCTGAACCTATTTATTGTATTGAAATTATTTTAACTTTTTGTACCAAAAGAAAAATACAAAGACAGTAAGAAAAACGAAAACAGAAGTCAACTACCTCGTTATTACGCCGTTACATCCGCCCTTGACGATACCCACAACATAGTGATACCCTTTCTCTCTCTGCTTATACTTACCTTTTATATTATAAAAACCACCCCTTCCCTTCTGTCTCTGTCCCAAGAGTGTTATTTTTCGCTCTTCTAAATCAATTTCATTTCCTTTTCTAACTATCAAAATCCTCTTTTTTGATCCCTTTTTCTAACTTTCCTTCATTTATCCCTTCGTATTTTGTTTCAAGAACCCCCCAAGTTTGCCCCCCCCCCCCCCCATTTTTGGGTTTATATTACAAAAAGATAAGGGAGAAATCAAATAGGATTTCTGGGTTTCGTTGAGTTTTCAGGAGAATATAAACAATTCGACTGATTGAAGGATTTCTTTTTTTTTTGTTTGTTTGAAAAATGGTGGTGAAGATGATGAGGTGGAGACCATGGCCGCCTCTGGTTTCAAAAAAGTACGAGGTTAAGTTAATTGTAAGAAGATTAGAAGGGTGGGATCTGGTCGGGGAAGGTTGGGAGAAGCCTGAGAAACTAAAGGTCGAGATTCGATGGAAAGGTCCGAAGGCTTCCCTTAGTTCTTTAAGGCGAACGGTTAAGAGGAATTTCACCAAAGAAGTCGACGGCGTTGACGAGAACGGCGTCGTTGTGTGGGATGAGGAGTTTCAAACCCTTTGTAACTTATCGGCTTATAAAGACAATGCATTTCATCCTTGGGAGATCGCTTTCTCTGCCTTGAATGTAAGTCTAAAATGAACAAATTCCTTTTTTTTTTTGGTAGGTTTCTAGAAAATAAAGTTTTTCTGTCTATCAACTTTTTGTTATTTTCCGTGTTTTGGTTGTTTGATTGGTCTTGAAATTTAAATGAAGATCTTTTGACTGATCTGTATTCTCTACATGTTCTTAACATGGGATTTAATTTAGAATGTTTTTTACTATTAATTTGGTTGAATTGAATATCATTTAGACAATTAGACTGGTTGTTTTGTTTCTTTATCAACTGTTGGAGAGTTGGCCATAATTTGAAAGTTTGCTAGTATTTTTTTTCTTTTCACAGAAAATATTGGAAGCAGCTAAATCTGTTCTGCCTGAAATTTTTTATTGCTTTATCTTTTATCAAACACAATATGTTAGATATTGTGGTGGATTAGTTTACCTCCATATTTTGTTTATCATCATAGTTTTTTAACATTATTTTTGTGAATTTTCTTTTAGTGTCGGTTTCAAGAACTTGTCTTTCTTGATGCAGGGTTTGAAGCAGGGACCAAAGAGTAAGGTTCCCGTTGTTTGGGTAGCGTCATTGAATCTTGCTGAACATGTCTCTGCTGCTGAGCAGAAAGAGCTTGAGTTAAACATACCTCTCATACTCTCCACCGGTGCTGCAGAGCTTTGTCCCCGACTCTGTGTATGTGCTTATTAAAATTTTTGTGGTGCAGAAGTCTACTATGTTTGATTCATCTGTTTTCTTTCAGTTTTCAGATGTTCTAATTTTAAGTTGTACAATTCACCATGTAGATATCGCTTAGCCTGTTGGAACTAAGAACTGCTCAAGAAATCAACGAGCCTATAGAGCGAGAGTTAGTGCCTGTTGCATCACCTCTCCAGTCTGGAGAAACTGTGACTATGGAAAAGGATGAGATTTCTGCAATTAAAGCTGGTCTAAGAAAAGTGAAATTTTTTAGAGAGAGTGGTTCTACCAGGGGAGCGAAAAAAGCCTGTCGTGAGGATGAAGGCAGTGAAGAAAGGTGTTCTGCCAGGAGTGATGATGGTGAGTATCCATTGGACACAGATTCACTTGATGATTCCGAGGACGGAGAATCGGATGAGGTAAAAGACGACTCTGTTGTCAGGAAGTCATTTAGTTATGGTACTCTGGCTGATGCAAATTATGCTGGAGGATCAGTTTACTCTAGCATGAGGATCAATGAGGGAGATGAGGATTGGGTGTACTACAGTAACCGTAAGTCGGATGTTGGCTGCTCAAATGGCGAGGATTCTGCTAAACCAGTGTCAGAGCCATCCCTACTGCAGAGTTCCAAGCGCAGCATTTTGTCTTGGAGAAAAAGGAAACTGAGTTTCAGGTCTCCTAAAGGAAAAGGGGAACCATTGTTAAAAAAAGGCTATGGAGAAGAAGGTGGGGATGACATTGATTTCGACCGCCGGCAGCTCAGCTCTGATGAATCTCATGCATCTGGGGTAAGAACAATTTCTTGATTATTTAGTTTCTGACCATCAATGTTTTCATATTATTGGCTAGCTTAGCATTTTCTTATGAATTCATGCACCTACAAAGATGCATGTTTTTTTATCAGTTTATGTATCTGATTGGGGATGCAACTATCATATAACATGGGTGTTACATGTTTTTATCATCTTTTCAGATGCCTATTATTATGCTTCTTCACAATTGTTACCAAATTATATTAAGTTCTAAATGTAACTATAATTTGTTTTGGCAGTGGCACAAGACAGATGATGATTCATCTGCAAATCGTACATCTATTTCTGAATTTGGGGATGATAGTTTTGCCATTGGCAAATGGGAACAGAAAGAAGTGGTCAGCCGTGATGGACACATGAAACTTAAATCGGAGGTCTTTTTTGCTTCTATTGATCAACGGAGTGAGCGAGCAGCTGGTGAAAGTGCATGTACAGCCCTTGTTGCAGTTATTGCTGATTGGCTTCAGAACAACCGTGATCTGATGCCTATTAAGTCTCAATTTGATAGTTTGATCAGAGAAGGCTCATTGGAATGGAGGAACCTCTGTGAGAATGAATCCTACAGGGAGCGGTTCCCTGACAAGCACTTTGATCTTGAGACGGTTCTCCAAGCAAAATTATGTCATCTTTCTGTAGTGCCAAGAAAGTCCTTTGTTGGGTTTTTCCATCCAGAGGGTGTGGATGAGGGAAGTTTTGACTTTTTGCATGGTGCAATGACTTTTGATAACATATGGGATGAGATTAGTCGAGCTGGTGCTGAATGTCAAAATAGTGATCTCCCCCAGGTTTACATTGTTAGTTGGAATGACCACTTTTTTGTCCTAAAGGTTGACCCAGAAGCTTACTATATTTTTGACACGTTAGGAGAGAGGCTTTATGAGGGATGCAATCAAGCATACATCTTGAAATTTGACCGCAATACTGTAATTCACAGGCTACCAAATGTGGCTCAATCATCAGGTGATAAGTCAACGGGTGATCAACCGGTCAATGGGAAGGATGGTTGTGTTGCAGGGGCTGTAGTAACCAAACCTGAGAAATCAATCAAGAGTGAAGACAGTGAGGAGGTTGTTTGCCAGGGTAAGGAGTCCTGCAAGGAATACATAAAGAGCTTCTTGGCTGCTATACCTATTAGGGAGCTGCAGGCAGATATCAAGAAGGGTCTAATGGCATCAACACCACTGCATCACCGACTACAGATTGAGTTCCACTATACTGAGTTCTTGCAGTCACTACTCGAGACTTCTGCTTCTCCAATGATTACATCCATGCCACTTTCAGTCGAAGTTCCAGTAACTGAAATTGCTGCATAGGAACTTGTGTAAATTTTAGGAAAAGTGTGATTACCCTTAACTTGGTTTTTCTTTTATTTTTTGTATCTTATGACGTGAATGCGGTTTAACAGAACGGAACCCTTTTGAGCTTTTTTTGATCGTTTTGGAAAATGTTGTGTTTCGTCTAAGTTGACTGGAAATATAACATAGAATTTTCTCATGTGTTGGTGTTACATTTGTGCCTTTTGGCCTTACTTTTTAATTGCACAACTTCCCACAGGCCATCTTTCTAGGGAACAGGAAACTTGCATGCTCCTTTCTGTATCTCATGCCTTTGACAAGTGTCTACTTTGTTCTTACTGTTGTATGGGTTGGTTCTTTTGCAGACTGATGGTAGAAGGAAATCTAGCAGCTCTATGTGTGGTTCCAGTTGATGAATATGATTCGTGGCCAAAAGAATGAGAGAAGAAAAAGCTTATGAATATGACTCGAGCCTATGCTTTTTCAGTGTTGGAATCTAATAGTAGTATTCATGACTTTAATAAAAACAGCTTTCAAGGGGAATCATCTTTTGATTCCCTCCACAACTACTGCATCCTCCCTTTGCTCTCTCAAATTCCTTGACATAAAATTGTTGACCAAATTGAACTATTATGCCTGAAGTTGAAGGAAGATTTACCTTTCTTCTAAACCTTGCACTTGAGCAACAAATTGTGTTTGGAATTCGATCAAAGATGTTACAATTTCCCTATTTACACTTAAGGGAGTGAATTAATTAAATTATAGAAACTAGGACTAAAGATAATGTAAAAAAAAAGTTAATATTCAACAAACTAATATAGACTCAAGGATTAAAAATCGTATTTTCAAGTATCAAATAGAATTATGTGATCTCAATTAAAGTTTGACTTCTTATAACATGTCAAGGTTAGTGTAGAATTTATAAACACATTTCAATTTGTGCACATAAACTTTACATGTTGAATTGAGGATTGAATGATTATAAAATTCATTCACAAAATGTGATCTCATATAGAGATGAACATGAAAGGAAATATTTGAATTAGAATGGGTACAGTCAAGAATTCAAGGAATTGGATCAGAGTATTTTATGGCCATATTAAACTTTGGGCTTAAATATCACCTATTCAAATTCTAGGGCCTAATTAACAAAAAAATATTCATATAAGGTAGTGAGAGAATATTGGAACTGATGTGCCAATGTATTATACTTAATTTACGTAATATTATTTAGATAATAAATAGTAGTTTTAATTTCCAAATTTTTTCTTTTGGTGAAAGTTTTAATTTCCAAATTTGAATCTTATCTGTTTCTACTATTTCTGACTATGAAATTAAAAAAGCTGCCTTTGCTGATCATTTAAGGTAAAAGGTGAAGGGAAAATTGACTACAAAGTTACCTTTTCCTTTAGTTTTGATCACTTTTTTATTGCTGTCTGTAACTTAAATTACATCTTGAAGGAAGGGCCCTTTCACTTGAATTCTTTAAAAAAATTTTAAAAAAAATATCTGTATGATATTTATATTGGGAGGATATAATTCAAATATATGAAAAAATAAAAATTGAGCATTTCTCTCTCTCTCTCTCTATATATATGTATGATTGGTGCAACATAACTTCTCCTTATCTCTCAAACATAACACAAATATTGTTTTCCTTTTTACGTCAATAACATTTACACATCAAATTTCTGGTTTGGTTTCATCATGACTTGACTTTGACTTTACTGTTGGAATTAGAAGTGAAAGGAATTGGTTGGTAATGGCCTTGCCCCCCTTTATATTCTTTGGCTCTTAAAAAGTGAAAAATTGTTGGTTTTTAATCCTAATGATTGATACCATTACCAATTTTTACCCTAAAATTATGGTAGAAGTTGGTTTTCCAGGGTTTTTTTTAGGAATTTGATTCTATAAGTATAAAAAATTATGAAAATGACCCAATTTCAAGATTAATTATGGGAATGACCCTAACCTTGAAGTTGGATCATTTCATAATTTTTTAAGTGTATAGGGTGAGATTCCTAAAAAAAGGCTTGGCTTTTCACCTTCACTAGCTTTACATGCATTAAAGGAAGGAAAAAGAAAACTCGGGAAAGTAAAAGTAAAAAGTAATAAAAAAGCGAGTACAAGAATCAAACATGTTACCGTGACAATAGCATTCCAAATCGGTTTCCTTGAAAAATGAAAAACCTGTCTACAGAAAAATACCATTAAGAAAGAGTTGTTATGGTGACTTATGCATCCATTTCCAAGGATTGGTTATATATGGTAGCTGATCAAGGAAACAGTTTACACAACTAAGCATTAATTTAGCCCATTGTTATACACTTTGCAGCAAATTTATACATACTTCATTTTCCTAAAACATAAAGGCTAAACTGAGACCTGGACTTGGAAAAGTAGCAATTTGATTCTAGGGAAATGTTAGATAAGGCAAGGAAAATATACAAACATCAAGAAACAGCATAGGATGATTGTTTGTAAGTAAACACTTCAACAGCAAACTGGACATTTAACCAGTCCATTCTCATTACAATCAGGGCATTTCATGCCCAATTCATCACCTTGCTTTTCTGCAAAAACCTTGCGGCTGCCACTGCAGTTTGAGCAAACCAGGAACCTCATATTGGCACAATCTGTGCACAGGCAGTTTGAAGGTATCCCTTCCAACAGCTTCTTCAGCTTTCCTTGCTCATGAAGTTGAAAAACTTCGTCAGCTTCTCCTATGTATCTGCCCTTGATGAACAGCTTGGGAGGAATCACTCTGCCACCCAATATCCTCCATAGCTCTTCCCTGAATTCCATGTCCATTGAAACATCTCTCTCCTGGACCAATATCTTCAAACTGTCTAAAACAAACCTCATACTGCCGCAATCTTCAAATGTTTTTCTTATTCCTCTCAAGCTTGTTGTGTAGAATACCACTGAATCTTCTCCTCCTGGAGGACATTTTTCTTCAAAATCTGTTAAACATGGACCTTCTTCAGTGTCCTCCTCCACTTCTGGAATGCTATGATCATCATTGATAATGGTCTCTGAAGATACTTGAAGCTGAGAGTCGTCTTCTCCAGCCACTATGCCCTTCGACTCCGTGCAGGGTGTAATGTTATCTTGGTCCCCAACATCGAATTCCAACTCGGTTTCTTCATCCTTTGGATCTTTAAAACCAACTACTGGCAGGTAATGGGAAATTTGACTGGAGAAGGTGCCTTGGGGATTAAGCTGAAAGACAGAGCCCTGTTTCGATGTGTTGATAGCATGAATATGGGTGGTTTCTTCAGAAACCTTTCTTCCATGCCTTTGATCTCTTATTACAGTGATAAGATACAAGAAACCCCGGCAAATGCATTGGAACCACTTAAAGAAATTGAGAAGGGATAGCATGGAAGAGAATGAAACTTTGAATGAGAAGGACGAAAAAGAGCAGATATTGGTGTGAGAAAAAAAAAAAGGATTATGAAGTTTCTCTTATGGGCTCCCAGCGGCAGGAAAGTGAAAACTGAAAACTGAAAAGGCTGTTTGTTGGTTGCTTTTAAAGGCTTTCAATGATCAATGAAAGAGTGGACCCTTCCACCATAGGACTCCACTCAACCTGACCCATAACCAACATTTTTGGTTGCCTCTTCGTGGCATAAGGCGAAGAACATGCATCATTCATCCAGGCCCCCACCCTACTTTTCTTCCTTGAAATCAAATAATTTGTCGTAAGAGAAAATTATAAGAATTTGATGACAAGAGTGTCCCTCTTTCATTAGTTTCATAATTGAGCTGCCTAACAGTAGAGGTTTAATGGCACAGATCTCAATATACTATTTGCATAATCTTGAATAGTTGACGTTGCTCAAGATTTTATGATATCAAGATGCTTTTAGAATTGGTCCTATGAAATCCAACATGATAGGTTTGGAAGTCCCTAACCCAAATTTGTTCCCCTTTTGTGCCTATCATTGAAAAGTTAATGGCCCAAGATTTTTTGATACACGATAACATGGTGACATTCAGTTGATGGTCTGGAAATCGATGAGTAAGATTTTGGTATAAAAGAAGAGCTACATATGGGCTAGGAAAAGAGGGTGAGCCAAATATCAGCCACTGGATAGGTGCCATCCGTGGTCACTACTATGCATTAGGTTACAAAAAGGCCAACTTTTCACAATAACAACTCAATGGGATAATCCAAGCTATACATGCAATGATATGGACAGAGTTGGTAGTAACATACAGCATTTAAACTACTTCACATGGATAAAAAAACGGGCATTGTAATTTTTCAACTATCACCCACAGATGATGCCAAGCCGAAGTTAAAATCGAAACGGATGCATGTGAATTCATGCTTGTTTGCATCCAACATCTTCATCGTCAGAAAGTATGAACCCTGCATAAGGTTAAAATGTTGTCAGAGGTATTGTTCATTAGGGGAAAAAACGAAGGTGTCAGTTCCTTTTGTTGATTATTAAAATGGCCATCCGTGTTCAGCGGCGTTATCCTATTCAAGTTTTGGATATCTTGTGATTTTATATTCAAGCTTACCATAAGGGGGGGGGGGGGGATCATTTCCATGGTTTTAATAAGATGCAAATACAATGAAAAAGACCCTATGAATGAATTGAAACTTCAGATTCAGACCAGAACCGCAATGATTTAATAAAACCTTCAATCTAAGTCCAAAGATTCTTGCATCGGATCATCACTTGTTCAATGAATAAAATAGATATAATAATAAAAATACAAAGAAGGGAAAGGTTTGTCCTTAGATCAAAATTACAATACTACTTCTTTGAAAAGTTTTTTGAGTCCAGTTGGATGAGAAAGGATGGGGTTCAGAATACTTCCAGACCCACAAAACCCCAAATAGTTCATGGCTGAGATAAAACTAAAGGAAAATATCAACCACTGAAATTAGTTTCTCAAATTGGGGTCTTGCTCTCCAACCCTTTTTTAGTTGTTACTACCTTTTTCTTTATTAAAAAAAAAGTCTTTTCCCCTATTCTGATCCATCCTAATTCCTATACAAAAAGCAAACATTACCAAAACTAGACAAATAGGATAGCAACAAGGTATTTTAACTTTTCTGCTTATGCAAGAACATTGAGTCAACCATATATTAAAAAGAAAACTCCAACAATTCACCAACAAGTTTAGGAGTCTCACCGTAAATGTGCCATCCAAAATATGAGAACTCAATCACCAATGTCCCCCAGATATTGCTTTATCTGCATTATCATTAAAGAAAATACAACTGACCTACAATCAAAAGCTAAGAAACAACATTGTTTTTGGTTGCATACTACAAATAGCATCATCAATCATCGGACGAGACACAAAGCGAGAACATACAATTAACCAATAATAAATGGTATAAAGCTTGGGAACTACAAGACACCCTGCAAACCAATATTTTATATGCAAACACATACCGTCCCAAGCAGCATCAAATCACAATACCTAACATCAAATAACGAATAGATTTACGTGAAAATGTTGATTAATTTACCGGTTGGTGCAGATAACCAGGCCGCAAGCTTCCCCTAGCGATTGGATCACTCCATGAACCTTTACATCATACTCAGCATTATTTGCATTAGTATTATTATTTATTTTCTACAACATCAGCTCAAAGAGGAAGTTTTAAAAGAAAATCAAATCAATTTCTAATTTTGAGAGTGATACAGAACAATCTGTAAATAAGTTTCATGTTGGAGGAAAGTAAATTCAATGGCGCAATTAAAATAACAGAAGTTTCAGCGAATGCCAATAAAAATAAAATCAAAATTAATTGTAAGTGGTAGAGCTAGAGTTTAGATAGACTAACCGCAGCATCTGACGTCGTTGGCGACGGTCAACGGAACAACCAGACACAACACGATAGGAGCACGAGAGTTTCGATGAATCGGTTGTACTGGATCATCTCCAATACATATATTCCATTTGAGGAGATATCTTAGATTTGTTTGTGTTGGTTGAGAGCGGAGTTCTGGAAATCAACGAAGAGAAGGAGAAAGAAAGATTCTGTACGCTTGTTTTGAGAACCGGAAGCAATGAAGACTGTTCGATGGTGTTGGGTCAACATGACGCAGGGGAGTATTTGTTAATTGGAAGAACCAAACTGGCAGTTAGTCGGCGGTGACCGGTATGAGTGTTTTCTTCTTTTGAATCGGTTGTCTCTGGTTGCCGTTTTCCCTGTATTTCCTGAAGAGGAAAATTTTCTTTTTCTTTATTTGAGAAAAATGTATTGGTTTTTGGGTAAACAACACCCAATGTGACTAAACTATTAGCAAATTTACAGTATAGTCACTCATCATCAATAAGTTATAAAATGGTCACTGAAATATTCAAAAGTTTTCATTTACGTCTTTAGGCTATTAAAACCGTTGTTCTCTGGTTTTCTCTATTTGCACTAGCTGCTCTAATCGAAAACTTTCTTTTTCTTTCTCTTTTACAAATTAGTTCTTTTTTCATGAAACAATTTTAAACATCACAAATCTACGAATCAAAATCCAAACATATTTATTCTTTGATCTTCGATATTGACCGTCAAATTGACTTTGACTAAACTATTAGCAAATTTACAGTATAGTCACTCATCATCAATAAGTTATAAAATGGTCACTGAAATATTCAAAAGTTTTCATTTACGTCTTTAGGCTATTAAAACCGTTGTTCTCTGGTCTTCTCTATTTGCACTGCCTGCTCTAATCGAAAACTCTCATTTTCTTTCTCTTTTACAAATTAGTTCTTTTTTCATGAAACAATTTTAAACATCACAAATCTGCGAATCAAAATCCAAACATATTTATTCTTCGATCTTCGATATTGACCGTCAAATTGACTTTGATCAAAGGTTTTTTTTTTACTCGTTGATGGGTACCAATCCACAATACTAATTGTCAAACCATCTTGGAGCTGGCTAGTCTAACTTAGAAAAAACTTAATATATAATATTGACTTGGTTAATGCTCGAATTAACATTAATTGAATTAACTGAATTTTTTAAACTCTTAACCGTTAATCGAACCGAAATTTTTTCAAAAAAATTAATCAAACCGAACTATTTTGGTTAAATCAGTTGGTTAATTAACCGAAAATTTCATGTTTTTGTTTTTGTTTTGTTGAAACAAGTATAAAACATATCTAAAAATAAATTGATAATATTCATTTAACCGAATTAACCAAAATTAATTGAATTGGTAATATATAATATTGGTTTTTTGAAAATTCAGTTAATTACTCGATTTCAAACCAAATAATTGATAACCAAACTTTAAAAAACTATTAACCGACCTCCGATCGAATTAGATCGATTAATCGGTTGATTAATTAATTTAGTTCAGTTCGATCAATTAATTTGATTTTAATCGAAATCGAACAGATATATTAGAAAATCAAAAGTCCAAAATCCCACTCCTAACAAATGTTCCAAATTTTTTAGGGTTATATTTTATTTAAATGAAATTAATATATATATATTTTTTTATAATTGTGTGATTATGTATATAGGTTGCTAACATTTATTGTCAAAGGTTGAGACCTGAGAGCAATCCTTTTTAAAACTCATTTTGGCATGTTACCTGCTTTCTCCACATAACATCATCACTGACTTTGGGCCAAATCTTCTATTTCTTATACATTAAAATTTCCATCGTCACGCCTGATTTTGAGCTTTTCGTGTCTTACTTTTTCTTTTAATTTAAGATGCTATGACGTTGAAGATCCAAAATGAATGTTAGAATATAATATATTTAATGGTGCATGTCCAAAATATTAAAAATGACGAGATTTTTATTTTTCTCTTCTTTATTTAAAAAAAGTTTTAAATTAAAATTGTTTATACATGCATATCTAATTTAAGTTTTAAATTAATTTTTTTTTATTTTTTGCTGTTAATTTGAGACTTATCCCTTGTGACGTGATTAAAGGATTCGTATTTCACATCAATTTTGAATTTCTTTTATATTTCATAAATAAACTTACGTTTCGTTTATTAATTTCTTTAATAGAAAGTTAACTACAGATTTATCTTATAATATTAATACATGTGCACCGAACTTGCAAACAACTAGTTCTTCAGTTTTTCTTAATATATGTTCTTCAATTTTTTATATGGTTCAAATTTAAAAAAAAAAAATGTTATCCGAATCGAATGAATAAATCAGTTAGATCAATTTTTGAGCAAATCACCTTTTAACTGGTAAAAAACTGAAAATTGAAAAGGAAAAAAAGTAGTTGAATTGTTGGTATCCTTTTATAATTTTTTAATTTAATAAATTTTTAATTGTTAAATATTTTTTTTAATTTAATATGGATAATAATTAAAATATTTAAATTCGTCAAAAAATAAATTGAATAATCACAAATATTTAAATCTGTACCAACACATGTTGGATTTTTTACTAATTTAATATAAAAAAAATATTTATTTATCAAAATAATACCTCAATCCCATTAATAACTAAAATGGTATGTTTAGTTAGGTGGAAAGGTTTCAAATGGTGTCACCAGTGGATATTTCAGACACAATTTTTTTTATTTTTTAATTATATTTATATATTTAAAAAATAATATTATTATTATATTGGTGGAGGTTTCAAAATGACGACATCAAAGGGTAAAAATATATATGTAAAATATATGAAAAAAATACCTGACACAGATGAAAGTAGATTAAGTGGCGATACCCTTGAAGGGGATTAAGAGGCACCAAAAGGTGTTTTGCCACTTGTCTGTCCCTCATTTAGCCGTGTGTGAGGGGGTTTGGAGGTAAAATTAATTTTGGGGGTTAGGGGGAAAATAAGTTAGGTAAAATTTTTGTTATAAAATAAAGAAAGGGGGGACCAAACTTAATTACTTATTTTATAACAAAATTTCACCTAAATTATTTACCTTCCAACCTCCAAAATTAATTTTGCCTTCAAAAACCCTCACAAACACACGCACGGTTAAATGGAGGATAGACAAGTGGCAAAACACCCCTTGGTGCCGTCACTTAGTCCCACTCCAAAGATGCTACCACTTAATCCACTTCCATTTGTGTCAGGTATTTTTTTCGTGTATTTTGCATATATATTTTTACCTCTTGATGCCGCTATTTTGAAACCCTCTACTAATATAATAATATTTTTTTAAAAAATATAAATATAATTGAAAAATAAAAAAATTTGTCAGAAATATCCATTAATACCGTCATTTGAAAGTTCTCTGCCTAACTAAATATACTATTTTGATCATTAATGAGATTATGATATTATTTTGATAAATAAATATTTTTTATATTAAATTAATAAAAAATCCACACATATTTATTACAATTAAGTAAAAAAAAAAAGCAAAGATGACGTGAACTAAAAACAAGACTCGCGGCCAACTAGATATGGATTTAGGGACAAATGAGTTGCTTTGTTTTAACTTTTTGTTCACATCAAGTATGTCACAACCCTTGAAAAAATAATTAATAAATAAAAGCAACTAGTCTCAAAGAAAAAAGAAATAAAAAAGCAAATTGAAGACATAAATGCCAGCTGATGAGTATACCTTAATTTCTCAACACCAAACATGCTTCACCAACACTAAAATTGCTACTCATCACATTCAAACCCCAATTGTTGTTCTCTTTTATTATATTGGGTTAGCAAGTTAGATCCAGTTGATATAAAGATTGGGTATGTTAAAACGATTAATTGAATTGAAGTAGTATTAATAGAATAATTTTTTTAATTTTTTAATCATTAATTAAATCGAAATATTTTCAAAATAAATTAACCGAATAAAAATTTATATGTTTTTTTTGTTAAAATGAGTATAGAACATATAAAAAAATTAAATTGATAATATTTATTTGACCAAAATATCCAAATTAAAACTATATATAATTTGTGTTATTAATCATTAAGTTCAGTTAATTTAGTTAATTACCTGATTTCGAATCGAATTAACCGATATTCGTACTTCCAAAAAATTATTAATCAACTTTCGACCGAATTAAATCGATTAACCAACCATTAACCGAATTAGATCGATTCGGTAGGTTAATTCAGTTTTAACTTAAATTTAAACACCCCTATAAGAGTTAATTGTTTTTTTAGCATCTCAATTTTATAAAAAATATTATTTTAATTCCCTATTTTTTTTAGTCTTTAAATTTATGGTTTTTTTTATAAAATCATCTTAAAATGGATAAAAATGTTAACGTTTGTTAACATTGCTGTTGTAGCAACGTAGCATACATGTAAATTGTCACGTCAGTATTTAATTAAAATTTAAAAATTTTAAAAATATTAAAAAATTAATTAAATGTTAGATATATCATCCATACGGTTTCAAAAAAAATTTAAATTTAAGGGTTAAAAAAATTGATTATGCGTTATATAATCTAATAACACAACCTACCTAATATAAGATGAAGAAGAACGAACATTTTAAGTTGATTTATTGGGATCTGTAATTTAGCTGTTATAGAATTCCCCAGTTGCAGACAAACAACTAATCCATTCTCTCCAAACTTTCTGCTACTTGGATTGGGAGAATTGATGCTTTAAAGGACAATGTTATAGAACTTGGTTTAATTTCTGTTAGCCATCAGATTAAGATCTGAACCAAAGTACAGATCTTGTCTTTTTCACTTTCTAGAAAGATTCTCCTTGGCAGGCAATTTACAAACAAACATCAGCCACCGAGGTTTCGTCCTACACTGATAATCCCTCCAACTATCTTGTATTTGTATCAATAACAAAATCATCTGAAAAGAAGAAAAATGAATACCTTTTAATTTGGAAAGATCTCGTCTTGTGGATCGAGTAACAATTTTACATCGACTGAATTATAATGACTGAGAAGAGAGAAGTGAGCAAATATGTAGAAACAACAGTTTTTCTTGACATCAACCACCTTGTCTGGTTGATAATGGAACCACCTCAGCAAGAGGCGTGGACAAGGGCGTTGGGATGGGAGATGTCCGGCAAACCGGACATGTTGGGTTCAACCGTAACCAAGGGTCAATACACTTGAGATGGAAAAGATGGTTGCAGTCTGGCAGCAGCCTAAGCATGTCACTACTCTTGTAATCCGCCAAGCATATGGAACAACATGAAGCTGTAGAATCTTTCTTCTGGAGCTTCGCCTCGGAGTAAAGCAGCTTCGGGTAGCTCTTTATGGTTTCCTCATCGAGGCCTACATCGACAACGAAGCTGTCGAGATCAATATTAGGCGCTAGTCTGGTCCTCCTGGCCGGTGCTCCCTGCGGCGGTTGAGTCCGGGTGCAGAAGTAGGAAGCCAAGGTGATGGTGGTGATAAGCAGGAGGATTCCAACAGAAACTCCGATGCCATATCCAAACCCACCAATGTTATTGGATCCGAGAAGTCCATCATTAGCATCGGACGTGGAGTTCATGGTCCAAGGGAAGAACGGAAGGAGAAGACAAACAGAAAAGGGAATGGAAAGATGAAAAGAAGGGTTTGGTCAGCCATGGATGTGGCCAAGGAAATGGGTTATTAGAGGTAGTTTTTCAAAGCTTTAAAAAGTCAACGGTAGCCATGAGAGAGAGAGGGGGGGGGGGGGTAAACTGGTGGAGTTTTAATTAAGGGAAGCTGTACTTATTGTTTAAGTAAACAAAAGGATATGCATGCATACATACATACATGTGAATTGTGTATGTATATGAGGAAGTAATGGCTTATCTGAGAGTGTGTTGAGAAGTCAACGGTTGAGGCTGTAAGGTATATAATATCCTTGTGGTTGTGGACCGTTGGATTTGAGTTAACGTCTCCATTTTCTTCCAGCTAAACATATCTATAATCTTTTTGCAAAAGAAGTTGCTGATTACTGCTATGTTATTTTAATGCCAAAACACACTTTTTTTTATCAACCCACAGGATGCGACTGAAGGGAGAAGAAAAGCAACGGTGAAGTGGGAATTTTGTGTCCTGGGTCCCAAGTAAAATTAAAAATTTTCGCTGTGGTCTACGGCTTAAATTTTATATTAAAAAAAACTATAATTTTTTCAAAAACAGGACTAAAATTAAAATTACAATTTAATTTGAATCATTGCCTCCTACCATACATTATTACTTTGGCATGGAATCATTGCCTCTGTATTCCACTTGAAATTTGAATGTCAATCAACATAAATAAGATAAGCTGCTAATCCAAGTGGTAGGCTAGGCTTGGTGCTCAAATAATTAGTGAAACTTGACATTGCTCATATAATTCTTTGAACATTAATTACTACTGGTTAAAGCTTCGTTGGGTTGGAAGTGTTCTAATTTCATACTAAAATTGTAATTCTGTAACTTTATAATACAAAAATTAAATTGCATTTTTTTTTACCAAAATACTAACCACATAGCTTAACCCATTATGACCACAAGTAAGGCAGGCTTGATCAAGTCATATATGAAATCTTTATTATGTCTTCTTCACGAGAAGACTTCCATTTCCTCACGAGACAATTTTGAAGCGTAGTTTTCAACTAAGTCCAACCACTTGCATAGCGGTGGTGTAACTTTATTGTTTTCATCTTTTATAGTTTTTTCTGATTACAATTGGTTTAAGTTGGTCTTATTTAGGTTGGAGGTGATATTTAAGTAAGATTATCGTAATTAAAATTTGAATTTAATTCAAATATTTTAGAAAAAGTATTCACTTTCACTTTTTCCAATCACTTATAGGTAATTATGATCTTTATGTAATTTCAAGAATCCTAATGTAATCTATTTTTGTTATATTTTGAGATATGCAATCACAAAAAGATATGGATCGACTTTACAAAGATTTATCTAAATCTTTTTATATTCTTATATTAAAGATAATTGATTTGATGAGATTTGAGTAATTGACTTAAGTTAAATTTCATAAATTATAGGAACCAGTTTATGTGTATCTAAATTAAACAATGAGATTACAATTTTATTATGCGTATTTGTAGGACTTACAAATGAGAAAGTTTAAAATGTTGTACTCAATTACCAAATCTAGCTTAATTTTGTTTAAATTTTAATATCATGAACTAAATTGAATGAAAGTAGAATCCAACAAGTGGTTCCAGTGAAAAAGAAGATGTTGTTCATCCTAAAAATCTCGAGTTCGAGTGTCTGTGTGTGCAAGGTATGTGTACGTTGTCAAAAAGTTAAGAAAGTATGAACAGATACTACAATGTATCACACCAATATTATATAGTCGAGAACATGGTGTTGGTGGGTGGGTCTTGAAGTTGTTCAATGGAATTAGTAGGAGAGATTTGGGGTTGCGATGAACAATAAGAGAAAACAGAGCATTTCCAATCGCTAGCGAGAGTGAGTGACTGTTTTCAAAGCCGCAAGACTTAATGATATAAAAGATTTCTGTAGCTAAGATTATAAGATTAAGTAATATTAAAACATCTTAAGAACTTGTTTCCAAATAAATCATAATAACTGTTTCTTATTATTCTTTTTTGGGCGAAAACTGATTTTTTGGTCTAATTATGCCTTCCATTTAATCTTTCTATTTTTAATTTTAGAAATTTATCATCTACTTATCTAATTTAAATTTTAAAATATTTATTTTTTAATATTTTTTTTTTAAATTTAAATATGAGATCATGACTTGTTTGACCCTTCAATTTTACGAAAAAAGAAAGAAAAAAAGTAATTTTAGCTCTCTAATCTAATTTTTTAAAAAAAGTATTGAAAACTACATGTATTATTATATCAATTAAAAAAAAAGTTCGATATCAATTTAAAAACGGTGATCAAAATAGAATCAAATTCAATGCCTGTATTAAAAAAAATTAAAGTTGAGTGAATTTACCTTATATTTAATGCATAAAATTATACAAAATTTGTAAAAATTCTTATAAATTTTCATAAAAGAATCTGAGTTTTAAGAAAAGAATAATCGATTATAGTTTTTGGTATAAAAGGAGGGTGGCGGTAAAAAACTGGGTCATTTTCTTGTAAGGATAGAATCCAAGGGTCCTTATAGAATGAGTGGTGGAACAGGAAAATGGGGTGGTCTCCCAAGCTTGGAATCGGATTATTAAAAGAAAGTGAGGGAGGGAGAATTATGGTTTGGGTTGGATTTTCATTTTCTTTTTAATGGTTTCTATTAATTGTATTTGTTTAAACATTAATTCCATTGAGCCCACATCCACTAAACAATGAGTTTTCTCAGCCTCTGCCTCTGTCTGCAACTAAGAAACTGCTTCTCTTAATTAATTTTACTTCTATGTCAGTATTTCTCGTTGATTTTCCTTTCAACTTTCTATCTCATCATCTCTCTGTTAGCTTCTGCTTTCTTTCCTATTATCCCATTTTTGGGTTCATTTTGTTTGCCATTTTTCGCCGTCGCTGTTGTGACCTGAGATCCTAACCAGATCAATAGGCCATGGTGGAGCCTGTTGTTTTATTTTTAGAAACTTCTTTCATTGTTTGCTTGACAGCTGTGTGGTAGAGAAGAGAAAAACAATTATTATACCTAGCCATGAGATGTGGCCATTTTGGTATAATGCAATTTATTATTGCATTCACTATTGCTAACCTCCCTCCCAACTGGTTTCCCATTTCAGGGGATGGACAAAAACCTCAGGCAGTCATTTCTGTGCAATCAGCTCCTTCAGAACATTGTGCTCCATTTCAACTAGGATTTTGCCAGCCTTTGGTAATATTCCTCTCAAACTTCCTTCTTTATGCTGATTCATTTCTCGTTGCTGCCATAGTTAATAACCTGTGCCTCGTTGTGAACTTCAATTGTAGGCTTGTGCAAAATATCCTTACATGGACCAATGCTATGGAGTTTTCTTTCTCAACTTATGGACCTCAAGTTTCGGTCTTTCTTCTATTATCTCTACCTTTCAAGCTCTCTGTATTCATACCGACATAAGCATATCATCATGAATATGAAGCAAATGTTGTCATTCTTACTTTATGATACTGCATCTATTTTATTCTTGTTGACCTGTGTAAATTGGAATATGACAAGCAACCGTTTTAAAATCTTGTCTAAGTGAAAACTGGGAAGCAACATTATGGGAATTCCTGGCTTTCTTGTTGACTGTATTTCATGATCAAAATAGCACTCGAAAATTATTTCTTGTCTCATGCTTGGCTTGCATAGTTCATCCACTCCTCCTACTGGTTCATGTAATTCAAAATGATATAGGGTTGTGTTATGCTGCCATTGAACTTGGCAACAGAGGATGGACCTATATATGTAAATGCCAAGCATTACAATGGAATCATTAGGCGTCGGCAATCTCGTGCAAAGGCTGTGCTTGAGAATAAGGTGAGTAAAGCTCGGAAGGTATCATCTCTTCTTTTGGTTTCTGAATTTACCTTATCTTTTATTTGGGAAAACTTTTCCAAAGCTTTACGCAGACAGGTTAGAAGCAAGGTATACTTGCTTCCTGCCTCGATTATATGCCTGTGATTTTGAAGTTTTTCATTTACATTGAAATGTTTACCTTATGGATATAACCACGAATTGATCACCTCAATCAAATGCATTTCCGGAAATCTCTAAGTTGGCTAAAGATTGACCGAAATGGGCTCGATACGTCAAATGCTTTTGGTCTGAGAGATATTGATGGTTTCCAGTAATCTTGGAGAGGTTAACTTTCTGCGGTGGTAACATGCATGGTATGATTTCAGCTTGAGAAGGTGAAATGAGGAGCCTTTTTATGCATGCCAGTACCTTAGCTAATATTCTGATAATTGAATTTGACATCTTATCTACAATGTCTAATGGTAAACATATCGATGATGTTTATAGCTTTTTTTTTTCTTTTAAATTTAACCTAGCTCGATGTTTTGAATGAGATTCTCGCATTGCCAGTGTCTTACTAACTATGCCAGAAATATCTCTAAGCTCTGCTTTTGTTCCACAGCCATATATGCACTACTCTCGCCATCTGCATGCAATGCGCCGCCCAAAGGGGTGTGGCGGCCGTTTCTTGAATAAAAAAAGTTTAAACAGTGATAAAGAGGGGATGGAGATGAAGAAAGCTGCTGAAGGGCAAGTTTGTCCTCCTACAGGTTCACAAAGTTTCGAGGAATCAAATGGAGGAGGCTCAATTCTTTCAAGGTCGAGGAATCAATCATCTTGGGCTGTCTGTCCACTCATTCCCATTGATGATGGACGATAGGCATGGCACTGTAATGCCCAGCAAGTGGGTTGCAACGGTAGATACCAACGGGACTACAGGGTTGGTTATCAGTTGAAACACCAACCAACCCACTTCCCCCTGCAGGCAACCAATCCCAATAGGTTTCGGTTGCTAGGCAAATCATTCTTGGCTCATCTCAACTAAGCTCTTCTTCAACATTTCCCTGTAACTCTTCTGAATGGGGTTGGATGGAAGTCAGAAGATGCTTGAACCAGAATATGTAAGAAATGGGGTTGATGGATCAGACCGACCATAAAATGGGGTGTTTCCTAGGGAAGTCAATTGGGGGGGCGGGTGTGGAGGGGGCTTCCCGCACCCATTCCCGTCAAGAATTTTCATCTCCATCTCCGCTCTGCGATCTACTGCGGTTACAAAACTCAAAATCATCCTTGCCGCACGACCCGCAAAACTAAAATCATCCCCACCCCACCACCCACGTTGGCCTCCAGAACCACCTAATCCTCGTTATATTCGCCCCGCAACTCATTTCATATAATGTATTTATAAGTATTAGTTAGCTTCGAATAAAAAATTATTTCACAAAATTATCAATGAAATAATTTCACAATTTCTTTAAACTTTTGAATCAAGTTGTAAATAAAAAAAAACATCTCTAGAATTTTTTAATATTAGATTAAATTTAATATTAAATCTTATTAAATTAATAAAATATTTATCTACAAAATAAATATTAAATTAAATTTAATATTAAGATAATCACTTTATTATTAGATTAATAAAATACTATTAAGATAATTATTAAATTAAAGTTTTATAAAAGTTTATTTTTTAAATATGCTTATTATATTATGCGAGGTGGAAGGGAAGATACGAACGGGCGTGGATGAATCGGGTATAAGGTTATACCCACACCTGCCCCACCACCCACGACGGATTTAATTTTATCTCCATACTTGCCCACCACCCGCGAAACTTATACACATCCCTGTTCAATTGGGTGCAAAGTGGGATGAAACTCGGCCCGCTGACATCCCTATGATTAGTGAGTCCGTTGAATTGAGTATAATTAGAATACCTCTGTTCTTGGGGGAGGAATTGTAACACCCCTCCTTCGTCCCAATCGTTGGAACTAAGGTACAAGATGTTACAGTACAAAACGGAACAACTATAGATATTTTAGTAGATTTTAAATTCAATAATTTAAGTCAATCAGTACATTTTAAAACCTTTTCCAAGCTTTATACGCGCTTTTAATTTGTAAGTTTTAAGATTGACCAGAAACCAAACAAAGATCAAATTGTAAAATTTCAAAAATACAAGATCGACGTCGAGATGTGTCTTCCTCCACGTCGTGACGTCGTCAAAACAGTATTTCACATCACTACGTCGTGCCACTTGACATCTGGACATCACAAACTGTTGACCGACGTTGTGACGAAAGTAAATCAACGTCAGGACAAGGAACCTACTTTATGCGAAGACATAAATTTCATTTAACTAAACATTCCACAATTTAACTATAACAACTTCAAAAATTGACGCACGAATTATCTAAATTGAGTTTCTAACAATTACAAAAATATAAACTTTACAAAAAAAACGAGCTTAATAACCTTACCATGCAAGAGGGCCGAATAATGAAGCTTCAAAAAGGGCATGTTGGATGGATGATGATGGCTTTTTGTTTTATTATTTTAACATTTAATAATAATTTAATTAAAAATTTTAACATGTATTTCACTTAAATAAAACCACTTAACCGTACGTCCACCACTATTTAAAATACCCTAATTGTCACTTTGATCCTCCGTTAAATATTAATTAGTTAACCTTTTTACCAAATAAAAATTAATAACGATTTATTTTTATCATTAATTCGATAAAATTATTTATCTAAATTTCAATTCACCTATACAATAACTCTGCAAATATTTAATAAAAAATTTACAGGCTTGGTTTATGGAAACAAGATTTTGATACCTCATTTTTCAATACCGCTGACTATAGGGTCGGAGCACTTGTACTTTTAACTATCTAATTAACAAATTCGTTAGATCAAAATTCGATATAGCACTAAAATTGACTCGTAAATATTAATTAATAATATTTATGGACTCGACCATCAGGGAACGGAGTTTTGAAACTACCGTTTCCAACGCAACTGAAAAACGAGTTGTTACAGAAATGAGAATTAAAACAATTACAACGAGAATTACAAATAATTGGACATACTTAAATTGTTTCCAAACTGTTTGTATGAATTTTTTGGTGTATTTTAATTGGGAAGATGCACCTTCATATTATGCTGGTATATTTTAATCGTTTCCAAATCCTTTGTATGGTTTTGGTTTGGGTGTAAATGAATTAGCAGAATGCACATTATTTGTTGTTTTCTTGAATTCTCATGTTGCATTAATGAATTTCTTGTATGCTTTGGATATTTTTATGTGCGAACCAATGTTTATGCATGTATTTAAGGCGGATGAGACAGAGCCGAGCTTGGAATTTTTGCATCTTTTTGAATTTAAGATTATACCTAAAGAAAATCAATCCCCTTGAGTTGCCAATTGTCACGGAGGAAAGTGTAAAAGGGACTATAGAGAACAAGACCTGATCAGCATCTGCATCTGCAGCTGCATCTAGTGTTCCAATCGTTGCAAAATTTTCTGTCCATCTCTCAGAAAACACTGCTTTAAGGGAAGACTGGAGACTGGAAATTCCCACGTAAAGGACATCTACAATATTGTTGCTGCTGTCTTGCACCATCTGCTTCATGTGATCAAGTATATATTTTTGCCTCATTTTTTTAACCCCATACAAATCCCGACGAGTATAATATTTCAAAAAAAAAAAAAAAAAATGAAAATCTTGAAAAAAAAACAATAAATGCATCTATGGCAATAAATGCTATTTTGTATTTAAATTCAATAATCCTATTTGTATTTGGATTAATTTAATATTTTTCAAAAAATAAAACCTAACTCTGCATGAACTATTACTTCTCATGCCTGTGTATTTACACTCCCACCCTAGTAGCTTTATGATTATCTAAAAGAAAAATGGAGTTTCTTAGTTCTGAAGATTTTAAGAACACAAGGATTCAACCTCAATGGACTGCTATGGATTATTTGTTAGAAGTTGTGAGAGTCGACCAAGAAAAAACGAAGAAGAAGAAGAAGAAGAATGACCGATTGAAAAGGAAACGCCGAATCCAAGAAGAAAATAACAAGAACGAGGGACCCGTTACCTCTTATCCACCTAAGTCACCGTTGCCTGAAGGCTTGAAACGACATATTGTTGAAAACATGGGCGGATCAAATTGCGTTTTGGTGATTCAAAAACAACTGTTTTTCTCCGATGTGAATCCTCAAGCGAGTCGATTGTTGATACCGTTTTCGCAAGTTGAATCCCATGCATTCCTCAACGAACCCGAGGTTGAATGTTTGAATAACAAAGAAGCAATAAAAGCTCCCTTGGTGGAACCATCAATGGAGGAAGCTGAAATCAACTTCAAAAGATGGGATATGCGCAAAAAACCAATGTATGCTGTTACGACGTCTTGGAATTCTATTGTAAAGAACAATCAACTCGAAGTTGAAGATGTTATTCAACTCTGGTCATTCCGGGTAAACTCAACTTTATGCTTTGCACTTCTAAAGCTTTGAGTTGATTTGATCCAAAAATATATATAATTAAATCTATGAAGTAGTTTATGATGATACTCAATTTTGTTTAAGATTAAATATTATTATTAGTTGACAATTTTGTTTATCTATCAGCACCATGGTGTATTACATAACACAAATAAAACAATGTAAAAATCTCATGTTATCTGTTTGCTATTCTTGTACGTATTATTAAAATTAGATAATTAATTGCAATTAATTTCAGTAAACTATTTTAAAATGGTTAAAATATTCCATAAATTCTTGTACTCTTCTTTAATTTGTAATTTAGTCCTTATAATTTTATTTCTAGGAATTAATCTTTCTAGTTTTTACATTTCAAAATTTAAGTTTAATTGTTAATATTATTAAAATTATTTTTCAAATTCAAGTTCATTATAAGGTGGTTTTTCAGTTACATCACTCTCAAGTGATTATATTTATTTTAGAATGTCACGTGAACAAATTTAACGAAAATAATTGATTGTTTTAACAATTGGACCTGAACTTTAAAATTTGTAAAATAAAAAGACTGAATTTCTAAAAATAAAAATATAAAAAATAAATTCTAAATTAAAAAAAAGCCTTATATCATATTTTAACTTTTTAGAAATTATACAGAGTTTTGTTTTTTTTTGAGTAAAATTACTCGTTGAAAAGTGAAGAGAAAGATTAAGTAATATTAAAACTTTTTTTTTTGGCCAGAATATTAAAACATCTTAGGAACTTGTTTCCAAATAAAACATAATAACCGTTTATTATAATTCATTTTTTGGGCGAAAACTGATTTTTTAGTTTAATTATGCCTTCCATTAAATCTTTCTACTTTTGATTTTAGAAATTTATCATCTATTTATCCAATTTAAAATTTAAAATTTTTATTTTTTAATATATTTTGTTAAATTTAAATATGGGATAATGACTTATTTGACATTCCAATTTAAACCTGTTCATTAGTTGGGTTACTCGCCCAGACCCGAAGACCCGTCCGAAATTTGGAAGGGTTTGGACTAAAATATTAGGCTCGAAAAATAAGCTTAGACAAAAAAATTATGCCAGTTTAAAATATGGGCCAGTCTCGGGTTTGAATGTTCAAGCTCGACCTTAGCTCTGTCCGATCCATTTTAAGTTTATAATATTTTATATTATATTATTTTTATGTATTATATTATTTAAAACACATTAAAAAATAGTATGTTATGTCACGACGTCGTACCACTTCACATCAGAACATCACAAATTGTTGATCGATATTGTGACGAAAATAAATCAATGTTAGGGCAAGGAACCTGCTTTAGGCAAAAATAGGCCATTTAACATCAATTTCATTTAGTTAAACATTCTACAATTTAACATAAAACTACAAGCATTCATTAAGGACATCATTTATAAACTTTAACAATTGAAAATTGACACGCGAATTATCTAAGTCGAATTTCAACGATTATAAAAATATAAAATTTATGAAAAACGGGCTTAATAACCTTACTATGCAAGAGGGCCGAATAATGAAGCTTCAAAAATGGCTTCTTGGATGGATGATGATCGGCCTTTTGTTTTATTATTTTTAACATATAATAATAGTTTAATTAAAAATTTTAACATATATTTTACTTAAATAAAAGCACCTAACCGTCCACCACTATTTAAATGGCTAATTCTCACTTTGATCCTCGGTTAAATATTACTTAACCCTTTTATCAAATTAAAATCAATAATGATTAATTTTTAACATTTTTACAATTTAATCCTTTCACCTTAATTAGCCACTAATTTGGCAAAATTACCTATCCAAATTTCAATTCATTTATACAATAACTCTGCAAATTTTTAATAAAAAATTTACGGGCTTGGTTTACTAAAACGAGGTCTTGATGCTTTATTTTTCAACACCATTAACTATAGGGTCGAAACACTTGTACCTTAACTATCTAATTAACAAATTCGTTAGATCAAAATTCGATATAACACTATAATTGACTCGTAAATATTAATTAATAATATTTATAGACTCAACCATAAGAGAACGAAATTCCTAAACCACCGTTTCTAACACCACTGAAAAATGAGTTATTATAAAAATGAGAATTAAAGTAATTACAAAGATAATTACAAACAATTGCACCTTCTTACTGTGCTGGTATATTTTAACCGTTTCCGAACCCTTTGTATGATTGTTGTTTGGGTGTATTTGAATTGGCAGAATACACTTGTTTTCTTGAATTCTCATGTTGTTTCAATGAATTTCATGTATACTTTGAATATTTTACAGGGGCTTGACATTGCATTGGGTTATATATTACCCAGGGATGGGTATAGGAGCTTACCCAGGGATGGGTATAGGAGCTATGTAAAACATGTGTATGCCAACTGGTAGCGGAGGAAGTTTGGGAAGTCTTATGAATTAATGAGCTGTATTGCTTTACTAAACAACAAGCAAATCAAATCAAATCAAATCCAACCAACTTTTTCTTTTTTCTTATTTAATTTTATATGTCATTTACCATTAAGGAGAAAGAAACATTATCATTGTTCTACGAGGAAACTGTTTCTCCTGTGTCTGAATTTCCAAGAAGAAATCGCCTCTATCGCTGCATTGTTTCAACAGTTCATTCATCTCTGACCTCGTAAAGGACAACGCTTGCCGATGGTTTCCATGTAACACTATTCCAAACAGATTCTATTAATCTCTATTTAATATCTGAACCCAGTCTGCTGGTATGAAGAAGAACCAACACTACATCCAAACCATGTCTGCAAATTGTCGTCTTCACCATCTTAATGCTCATTGCTTTTTTCTTCTCATCTTCCTCCTACTTTTTCTTCCATTTGCGCGTCCAGTATCTTTTGATATAACTAGGTTCAATACTAGAACAAATAACATAGCTTACGAAGGTGACGCCCACCCTTCACTTGGAAATCTTGAACTCAACATCGTAGAATATGTATGCCGTGTTGGTTGAGCCACGTACTCGGAGCCTATTCGCATATGGGATGCCTCTACCTTTTCGCTTGCAGACTTCACTACCCACTTCTCCTTTACCATCAACACTAGAAATGCGAGTAACTATGGCAATGGATTTGCATTTTTTCTTGCTCCTGTGGACTATCAAATACCACCCAATTCAGCCGGTGGGTATCTTGGGTTATTGAATAGCTCCACTGGGGCTGGCACCTCCCGAACTCAGATTATCACGGTTGAGTTTGACAGCTATTCTAATGGAGATTGGGATCCACCAACGGAACATGTTGGGATCAATAACAACTCGTTGGCGTCAGCTGTTTATGTCCCATGGAATGCTGGCTCAAACAGTGGGAAATTGGCTAACGCTTGGATTACTTACAATGCCACTGCCAAAAACCTGAGTGTGTTCTGGACATATGATGAAAACCCTGTTTTTATGGGCAATTCTTCTCTTACTTATGTGATCGATCTGATGAAAACTCTCCCACAGTGGGTTAAAATTGGATTTTCAGCGGGAACAGGCCAGTTGACAGAGTACAATACCATTAAATCATGGAAATTCACCTCGAATTTAGAACCCAAGCAACCGAAGGCAAGTAAAAAGAAGAGCACAAGAACATATGTGATTGTTCTTGTTCCAGTTTGTGCAGTCGTGTTGTTGTTTGGCCTATTAACAGTTTGGTTCCTGCTGCAGAAAGGGGGCATTAAAGGTTGCCTACGGCTGAAAAATAGAACACATCTTGATGTAGGAGGTATACCGATACAATTTGGGTACCAACAACTATATGAAGCTACCAATGGATTCGCAGAAGACAAAAGATTGGGCCGAGGAGGGTCCGCGCATGTTTATAAAGGAAAAGGAAACGCCGAATCCAAGAAGAAAATAACAAGAACGAGGGACCCGTTACCTCTTATCCACCTAAGTCACCGTTGCCTGAAGGCTTGAAACGACATATTGTTGAAAACATGGGCGGATCAAATTGCGTTTTGGTGATTCAAAAACAACTGTTTTTCTCCGATGTGAATCCTCAAGCGAGTCGATTGTTGATACCGTTTTCGCAAGTTGAATCCCATGCATTCCTCAACGAACCCGAGGTTGAATGTTTGAATAACAAAGAAGCAATAAAAGCTCCCTTGGTGGAACCATCAATGGAGGAAGCTGAAATCAACTTCAAAAGATGGGATATGCGCAAAAAACCAATGTATGCTGTTACGACGTCTTGGAATTCTATTGTAAAGAACAATCAACTCGAAGTTGAAGATGTTATTCAACTCTGGTCATTCCGGGTAAACTCAACTTTATGCTTTGCACTTCTAAAGCTTTGAGTTGATTTGATCCAAAAATATATATAATTAAATCTATGAAGTAGTTTATGATGATACTCAATTTTGTTTAAGATTAAATATTATTATTAGTTGACAATTTTGTTTATCTATCAGCACCATGGTGTATTACATAACACAAATAAAACAATGTAAAAATCTCATGTTATCTGTTTGCTATTCTTGTACGTATTATTAAAATTAGATAATTAATTGCAATTAATTTCAGTAAACTATTTTAAAATGGTTAAAATATTCCATAAATTCTTGTACTCTTCTTTAATTTGTAATTTAGTCCTTATAATTTTATTTCTAGGAATTAATCTTTCTAGTTTTTACATTTCAAAATTTAAGTTTAATTGTTAATATTATTAAAATTATTTTTCAAATTCAAGTTCATTATAAGGTGGTTTTTCAGTTACATCACTCTCAAGTGATTATATTTATTTTAGAATGTCACGTGAACAAATTTAACGAAAATAATTGATTGTTTTAACAATTGGACCTGAACTTTAAAATTTGTAAAATAAAAAGACTGAATTTCTAAAAATAAAAATATAAAAAATAAATTCTAAATTAAAAAAAAAGCCTTATATCATATTTTAACTTTTTAGAAATTATACAGAGTTTTGTTTTTTTTTGAGTAAAATTACTCGTTGAAAAGTGAAGAGAAAGATTAAGTAATATTAAAACTTTTTTTTTTTGGCCAGAATATTAAAACATCTTAGGAACTTGTTTCCAAATAAAACATAATAACCGTTTATTATAATTCATTTTTTGGGCGAAAACTGATTTTTTAGTTTAATTATGCCTTCCATTAAATCTTTCTACTTTTGATTTTAGAAATTTATCATCTATTTATCCAATTTAAAATTTAAAATTTTTATTTTTTAATATATTTTGTTAAATTTAAATATGGGATAATGACTTATTTGACCTTCCAATTTAAACCTGTTCATTAGTTGGGTTACTCGCCCAGACCCGAAGACCCGTCCGAAATTTGGAAGGGTTTGGACTAAAATATTAGGCTCGAAAAATAAGCTTAGACAAAAAAATTATGCCAGTTTAAAATATGGGCCAGTCTCGGGTTTGAATGTTCAAGCTCGACCTTAGCTCTGTCCGATCCATTTTAAGTTTATAATATTTTATATTATATTATTTTTATGTATTATATTATTTAAAACACATTAAAAAATAGTATGTTATGTCACGACGTCGTACCACTTCACATCAGAACATCACAAATTGTTGATCGATATTGTGACGAAAATAAATCAATGTTAGGGCAAGGAACCTGCTTTAGGCAAAAATAGGCCATTTAACATCAATTTCATTTAGTTAAACATTCTACAATTTAACATAAAACTACAAGCATTCATTAAGGACATCATTTATAAACTTTAACAATTGAAAATTGACACGCGAATTATCTAAGTCGAATTTCAACGATTATAAAAATATAAAATTTATGAAAAACGGGCTTAATAACCTTACTATGCAAGAGGGCCGAATAATGAAGCTTCAAAAATGGCTTCTTGGATGGATGATGATCGGCCTTTTGTTTTATTATTTTTAACATATAATAATAGTTTAATTAAAAATTTTAACATATATTTTACTTAAATAAAAGCACCTAACCGTCCACCACTATTTAAATGGCTAATTCTCACTTTGATCCTCGGTTAAATATTACTTAACCCTTTTATCAAATTAAAATCAATAATGATTAATTTTTAACATTTTTACAATTTAATCCTTTCACCTTAATTAGCCACTAATTTGGCAAAATTACCTATCCAAATTTCAATTCATTTATACAATAACTCTGCAAATTTTTAATAAAAAATTTACGGGCTTGGTTTACTAAAACGAGGTCTTGATGCTTTATTTTTCAACACCATTAACTATAGGGTCGAAACACTTGTACCTTAACTATCTAATTAACAAATTCGTTAGATCAAAATTCGATATAACACTATAATTGACTCGTAAATATTAATTAATAATATTTATAGACTCAACCATAAGAGAACGAAATTCCTAAACCACCGTTTCTAACACCACTGAAAAATGAGTTATTATAAAAATGAGAATTAAAGTAATTACAAAGATAATTACAAACAATTGCACCTTCTTACTGTGCTGGTATATTTTAACCGTTTCCGAACCCTTTGTATGATTGTTGTTTGGGTGTATTTGAATTGGCAGAATACACTTGTTTTCTTGAATTCTCATGTTGTTTCAATGAATTTCATGTATACTTTGAATATTTTACAGGGGCTTGACATTGCATTGGGTTATATATTACCCAGGGATGGGTATAGGAGCTTACCCAGGGATGGGTATAGGAGCTATGTAAAACATGTGTATGCCAACTGGTAGCGGAGGAAGTTTGGGAAGTCTTATGAATTAATGAGCTGTATTGCTTTACTAAACAACAAGCAAATCAAATCAAATCAAATCCAACCAACTTTTTCTTTTTTCTTATTTAATTTTATATGTCATTTACCATTAAGGAGAAAGAAACATTATCATTGTTCTACGAGGAAACTGTTTCTCCTGTGTCTGAATTTCCAAGAAGAAATCGCCTCTATCGCTGCATTGTTTCAACAGTTCATTCATCTCTGACCTCGTAAAGGACAACGCTTGCCGATGGTTTCCATGTAACACTATTCCAAACAGATTCTATTAATCTCTATTTAATATCTGAACCCAGTCTGCTGGTATGAAGAAGAACCAACACTACATCCAAACCATGTCTGCAAATTGTCGTCTTCACCATCTTAATGCTCATTGCTTTTTTCTTCTCATCTTCCTCCTACTTTTTCTTCCATTTGCGCGTCCAGTATCTTTTGATATAACTAGGTTCAATACTAGAACAAATAACATAGCTTACGAAGGTGACGCCCACCCTTCACTTGGAAATCTTGAACTCAACATCGTAGAATATGTATGCCGTGTTGGTTGAGCCACGTACTCGGAGCCTATTCGCATATGGGATGCCTCTACCTTTTCGCTTGCAGACTTCACTACCCACTTCTCCTTTACCATCAACACTAGAAATGCGAGTAACTATGGCAATGGATTTGCATTTTTTCTTGCTCCTGTGGACTATCAAATACCACCCAATTCAGCCGGTGGGTATCTTGGGTTATTGAATAGCTCCACTGGGGCTGGCACCTCCCGAACTCAGATTATCACGGTTGAGTTTGACAGCTATTCTAATGGAGATTGGGATCCACCAACGGAACATGTTGGGATCAATAACAACTCGTTGGCGTCAGCTGTTTATGTCCCATGGAATGCTGGCTCAAACAGTGGGAAATTGGCTAACGCTTGGATTACTTACAATGCCACTGCCAAAAACCTGAGTGTGTTCTGGACATATGATGAAAACCCTGTTTTTATGGGCAATTCTTCTCTTACTTATGTGATCGATCTGATGAAAACTCTCCCACAGTGGGTTAAAATTGGATTTTCAGCGGGAACAGGCCAGTTGACAGAGTACAATACCATTAAATCATGGAAATTCACCTCGAATTTAGAACCCAAGCAACCGAAGGCAAGTAAAAAGAAGAGCACAAGAACATATGTGATTGTTCTTGTTCCAGTTTGTGCAGTCGTGTTGTTGTTTGGCCTATTAACAGTTTGGTTCCTGCTGCAGAAAGGGGGCATTAAAGGTTGCCTACGGCTGAAAAATAGAACACATCTTGATGTAGGAGGTATACCGATACAATTTGGGTACCAACAACTATATGAAGCTACCAATGGATTCGCAGAAGACAAAAGATTGGGCCGAGGAGGGTCCGCGCATGTTTATAAAGGAAAAGGAAACGCCGAATCCAAGAAGAAAATAACAAGAACGAGGGACCCGTTACCTCTTATCCACCTAAGTCACCGTTGCCTGAAGGCTTGAAACGACATATTGTTGAAAACATGGGCGGATCAAATTGCGTTTTGGTGATTCAAAAACAACTGTTTTTCTCCGATGTGAATCCTCAAGCGAGTCGATTGTTGATACCGTTTTCGCAAGTTGAATCCCATGCATTCCTCAACGAACCCGAGGTTGAATGTTTGAATAACAAAGAAGCAATAAAAGCTCCCTTGGTGGAACCATCAATGGAGGAAGCTGAAATCAACTTCAAAAGATGGGATATGCGCAAAAAACCAATGTATGCTGTTACGACGTCTTGGAATTCTATTGTAAAGAACAATCAACTCGAAGTTGAAGATGTTATTCAACTCTGGTCATTCCGGGTAAACTCAACTTTATGCTTTGCACTTCTAAAGCTTTGAGTTGATTTGATCCAAAAATATATATAATTAAATCTATGAAGTAGTTTATGATGATACTCAATTTTGTTTAAGATTAAATATTATTATTAGTTGACAATTTTGTTTATCTATCAGCACCATGGTGTATTACATAACACAAATAAAACAATGTAAAAATCTCATGTTATCTGTTTGCTATTCTTGTACGTATTATTAAAATTAGATAATTAATTGCAATTAATTTCAGTAAACTATTTTAAAATGGTTAAAATATTCCATAAATTCTTGTACTCTTCTTTAATTTGTAATTTAGTCCTTATAATTTTATTTCTAGGAATTAATCTTTCTAGTTTTTACATTTCAAAATTTAAGTTTAATTGTTAATATTATTAAAATTATTTTTCAAATTCAAGTTCATTATAAGGTGGTTTTTCAGTTACATCACTCTCAAGTGATTATATTTATTTTAGAATGTCACGTGAACAAATTTAACGAAAATAATTGATTGTTTTAACAATTGGACCTGAACTTTAAAATTTGTAAAATAAAAAGACTGAATTTCTAAAAATAAAAATATAAAAAATAAATTCTAAATTAAAAAAAAAGCCTTATATCATATTTTAACTTTTTAGAAATTATACAGAGTTTGTGTTTTTTTTTGAGTAAAATTACTCGTTGAAAAGTGAAGAGAAAGATTAAGTAATATTAAAACTTTTTTTTTTTGGCCAGAATATTAAAACATCTTAGGAACTTGTTTCCAAATAAAACATAATAACCGTTTATTATAATTCATTTTTTGGGCGAAAACTGATTTTTTAGTTTAATTATGCCTTCCATTAAATCTTTCTACTTTTGATTTTAGAAATTTATCATCTATTTATCCAATTTAAAATTTAAAATTTTTATTTTTTAATATATTTTGTTAAATTTAAATATGGGATAATGACTTATTTGACCTTCCAATTTAAACCTGTTCATTAGTTGGGTTACTCGCCCAGACCCGAAGACCCGTCCGAAATTTGGAAGGGTTTGGACTAAAATATTAGGCTCGAAAAATAAGCTTAGACAAAAAAATTATGCCAGTTTAAAATATGGGCCAGTCTCGGGTTTGAATGTTCAAGCTCGACCTTAGCTCTGTCCGATCCATTTTAAGTTTATAATATTTTATATTATATTATTTTTATGTATTATATTATTTAAAACACATTAAAAAATAGTATGTTATGTCACGACGTCGTACCACTTCACATCAGAACATCACAAATTGTTGATCGATATTGTGACGAAAATAAATCAATGTTAGGGCAAGGAACCTGCTTTAGGCAAAAATAGGCCATTTAACATCAATTTCATTTAGTTAAACATTCTACAATTTAACATAAAACTACAAGCATTCATTAAGGACATCATTTATAAACTTTAACAATTGAAAATTGACACGCGAATTATCTAAGTCGAATTTCAACGATTATAAAAATATAAAATTTATGAAAAACGGGCTTAATAACCTTACTATGCAAGAGGGCCGAATAATGAAGCTTCAAAAATGGCTTCTTGGATGGATGATGATCGGCCTTTTGTTTTATTATTTTTAACATATAATAATAGTTTAATTAAAAATTTTAACATATATTTTACTTAAATAAAAGCACCTAACCGTCCACCACTATTTAAATGGCTAATTCTCACTTTGATCCTCGGTTAAATATTACTTAACCCTTTTATCAAATTAAAATCAATAATGATTAATTTTTAACATTTTTACAATTTAATCCTTTCACCTTAATTAGCCACTAATTTGGCAAAATTACCTATCCAAATTTCAATTCATTTATACAATAACTCTGCAAATTTTTAATAAAAAATTTACGGGCTTGGTTTACTAAAACGAGGTCTTGATGCTTTATTTTTCAACACCATTAACTATAGGGTCGAAACACTTGTACCTTAACTATCTAATTAACAAATTCGTTAGATCAAAATTCGATATAACACTATAATTGACTCGTAAATATTAATTAATAATATTTATAGACTCAACCATAAGAGAACGAAATTCCTAAACCACCGTTTCTAACACCACTGAAAAATGAGTTATTATAAAAATGAGAATTAAAGTAATTACAAAGATAATTACAAACAATTGCACCTTCTTACTGTGCTGGTATATTTTAACCGTTTCCGAACCCTTTGTATGATTGTTGTTTGGGTGTATTTGAATTGGCAGAATACACTTGTTTTCTTGAATTCTCATGTTGTTTCAATGAATTTCATGTATACTTTGAATATTTTACAGGGGCTTGACATTGCATTGGGTTATATATTACCCAGGGATGGGTATAGGAGCTTACCCAGGGATGGGTATAGGAGCTATGTAAAACATGTGTATGCCAACTGGTAGCGGAGGAAGTTTGGGAAGTCTTATGAATTAATGAGCTGTATTGCTTTACTAAACAACAAGCAAATCAAATCAAATCAAATCCAACCAACTTTTTCTTTTTCTTATTTAATTTTATATGTCATTTACCATTAAGGAGAAAGAAACATTATCATTGTTCTACGAGGAAACTGTTTCTCCTGTGTCTGAATTTCCAAGAAGAAATCGCCTCTATCGCTGCATTGTTTCAACAGTTCATTCATCTCTGACCTCGTAAAGGACAACGCTTGCCGATGGTTTCCATGTAACACTATTCCAAACAGATTCTATTAATCTCTATTTAATATCTGAACCCAGTCTGCTGGTATGAAGAAGAACCAACACTACATCCAAACCATGTCTGCAAATTGTCGTCTTCACCATCTTAATGCTCATTGCTTTTTTCTTCTCATCTTCCTCCTACTTTTTCTTCCATTTGCGCGTCCAGTATCTTTTGATATAACTAGGTTCAATACTAGAACAAATAACATAGCTTACGAAGGTGACGCCCACCCTTCACTTGGAAATCTTGAACTCAACATCGTAGAATATGTATGCCGTGTTGGTTGAGCCACGTACTCGGAGCCTATTCGCATATGGGATGCCTCTACCTTTTCGCTTGCAGACTTCACTACCCACTTCTCCTTTACCATCAACACTAGAAATGCGAGTAACTATGGCAATGGATTTGCATTTTTTCTTGCTCCTGTGGACTATCAAATACCACCCAATTCAGCCGGTGGGTATCTTGGGTTATTGAATAGCTCCACTGGGGCTGGCACCTCCCGAACTCAGATTATCACGGTTGAGTTTGACAGCTATTCTAATGGAGATTGGGATCCACCAACGGAACATGTTGGGATCAATAACAACTCGTTGGCGTCAGCTGTTTATGTCCCATGGAATGCTGGCTCAAACAGTGGGAAATTGGCTAACGCTTGGATTACTTACAATGCCACTGCCAAAAACCTGAGTGTGTTCTGGACATATGATGAAAACCCTGTTTTTATGGGCAATTCTTCTCTTACTTATGTGATCGATCTGATGAAAACTCTCCCACAGTGGGTTAAAATTGGATTTTCAGCGGGAACAGGCCAGTTGACAGAGTACAATACCATTAAATCATGGAAATTCACCTCGAATTTAGAACCCAAGCAACCGAAGGCAAGTAAAAAGAAGAGCACAAGAACATATGTGATTGTTCTTGTTCCAGTTTGTGCAGTCGTGTTGTTGTTTGGCCTATTAACAGTTTGGTTCCTGCTGCAGAAAGGGGGCATTAAAGGTTGCCTACGGCTGAAAAATAGAACACATCTTGATGTAGGAGGTATACCGATACAATTTGGGTACCAACAACTATATGAAGCTACCAATGGATTCGCAGAAGACAAAAGATTGGGCCGAGGAGGGTCCGCGCATGTTTATAAAGGAAAAGGAAACGCCGAATCCAAGAAGAAAATAACAAGAACGAGGGACCCGTTACCTCTTATCCACCTAAGTCACCGTTGCCTGAAGGCTTGAAACGACATATTGTTGAAAACATGGGCGGATCAAATTGCGTTTTGGTGATTCAAAAACAACTGTTTTTCTCCGATGTGAATCCTCAAGCGAGTCGATTGTTGATACCGTTTTCGCAAGTTGAATCCCATGCATTCCTCAACGAACCCGAGGTTGAATGTTTGAATAACAAAGAAGCAATAAAAGCTCCCTTGGTGGAACCATCAATGGAGGAAGCTGAAATCAACTTCAAAAGATGGGATATGCGCAAAAAACCAATGTATGCTGTTACGACGTCTTGGAATTCTATTGTAAAGAACAATCAACTCGAAGTTGAAGATGTTATTCAACTCTGGTCATTCCGGGTAAACTCAACTTTATGCTTTGCACTTCTAAAGCTTTGAGTTGATTTGATCCAAAAATATATATAATTAAATCTATGAAGTAGTTTATGATGATACTCAATTTTGTTTAAGATTAAATATTATTATTAGTTGACAATTTTGTTTATCTATCAGCACCATGGTGTATTACATAACACAAATAAAACAATGTAAAAATCTCATGTTATCTGTTTGCTATTCTTGTACGTATTATTAAAATTAGATAATTAATTGCAATTAATTTCAGTAAACTATTTTAAAATGGTTAAAATATTCCATAAATTCTTGTACTCTTCTTTAATTTGTAATTTAGTCCTTATAATTTTATTTCTAGGAATTAATCTTTCTAGTTTTTACATTTCAAAATTTAAGTTTAATTGTTAATATTATTAAAATTATTTTTCAAATTCAAGTTCATTATAAGGTGGTTTTTCAGTTACATCACTCTCAAGTGATTATATTTATTTTAGAATGTCACGTGAACAAATTTAACGAAAATAATTGATTGTTTTAACAATTGGACCTGAACTTTAAAATTTGTAAAATAAAAAGACTGAATTTCTAAAAATAAAAATATAAAAAATAAATTCTAAATTAAAAAAAAAGCCTTATATCATATTTTAACTTTTTAGAAATTATACAGAGTTTTGTTTTTTTTTGAGTAAAATTACTCGTTGAAAAGTGAAGAGAAAGATTAAGTAATATTAAAACTTTTTTTTTTGGCCAGAATATTAAAACATCTTAGGAACTTGTTTCCAAATAAAACATAATAACCGTTTATTATAATTCATTTTTTGGGCGAAAACTGATTTTTTAGTTTAATTATGCCTTCCATTAAATCTTTCTACTTTTGATTTTAGAAATTTATCATCTATTTATCCAATTAAAATTTAAAATTTTTATTTTTTAATATATTTTGTTAAATTTAAATATGGGATAATGACTTATTTGACCTTCCAATTTAAACCTGTTCATTAGTTGGGTTACTCGCCCAGACCCGAAGACCCGTCCGAAATTTGGAAGGGTTTGGACTAAAATATTAGGCTCGAAAAATAAGCTTAGACAAAAAAATTATGCCAGTTTAAAATATGGGCCAGTCTCGGGTTTGAATGTTCAAGCTCGACCTTAGCTCTGTCCGATCCATTTTAAGTTTATAATATTTTATATTATATTATTTTTATGTATTATATTATTTAAAACACATTAAAAAATAGTATGTTATGTCACGACGTCGTACCACTTCACATCAGAACATCACAAATTGTTGATCGATATTGTGACGAAAATAAATCAATGTTAGGGCAAGGAACCTGCTTTAGGCAAAAATAGGCCATTTAACATCAATTTCATTTAGTTAAACATTCTACAATTTAACATAAAACTACAAGCATTCATTAAGGACATCATTTATAAACTTTAACAATTGAAAATTGACACGCGAATTATCTAAGTCGAATTTCAACGATTATAAAAATATAAAATTTATGAAAAACGGGCTTAATAACCTTACTATGCAAGAGGGCCGAATAATGAAGCTTCAAAAATGGCTTCTTGGATGGATGATGATCGGCCTTTTGTTTTATTATTTTTAACATATAATAATAGTTTAATTAAAAATTTTAACATATATTTACTTAAATAAAAGCACCTAACCGTCCACCACTATTTAAATGGCTAATTCTCACTTTGATCCTCGGTTAAATATTACTTACCCTTTTATCAAATTAAAATCAATAATGATTAATTTTTAACATTTTTACAATTTAATCCTTTCACCTTAATTAGCCACTAATTTGGCAAAATTACCTATCCAAATTTCAATTCATTTATACAATAACTCTGCAAATTTTTAATAAAAAATTTACGGGCTTGGTTTACTAAAACGAGGTCTTGATGCTTTATTTTTCAACACCATTAACTATAGGGTCGAAACACTTGTACCTTAACTATCTAATTAACAAATTCGTTAGATCAAAATTCGATATAACACTATAATTGACTCGTAAATATTAATTAATAATATTTATAGACTCAACCATAAGAGAACGAAATTCCTAAACCACCGTTTCTAACACCACTGAAAAATGAGTTATTATAAAAATGAGAATTAAAGTAATTACAAAGATAATTACAAACAATTGCACCTTCTTACTGTGCTGGTATATTTTAACCGTTTCCGAACCCTTTGTATGATTGTTGTTTGGGTGTATTTGAATTGGCAGAATACACTTGTTTTCTTGAATTCTCATGTTGTTTCAATGAATTTCATGTATACTTTGAATATTTTACAGGGGCTTGACATTGCATTGGGTTATATATTACCCAGGGATGGGTATAGGAGCTTACCCAGGGATGGGTATAGGAGCTATGTAAAACATGTGTATGCCAACTGGTAGCGGAGGAAGTTTGGGAAGTCTTATGAATTAATGAGCTGTATTGCTTTACTAAACAACAAGCAAATCAAATCAAATCAAATCCAACCAACTTTTTCTTTTTTCTTATTTAATTTTATATGTCATTTACCATTAAGGAGAAAGAAACATTATCATTGTTCTACGAGAGGAAACTGTTTCTCCTGTGTCTGAATTTCCAAGAAGAAATCGCCTCTATCGCTGCATTGTTTCAACAGTTCATTCATCTCTGACCTCGTAAAGGACAACGCTTGCCGATGGTTTCCATGTAACACTATTCCAAACAGATTCTATTAATCTCTATTTAATATCTGAACCCAGTCTGCTGGTATGAAGAAGAACCAACACTACATCCAAACCATGTCTGCAAATTGTCGTCTTCACCATCTTAATGCTCATTGCTTTTTTCTTCTCATCTTCCTCCTACTTTTTCTTCCATTTGCGCGTCCAGTATCTTTTGATATAACTAGGTTCAATACTAGAACAAATAACATAGCTTACGAAGGTGACGCCCACCCTTCACTTGGAAATCTTGAACTCAAACATCGTAGAATATGTATGCCGTGTTGGTTGAGCCACGTACTCGGAGCCTATTCGCATATGGGATGCCTCTACCTTTTCGCTTGCAGACTTCACTACCCACTTCTCCTTTACCATCAACACTAGAAATGCGAGTAACTATGGCAATGGATTTGCATTTTTTCTTGCTCCTGTGGACTATCAAATACCACCCAATTCAGCCGGTGGGTATCTTGGGTTATTGAATAGCTCCACTGGGGCTGGCACCTCCCGAACTCAGATTATCACGGTTGAGTTTGACAGCTATTCTAATGGAGATTGGGATCCACCAACGGAACATGTGGGATCAATAACAACTCGTTGGCGTCAGCTGTTTATGTCCCATGGAATGCTGGCTCAAACAGTGGGAAATTGGCTAACGCTTGGATTACTTACAATGCCACTGCCAAAAACCTGAGTGTGTTCTGGACATATGATGAAAACCCTGTTTTTATGGGCAATTCTTCTCTTACTTATGTGATCGATCTGATGAAAACTCTCCCACAGTGGGTTAAAATTGGATTTTCAGCGGGAACAGGCCAGTTGACAGAGTACAATACCATTAAATCATGGAAATTCACCTCGAATTTAGAACCCAAGCAACCGAAGGCAAGTAAAAAGAAGAGCACAAGAACATATGTGATTGTTCTTGTTCCAGTTTGTGCAGTCGTGTTGTTGTTTGGCCTATTAACAGTTTGGTTCCTGCTGCAGAAAGGGGGCATTAAAGGTTGCCTACGGCTGAAAAATAGAACACATCTGATGTAGGAGGTATACCGATACAATTTGGGTACCAACAACTATATGAAGCTACCAATGGATTCGCAGAAGACAAAAGATTGGGCCGAGGAGGGTCCGCGCATGTTTATAAAGGAAAAGGAAACGCCGAATCCAAGAAGAAAATAACAAGAACGAGGGACCCGTTACCTCTTATCCACCTAAGTCACCGTTGCCTGAAGGCTTGAAACGACATATTGTTGAAAACATGGGCGGATCAAATTGCGTTTTGGTGATTCAAAAACAACTGTTTTTCTCCGATGTGAATCCTCAAGCGAGTCGATTGTTGATACCGTTTTCGCAAGTTGAATCCCATGCATTCCTCAACGAACCCGAGGTTGAATGTTGAATAACAAAGAAGCAATAAAAGCTCCCTTGGTGGAACCATCAATGGAGGAAGCTGAAATCAACTTCAAAGATGGGATATGCGCAAAAAACCAATGTATGCTGTTACGACGTCTTGGAATTCTATTGTAAAGAACAATCAACTCGAAGTTGAAGATGTTATTCAACTCTGGTCATTCCGGGTAAACTCAACTTTATGCTTTGCACTTCTAAAGCTTTGAGTTGATTTGATCCAAAAAATATATAATTAAATCTATGAAGTAGTTTATGATGATACTCAATTTTGTTTAAGATTAATATATTTATTAGTTGACAATTTTGTTTATCTATCAGCACCATGGTGTATTACATAACACAAATAAAACAATGTAAAAATCTCATGTTATCTGTTTGCTATTCTTGTACGTATTATTAAAATTAGATAATTAATTGCAATTAATTTCAGTAAACTATTTTAAAATGGTTAAAATATTCCATAAATTCTTGTACTCTTCTTTAATTTGTAATTAGTCCTTATAATTTTATTTCTAGAATTAATCTTCTAGTTTTTACATTTCAAATTTAAGTTTAATTGTTAATATTATTAAAATTATTTTTCAAATTCAAGTTCATTATAAGGTGGTTTTTCAGTTACATCACTCTCAAAGTGATTATATTTATTTAGAATGTCACGTGAACAAATTTAACGAAAATAATTGATTGTTTTAACAATTGGACCTGAACTTTAAAATTTGTAAAATAAAAAGACTGAATTTCTAAAAATAAAAATATAAAAAAAATTCTAAATTAAAAAAAAAGCCTTATATCATATTTTAACTTTTAGAAATTATACAGAGTTTTGTTTTTTTTGAGTAAAATTACTCGTTGAAAAGTGAAGAGAAAGATTAAGTAATATTAAAACTTTTTTTTTTGGCCAGAATATTAAAACATCTTAGGAACTTGTTTCCAAATAAAACATAATAACCGTTTATTATAATTCATTTTGGGCGAAAAACTGATTTTTTAGTTTAATTATGCCTTCCATTAATCTTTCTACTTTTGATTTTAGAAATTATCATCTATTTATCCAATTTAAAATTTAAAATTTTTATTTTTTATATATTTTGTTAAATTTAAATATGGGATAATGACTTATTTGACCTTCCAATTTAAACCTGTTCATTAGTTGGGTTACTCGCCCAGACCCGAAGACCCGTCCGAAATTTGGAAGGGTTTGGACTAAAATATTAGGCTCGAAAAATAAGCTTAGACAAAAAATTATGCCAGTTTAAAATATGGGCCAGTCTCGGGTTTGAATGTTCAAGCTCGACCTTAGCTCTGTCCGATCCATTTTAAGTTTATAAATTTTATATTATATTATTTTATGTATTATATTATTTAAAACACATTAAAAAATAGTATGTTATGTCACGACGTCGTACCACTTCACATCAGAACATCACAAATTGTTGATCGATATTGTGACGAAAATAAATCAATGTTAGGGCAAGGAACCTGCTTTAGGCAAAAATAGGCCATTTAACATCAATTTCATTTAGTTAAACATTCTACAATTTAACATAAAACTACAAGCATTCATTAAGGACATCATTTATAAACTTTAACAATTGAAAATTGACCACGCGAATTATCTAAGTCGAATTTCAACGATTATAAAAATATAAAATTTATGAAAAACGGGCTTAATAAACCTTACTATGCAAGAGGGCCGAATAATGAAGCTTCAAAAATGGCTTCTTGGATGGATGATGATCGGCCTTTTGTTTTATTATTTTTAACATATAATAATAGTTTAATTAAAAATTTTAACATATATTTTACTTAAATAAAAGCACCTAACCGTCCACCACTATTTAAATGGCTAATTCTCACTTTGATCCTCGGTTAAATATTACTTAACCCTTTTATCAAATTAAAATCAATAATGATTAATTTTTAACATTTTTACAATTTAATCCTTTCACCTTAATTAGCCACTAATTTGGCCAAATTACCTATCCAAATTTCAATTCATTTATACAATAACTCTGCAAATTTTTAATAAAAAATTTACGGGCTTGGTTTACTAAAACGAGGTCTTGATGCTTTATTTTTCAACACATTAACTATAGGGTCGAAACACTTGTACCTTAACTATCTAATTAACAAATTCGTTAGATCAAAATTCGATATAACACTATAATTGACTCGTAAATATTAATTAATAATATTTATAGACTCAACCATAAGAGAACGAAATTCCTAAAACACCGTTTCTAACACCACTGAAAAAATGAGTTATTATAAAAAATGAGATTAATTAAAGTAATTACAAAGATAATTACAAACAATTGCACCTTCTTACTGTGCTGGTATATTTTAACCGTTTCCGAACCCTTTGTATGATTGTTGTTTGGGTGTATTTGAATTGGCAGAATACACTTGTTTTCTTGAATTCTCATGTTGTTTCAATGAATTTTCATGTATACTTTGAATATTTTACAGGGGCTTGACATTGCATTGGGTTATATATTACCCAGGGATGAGGTATAGGAGCTTACCCAGGATGGGTATAGGAGCTATGTAAAACATGTGTATGCCAACTGGTAGCGGAGGAAGTTTGGGAAGTCTTATGAATTAATGAGCTGTATTGCTTTACTAAACAACAAGCAAATCAAATCAAATCAAATCCAACAACTTTTTCTTTTTTCTTATTTAATTTTATATGTCATTTACCATTAAGGAGAAAGAAACATTATCATTGTTCTACGAGGAAACTGTTTCTCCTGTGTCTGAATTTCCAAGAAGAAATCGCCTCTATCGCTGCATTGTTTCAACAGTTCATTCATCTCTGACCTCGTAAAGGACAACGCTTGCCGATGGTTTCCATGTAACACTATTCCGAAAAGTTGCCTAGTAATTAGATTTGAAATGTAATGCACATGTGTGGCATGTTTGGATAACCAATGTGATTAGTTAAGGATGTCAATTGGGCAGGGCATATGCGGAGGTTGCAAGAATTTTCACCCTTATCCCCACCCCGTGACCCGCTGCGGGTACAAAACCCAAAATCATCTTTACCTCTCGACCCGTAAAATTAAAATTATCCCCGTCCCACACCCACGTAGGTCTCCAGACCCACCTAATCATCATTATACCCGCCCCGCAATCCATTTCATATAATATATTTATAAGTATTAATTATCTTTGAATCAGAAATTATTTCACAAAAATTATCAATGAAATAATTTCGCAATTTTTCTAAACTTTTGAACCAAGTTATAAATAAAAAATATCTCTAAAAATTTTCTGAAATAATCTCTTCAAAAAATTTTCTAATATTAGATTAAACTTAATATTAAATCTTATTAAATTAATAGAATATTTATCTACAAGATAAATATTAAATTAAATTTAATATTAGATAATCACTGTAATATTAAATTAATAAAATACTGCTAAGATAATAATTACATTAAATTTTTATAAAAGCTTATTTTTTAAATATGCTTATTATATTATGCGGAACAGACGGACGGGCGAGGATGGAGCGGGTACAAGATCATACCCACACCTGCCCCACCACCCACGACAAATCTAATTTTTATCCTCATACTAGCCCCACCACCCACGAAACCTGTACCCATCCCTACCCAATTGAGTGCGAAATGGGGCGAGGCCCCGTGAAACCCGCCCCACTGACATCTCTAGTGTTTCCATTGATCCACCATATACTTGAAAGTAGCTAAAGGTCATGTGCTTGAAATCCTAAAATATGTAGAATTCTGGTTGTTTCTAAATCGTGTTATCTACTTCTTAGTGCTGAAATAATAATGTATTTTAGTATGTTTTTACCTGCCTTTTCCCACTGGTTCTTCACAAGTAGTTTACAGGATAGGTTTCATATCGGTTTCTTATGCTCAAACCACAAGACTCACATCTAAGCCTAACACAAAACATTGCATCATAGATTTAATTGTCGACTCATTGAACTCCATCCCTTTGATCTTTTCTGCTATTGGAATCTTTAATGGTTAAACACATCTGTATATATGTGGGGCTTGAAATCAGTCTTACTTCTTCATTCACTAATTTTCAATGCACTGATCATAACCATTCAAATGTGTTGGTCGTACTTGTAAAAAGTGATTAAACTTGTACCGGATGGTAATGGATAAAAACAAAGAGGAGCTAAACCTGTATGAGGGTTGTAAGAAACAGAGCACCATTTAGATCTATCTCTATAGATCTTTATTCCCAAAACAGAAGTCTTGGTAGATTAAAAACATTGATATATCGTTTTAATTTATTTTTTTTTAAAAAGTGTAAAGCTTTGTCATTGACTTTCATTTCGACCAGCAAGAAGAGAATCAGCTGCAGCATCCAAGTCCTGAGGGAAAAAAACCCTGCATAACCCAGTAAGCCTAATTTAGCAGAGCAAATAAATCTCTAACGGTAAGGATGATGAAGAAAAAGGAAACAAAGCTTATTATCAACTCAGATGCGCTAACATACTAAAGACCAAATAATTAACCACTTTGGTCAAATGTTCAATCAATCCAACGTCTAAGCTGTTTGCTCACTATGTAAGCACTTTATCTAGTGCCTAATTGGCATTAAACTTTAAAAATTCCTACAATAGCAAAACAGAGTTACCTGCAGGTGTTCTGGTACAATGTTGCACTAAACAGATCAATGTCAGTGATTCCTTTACAGCCAGCTACCACCTCAAGAACTTGCCTGGAACACAACCACCAGAAAAAACCAAGACGAAATGTGTTGAACATTAATGAACCAGTTAATACGGAGGAACATTTGCTATGTAGTATAAACTGAAAGAGCACATTATGTTCTTTGATATTATTAGCTATATTGTAGTCAGTTCCTGACTCCTTCCAATATACTATGGATCAAAATTTCAATTTTCAAAACAGTCTCCTGAATAATATCTTTTCAGTTCATATTTGAAGTTTCGAAAAAATTTATTAGTTATGCTGCTACACTGGAAAAAGCAGTTTCACTCACCGCACTAAACAAGGTTCATTACGTCCTTTAACAAGACACTCTTTGTCATACTTCTCTTTCTTCTTAGAAGGCCATAAGGATTTCACAAATTAATCCCAGCATGAGCACTCTTGATTTCGCAATATGGAGAATCAGTCTCAATCATCATTCTTTCAACAGGTATGCCCCTCACAACATCAAGATTTTCGGCCATCTTCAGAGAGCATCCATTTACACCTGTAAAATAACCAAAGCTAAAAGACTCGCTAGGTTTACAGCAGCCCAACATATCTTTAGCAATGAATGACTTCAAACAAGAAGGAAATATCATTTCAATCAACTTGTTTGACTGAGTGAAGAAATCTAAGTGTGCTCAAAGCTATCAGTCTGACATAAAAAGACAATAGTTGGAAGGTACAAGGTAGCCAGCAGATGCCATATCACTGCATGCATTGCAAGAAGACATGTTTGGTGAAGATGGCGTGTATAAGTTGCATTCTCACCTATATACATGTTATGAAATGAGAGAACCTTATCACGGTCTTCAGCACTACCGGTAAATGAATGAGTAACCCCACCAGTGAACCTTTCAAAGTGAAAAAAAAAAAAAAACCAGCAGACTTCAGCATTTACACGTCAACTATGAACCAATTAACTAATATTCTTTTCATATACAAGAACAAAGATGGTTTACAGTACTAGCAGGCACAAAAATGAAGAGATGTTCACTAGTGTAGGAAAGATCCAGAAATCTAACTTGTTAATATTTCGTTCCATGATTTCACAGAAATCTTCTGCAGCTGCACGCATATGCAGAAACATAGGCAGCTTTGTGGCATATGCTAATTCAAACTGCTTCTCAAAATACCTAGTTTTGGCAAGGAAAAGTTAGAAATGTTTAATTATACAGAAGAAAACAAGCAAATATATAATAAGAAAAGGAGCTTAATCCTAACAAATATTTCTCCTGGCAGCCACTTACTTCTTTTGAACTTCTGATGGGCAAAAGTGAAGCCTGTCATAATCCAATCCACATTCACCAATTGCAACCACCTAGGTTAAGGCAAAATCCATAGTATCTAACTATAGTAAGACTAAAATCCTGATAAAATGTGAATATACAATAGGTTACTAGATCTTTTGGACCCATATAAACTGATTAAAAGAAAACTACTTTATCCTAGCAATTAATAACATAAATTACGTTTTTATTTTTCCTCCAACAGAAATCCCACATACATGCTTGGGAAACAATTAAATGAACGAGAAGGTATGTAGAAAGTACATTTGAAAAGAAAGAAGGGGAAACAGAGCACTAGTATGTTCTAAGATCTCTCACTTGTCTAAACAACAATCCTGCACAGAAAGCAGCTAACAGCTGAAATTCAAACATCTGAATGTATAAATTTCCGCAAGTGTTCTCACATCAACAGGCCAGAATGAGAATGCACAATCTAAAATGTCACTAAATTTAAAGTTCAATGACCAATAAGGAAAACACACCTTCCCTTTTTGAATTCCGTCCTTAGCCAATGCCAAAAGAGCTTGAAAATGTTTTTCAGGATCACCACTCTCTTCAAACTCCTAAATAAAATATAAGAAGCCATGTTGACAAATTTTGCTGACAAACCACACAGTTAAACATGTACTCCAAAAACAGAAGGACCAAAGACAACGTTTCTAGAAATAAGACTAACGTTACATCTAGTCGGGTGCACTCCAACTGTGCAGAAAAGCCTCCCTGTAATGAATATCACACCTTCGACAATGAGCAAAACACATTCTAAAGAAAAATAAAAGGCAGACGTAGCAACAAATAAAGAACTATGAATAGACCATCAGTTTCTGCAATAGCAAGAGCTTCCTTTGACTCCTCAAAGGAACCACCCGTAACCTGCACAACAAATCTATTACCATGAATTATGCATTTCCAACAACATAAAAAATTGAAACTCATTATTATTTTGTACAAGTCGAAATTATTTCCAACCGCTTCAGAAAATTAAAATACCATCTCAGTAATTTCATAAAGAAATGGACTCAATTTTATTAAGAGTAAACGAGCTCACTAAAACTCGAAAGCTTCCAATGGAACTGAACTATTATAGCTTCCAGTGGAACTGAACTATTACAACAAGTCAACGACCAAACATAGTAAAATGCAAAGAGAATATGAAGATGGGGTAACTGACGATAATTCGATCGACGCCAGCGTTCCAAGCTCGACTCAGAACAGTAGCAATATCAGAAACGTGATGTTGCTTGCCGTTATAAATGCCTTTAAACATGCCATCTGTGTGCGAAAAAAGGATAATCCAAGTGGAGAATAAGAAGCACAGATTGAGAAAGAAAGATGAATTGAAGACAAAGATTGGAATAGAGCATGACCTATTCGATGAAATGTGTGAAAGAGTTACCTGTGAAGTTGACGGCGATATCTGTGTATTTTGGGACAGAAAAATTGAAACGGAGAAAGTGTTAAGGGAATGAGAGAAGAAAGAAAGGAATTGAACAAGGGGAAATTAGATAGATTTACTTGCCTATCATCCGAATTGGCGCCATACTAGAGATAGAATGCGTAAGGAGAAAGATGGCTTTTCAAACTACTCGTTTTCCTTCTCCGCTCCAAGTTTTTGCTTCGCTTTCGTATTCGTTTAGAGGCCCACTAGGCCAAAACAAAAAAAACCATTTCCAGGTTTAATGTCATACCAGGCCCAAAATCAAGTGGGAAAAACACAAAATAAATAAATGTTGAGAGTGGGATTTGAACCCACGCCCTTTCGGACCAGAACCTTAATCTGGCGCCTTAGACCAACTCGGCCATCTCAACATTTGTTTGTAATGTAAAAACATACAAATTTAGTTTGAGGAATGAGATTAATTAATTACCACATATTACTTTCTTTTCAAGATATATTGATATTGGTAACAATTTTTTTTTTTTTTGATATTATCACTATTAATTTCATTTAGGAAATTTTGAAACCGTAAATGGACGAAGATAATTCATTTAAGGAACTTTTTATAAGAAAATATACATATATGCTCAAAGGTATAAGCATCTAAATACTAAATCTGAGGTAAGAAATGTTTCCTGTGTTCCTCCTATTAGCTATTCCTTTGTGGTTAGTGGTTAGTGGAGGTCACCATTGCTGAATTATGATTCAAAATCCCAAGTAGTACAGCCAAAAGTTTCTATTCAGGAGATAGGTGATTGAATTATGATCCCAAGTAGTACAGAACAATAACATGTGTATCTAAATATATGGATAGATATGTCCATATCAACATTTGTAGCAACCAAGCACGCAGGCACAATCTAGAGCAAAAAATATCTACTAGTTACAGGAAGGAATTAATAATAAAAATGGTGTCTGTCCAAGAAATTGTATGAGAATTGTGGAAAGAAATTGATGCCATTTCTTTCCCAACTCCAATCTCCAACCCTGTTTGTTTTCCTAGTAAACAACAAATAATATGTAGTTGAGAGCTTCAAATCATTTCAATCAAATGTCTCAGCCCATCAAGTTTTCATTAAACTAACCCTAAAACAAGAGAGGCAAATGCAAAAACTCAGATCTCAAACAAGAATACTGCATAGCTAATATTCTGATTGATGCAGCTTATGGTTGAGGTGGAGGTGGAGGTGAAGTTGTTGCTGGTGCTGGTGGGGTTGGGCTGTTGTTGCCACCGCCATTGCCGCCATTGTTTTCCCATGGTCTCACGGTGAATATCACCACAAAGAAGATGATGGAGAGCAAAAGTATGATAGCATAACAAGTCCATTTCCGGGTATTTTTCTGGTAGGTCCTAGCCGTTTGCAACCTCTCAGTGCCACCCCTCACAAATGAATTAGCTCGGTTCACTTGGCTCTCAATGTCATCCAGTTGCTCACCTTGAGCCTCAACCAGCACTGCCATGTCCAAGAAAACTTGATGCAACTCCTTGAGATGCCTCTCCAAATCCTTCACAGCATCATGCCTTTCTTGAATCTCATTGATTGTGTCCAAAATTCTTCCCCTCCCTTTTCCTGAATGGCTTTTTGCAAGAAAGTCTCACTCTCTCCTGCAAAATTTTAACACAAGTTCCCCATCTTAGTCCCAAATGTTTTTCATATTTCCTTGCACAAGAAATGCAATGCAGCTTCCTCAAACACCCTATGCTTTGATATTTATAATTCTAGAACAAGAATTCAGCAAAGCTTCAGTTTTATGCAGTGTTTCATACATGTCTCGGTTTGAACTGTGTTAAAAATTTCTAGATTATACCCAAAATATCCCTATAACTATTTCACTAATAACCATCGCCACTAAAAACGTCTCGATTAACCAGATTGAATAACAACATGCTTAAGAAAAGAAAGCAAATGGGAGAACTGACCAGTTGAAATCAAAAGATCAAGAGTCTTGTCATCAGGGTTTTCTCCGGTAACCGTAAAATATCTTCTCTGAACAGTTTCTCTATACTCGGACGAGATCCTCTCTCTCAACTCGTTAAAGCTTTCCATAGAATCCTTCAACTTCTTTCTCAACCCGTTCACGACCGACGTCCTCGTCCGGTCCGATGAAGAACCCGGTCCGCACCCAGGCAAGCCCCTGTTAGCGGCGTTGGACCGGTCAAGCGCTTCCAGCCTAACTTTGATAAGCTTGGCCTTTTTCAACGCCATGGCCACGTCCCCATCCATCTTGGCTCTTAAATCTCTCACGGCTTTCGCGTTGTGCAACGTCTTGCTCTGCTCATGAGACGAGGAAAGGTCGTCGTTCAGCCTCTCCAGCTCTTTCAGCTCGTCTTTGATGGACTCCACATCGTCGAAGAACTTATCAAGGTTGACACCGCGGGAGGATGGAGACGATTCCGTCATCTGGACTGCGTGGTGATCGGGGGAGCCTTCTTCGCTTCGGAAGCGAGTGAAAGAGCCTGAAAACAGGTTGTTCATCTTGGGTCTTCTAATTAAAATCTCTTCAAGGCTTTCAAAAAGTTGGTTGGATCAGAAGGAAATGGTATTAATATGGGGGGACGATGTTTGGTATATATCAAGTCATAAAACCCAATTTCAATCAGATTAAAGAGAAAAGAGAGACTTTTGAAAGGGACATAGAGAAATGGGTATTGGAGGTATAAAGATTCGGGGAGTGGGTGAAGGAGGAAGGTGGGAATTTGGTCAAGAAGATCTCAAGTTTCAACTAATGGGGATTGGACAAGTCAACCGGTGAAGGAGAACATGAACTAGAAATGTAATTTCATTCTCGCTACGTAATTTGTCCATTGTTCTGATAGGGAAAGATATGAAAATAGAAAGAGGAAGCATCTTAGAAAGTGGAAGCAAAGAAAATGTCAAACACACAGTCAAACATAAGGAAAACGCGTGGGAAAATCAGTTGGGATTCCATTGAGTTTACTCCTTAGTTATTTTCGTTTTAAAATTTTGATCTTTCCTGTCGATTTTCCATCAATTTAGCATTGGCTGGATTTATGCACTTTCACTCTTTTATATCTGAACTCTGTGTGTGTGTTTTTGTTAAAGGAAAGTGTTATTTATTTCTAATTTTATAATGTATTTTTTTAGTCAATCGTAGTAATCAAGTGAGATGGTTGGAGACACCAATACTTCGGTAAACTTAACAAATCATTTGTATTTATCCATTCACTAAGAGCTGTTTTTATATGAATAACAGTTAAACATATCGTTCATTTAAATTCATTTTAAATGTGAATTTAAATGAATGGTGCGATTAGTTTACTTTTTATTTTACATTACAATATCACTATGACATTTAATCTTATCGTCACCGTTATTTTTATATTTATCACAATTAAACGTATTCAAATCCACCTAAAATTAAAGATAAAAACTTTCCTTCCACTGAAGAATTGAATTGGATGTAACTGTTTGAATTGGGTAAATACAAGCAGAGCTGGAAACAAATCAAAGGACTTGGTGCAGTTACCATAAAACAAACAGAGTTGAATTGAGATGTCATGTCACAATGATTTCTAATCAGCCTAATTACAAAATATGACTTCATTTAATTATATCAATTCAAGCCCGTCATCCGAGTTAAGTTACTCGTAATAAGATACAAGCAAGTTTTTTAAAGGAGACAAGACATGTCCAGAAACAGAGTTGTCCTCAAAGACTCATTAAAGAGGGCCATGCAAAGCAATGAATATGTTGGTTGGTTCACCTAATTATCCAAAAAGGACCCCTGGCTCAATACTTACAACATAATCACTGTATCACTTGGAACGAACTAGTGATGCCCCACGAAATTGAATGAGCAAATGGAAGGAAATGAAAGTGATGTTAATATGAGCATTTTGGGGGTTAAGAAGACAAGTTTTGAATGATTAGCTTAGCTTTGATTCATTTTTATCATATTTTTGGTTGATTCTTGAATTAGCACTTTCATCTTGATCCATCCACAATCTCTGAACCTACCGTGTCGATTTCCAGGGGAGGTAAAGGAGGCGGATACATATCTGGTGGAAGGTCCGGCAATGGAGATTCATTCTCAAGAACTTTAAGAACTTGTTCTGCAGTAGGCCTTTCACTGTGATTAGGATTTGTACACCATAACCCCACAGTCAACAAGCATCTCATTTCATTTGCATCGAAATTCTCTAACCTTGCATCAGCAGCCTCCACCACAATACCACCAAGGTATAGCTGCCACACCACCCTTACCAATGCACCATTTCGAGGCTTTCTCCCACAGCAAATTTCCAAGGCCACAATCCCAAAGCTATACATGTCTGTTTCTTTGCGAGCTCTTTGTTCTTGCATATATTCCGGTGCTAAGTATCCAGGTGTTCCCACAACCATCGTTGTTTGAGTCCTCTCTCCCCGGTCCACGAGTTTTGAAACTCCGAAATCACAGAGCTTAGTCGTGAAATCCAGGTCTAGCAACACATTATCTGATTTGATATCTCTATGGAGAACACACTGCTCTTCGCCTTCATGAAGATACTGAAGAGCTGACGCCAATCCTTTAGCTATTTCATACCTTACATGCCAGGGGAGTGTTGGTTTTTCACCATGAAGATGGCTCTCAAGGCTGCCGTTGGGCATGTATTCATACACAAGTAACAGTTGGCTTTGTTCATGACACCAACCGATTAACCTTACCAAGTTTTCATGTTTTAAACGACTTATTACATTAAGTTCGTTGATAAAAAAACTCTCGGACTTGGCAAATATTCTTTTTACAGCAACTATGCTATGATCATCCAATTTTCCTTTATAAACATGCGCGGACCCTCCTCGGCCCAATCTTTTGTCTTCTGCGAATCCATTGGTAGCTTCATATAGTTGTTGGTACCCAAATTGTATCGGTATACCTCCTACATCAAGATGTGTTCTATTTTTCAGCCGTAGGCAACCTTTAATGCCCCCTTTCTGCAGCAGGAACCAAACTGTTAATAGGCCAAACAACAACACGACTGCACAAACTGGAACAAGAACAATCACATATGTTCTTGTGCTCTTCTTTTTACTTGCCTTCGGTTGCTTGGGTTCTAAATTCGAGGTGAATTTCCATGATTTAATGGTATTGTACTCTGTCAACTGGCCTGTTCCCGCTGAAAATCCAATTTTAACCCACTGTGGGAGAGTTTTCATCAGATCGATCACATAAGTAAGAGAAGAATTGCCCATAAAAACAGGGTTTTCATCATATGTCCAGAACACACTCAGGTTTTTGGCAGTGGCATTGTAAGTAATCCAAGCGTTAGCCAATTTCCCACTGTTTGAGCCAGCATTCCATGGGACATAAACAGCTGACGCCAACGAGTTGTTATTGATCCCAACATGTTCCGTTGGTGGATCCCAATCTCCATTAGAATAGCTGTCAAACTCAACCGTGATAATCTGAGTTCGGGAGGTGCCAGCCCCAGTGGAGCTATTCAATAACCCAAGATACCCACCGGCTGAATTGGGTGGTATTTGATAGTCCACAGGAGCAAGAAAAAATGCAAATCCATTGCCATAGTTACTCGCATTTCTAGTGTTGATGGTAAAGGAGAAGTGGGTAGTGAAGTCTGCAAGCGAAAAGGTAGAGGCATCCCATATGCGAATAGGCTCCGAGTACGTGGCTCAACCAACACGGCATACATATTCTACGATGTTGAGTTCAAGATTTCCAAGTGAAGGGTGGGCGTCACCTTCGTAAGCTATGTTATTTGTTCTAGTATTGAACCTAGTTATATCAAAAGATACTGGACGCGCAAATGGAAGAAAAAGTAGGAGGAAGATGAGAAGAAAAAAGCAATGAGCATTAAGATGGTGAAGACGACAATTTGCAGACATGGTTTGGATGTAGTGTTGGTTCTTCTTCATACCAGCAGACTGGGTTCAGATATTAAATAGAGATTAATAGAATCTGTTTGGAATAGTGTTACATGGAAACCATCGGCAAGCGTTGTCCTTTACGAGGTCAGAGATGAATGAACTGTTGAAACAATGCAGCGATAGAGGCGATTTCTTCTTGGAAATTCAGACACAGGAGAAACAGTTTCCTCGTAGAACAATGATAATGTTTCTTTCTCCTTAATGGTAAATGACATATAAAATTAAATAAGAAAAAAGAAAAAGTTGGTTGGATTTGATTTGATTTGATTTGCTTGTTGTTTAGTAAAGCAATACAGCTCATTAATTCATAAGACTTCCCAAACTTCCTCCGCTACCAGTTGGCATACACATGTTTTACATAGCTCCTATACCCATCCCTGGGTAAGCTCCTATACCCATCCCTGGGTAATATATAACCCAATGCAATGTCAAGCCCCTGTAAAATATTCAAAGTATACATGAAATTCATTGAAACAACATGAGAATTCAAGAAAACAAGTGTATTCTGCCAATTCAAATACACCCAAACAACAATCATACAAAGGGTTCGGAAACGGTTAAAATATACCAGCACAGTAAGAAGGTGCAATTGTTTGTAATTATCTTTGTAATTACTTTAATTCTCATTTTTATAATAACTCATTTTTCAGTGGTGTTAGAAACGGTGGTTTAGGAATTTCGTTCTCTTATGGTTGAGTCTATAAATATTATTAATTAATATTTACGAGTCAATTATAGTGTTATATCGAATTTTGATCTAACGAATTTGTTAATTAGATAGTTAAGGTACAAGTGTTTCGACCCTATAGTTAATGGTGTTGAAAAATAAAGCATCAAGACCTCGTTTTAGTAAACCAAGCCCGTAAATTTTTTATTAAAAATTTGCAGAGTTATTGTATAAATGAATTGAAATTTGGATAGGTAATTTTGCCAAATTAGTGGCTAATTAAGGTGAAAGGATTAAATTGTAAAAATGTTAAAAATTAATCATTATTGATTTTAATTTGATAAAAGGGTTAAGTAATATTTAACCGAGGATCAAAGTGAGAATTAGCCATTTAAATAGTGGTGGACGGTTAGGTGCTTTTATTTAAGTAAAATATATGTTAAAATTTTTAATTAAACTATTATTATATGTTAAAAATAATAAAACAAAAGGCCGATCATCATCCATCCAAGAAGCCATTTTTGAAGCTTCATTATTCGGCCCTCTTGCATAGTAAGGTTATTAAGCCCGTTTTTCATAAATTTTATATTTTTATAATCGTTGAAATTCGACTTAGATAATTCGCGTGTCAATTTTCAATTGTTAAAGTTTATAAATGATGTCCTTAATGAATGCTTGTAGTTTTATGTTAAATTGTAGAATGTTTAACTAAATGAAATTGATGTCAAATGGCCTATTTTTGCCTAAAGCAGGTTCCTTGCCCTAACATTGATTTATTTTCGTCACAATATCGATCAACAATTTGTGATGTTCTGATGTGAAGTGGTACGACGTCGTGACATAACATACTATTTTTTAATGTGTTTTAAATAATATAATACATAAAAATAATATAATATAAAATATTATAAACTTAAAATGGATCGGACAGAGCTAAGGTCGAGCTTGAACATTCAAACCCGAGACTGGCCCATATTTTAAACTGGCATAATTTTTTTGTCTAAGCTTATTTTTCGAGCCTAATATTTTAGTCCAAACCCTTCCAAATTTCGGACGGGTCTTCGGGTCTGGGCGAGTAACCCAACTAATGAACAGGTTTAAATTGGAAGGTCAAATAAGTCATTATCCCATATTTAAATTTAACAAAATATATTAAAAAATAAAAATTTTAAATTTTAAATTGGATAAATAGATGATAAATTTCTAAAATCAAAAGTAGAAAGATTTAATGGAAGGCATAATTAAACTAAAAAATCAGTTTTCGCCCAAAAAATGAATTATAATAAACGGTTATTATGTTTTATTTGGAAACAAGTTCCTAAGATGTTTTAATATTCTGGCCAAAAAAAAAAGTTTTAATATTACTTAATCTTTCTCTTCACTTTTCAACGAGTAATTTTACTCAAAAAAAAACAAAACTCTGTATAATTTCTAAAAAGTTAAAATATGATATAAGGCTTTTTTTTTAATTTAGAATTTATTTTTTATATTTTTATTTTTAGAAATTCAGTCTTTTTATTTTACAAATTTTAAAGTTCAGGTCCAATTGTTAAAACAATCAATTATTTTCGTTAAATTTGTTCACGTGACATTCTAAAATAAATATAATCACTTGAGAGTGATGTAACTGAAAAACCACCTTATAATGAACTTGAATTTGAAAAATAATTTTAATAATATTAACAATTAAACTTAAATTTTGAAATGTAAAAACTAGAAAGATTAATTCCTAGAAATAAAATTATAAGGACTAAATTACAAATTAAAGAAGAGTACAAGAATTTATGGAATATTTTAACCATTTTAAAATAGTTTACTGAAATTAATTGCAATTAATTATCTAATTTTAATAATACGTACAAGAATAGCAAACAGATAACATGAGATTTTTACATTGTTTTATTTGTGTTATGTAATACACCATGGTGCTGATAGATAAACAAAATTGTCAACTAATAATAATATTTAATCTTAAACAAAATTGAGTATCATCATAAACTACTTCATAGATTTAATTATATATATTTTTGGATCAAATCAACTCAAAGCTTTAGAAGTGCAAAGCATAAAGTTGAGTTTACCCGGAATGACCAGAGTTGAATAACATCTTCAACTTCGAGTTGATTGTTCTTTACAATAGAATTCCAAGACGTCGTAACAGCATACATTGGTTTTTTGCGCATATCCCATCTTTTGAAGTTGATTTCAGCTTCCTCCATTGATGGTTCCACCAAGGGAGCTTTTATTGCTTCTTTGTTATTCAAACATTCAACCTCGGGTTCGTTGAGGAATGCATGGGATTCAACTTGCGAAAACGGTATCAACAATCGACTCGCTTGAGGATTCACATCGGAGAAAAACAGTTTTTTTGAATCACCAAAACGCAATTTGATCCGCCCATGTTTTCAACAATATGTCGTTTCAAGCCTTCAGGCAACGGTGACTTAGGTGGATAAGAGGTAACGGGTCCTCGTTCTTGTTATTTTCTTCTTGGATTCGGCGTTTCCTTTTCAATCGGTCATTCTTCTTCTTCTTCTTCTTCGTTTTTTTTCTTGGTCGACTCTCACAACTTCTAACAAATAATCCATAGCAGTCCATTGAGGTGAATCCTTGTGTTCTTAAAATCTTCAGAACTAAGAAACTCCATTTTTCTTTTAGATAATCATAAAGCTACTAGGGTGGGAGTGTAAATACACAGGCATGAGAAGTAATAGTTCATGCAGAGTTAGGTTTTATTTTTTGAAAAATATTAAATTAATCCAAATACAAATAGGATTATTGAATTTAAATACAAAATAGCATTTATTGCCATAGATGCATTTATTGTTTTTTTTTCAAGATTTTCATCTTTTTTTTTTTTTTTTTGAAATATTATACTCGTCGGATTTGTATGGGGTTAAAAAATGAGGCAAAAATATATACTTGATCACATGAAGCAGATGGTGCAAGACAGCAGCAACAATATTGTAGATGTCCTTTACGTGGGAATTTCCAGTCTCCAGTCTTCCCTTAAAGCAGTGTTTTCTGAGAGATGGACAGAAAATTTTGCAACGATTGGAACACTAGATGCAGCTGCAGATGCAGATGCTGATCAGGTCTTGTTCTCTATAGTCCCTTTTACACTTTCCTCCGTGACAATTGGCAACTCAAGGGGATTGATTTTCTTTAGGTATAATCTTAAATTCAAAAAGATGCAAAAATTCCAAGCTCGGCTCTGTCTCATCCGCCTTAAATACATGCATAAACATTGGTTCGCACATAAAAATATCCAAAGCATACAAGAAATTCATTAATGCAACATGAGAATTCAAGAAAACAACAAATAATGTGCATTCTGCTAATTCATTTACACCCAAACCAAAACCATACAAAGGATTTGGAAACGATTAAAATATACCAGCATAATATGAAGGTGCATCTTCCCAATTAAAATACACCAAAAAATTCATACAAACAGTTTGGAAACAATTTAAGTATGTCCAATTATTTGTAATTCTCGTTGTAATTGTTTTAATTCTCATTTCTGTAACAACTCGTTTTTCAGTTGCGTTGGAAACGGTAGTTTCAAAACTCCGTTCCCTGATGGTCGAGTCCATAAATATTATTAATTAATATTTACGAGTCAATTTTAGTGCTATATCGATTTTTGATCTAACGAATTTGTTAATTAGATAGTTAAAAGTACAAGTGCTCCGACCCTATAGTCAGCGGTATTGAAAAATGAGGTATCAAAATCTTGTTTCCATAAACCAAGCCTGTAAATTTTTTATTAAATATTTGCAGAGTTATTGTATAGGTGAATTGAAATTTAGATAAATAATTTTATCGAATTAATGATAAAAATAAATCGTTATTAATTTTTATTTGGTAAAAAGGTTAACTAATTAATATTTAACGGAGGATCAAAGTGACAATTAGGGTATTTTAAATAGTGGTGGACGTACGGTTAAGTGGTTTTATTTAAGTGAAATACATGTTAAAATTTTTAATTAAATTATTATTAAATGTTAAAATAATAAAACAAAAAGCCATCATCATCCATCCAACATGCCCTTTTTGAAGCTTCATTATTCGGCCCTCTTGCATGGTAAGGTTATTAAGCTCGTTTTTTTTGTAAAGTTTATATTTTTGTAATTGTTAGAAACTCAATTTAGATAATTCGTGCGTCAATTTTTGAAGTTGTTATAGTTAAATTGTGGAATGTTTAGTTAAATGAAATTTATGTCTTCGCATAAAGTAGGTTCCTTGTCCTGACGTTGATTTACTTTCGTCACAACGTCGGTCAACAGTTTGTGATGTCCAGATGTCAAGTGGCACGACGTAGTGATGTGAAATACTGTTTTGACGACGTCACGACGTGGAGGAAGACACATCTCGACGTCGATCTTGTATTTTTGAAATTTTACAATTTGATCTTTGTTTGGTTTCTGGTCAATCTTAAAACTTACAAATTAAAAGCGCGTATAAAGCTTGGAAAAGGTTTTAAAATGTACTGATTGACTTAAATTATTGAATTTAAAATCTACTAAAATATCTATAGTTGTTCCGTTTTGTACTGTAACATCTTGTACCTTAGTTCCAACGATTGGGACGAAGGAGGGGTGTTACAATTCCTCCCCCAAGAACAGAGGTATTCTAATTATACTCAATTCAACGGACTCACTAATCATAGGGATGTCAGCGGGCCGAGTTTCATCCCACTTTGCACCCAATTGAACAGGGATGTGTATAAGTTTCGCGGGTGGTGGGCAAGTATGGAGATAAAATTAAATCCGTCGTGGGTGGTGGGGCAGGTGTGGGTATAACCTTATACCCGATTCATCCACGCCCGTCCGTATCTTCCCTTCCACCTCGCATAATATAATAAGCATATTTAAAAAATAAACTTTTATAAAACTTTAATTTAATAATTATCTTAATAGTATTTTATTAATCTAATAATAAAGTGATTATCTTAATATTAAATTTAATTTAATATTTATTTTGTAGATAAATATTTTATTAATTTAATAAGATTTAATATTAAATTTAATCTAATATTAAAAATTCTAGAGATGTTTTTTTTTATTTACAACTTGATTCAAAAGTTTAAAGAAATTGTGAAATTATTTCATTGATAATTTTTGTGAAATAATTTTTTATTCGAAGCTAACTAATACTTATAAATACATTATATGAAATGAGTTGCGGGGCGAATATAACGAGGATTAGGTGGTTCTGGAGGCCAACGTGGGTGGTGGGGTGGGGATGATTTTAGTTTTGCGGGTCGTGCGGCAAGGATGATTTTGAGTTTTGTAACCGCAGTAGATCGCAGAGCGGAGATGGAGATGAAAATTCTTGACGGGAATGGGTGCGGGAAGCCCCCTCCACACCCGCCCCCCCAATTGACTTCCCTAGGAAACACCCCATTTTATGGTCGGTCTGATCCATCAACCCCATTTCTTACATATTCTGGTTCAAGCATCTTCTGACTTCCATCCAACCCCATTCAGAAGAGTTACAGGGAAATGTTGAAGAAGAGCTTAGTTGAGATGAGCCAAGAATGATTTGCCTAGCAACCGAAACCTATTGGGATTGGTTGCCTGCAGGGGGAAGTGGGTTGGTTGGTGTTTCAACTGATAACCAACCCTGTAGTCCCGTTGGTATCTACCGTTGCAACCCACTTGCTGGGCATTACAGTGCCATGCCTATCGTCCATCATCAATGGGAATGAGTGGACAGACAGCCCAAGATGATTGATTCCTCGACCTTGAAAGAATTGAGCCTCCTCCATTTGATTCCTCGAAACTTTGTGAACCTGTAGGAGGACAAACTTGCCCGTCAGCAGCTTTCTTCATCTCCATCCCCTCTTTATCACTGTTTAAACTTTTTTTATTCAAGAAACGGCCGCCACACCCCTTTGGGCGGCGCATTGCATGCAGATGGCGAGAGTAGTGCATATATGGCTGTAAATGAAATTCGGTCTCTCTATTTTAAAAATTTTAAAATTCAGATTCAATTGTTAAAATAATTAATTTTTTTTATTAAATTTGTTAATGTGACATTCTAAAATAAATATACTTACTTGAAAGTCATATAACTAAAAAATCATCTTATAATGAACTTAAATTTTAAAAAATAATTTTAATAATATTAACAGCAAGACTTAAATTTTGAAATTTAAAATCTAGAAAGACTAATTCCTAGAAATAAAACTATATGGACTAAATTACAAATTGAAGTAGAGTACAAGAATTTATGGAATATTTTAACCATTTTAAAATAGTTTACTGAAATTACTTGCAATTAATTATCTAATTTTAATAATACGTACAAGAATAGCAAACGGATAACATGAGATTTTTACATTGTTTTATTTGTGTTATGTAATAAACCATGTTGCTGATAGATAAACAAAATTGTCAACTAATAATAATATTTAATCTTAAACAAAATTGAGTATCATCATAAACTACTTCATAGATTTAATTATATATATTTTTGGATCAAATCAACTCAAAGCTTTAGAAGTGCAAAGCATAAAGTTGAGTTTACTCGGAATGACCAGAGTTGAATAACATCTTCAACTTCGAGTTGATTGTTCTTTACAATAGAATTCCAAGATGTCGTAACAACATACATTGGTTTTTTGCGCATATCCCATCTTTTGAAGTTGATTTCAGCTTCCTCCATTGATGGTTCCACCAAGGGAGCTTTATTGCTTCTTTGTTATTCAAACATTCAACCTCGGATTCGTTGAGGAATGCATGGGATTCAACTTGCGAAAACGGTATCAACAATCGACTCGCTTGAGGATTCACATCGGAGAAAAACAATTGTTTTTGAATCACCAAAACGCAATTTGATCCGCCCATGTTTTCAACAATATGTCGTTTCAAGCCTTCAGGCAACAGTGACTTAGGTGGATAACAGGTAATGGGTCTCTCGTTCTTGTTATTTTTTTCTTGGATTCGGCGTTTCCTTTTCCTTCGATCATTCTTCTTCTTTTTCTTCATTTTTTCTTGATCGACTCTCACAACTTCTAACAAATAATCCATAGCAATCCATTGAGATTGAATCCTTGTGTTCTTAAAATCTTCAGAACTAAGAAACTCCATTTTTCTTTTAGATAATCAAAAAGCTACTAGGGTGGGAGTATAATTATATACACATGAGAAATAATAGTTCATGTAGAATTAGGTTTTTTTTTTTTTTTGAAAATATTAAATTAATCCAAATACAAATAGGATTATTGAATTTAAATAGAAATAGGATTTGAATTAATCCTAATCCAAATCCAAATCCAAAACCAAATAGCATTTATTGCCATAGATGCATTTATTGTTTTTTTTTTTCAAGAGTTCATCTTAATTTTTTTTTTTTGAAATATTATACTCGTCGGGATTTGTATGGTGTTAAGAAAATGAGGCAAATTTATATACTTGATCACATGAAGCAGATGGTGCAAGACAGCAGCAACAATATTGTAGATGTTCTTTACGTGGGAATTTCCAGTCTCCAGTCTTCCTTAAAGCAGTGTTTTCTGAGAGATGGACAGAAAATTTTGCAACGATTGGAACACTTGATGCAGCTGCAGATGCAGATGCTGATCAGGTCTAGTTCTCTATAGTCCCTTTTACACTTTCCTCCGTGACAATTGGCAACTCAAGCGGATTGATTTTCTTTAGGTATAATCTTAAATTCAAAAAGATGCAAAAATTCCAAGCTTTGCTCTGTCTCATCCGCCTTAAATACATGCATAAACATTGATGCGTACATAAATTACCACGTAATGCTTGAATATAGCTACGTAGCTGCCTGCTATGTATAATACTCTACACATGGTTACTTCTCAATTATAACTGGAAAAGTTAAGGCCGCTGCATCTACATGATATGGGATTGTGAAGATTTTTACTTGTATTAGTTGCAGGTATTGCATACTACATGCAGCAACTTAAAATGCATTCAAAGTTGAATTTTATCAAAATATTTAGAATATTTTAGTTTTCTTGATAAGAGAATCAATCACTGTGCTAACTACATAAACGTGTGGATAAAACAACCAGTCGGCAGTAAAGTAGTGGCTGAAAAGATCATCTTGAGATATGTACGTACTCTTTTCATGCATCATGGCCGATCAAGGCTCATGCAGGTAAGCGTTCTAGTCTATGCATAGAATGAGCAAGTGGATAGAGATAGTGATTTTCTGAAATGTGTCTTGATTTCGTCTGTTCAACATTCTCATCACATGCACATTCATGAAATCTGCAAAAAGGGTACATGATCCAAGAAGCACATGATCCCAGAGAGATATTCCTTGTTCACGAAACACACCAGCCACGTGCATTGCCCGTGTGCTTCTGTTTTTTGCCTTTCTAAATTATATTATATTTTCGAACTCCGAATGCGCTGGTCACCGGGGAAGGTTGTGTGCTCCTCTCAAGGCATTTGCTCCCTATAACTCCTCCATTTCCAAGGCCCCATAAGCATTCCTGTGTGCTCTCTACGTAATTTAACCAATATTATTTCTCAATTGAACCCCACTCTATCCCTATTCCCCCCGCTGTGTGTTTGGCCGCTAGCTTTCTTGATGAAGGCTACGGAGTTAGAAGGTGTTGGTTATGGAGAGAGAATGGAAGCCTAGCGCGGAGATATCACCAAATTGTCCAAGGTGTGGTTCTTCCAATACCAAATTCTGTTATTACAACAATTACAGCTTAAAACAACCAAGGTACTTTTGCAAAGGCTGTCGAAGATATTGGACCAAAGGAGGTTCCCTTCGCAACGTGCCGGTCGGAGGCGGCTGCCGCAAAAACAGAAGAGGTAAGTCCTTATTAAGACTGCCAACTGATGGTGCCCCCTGCAACAAGAGTTGGTCAAGTGACGGTGTTCCTTGTTATGATAATAAAGTGAACGCCTTATCCGACTCCAATACCTCCTCCTCAATGTCTGACGGTTCTCATATCGATTTGGCACTCCTTTTCGCCAACTTTGTGAACAATCAACAACCAGAAAACAAGTCCAGTTTCGAAGTTCCGGAGTTGCCGACGGAGTTTGATCCATCTGGGGAGCTTCCAAGCATATCGAACACGAACATGGAATCAAGTCTTCAGCTACCGGAAGAAAACGGTGTCACTGGATGCTTCACTCACTCCGACTTCTCCACAGAATATCACTTGAGCAACAATGACCAAATATACCATTCTGGATTAGACTATCTAGATAGAGTTCAACAATGTACAGGTAATGAAACAAGTAACTACGCATTGCCACCATTGCCAGGTAATGATTTTTCTTCCCAAGAGATACTGTGGCCGAATTCTCATTCCTCCGTCACTCATGCCTTGCACTTGCAGGCAACCCAAGAGCCACTTCTAGGACCTGAAACTCAAGATCCAAATCTACTGTTTGGTAATTGGAGTCCATTTGATTTGTCTAGTGATGATACTTTCAGTACCAGAACTTGATGCTTTCACTACGCTCATCTGCTATATCAGTTATTTTTTGTTTTTCTTCTAATATTTATGTATAGATCAAAAGAATTGAGAGGAAATAATATATACCAGCATATGAACAAATTATGATTGTTTATGTTCCCCTTTTTTTGTGTGTGATAAAGCAATGAACTCACCAGCAACGCTGGTGAAGTGGACATTCTTGATATATTGTACAGATTTAATTCAATTTAATAATATTTGATTATATCTGATTCAGTCTATCAAAATTTGAAATTTTCAATTCCAGAAAACAAAACTATCTTAGCTTCACATAACTCCATTATATATTATATAGCCATTGGAATTGACAAAGAAAATCCTGGCGTGCTAGCTTCACATGATCACTCCAGCCAGTCAACATTTTTGAATGAATCCTAAATCTTTAAATAATCAAACTCTATGCCTAACCATTTACGGAGAAAAGATTGTATGAAACAGGGATATTATCCCTTTCCAATAGTTTTATGACACATCAACAATTTCATCCTAAATTTCAGGATTTTAATTGTAATTTGATTTTTTTAGGATAAAAATGTTGAAATTAAGAATGAAAATACTGATGTGGCATAAAACTATTGGAAAAGGGACACAAATGACATGGTGTCACTGTTTCATTCAATCCTTTTCCACCATTTACGTATGGTTTCTTTTATTATTAATACATAATGTGATAATATCATAAATGGCCCCTAAGATTTAGAAACTTTTGTCAATTTGGTCTTTCTACTTTAAAATTGTTTAATGTTGTGCCTATACTATCAAATCATTTATTAGGGGTGAGCATTTGTTTGAATCAAGTGAAAAAATTTAAGTTAGTCAAGTAGTTGAATCTTATTTTATAATCTAAACTCAATTTAATTTTTTTTTTCCAAATCAAGCCGAGTGGAATGAAAATCAAGTTGAGCCAAGTCAAATAATTTTTTTAGAGTTAAATTTTAAAAAATAAACATAAATTTGAGACCATATAATAAAAATAATGAAAAAAAACAATATACTTTGTATGATAAATTCGATTTGGTAATTTACATGTTTAAGGGCTTGAATTAATTATTTTCAATTTTTTTAATTTTATATATTTTAAAAATTTTGGAAAATTTTAAACTCGAGCGACACTAGTCGCATTGTTGTTAGGGTTTTAACCTCCTATTTAATTCAAAAAAAAGTCTTAAAAAAGTTATGTTGAATTTTCTTTATAAAAATAAAAATCGTTGGTTAAATGTTTTTTTAAACATTTTAAAGTTTTTTAAACAATGAGATACTATTAGAAAGTAATTGTTTACAATTATAATTTAAAATTATTTTTTTTGAGTGAATTTCAATAATAGGGGCAAAACCCGAACAACAAACACAATTAACGCGACTCGAATTCAAATCACATCGGGGACGGTAAACACCCTTGACCATCAAGCCATCACATGAGCTCTAATTTTAAATTATTTTTTATTTTTTATTTTATATAATCTCATAAAATGAAAATGAAAATAATTAAATTTCATAATTTATTGTTTCATTTTTTAAAAATACTTTTTGAAATTTTTTATTTTTTTAACTAGTACTTAGGTTTATATTTTAAGAATTATATTTATCGGAGTGTAATTTAATATTTTAATATTTTTAGAATAGAATTATATTACATATTTTTAACATAATTTTATTTATTTTAACTTGTGATATTGCTAGTTACAACTGTAAAATACAACACCAGTTGCAACTTGAGAAACATCTGACAAGCTATTGTAATTGATCTTTTATGGTTACCATGTTTTGAAATAAAAATTATTTGGATTTTTTTTTTATACATAATAGAGGAAAAGAACAATGGCAACTGCTTAATTATTTTTGTATAGTTGATTCACCTGCTGTCAGCATGTAAAGTCGATTTAGTTTTTAATGAAGATTTATTGAAAAAATGATATTCAAGTTCTCTTGTTTTTGCATCATTAAACAATGCATCAACTATACTATTTGTCTTTGGATAAATATTGTTGACAAGAAAGTAAGGAGAGAATGAAGACATAGGAAAACCGAAATTTAGAGATCCCATTTGAGCGATCAACAAGCTTGGAAAGAGATGAATTTTGCAACAAAATGGTGGGACTTACCTTATACAATAGTGAGAATTTACTACTCTAACTACACCTACCATAAATTACATATACTTAAATGGAAGCAGAAATGAAACATAAGATTTTCAAGGTAGAAATGTCAAGTGAAAGAGGTGAACTATGAATTCAGTTTATTTCGTGGGTATTTTTTCATTTTATATAAAAAAAATATACACTCAATCATATATAATTTTCAACATATTTATTATTTATATTAAAATTTTATAAATATAATTTTATATAATTTTATTTTTACCCACATCGTGATGTAGCATAATATAATTATATATTAATTAAGCTCAACTCAATTAAAAATTACTAAACATATAATAATTTTATAAAGCAATAAATATTATTTTAAAAGCATTTATATCTTATTTATTACATATCATCTTTTACTTGTTAATTGAATTAGCGTCGTCGGTGGTCTACGGCGTACGTGTGAATTAATCTAATAATGTTGAGCGTCGACATTTATTTATTTATTTAGACGTGGAGGATTGCTGATTACATGAAATGGATGAGAAAAGTCTTTAGACGGCGTCGGTGAGTCTCTGCCTATGGTAGCCTTACACCCTCGCCACGTGCAATTTCTGGCTTCCATCTTGCACCATTACTTGGGGTTAGCATTAGCCGTTGGGATTGACCGTACACACATGTCGTGAAAGCTTGTTCTCCTCTCCTATTATTCTTATTTTTCGATTCAAAAAATATACAATAAATGCAGGTAATTCAAACGATTCGTCTTTATTACGCTGCTAGTTTTTTTTTTCTTTAATTTAATATATGTTAATATCACAATTCACTTGTATATTTTATTAGCAAAATTAATATTTTTTTATTTTTATTTATTTTAAAGTAATTTAATAAAAAAATTTAAATTTAAGAATTAAAAGAGATGAAAAATTAAATAAAACACTAAAATAATTTTTCTATAAAGTTAAAAAGCCAAATAAATCATTATGCCAAAGAAAATGATTTACTTTTAAATTTCAAAATGTTTACTACACACATAGCTAAATTAAGAAAAATGAAAAAAATATTACAAAAAGAAAGTCAAATTAGAATAATAAAAATAATAGGAGCATTTAAAACTCTTAAAATTTAACTAATAACTACAACTAAAAAAGAAAAATTACTTTATGGACCCCATTAATCATATTATTCATAGTCTTTTTTTAATTGTTTAATGACATTTCAGAAAGAAATTTCATGTCACTGACACATAATTTTTGTATTTTTTTACTTTCAATCTTGAACCATAAATCCAAAATCTTGACCCAAACTTTGAACTTTAAACCTTGAACTCAAATCTTAAACCTTTAACTTGAGTTTAGGATTTGAGGATCAAAGTTCGAGTTTGAGTTCAAGATAAGGAGTTTATGGTTCAAGATAAAAAAAGTCAAAATTATGTATCAATAACCTATAAAAAATTACTAAAATGTCATTAAAAATTTGAAAAGTGACCATAAATAATACGGTGGGAATGATTCATAAATAATTTCTCCACTAAAAAAACTATTCAATTAAAAACTGTTTTATTTTTTAAGTTTCAAATTAATTATATAATTATTTTTATAAAAAGTTAACTTTAACATAATTATATAATTATTTTATAAAAAAATAATTTTTCACTTAGAGTATTAAGTATGATATATTCCATTAAAGATAATTACTATATATATTGACAAAGATAAATTATCTAGTCGATCATTTAACTTTTAAGATGTTTTTATTTTGATCATTTAAAAAATCTTTGTAATTTCATCATTTTTATTAGAAAATACTTTGATTTTAGTCAACATTAAATCCTTAAAAATTTATTGATAATGAAATTGAAAGCTTGTTGTGTTTAAAAATATTAAAATAAATAAATTATACGCATAATAGATTGTAACTCATAAATATAAGTATAGCAAATATTAATCATATTATTAAACTCTTTGTTTTCAAAATTGTATGGAAAAATGAAATCATGATTAAGAATGTTTATTGCTCCAAGTGTAATTAGAGTTTGAATCGCACTAATCACATTGTTGTTAAGCTTTGTCTTCTTCTTATAATTCATAAAATAAAAGGCATAATGACAAAATTAGCCCCTAACGTTTGGGTATTTGGTCATTTTGACCCTTATGGTTTTTTTTTGCTCACTTTCATACATAACTTTTTTTGGGTCAATTTAATCATTTTTTAACGGTCATACTGATATGGCCGTTAAGAGACTAACAGTGTAGACGTGATAATTTTTTTTTCACGTGGACTCTTTCACGTATGCAGCTGTTGACGTGACATATAAGACAAAAATATATCACGTCAGCAAAAAAATTAAACTAAAAAACATAAATAAAATTAAAAAAAACAAAAGACCTTAACTAAACCAACACACACCTGCAACAAAAGTAAAAACAAAAAAACAAAAGACCACCACATTAAGTTTTGCAACAATGGTTTCTATTTCGTTTCTTTAATTTGGATTTAGAGTTCTCCTTTTCGTTTTCATACTCTTTTTCTTTCCCTTTCTTTTTCTTATCTCCAACTGCTTTTTCAAGCTGAAGAACAACATCGTTTGAATAAGGAAACTGTGGAGGTTCCCTACCACTTAATTTACAAAAGACTCTTTCAACCGTTTCATTTATCTCCAAACTCATTTCACTGAAGTTTTCTATTTGTTTCTTGGGAAAAAACTCTATTTGTTTCTGGGGAAAATACTTTGTTTGTTTTTCGGAAAAATACTCTGTTTGTTTCTCGGGAAAATACTAAACCCATCTAATTTTTTATCCAGTTTTGCCCTAAACCTTCTCGAGGAACATTGGGTGATCAACAAACACATGATCAACTCCACATTTATAATAATGAAAGAATCGAACGGTCTCGATTTTTTCACCAACTCTTACCTGCAAATTAAGAGCTGATCCTTAAGAATATAATCCAAAGTTGGTTCACTTTTGTTGAATTTAACATAATAAAATAACAACTAATACACTGGTGTCCCATGCATCCATACATCCATTCAACAGAAATGAAGGCAAAATAAGGAGGAGGGAAGGGGAACAGAAAAAAAACCCAGAAAAATTTAATGATAATAATGATTTTAATAATTATATATTTTAAAAAATAATTTTATATTAATTTTAAAATTATTTACTGACGTGACATATAAGACAAAATAATATCATGTTAACAACTGCATACGTGGAAATATCTATGTGGAAGAAAAATCTACCACGTCAACACCATTAATCCTTTAACGACCACGTCAACAATACCATTAAAAAATAATCAATTTAAATCAAAAAAAATTATGTATGAAAATAAGAAAAAAAACCATAAAAATTAAAGTAATCAAACATCAAAATATTAAAAACTAATTTTATCATTATGTCAAAAAAAATAAAATCATGGTAAATGGGATGCGCAATGAATGTGAAAGGATATTTTCCTTTCATTGTACCAGCCAAAAGCCTAAAGAAAACAACTGGTAAAAACAGTGAGCGCTGACCCCCGCCGAAGCCGCCACCGGCCCACCTCTATGACTGCTTCCTGTCTACGCTGGCACCTGATGAGTCGTCAGCGCTTTGCTTTTATGTCTCTGGTAAATGCTTTAATGTTTCTTTATGTTTTTCCCCATGACATTTGATGGGACCAATTCCAAACCTTCAAACTTATTCATCTAGATCATTCTGGTAATTACTCATTAATTCCTTTTTTAAAATGTTTTCTAATTACTAACCCCTATCATGCTTACATATATTTAATGTGTTTACCTACAACATCAAAATAATAACAGGCTGAGTTAAATCATTATTTCATAAAGATAGAATATGTGAAAAAGGAAAGTTAACTAAAATAAAGTACGATTTGTTATCTAAATCTGACCTTCAATATTCTTAAGGTGTTCTTATTAAATTGACGTCCCATAATTTTATTTAAAGAGATAATATATAATTTAATTCTGGATTTATTTATTTGTGTTTAATTGGTCTTTAAATTTTTTGGACTTAGTTAATTCTTAAATTTGTATATATTCCATTAATTAAGTTGATATATCTACACTAATACTATTAGTTTGTCTTAACTTGACACTACTAGGTTGGAGGTGTCATATGGTAAATATAAATTTATACTTAGATTTTTCACATGACATTTTAAAAGGCTATCTTGTGGTACCATCAGATTGGCTTGCAGTGTCACGTCTGCATAAATTAACGGTGTTAGTGAGAAGGTATCAATTTAGTTGACAGAACACAAGTTTAAGGGCCAACTAGGTCCAAAAAAAGTTTTAGGGACCAACTAGGTACAAATGGATAAATTCAAGGGCCAAATGATATATTATCCCATATTTAAAATACATGTTGTGTATATAATAATAAAATTACTACAATCTTTTAAGGAATAATTTATGAATATAAACATTTTTATAGGGATAAAAGTAACATTTAATCCCTAAATTTCGCAACTTTTTTCAATTTACTCTTAAGATGTTTTTGTCCATAGTAGTTTCAAAATTATTGGCAGCTTTTTTAATTTGGTCATTGATCTTGGATTTCATTAAGGTATGATGAAGTGACACTTTTGAGATAATGCCATGCCTTCACATGATTTTTAAATATATATATAATTTTAAAAAATCAAATGATGTTGTGACACAACCTCAAAGATATGTACCTTAATCTAAAACTAATGCGAATAAAAAAGATTTAGAGACCAAGTGGGAAAAAGTACCAAGTTCCAAAACTAAATGTTATTTTATCCCTTTCTATATAACATTTTTTTCTTGAGAATTTTTAATAAGGAATCGTATAAATTCAAAACAAAAAATCATATTGCCAATGAAGCCTCTGAAGTTTGACATTTTAAGAGTTTGATGGTCTGTTAGATTGAATCAATTGGTGTGAAGGAAATGAGTTTTGTATTAATTATTCTAAAAAAAATGGTAAGAAAAGGGAAAAGTATCAACCCTTGATTCTTCTAACAAATGCCTGTTCTCCTCTTAACTAACCACATGAAGGAAATAATTAAATTCTTCTCAACTTTTCTTGTGTTATCATCAGAATGGTACTCTTTAACAACTTGTGAATGATGAAGAAGTATATAATTTAATTTGTAAGGCCACTATGCTTTTTCAAGCAACAATGAAAAGAGACAAATGGATGAATTCACTGATTTGAGTTAATCAACAATTTGTCAATATTGGTGAAGTATGTATGCTATTGAATTTGTAAGGGCAGTAGCTTTTTGCCCATCAATGTAATTGCTTATCAATGAAGAATTATGTACACAAGCACAACAATTATGGGTATAAATACTGGGGGGGAAAACCTAAACTCTTGAATCTATCTAATTTTTTGTCCTTGTGATCAAGCTGGATAAGAAAAGATGAGATTGGTTGGTATGCAAGGAGAGTTCTTCCAGACTCTAGCATGCAATTTGAGCACCTCTCTCGCCTTCTCTTTAGTCTTGGGTGCACAGTCCAGTTGAAGCACCAAGCACAATTTAGCCACCACCCCAAGTTGCTGCATTTCTTGAAGAACCTTACTGGTGGCACAGAACTTGGCAATGGACAGCAAAATCCTCACTGCCCTTTCACTTGCTACCTGTGAAACCCTAAGTATCTTCTTTGAAATAATGGCAAGCCCGGCCCCATGGTTTAGCAGCTCGGACCGGCCTTCCGCGCATCCGCATACTGCGTCCAGCACCGTTAGTATCATCTCGCAAGCCCTTCTCTCCAACGATGAATCAAGAAGCAAGTCTATCAAGACGGGTACGACGCCGGCTTCGGCTGCCTTGATCTTGTTTCTTCCCCATGGACAAATGCTTACCAGCAATTGTAGAGTAGCTTTTGAGGCTTGCTTTGAGATCTGATCATGCAAAACCTGAACTAATTCGATGAATAGTTGGGGTCTGAAGTTGATGAGTTGCATCGGATCAGCTATTTCTGCCATTGATTTCAACAACAATACTGCATAAGCCCGAGACTCATAGCTTCCACGTTGCATTACCCTGGTTAAGGACAAAATAAAATCACCGTTTTTGCCCATAAGATTCTTGAGAGAGGCTTCTGAGAGTTGGAGACCGTAGAGAATGCTTAAAGCTTCATCAATCGCTCTTGTTGAGTCAAACTCGTAATCTAATGATTCTTCGGCGGCTGTAGGGTCGTAATTACAGACAATAGAAGCCAAGAACTCAACCGCGCCGGATGATTCCATGCACCTTTTGTTAGTAGAATTCTCGGCAGAGATTGATTTAAGAGTGTCAAGACACTTGATCTGTTGCTGCGGTGACTTGGCATCGTTGAGAAGCTTGACAATCTGAGCCTTGCTGATGGGTGGCTTTGGGGTCGGGATCCTTTCGATTCCATAGGAAGCGTTTAACATGCACCAAGATTGAAGCAATCTCCTGAGGGTGTGGTTTGGGGTAAGCTCACAATCTGCAATAACTTGCTTTGTAACCGGACATGTGGTGTTCTTCCCTGAAAACAACCACTTCTCGATGCTCTCCCTGTCGTATGTAATCCCAGTGGAAAGCGTGACGGGATCCTTCATGATCTCAAGAGAGATGGGGCAGATGAAAAATGGGGGAACATCAATTTCGTCCATTCTAGAAACCAAACAAGATTAAGCTCAAGAACAAGACAACCCAGACAAGAAAAAGAAGTTAAGAAATTGCTGGAAAGGAGTTGAGAATTGGATCTGAAGCAGTTGAGGATGTAGTTGTGAAATGGGTTGAAGATTTGGATTCAAGAGGGGTTGAGAGAAAGGCTTATATATGAGGAGTGGATAGATATTCAAAACCCGAGAAAGTCAAAACACGGAAAAGGCCGACTTTTCCAAAGGCTCAACCGCAGCAGCAGCACCACCACTTACATTACAGCTCTTGAATTTCGGCACATGATTTTTATTGCTATTAGAAATAGTATTATCCAACACCATCACTTTTGACTCTATCTCTCTCCTTACATTACTTCTAAGGATAAATTACCAAAATAGTATTTTTATTTGTCTCAGGTTATATTTTAATCACTTATATTTGAAATGTTACATTTTAGTCACTTACATTATCATGTTGTAACATTTTAATCACTGAACTATTAATTACTGTTAACAGTGTAACGGTAAGCCGATGTGGAACGTTAAATCATCATTTTAAATAAAAAATTTAGGTTAAATTATACAATTGATCCCTATATTTTTTTTTTCGTTTTGAGCAATTTAATTTCTTCTTTTATGTTTTTTAACTTTCCTTTTCTTTTTCTTTGTTTTCCATTATATTATGCTTCTCCCTCTATTTTTTTCTCTTCTCTATTTCTTTTAACATAGTTTTTCTATGTTTTTCATTTGTTAAAATCGGCTTTATATTTTTATTTTGGTATTGAGTAAGCAAATCAATGTCTTTGGTAGAATTCAGTTTGGTGTTCTATTATATATCGAAGAAGAATCGATATTGATTAATTTAATAGGATTGATTTTATTCATCTTGTAGTGATAAAAAAACGGTCTCTGGATTTACACATAGAGTATGTAATCAAAGATATTTGGCTTTAACAAATAAAAAAATAAAAAGAAAAAAATAAATTTTTCAAAAAAAAATAAAAGTATAGGGACAATTTTAACAAATAGAAAACATAGAAAACTACATTAAAAGAAATAGAGAAGAGACGAAAACAGAAGGAGAAGCAGAAGAGAATGAAAAAAAAAAAGAAAAAAATTTAAAAGAACATAAAAGAAAAGAATTAAATTGTTCAAAATAAAAATATATGGAGACCAATTGTATAATTCAACTTAAAATTTTCATTTAAAATGATAATTTAATGTGCCACATCAACTTACCGTTACACTGTTAACAACAATTAACGACTTAGTGACTAAAACGTAACATTTTAAATATAAGTGACAAAATATAACCTGAAACAAATAAAAATGACTATTTTAATAGTTTACCCAACTTCTAATAAATCTGCATCTACTTAATATATTATTGGGTTTGCTTTTATTTTAAGAAATTAAATTCCATTTCTTAATATTATTAATTGAGTTAGTTAAAATAAAAGATGCGTTGTTCATTGAACTTGATTTTTAAATAAAAAAATAAAAATAAAATTAAGAATCCAAAGAGTAAAATAATGATATAATTATGAATTGTAGTCATCCATTGCCGACAAATTGAAAAGGAGGGAGGACGTCCACCTCTTTTGACCCATCAGGTTCTGTGTGAATATTTATTTCTTATCTTTCAGTTTAATTGGTTAGATATTATCTGGGTGTGATTGATGATGATGATGATGAAGAAGAAGAATCGTAAGATTATTTATTTCCCGTTGGATTAAAATAATGGAAGATCCGAAAGTCAAAATAAACAAATATGTGTGACCAAAGAATATTTCAACATTGCATTATTCAATTGTAGTAAAATTAAGGTTATACTGATGTGATAGTTTTTCTTTAGATTTGCATTTTTCTATTTTAAACATATAGTTCTAAATATAAGTATTAGATCAAAACCAAATGTATTATATTTTTCTAGAAAGCAAATTGAGTCACCTTTGATATAACAATTACAAAGTCAACTTTTAATAACCCATCATTAATATTTTTATTTTCTATAATTTCATTAATTAAGGAAGGATTGTTTATAGTTAAGTTAAAATATGCTTCAAGTCTTTATAGTCTTCACACGTTTAAAATTTAATTTCTTATTATTTTTATTTTAAAAAATTTAATTTTTCGACTTACGACTTCTACTAAATCATTTTTTTTATTTTAAAATATTACACTAATAAATTTAAAAAATTAACAATTTAATAATTATATTTAAATATACATAGGCATACTTTATACATGTATAATTATTTTTATACACTTGATGAACCAAAACTTTGATTTTCCATGCCTTATTGTAAAACATGAAAATAAATTTTAATGGATCCAACCAAACCTTTCTTGAGTTTCACATGTATTTGTTTTAAAGAAAAACTATGTGATAATAATATTTAATTTCAACACATGAAATATAATATGAGAGTCGTCTATTTGTTTACCAATAATATGTTTTAGAAAATCAAAATAATATACGTGGAATTTACACCACTCATTATTCATTAAAATTATAATTTCTCCTCTTGTGTGTGGTCCTAATAATTGCAGCTCCTTGGATAATGAAAATATAGACTCATAAAATAGGGAAAACATAGAAATTATTTATTATTTCTTGATATACAAATAATCAATGGACGAAAGTGCAAAGAGATCCTAATAATAAGAAATTAATATGATTAAAATTGGAAGTTATAAATAAATAAATAAAAGCAGAGCACAGTGCTTGATAAAACCATGGAATGTTGGCCACAAAAATCATCTTATAATTTACCAGTCTAATGAATATCTCATCGTTATCCAAATACTCGCTTGTTTCATTTTCCCTTTGGAAGCGGCCGCCAATAAATCACGTGATGAATGTAGGTAAGTGATTACACGTGAGGGGCCACCCAACTTGAAGCTTATTAGCAGCTAAAACCATAAGGATACAGTTGTGTAGCAGTTGGCAGACGTGTTAAAGCAGTACTTCATTTGCGTCTTTGCCTTTAATGAGTCAAACACTCGTTTCATTACACACAATACAAATCCTGCCCCATCATGCATTTCTTCCTTCTTTTAGGTTGTTACAAGTTAGAAACATGTTCATATATCATCATGATAGAACTGTGTGATTTGAATCACATCATTTATTAAAAACAACAAAATATAGTAACAAAATACAGAGATCTATAGGGGCAAAATAAAATACCTAGATCATGTCGCACAAGTAGAATCTATATAGAATTACACTTTTTATATTTGACATTGATTAGAATAGAGTTTTCAACCTTTAAATAGATACAGTCGAAACTTCTCTTGTATTATTCGATTTTCAATATTAGTGAATTTCTCCTCTTTTAACCATGATTTTTTTTAATTTTTTTTTTTACATAAATTTGTGTGTTTTATTTTTTTGTTCTTATTATTTTGCAATCATTTTATCATTATTATTCACGTGTATTATGAAAAATATAATGTTGAGAAGTTGTTAGAACTTGGAGCAAGTTAATTTATTCTTCAATTTATCAAGCCGACAAAATAACATTAAAGACATTAGTGTAAATTGTTTAATAAGGACATGCATGCATGGATTCTCAATATCAAAATTTTAGGCCGTGTAAAAAATGTGTGCTCAATTGTCAAAGTAAATGATACATTTTCTTAATAATAAAGGCTGTCCCATAACTGTACTTGATGCGAACATGCTTTTCACTCTCAAATTACAAGTTGGATATGGCATAGCATGTTTTGGATATCCTTCTAGGTATTTCTGGTGAGCGGTTGATCAACAATTTAATTTTTTTTATTTATATTTATTTATTAAGTTAAATAAACTGTTAACAAATATGAAATTGATTTTTACGTGTCAGGAAATTGCCCACTTCTCTCGTATTTGAGCTATTGAGTATTAGTAATTTATTTAACAGTTTGAATGGATTGTGTTGATTATTTGGAGGATATTTAGCCCAACAATTAAGATCATATTACCTGGAAAGCTCATATTGAAAATTGGAGCGAATTAAATCACCCCAGACAATCCCTTGCAACATGGACATTTGAATTGGATTGAAACTATATGAGATCAGTTGCCAAGACTCCATGTTTGATTTATTGTTGTATTATTGTTTTAATGGGATTCTTATAGATCTTTTATGTTAGCAAGTCTCGAATAAAAATCTATTTAAGGGAAAGACTTGTATAGGTTTTTATACTGAAAGTTTTTAGCATTTATCTTGTTCAAGTTAAGAAACCTTTCTTAGAACGCAAATTGTTAATAAAATCATTTGTGTTGTAGTTTTACTTGTTGACTTCACAGGGTAAATTTAATGATGATAGTATTGTTCTTCAAGATTCAAAATTAAGAAGAATCATCACGGGTTTGTAATTGATATATAAATAAAATTTGATTTTATTACTCGTAAGTGTAAAATTGTTCAAAAACTAATGTGAATGTATCTAATTATTTGAACCTTTTAGAATACACAAGTAAGAAAATAATAGATACACATTTTTTAATCCGATATATGCATTTTTTTAAAAATAATCTTTAATCACATTATTAATAAAATTAAAATTTAATTATATATTTATTTTTTTTAAATATATTCTTTTTATAACTTAAAAGGTACCAATAGTATTAAAACATTGATATTCATATCATTATTTTAAAGAAAAATATTTTCTAAAATTTTATAATTTTGAAATTTTATCTTGAATGAATCTAAACATTTCAAACGATCATATCTTTTGATTCATTTTGGACTTAACTTTTAATTGATTTTTATTAATTTTTAATTTTTAACTTTATTTAATAGTTTTATATATTTTAATAAGATTTGTCGAAACCATTTCGGAAACAAGTTTCGAAAATTATTTTATAAATTTGGAACATGGGAGTCGCCACCAATATTTGATTTAAGTGTGATTGGATCACCTAAAATATCTAAATTTGATTTTTTTTTTAAAAACATTTGGTCCTTAAAATCCAGAAAAAGCAGGTTCGGGAGTCGGTTACGCATAAGGAAGTGGTTAGCACCCTTACACGCCTAAAATTGGTACCTAGTCGATTATTTAGTGTCTTAATTGTTGAAAACCGAAGATTCGAGTAGAAATTTAAAATGCCGTTCATGTTAAAACAAGATATTCAATTATTTAAATTCGAAGCAAAATCACGGCCAATACGTTAAGGCACGATTTTGAATCGTAAATAAAAGAATATCGAATGATTATAATTTTTTGAATAATATATTCGATTATTAAGGTTCAAAGAAAAGATCATGCTCAATACATTAGAGCACAATCTCTCAAGTCCCATTTTAATAAGAGAATACATTTTTTAACTTGAAATAATTTATGTATCTTTAATAAAAGGACTGGTAGAGACGTATAATTTTGTAAATGAAATAACCATTATCGACTTTAATATTCAATTATTCAAGTTGAAAAAAAGATTACGCCCAACACGTTAAGGTACGATCTCTCAATTTCCCTTGAACAAAAGAGAATCGCTTTTTAAATCAAAACGATTTGCATGTAAAAAATGACACGCATTTGAAAAAATCTATTTTGTAAAAAGACAAGTAGCATGAATGATTTTACGAATAGCAATTATCGATTTTGAGTAAGATATTCAATTATTTAGGTTAGAAGCAAAACCACACCTAATGCATTAAGACACGATTTCGAATCTCCTAGAATAAAAGAACATCAAACAATTATAACTCTTGAGTAACATATTTGATCATTTTGAAGAAAACATTACACTCAATACATTAGAGCATAATCTCTCAAATCTCCTTAAATAAAAGAGCATAACTTTTAAACGACATAATTTGTATGTTCAAAAATGATATACGGTTTTTCACTTTTTTGAAAGCAAAATCATGAAAGACGAGTGAAACACACGATGTTGAAATGATCATTATCGATTTTAAAGAGGTTATTCGGTTTAGAAAAAAAATTCTTTAAAGAGATCACACTTAGCGCGTTAAGGTGCAATTCTTTGGAGCTTTCGTGGAAAGGTGATATCTCAATTTTCAGAACAGAAATTCATCCAAACATGAAAATAATCTCAAAAGCTACATGAGCTTAATTGGTAATTCGAAATTATCGATCTAATGCTGAATGATAAATCGATATCACATACCAAGATGAAACGACCGATAATTAGGAAGTAACCACACGTTATCAAGAAAATAATGCTTAAAACAAGTACACGTAATGGACATGTAATGATAATATATATTTTACACAATATGTGATATAATATAAAAGATAAAATAAATAATAAAACTTGTACATGTATGACTAAAAAAACGAAAATTGAAACTAAAAAGGTAGTTAAAAAAAACGTTATTGTTATTATTACATTTTATTAGAAAGAAAATTTTATAGTTTAAAAATTTGAAAAGAAAGCTTGACGGCGACAAAATCTTCTACATTTATTAATGATTTGGGTTTAAAAAAAATTACCTTTAAAAACGTAAAAGGGCTAAAGATGAAATAAATGAGTTAATGATTGAATAAAGAAAATGACAGTTCAAGAGTTCAAATGAAATAGAGTTCAAATGACATTTATTAATGAACAGGTTTTAATTTCAATATTAAAAAATGCAGGGGCCCCATGGAAAATTTCCCAAAAATTCGGACACGCGTCCGTCACAGAGGTCACTGGTCAGAGGACTAGTTTGAAAAAAGCAAAGCGAAATTCAGGGCATGTTTTAAAATAAATTAAAATGAATTAAAGCGCAAAATAAGGCAATATTGGAATGGTTTTAGGAAATAGGGGGTTGGAGAGATAAATATCCCATCAACCAGAAACACGAGGGTTAGAGCTGATGGGTCGGGGTTGAGGGTGGAACGACGTCGTTTCAAGGGTTGAGCGTCAAACCCTGAAACGGCGTCGTTTAGCTTCTTTATTTATGTCAAATTTCATAAAAAAGAAAATTTTCATTGCCCTTTAAAAAAAAGCAAAGTTACTCCCATTTTTCTCTGAAGATCTATCCCTCTCCGACGTTCGCTGTTCCTTTACTCAGCCTCGGCGCTACCGCTTTTCCTCCACTCACGCCACTACGCGCAGTGGCCAGGTAATGACCTTGCTTTCCTCCTTTCTTTCTTTATTTTAAAAAAAAAAAAGATTTTTCAGATCTGGGCATGAAAGTACCAGATTCAAAACTAAAAACCCAAAAAGTCTTGATCTTGGTTACCCTTTCTAAGCAAGATCGATCTGAGAGTTCGAACACCCTAAAAAGATTGATTCCTTCTCCTCTTATATTAAAAAAATCTATTTTGTTTATTTATTATTATTACCCATTGTTAGTTTTCCTTATACTTCGAAGATGGATCTGAAAAAGAGTTTTGTTTATTCATTATATGTATATACACATTTTAAACAACTCATGCAGACCCTTAGGGGTTTTCGAATGGATTCATTTGGAAGCCCCTCTTTACGCTCCTTTTTTATTTTAAAACCTTTTTTAATTTTATTCTATAAAAATATATGTATTTCCCGAAATAAAATGAAATAAAAATAATACCTTTGAAGAAAAGAACTCTGGGATTCCTACGCTTGAATCTGCGTTATTTCTTTCTCTTTGATTTTGTGAATATTTTGTATTGATTGTGTATTCGTGCTGATATTGCGTAAAAAATTATGTTACAAAGATGATGGCTTTTATAGCCAAAACGAATTACATACAAAACAAACTGTTCTTTTCGCCCTGTTTCGTTTCTGTCTTGCTGTTGCTGCTGTGTTTTCTTTTTGCAGGTATCATTAGAAGAGTGGTCTTCTGTGGTCAACGCCGGCCATGGTGGTTGTACCATGGCCATTTTGGTGCAACGGTGGCAACAGAGTTTCTTGGGCAGAGGAACGGCCTTGGGGCAGTAGAGGAGTCTCGGGAGCCGAAATGTCTCGGGGCAGTGAAACGCTTTGGGAGCTGAGCGGTCAAAGGTCAGCCACATGGCTGACGTTGCAGATGACGTGGCATACTGACGTGGCAATGTGGCAAAACCTGATCTAGGATTTCAAAGTTTTTCAATGCATTAGGGCTTGTTGTAGTGGGTTGTAAATGGGTCTTGGGTTTTGAATTTGAGCTTGCAATGTAATTTGGATTGTAGATGAACATTTAAAATTAATTTAGAATTTAATTTTTGGTTTTTATTATTTAAATTTAGAATAAATTTAAATTTAAATTTTTAAACAAATTTAAACTTAAAAATAAATTTAAATTTAAAATCAATTCAAAGTGGGTTTAGTTTGGGCTCAGGCAAAATTGGATTTCTCCAGTTGTCTTTTTTTGCTTATTGTCGTGTAACGGAAATGGAGTATAAATTAAAATAAGATCAATTTTGTTCAATTTTGTCGATCCTTGGCCTCGTCATTGACTATTTCAATCGTATTGCGTCTGTCGTCTCATTATGCTCCAAGGTAAATCCAAGATTGTTGACTTTGTTATTGCAATTACCCTCTATTCATTGTAATTTCAAAAAGATTGAGATTCGTTATCTAGCTTTGCCGCAACTTCAGGAAGATAAGCTTTAATGTCGAAGTTTCATCTTGCTCTTACTGCAACTTCAGAGAGATGAAGACGTGTTGTTTTGATCTGATCTACCGTAGCTCATGGTAGAAGACTCTCATTATGGCTCAAATCTACCCTTGGTATGAGATTGGCTATAATGTCTTCGTGGTACTAGATTCGCCGTTGCGGCTTAAATTTTTTCCTTCGTGCTTTCGTGATGTAAGGTTCGCCATTGCGACTCAAACCTTTGCCTTCATATCTTCGCGGTACTGGATTTGCCGCTGCGGCTTAAATCTTTCCCTACGTATCTTTATGGTTCTGGATTTGTCGTTGCGACTTAAATCTTTCCCAGCATATCTTCGTGGTACTGGATTCGCCATTGCGGCTTAAATCTTTTCCTTCATGTTTTTGAGGTACATGGTCCGCCGTTGCGACTTATACCTTTCCCTTTAGTATATTTGTGGTACTGGATATGCCATTGCGGTCTTAGATCTTTCCCTTCATGTTTCTGAGGTACACGGTCCGCCGTTGCGACTTAGACCTTTCCCTTTAGTATCTTTGTGGTACTAGATCCGTCATTGCGGTTTTAGATCTTTCCCTTCATGTTTCTGAGGTACACGGTCCGCCATTGTGACTTAGACTTTTCCCTTTAATATCTTTGCGGTACTGGATCCACCATTGCAGTCTTAGATCTTTCCCTTTTGTATCTTTTGTACTGGATTCGTCATTGCGATCTTAGATCTTTCCCTTCATGTTTCTAAGGTACATGGTCCGCCATTGCGACTTAGACCTTTCCCTTTTGTATCTTTGCGGTACTGGATCCGCCATTGCTGTCTTAGATCTTTCCCTTTATGCTTCTAAGGTACAAGGTTCGCCGTTGTGACTTAAACCTTTTCCCTTCAAATCTTCGTTTTTCTTAGCTCATTTCGCCATTTCGCGGTAATGAAACCTGTAAAATATACTTTTAATGGGTCTTTATGTAGACCAAATTATTAGGATGCCATGATCAGGATGAATCAAATGCTCCTAAGCAGATGAGTATGAATGTAAAAATGTCGTTTTTGAGAAATGATTTTATTTTTAGTCCTTAGCTGACATCGTTCGTCGTTTATTTAAGTCCTATCACTGATGTGTTATCATGTTTTGTGTATGTGTCTTTGTTGTGAAACCTAAAGAGGTAGTCGTAATTTGGACTATTTGTTTTGAGATCCTTCTAACCCTTGGGTTTGGTTATTTCCAACTAGTGGTCATGTTTCGGGTTCCTATATTATTTAAAAATTTTCCAGAATAGTATGTAGAAATCCTTTTATTCCTTATATCGTTTAGACCACTAACCGTCATTTCAATGCAAAAATGCTTGCGTAGGGTTGTAAGGTGGATAAAATTGAATTTTATTGGAGGCAATGCTCGCATGAATGAAAGGATTAAGAATCATTAGTCCACTGGCTGTTAGTTCAATGCAAATGTACTTGAACATGGCTGTGAGATGGATGAAATTAAATTTGATTGAAGGTAAAGCCTGTATGAATGAAAAGGTCATTGATTGATTAATCATTATTTTGATGCAGAAATGCTTGAACATGATCACAAGGTGAATAAAATTGAATTTCATGGAGGCAAAGCTCATAAAAAAGGATAAAAAATGACCTGTATTGGTCAAAAGTTACAAAATATAAGGTGAATAAAAAATAGAGTTAGGTGCCCCAGATATCAAAGTATGAGCTTAAATGAGCAAACTTGATGAGGGCTATTCTGAGTTTGACATGTGTCCATGAAACTTGGAGTACTTTGTCAATGCCTCAAGGTGTAAAGTTTCTCCACCTTGCTAATTTTAAGAGAGAAGGCCACTTCATGCGTCTTTCTTTTATTCAAAATTGAACCGCCCTTTCAGGTTTTCAACTCAAATCTCTTTAGGTTTCGAGATGCTCTTTATTGGTTTTCACCTCGACCTCTCCTTTTTCTTTTTCTTTTTTCCTCATTTTTCTTTTTTTTTGGGTAAAATCTGAGCTCATGAGATTAGACAGGTCTTTCCCGTTTATTTCGGTTAAAATCAAAGCTTCTCTCCAAGGTTTTTATTTATCTTATAAGGCCCTTTCAAATTTGGCCTCCAATTTCCTTGGAAGTCTGCTTATAAGCAAAATCCTTTTTAAAATCAGAACTCCCTTGTAGAATTCTTTAAAGTGGATCTTCTTTTGTCGTAAGCCCTTATCACCTGATCGTGGCAGATGCCTTTAGTATCTTTTGTCCAGTCAAGTTTAACTGACTGCACCTTGATTGGATCCAATATGCTTTATCAGTTTTAACCAATTTTGGAAGGGAGGAAACTTGACTCCAATGGGCGAAAATGCTTCTATTTTGCAAATCATCGAGAAAGATGTTGCCCCAGCAAAATCTTGGTTGATGTTCAAGAAAGCAAATGATAACTTCTCATGCCCATCTTTATAGGTCTTTGCTACTTCAAAATGATTTTTTTTTTATGTTCTTATTGGTCACCTCCAATGCCCTATTCTTTTTGGCGATGTGGTGCTGAGTTGTGATACTTATTCTTGAATTGACTGTAGACCTTTGCTATCGTGCCATTTGGTGAAGTAATGAATCGATGTCCCTTGGAAACTTTTGATGAATTTGGCTCGATGACGTCCATGCCTCACATGAAAAGAAGCCATGACGTGAAGGAGATGTATAGATTTTTCAAGACGCCCTTTGCGGGTTTTCATCTTGACTTTCTTTTTTTTTCCTCTTTCTTTTCTTCTCTTTTTTTATTATTATTTTTTGTATTTTGGGTTTTGAAATGCCCTTTGCAGATTTTTTTCTTTGACCCCTCTTTCTCGTTTTTTTTATTATAACACATCGAGCCTTAATTTTTGAAGCTTCTTTTGAATTGGATTGCATTCTTCCTTTGTGAGAGCCTGTGTATCACAACATCAGTTTCTTAACCCGATCATGCTTTGATAGGACCATGAAAGACCTTTCTTGAAATAGCTTTACGGGATCTCGCTTTATTTTTGGAGAGATACATGTCCTAGTTTTCACCTTTTTATCTCCTTTTCATCTTCATTTCCAAACTCGCAATTTCTGCTGATTCTTTGTGAGGTAATATTTGATCATTGTCTTGCTCGAACATCCGTAGCAAATCTGGAGACAAGTTACATCCTTGATTATCTTCGAAGTCTTTAAGTTTTTCTGGACACGTGTCCTTTTCAAAAGGGCTTTGAGTCAACAGCAGTGTCGCTCGTATCCTTGATATCAAGGGACCCGGTATAGAAACAAAACGGGATTCAAAGAAAAATTGACTTAAAGAATGGTTAATGGTGGTATGAATGAATGAAAAGAATGGTAAGGTGTTTATCAAATGGGACAAAGCAATGCATCTTTTTTTATTGAAATAACAAATGGTGATCATGTGCCCTTTATAAAAGGATCCCTATTACTCTCGGGCTTAGAGTGATAAGTGTATTCTGAATATTCTCCTGGAAAAGTCCTAAAAATTACAGGAAGCTCCTCCACAATCTAGCTATCCGAAACACTTCTCAGGGCGTGGGGATGAACTCTCGATGGGTTCCACTTTCCACATGACTTTTGCCCAAATTTTTAAAATTCCTTATCTTGACTTATCATGTTTTCTCTCAATTTTCAATTAAGGTTGGTGACTCTTTCTCACACGAATGTTTCTGGTATATGGGATCTTATTAAAAATTAATGCATGAAGTGCAATGATGAAATGCATGCAACAAAGTATTGATTCTTGATTCTATTCCATTAGACAACTTTACTAGAAAACAAATTTCTATACATAAGGCAAATACATGAATGGTCGTCCCTTAATGCTCAAAGTCCTAATCTTCCAAGTTAGTTTTACTCTTCAGTTTGACCCTGATTTCAAATTCAAAGTATCAGTTTTGAATGACTAAAGTCTACAAGTGGTTAATCATTTCTCACATTTGGGTCAAATCTTTGCTTGCGACATGACCCCTATCTTAGACTTGCCCCTAAGCGTGTTGAAATCATTTCTCGTTTACTTCCAATTTCCTTTAGTGATATCATTTTGTTTTTGGACAGCCATAAATTCCTTCAACAGAGAATAGTCCTCAGAGAATACTAGACAAATGCACAAATATACCATTTCTCAAAAATACGCAGATCTTGGTGGAGCGGGTCGAGCCACTGATCGGGTCGGCCAAATCGACGTTGTTTTGGGGCTAAAACTTAGCCCTTAAAACGACGCCGTTTTGGAAGCTTATAAATAGCTCAAATTAAGTTTTTTTTTCATTTCTTTCTTTCTTTTTTCAAAAAAAACCCAAGAATCTCTCTATTCTCTCTCTGGGGGGTTCAAGGCCAACCAAGTTTCAGTCCTTACCCAGCCGTAACCTCCATCGGGCCGATCGCCATCCGAGCGTCCTTCGGTTCACGCGCGGCTGCACGTCGCGTCCGTCAATATCCCACGCCCCCCATCGCTACTCCGCCATCACTGGTCATCGTTAACCGTCACCGTCGACAGCCGCCGAAAGGTAAAACACTTCTTTTTTGTACTCTTTTAAACATGTTGGTCTGGATTTGATAGATCTAAAGTGTTGCTTTCGAAAATTTGCTTCTTTTGCTTCCATTTCAAAAAAAACCAGATCTGGAATGAAAGATCCAGATCTGAGATGTTTTGAAAACCTTATTCTTTGTTAAAATCCCATTGTTATGCCTTATTATTATTATTCATTGTTGGCATATACGTCTTGATCGGCCGGATTCGAGGCGATGAGGACGGCGAGGCTTAGCAATGCAACGTTGACGGGGCCACGAGAGGATTCCGTCCACCGATCCGGGGTGGCCGATCAGAAACAGTGAGTCCTTTCGGTTTCCTTTTATTTATTAATATTATTAATACTTATTATCATTATTAAATATATTTAATATGCACTTAATGCATGTTTGAGGAAAAAGATAAATGAAATTAATAATAAGTAATGATTTAATATATATATATATATATATATATATGTTTAAAACGTTTGAAATAATTAAAAACCATAAATGACAATAGTGCCATGTTTAATACGTATATTAATACATGTTTAGAAATAATAGACGATTTTAATAAAGTAGTAAATGAGCAAATTAATATTCCAAAACAATAACAGTTTCGAAAACTGAATAGCCAATCATCAATAGACATTTATTGAAGCTAATGTACCTTGCACTGGCTCTTTGAATGCTTGGGATCTACTTTTTTTGATATGGATTGCTTCGAATATTCAATGATTAAAAAAACACTCTTGTTGTATTGATCACGAATGTTTTTAACAGGAAGTTCGTAACCCTCTTACAGAAAGTCCACCTATTACCAATTTTCGAAACTGGTTTTATAGCTTATAAAACCATCATTACAAACTGTTTTTTTTCATTTTAAATCTTGTCTTTTTTTTGCTTTTGTAGATTCGGCTCAGTGACGATGGCAAAGCAGGTTGAAGTTGGTGGTGGCAGAGCAATTTGAAGCTAGTGATGACACTGTTGATGATGTGGCATGTCCTGGTTGGCTGGGATGGAAGGTGGCTGGTAGCAATTTACTATCATGCTTTGACTTGTGAATTTGGACCAGAGATGCAATTTGAGTTTGGGGTGTAATGGGTTTGTTTGGGTTAGTTTGAAATTGGGTCCCAATTTGGGTTTAGTTTGTAATTTAAACTTTGTAATTTAGACATTATTCAAATAAATTTAAATTTAAATTTATGATAAATTTAAATTTTCAATTTAAATAAAAATCATTTTAGTCATCATTTTTTTAACTCTTAAATTTTTTGTTAAATCACCTCAAAATAAATAAAAAATTAATTTTTTTTTATTTTATTGACATTGCATACACATAAATTATCACGTGGATAACATGTTAGTATTTAATTATTTTTAAAATTTTAAAATAAAAAAATTTAAAAAAAACTATTTTTGAAAACAACATAATGGGTGTATGCCATATATCAGCATGAACCTTCATATAGGTATAGATATGATGGGTTAAAAACAAAATTATATAGAAGTCAACTCACTAAGTTTGTGCAAGATGGCAACAAAAATTGAGTGGTATAAATTGCTCATTCAGGATGCTTTGAACTTTATTTTGGAATTACTCGTAAAATATCTATATTTTGGAGTCTTAAATCAGATTTTAGCTTTCAGAAAATTGTGCCACCTTCATCCATCTTCAGTTGTCAAAGTCTACCATCCATGCATATATAAAAGAAGTATAATTTAGGGAAAAAAAAGTTGAGATTGACATTTAAAAAAAAAATTAATTTTTATTGTTTTCTCGCAAAAACTAAATTGTTATCGGTACCAATTTAATAATAAATATAAGAAATAATTTAATAATAAATTTTTAATTTAGATTATTTATAATTTATAAAATTTTAAATTAATGATGATAAAATTATACTTTGGCTCCTAAAAAAATGATAAAAAATTGATTTAACTCTTTAAAAATTATAAAGATATAGATTATTAAAATGATGAAATTGTATTTTTACTATCGCAAAAATATACAATTTAAATTCGGTCCCAAAAAATTTTTCAAACTCCGCCACTAATCGAAATTGTCTTGAAATGATTGTTATTACAATAATAAAAATTATGAGTTTAAATATACTTAGATACATATTATCCTCTAATTTAAAGAAAATAGAAAAATTGTAAAGAAACATTTGAGTTTGAATTTACTTTTAAAAAAATTGTTAGGTAAGACCGTGTTATGTCAAGTATTTTTCATTTCCCTCGTCTCATCTAGAGGTGTTTATGGGTTGGGTCGGACCGTGTTCGGACTGAGTCTAAGTATGATATTAACATATTTTATATTTGCCTAAGTTCGATCTGACTTGAAATTTGAACCTAAAATTTTACCCAAATCCACTTATATTTGTAAAAGATTAGCTTAAGCCCATTTTAAACCCACCCATATTATTTTTTATTTTTTTTTAAAATATTTATTTTATTTTATTTTAATATTTAAGAATTTTATATATTTTTTATTTATTAAATTTTTTTATATAATCATCTTAACATTAATTTAATATTTATATTAGAGTATTATTATATATTTAATATCTGTTTATTTTTTTAATGTATTCTATTTATATAATATATAAAAATAACATAATATAAAGTATTATAAACTTAAAACGAGTCGGGTTAGACTGAGCTGAGTTCGGGCTTAAACATTCAAATACGAGTCGAGCCCATATTTTAAATGGGCCTAATTTTTTTGCTCAAAACTATTTTTGGACCTAATATTTTTACTCAAATCTTCTTAAATTTTAAACAGATCTTCAGGTCTAGTTGGGTAGCTCAATCCATGAATAGGTCTAGTTCCGTCCCTACACCAAAACATCCACCCTTTTCTAGTTTTTTGTTTCCTTCCTCCGTTTCTAACCAGAATCTCTGCCGTTATGAATAAAAAAACAACTATTGCTCCTTTTACATGTTCATATTTGTTGTAAAAAGATACAGAAGCAAACGCTGGCCTAAAGCCAAATTTCCACGATTCTGCAATGACCTCGTTTGGTAAATACCGATAGAATGTAAAAAGATGTTTTGTAGATTGAACGTGAAGAATGGTAAACACCAACTCACCATCTTCTCCTTACTTCTTGGAGACAACCATTCATTTCAGATTTAAGACTGATGATACATTTAGTAATATACCAATTTTTTTCTCCTCAAACCAAAGACAAGTGTCGTCGATGCCACATAACCGTCTAAACTCTTCTTTGGTTGACGTTGCTAATACCAAAGTCTTGGCGATATATACTTGATTACTTGTGGAAACACCATTAATGATGTTGATGGAAGCCATGATAATCCTTAAGTCACTGAACACTCAACATGCTTGATAACCATATTCAATTTTGACCAGAAATGGTGGTGAAAGTACTTAGTTCACTAAACAAGCATTTGTGGTTTTTATTATTGACAATGAAATATTTTTCACAAATAACCCAAGTCATCAACAATCATGGCAACTCCAGAAAAAAAGGGAAAAAATGAGGCAGGTTTGGTGAAAGGAGATGAAGTGTTAAGGTGTAAAAAGATCTTACTTCGCAGCGAAGATGCTGGTTAGAAATGAAGGAAACAGAAAAAACTAGAAAGTGGCGCATGGTTTGGTGTAGGCATGGGACGAGGGCTGAGGTGTACAAACCTAATAATAGGATTTTAGATTACATTCCATAATAGAATTACGAAAATATTAAAATATGAAATTATGAGTGAGATCGTGAGATAAACTTATTTGATTTATTTAATTAGAATGTGATTGATTAATGAAATGTAATATTATCTATATTAAATTTTATTATTTTTTTGTTATAATTTTTTTTACAAGTTCACTTCTTTCAACATTGTTTAGTCTCAAATTTTTATAATATTAAAATATTTAATAAATTTATTTTATCATATGATATTTTTAAGGATCATATCAATTCAATTGAATCACCACTAAACATAATTATGAAATTTTATTTATATGGTTTGTCAATAAAATAAAGCATGGGTACGTTGGAGTCAGTCCGTGAGAATGCCACCCAGATTTTCACGTTTCATAGGGTCACTCCCACATTTCCACATTTTTTCGCCCACCGCTTTCACATTTTGTATGTATGATAGTGGGAAGTATAGTTGATCTTTTTCTATGGGGAATCACCATTATAAATATCAACTAACATAAAATCTTAAGCACCGAAAAATCAAAAAAAAAAAAATTATCATCTAATGAGATTTTTGAGTGCTTAGAAAATCTTAACGCTTATCTAATAAACTGTAAATACAAATAAATCAAACAATTTTGCAAAAATAAATCAGCTCCAAAATTCAACTTTCTCAGCAGGCCATGAACTTGCATTTCTTCCTTCAATAAACCCAATCGAGAGCAGACTTTAAGCACCAAAGAAAACGAGAATTTATCAAAACCAACCCGTTCTCAAACATCAAAGAAAATTCAAGTCAACTTACCTAAAAAATAAAGAAGCATTGAAAAATACCAAAGAAACAACCCATAAATTAAAATGGAAAAAAGATATAATTTTTATGAAGCAAATCAATCGCTAGATACATTGTACCAAGCAATTAGTTTTCACCAGAAAAGGGATTTACTTTTGAGTAATGGCAGAAACAAAGAAGAAAAGAAAAGGGGACAGGCTGAATGTCCTAAAATTGGGAGGAAAGTTTTAGAGATTTTGGTTTTAACTTTGAGAGAAAAAAGAGAAGGAAAAAATATTTTAATTTTTGTCTTTAAATACAATAAAAAAGATTCTATTAATAAATATAATAAAAAGATAAGGTAATTTTGTCCTAAAATTTAGATTTTACTCGTTATTTTAGATTGTCTACAAAAAGATCATAATAAAATTATAATTTATATAACGAAATGACCGAAATATTAAAATTTAAATATTGTAGTCTCATTCTAAAATATAAAATTTTTGGCCATAATGTTATATTCCTTAAATGAAATAAAAAAATTGGAGTTGAATGGTTTAATGATTGATTGGTTATTATTAGCCTTTCTATATTGGGGTGGTTAAATTTTCTCATTTGGGAAATTGGTGCGCCCACAACCATCCACCTTACCCAATACATTACCTTTTGGTGCTAGTAAAAATTTCACACCAGTCTTTGTATTATACGTTGATTTCATTTCGATTTTTTTATTGAAAAAATAAATAAATTGATTTCTATAGATTAGATTAATCAATAAATAGTTTCTCTATTAATATTTTGGCATTAAATGTTTATTTTGATGTATTAGAATTGTGTGATCCGAATCTCATAACTTGTTAAAGAAATAAAATACAGTGACAAAATAAGGATATGCGTTAGAGTTGTGTGACCCGAATCCCATCACTTATTAAATAAATAAATATCATGTCACAAGTAGGATTCATATAGAACTACACTTCTTTGACATTAATTAGAATAAGATTTTTCAACCTTTAAATAAGTTTAGTCGAAACTCTTCTTGTCAGGGGAGAAACCAAGAAAATTTTTTCAGGGGCTGAAATTTAATTTTTTATATCTTTATTATTTTTAAGGGGGTTAAAGTGTAATTTTACCTTTACTAATTTAAAATTTTTAAAATTGTAAAGGGTTAAAATGGAAAAAAAATCCCATTTTAAGGGAGTCGGCCCCCTGTATCTGTCCCTGCTTCTTGTATCATTCAGTTTTCAACATTAGTGAATTTCTTCTCCTCTACCCGTGATTTTTTCCGAAAGAGTGTTCCACATAAAATCTGTGTATTTTATTTTATTTTATTATTATTTTGCGATCGTTCTATTTCCATTATCAACATTTATTATAACATGGTGTTTTATGTATAAGAAATAACAACAAATTTAATCCTTAACCTGTACACATTTATTCAATTTGATACTTACTTTTTTTATTTAAAGATATTCCATTTTAATCATTATTAATAAAATCAAGGGAAAATATTTACTTGTGAAGAATTTATTAAAGTAATAGGAAAAATTAAGCAGAGGAAGGAGGCAACAATTTTATTTTATTTACCTTTATTATATAGACTAATACCTTAGACGAATATAAAATAATATTTTATCTTGATATTTTTGTAACTTTTTAATATATATGAGAAAATAATTCTCACTTTTGTATAATGAGAATCACATTGTCGTGATCACAAGAAAATAACTTTAAAAAAATTTTAAATTTCAAATAAAGTAGATAAAATTTGACATACCAAATTAAGAATCTTGATTAAAAGATGAAAAACAAGTGGCAAAATTAATCACTCTATAATATTTGCAATTAATGAACAAATTTTGATTCCATCACAAAAGAAAAAATCAACCACCCCCCTTTTTTTAGGGAAATCGACAAAGCTTAAAAGACAATAATATTATATTTAGTGTAAAACAAATGACTTACTGGCAACCAGTAGTCAAAATTGTGTATGCAAACAAATTCAATTATGAAATGAGCATAGAAATAATTGTGATTATTGGTTGTGGATATGAATTACATAGTATGAAGCAATAGAAGTAAGATTATTTAATATACCTGGTGAAGACAGTTTTGTCGATGCAAGGGAACTTGAGCCAATCGTCGGAATGTGATCTAAGTATTTCCATAGTTTTTTCCTTTAAATAGGTTGCACAATCGAGTTGGAGCAACATGCAAAGCTTTGTTACAGTTCCAACCTCCAACATTTCATGAACAACCCAACTGGTGGCTGAGAACTTGCTTATCAACGAAAGAATCAGCACTGCTCGATCATCGGCCGCCGGTGAAACTCTCATGATCCTCTTTGTCACAACGGCGATGCCGCATTTATGCCGGAGAAACTCTGCTCCTCTCCATCAGCACAAGAACACAGATGGAAGAGTATACCCAGAATAAGCTCGGTGGTTCTCTTTTCGGGTGATCCTAATTCAAGCTCGATCAGCGCGGAAACTGCTCCCGATTCAACCATCATTAGCCGATTTCTTCCCCAGGGGCAAGCGTCTAAAAGAACATGCAAAGCTGAATTGATTCCCTGTTGACTCATCCTGGTTGTGCATTGTTTCAAAAATCCGACAATCATCTCGAAGAACTTGGGTTCTAATCTTTCGAGAACAACCGAACTTGCTGTTTCAATGATGGATTTCAATGCTGAAACCGCTTGGGATTTAACCATAACCTGGGTTTTGAATTCACTTCCTAATACCCAGATCAATGATTTGATAATCTGGTCATTTTGTTTGTGTAACACCTTTGCTTCAGCCGATGGAATTCGAATTAAGAAAAGGACGCTTAGGGCTTCCTCTAGGCCACTAACACAGTCTTCCTTGAAACAATTTACAATAAACGACAGCATAGCTTTAGGCACCCCAGCTTCCACCATGTATTTCCTGTTTCTTTCATTCTTGGCCGCCAACAAATCCAATTCCTTCAAAGCTTTCATCTTGGAATCAGGATGCTGAAGCTCTTTGATGAGTTTAAGGAAATGGAACTTATCAATGGAAGGTTTAGGGGTAGGAATCCGGTCAACACCAAGCGAAGCATTCTCGTTGCACCAGGCTTGGATCAACCGACGCAGCGTATGGTTAGGAGTTAAATCGGAGACCGTAGGCAAAGGTTGCTGGGTGACCGGACAGTTGGTGCTTCTGCCTTTGAGTAGCCATTGCTCGATGCTCTCTCGATCATAGGTGATGCCAGTTATGGCGGTCACTGGGTCTCTCATGATTTGCAAAGATATGGGACAGATGAAATACTTGGGGACTTCAACATCAATATCTTCCATAAAATATACTTTTGGCAAAACAATAAATGTTCCTAAAGATTGATTGAAGAAAAAAGAAAAACACAGGTTAGCGTAGGAGAAAGGAAGAAGCTGAAAATTTGGAAGTAATATGGGAGAGGCAAAAGTATGGAATGGGGAAGGAAATAGCTAATTATTTACACTGACATGAACCTCCTATGAGGAGCGCATTATCCAGATGATCGTGCACCGCTCGCAATGCTTCAGCTTGAAAATTAACAGACCTAAGGGGCGACTCAGGCCGAATGTGGAGGGTTTAGTTTTTGAGTGGTAAAAGAATGCGGCTCAATTTATTGACAAAATTGGAAAGAAAGAAAAAGCGGGAATTGATTGGTTGTCTCATCCTGGTCAGCTTGAATTCTCTCGAATCATGAGTCACCACCTCCTATTAAATTCATTCCAACCACACGGTTGATTGGTCAAAGGAAGAAAATTTATGTCTTTTGCACATATATTAAAGTGACATAAAACTATTTGGAATAAATCTTCAACAGGTCCTTCTACTATACCCTCACTCGCAATTTAATCTCTTTTAAAATCAACACAGTTTTTCTATTAGAAAGTGGAAAAGAAAAACCATTAATAACAGCTATAATTATTTCTATTAGTAAACTATTAGGACTTGAGCAGTTTAGTCCTTTTCAAATTAAAAAAAATCAATTTAATTCTCATACTATTAAAATAAGTTAAAAAGAATAATTGAATACGATGTTACGTTTGTAAAAGTTAACATGAAATAAATATAATTATGAAGCACATTTGCATTTATGCATCCTCGATTGATTGAATTTTATTTTTTAAAATGAAATAGTTGAAAAAATTATATAATACTCTAAAAATGATAAAAATTAAAAAATAAATGTTTCAAAAATTAAAAAAAAAAATAGAAAGCTATAAAATTCCACCATTTGTGCATTTATTCGTTGCCATGATTTCTAATACTATAGAGATTAAATTGCATCATTTACTTTTTTTTATATGTATAAAATTGCATTGTTTATTTTGATGGAGACTAAGATGCTTCTTACCTTATTAGATTTCAAAATTCAAATTCAATTGTTAACACGATTAATTTTTTTGTCTAATTTTATGTAATTTTTCGAAATTAAAAAAAAATACTCACTTAGTATCTATGTAATTAAAAAACGGACCTTTTAATGAACCTAAATTTAACAAAATCATTTTAACAGTGTTAACAATTAGACTTGAATTTTGAAATCTATAAAGTAGAGAAATTAAATTCCTAAAAATAAAAGTAAAAGGACTTGTGGTATTTTTAACCTATAATTTATTAATGAAAAAAGTTAACTTCACCATCAATTATATTTATTTGCTCACTTTCTAATAGCATAGGGATTAAATTACTTCATTTATTTTGAGAGGGACTAAATTATTTTTGACCTTAAACTACAGGGACCTCTTAAGTATTTATTCCAAACAATTTCGTAAAGAAAGAAACAATCATTTTTATTTTTCTAATAAATACAATACAAAGACCAGCACAATTGATTTCTAATATCCTGACGCCGTATATGTATTAACCTTAATATTTTATATTCATTTTTTTTTATAAATTTTGTAACATTTAAGTAATATTATGATTAATTATAAAAAAAATAATATTATGATTAAGAAATTAAAAATAAAATACAGGTTTAATTTTTAAATTATTATAGTTTGTATCATTATCTATACAAATTAATAATATAAATCTTAATATTTAAAATAAATTTGAATTAATTATTAATATTAATCAAAATATCGAAATTTTAATTGTTTCAAAGTGCTTAGCTAAATAAGCCTAATATGTTAATTTTTTTTTAAAAAATTAAGTTTTAAATCGGTTTTAAAAATAATTAGAGGAATAGATCGATTTCATGAAAAGTTCGTCCATTGTTCTATTAAAATTCAAAGATAAAATGATAACTAACTTTCATAATTATCAATAATATACATTAAAATTCTTTTAGAAAATAATAATTTAAATTAATAGTTGTAAAATAATTAAATAATAAAAAAGGAAAAAGTATCATAAATGTAATACAAAGTAAATAATTTCTTTTCAAGGTAAAATTATTGAATTCTTTCTCTATCAAAACCTGATTACAATGCAAAACCTATTCATACACCAATTAGAACCCAACATTTTCACTCAATTAAGGCATCCACAGAAAAATTAGATTTAAAAACAGTTTTTTGTTACAATGAAATTTTAAAATTTTTTAAATTTAGTTGGTTTGTGATATTTATAGAAATAAACTTTTTTCGAAAAGTACTTTTGTTTTGAGCGAAATGAATCTTAGACGTTCCTGACTTTTAACCGAAAGATCTTCTCCGCTATTTTCGTACCACGAATTGCTACAAGTGTTGACTCAAACAATCACGAACTAAACACAGGACCAAAAACGATTTATTATTTTCAGTAAGAAAATAATTTTATATCAATAGAAACCGACAGAATTGTTATTCTCGAACATTTGAATTTATACTTAGAAATATATTTTCATTATTTTTTGACAGAATAACGACAGAATAACAATATTGAAAAACTTGTATGAAATGTTGTAATAGTTCTACTACACAGTGCCATTATTTATTAGTACAGATAGGAGAATCATGTTTAAATTAGTAAAACACAAATAATATTTTTTAATAGAAAAACTTGTCTTTTACTTACATCAAAGCATACGAGTCACACATATGTAATCCATCATCCATTCAAGATTAAAATATGTCACATTATGAACGTCACAGGTGAACAAATTCGTAAACGAATTTAGGATTTATTCTACTTGGATCCTGTCCGATGTACAATCAGTCCAGTCAATCATATTTATGTCTCTATCTTTTAAAGTCAGCCGCTCCAATACTCAAGACAACATCTCCTCAATTGAACTTGATAGATGACATATTATTCTTTCAATCGGTTTGCTCATTTTCATCTTTCATACAATTTTTGTTTTGAGCATTTTTTTTTTGTATATTATTGCATAAATTAATTTGTATATAAAACCAATAATTAATTTGTATATACTAATAGGTTGTCATATATCATCATCAAATTGATTATTAGTGTCACATCAACATAAACTAATGATATTAATGAGGAGATATCAATTTGGGTGACAAAATAAAATTTAAATACCAATTAGATAAAGAAATAATTCAAATATGAACTAAATACATTTAGCTAAGTTAAAGAAGCAAACTCAAGTAATTGATGTTTGGAGGGAATAGATTATTGTTGAATTGTTTCTCAATTTTCTATTTAAGAATATCAATTACATAGAACTCAAAGAGTGGCTCCAGTAGTAAAGAGGATGTTGTTCATCTTAGGAGATTCGAGTTTGAGCACCTATATGTGCAAAGTATGTGTGCGTTGTCAAATGATTAAAAAGTATGAACAAATATTACCATATAATCACATTCAATATATTAAAAAATATATATATATATCGATGGCCGGTATTTAAGTCTAATACGATTGTAAAATTTACTTTTAAAATTGGAAGAAAATTAAATATACCATTTAAAGGCGGATAGAAATATATATTTGGTTTTTAATATTTGAATAAATATTTTACTGTATTCAAACAATTTAGTCAAAGGCAGCAATGCTCTTCTAAATTTTATTAAGTTTCATTAATTATTTGTGTTATTTATATTTGGTCTCTCCAAATTTTTTAAGTATCTTCTAACTACCTTATATTATTAGTTGAAAATAAAGTATATTGATGTTTGGCCTCTCAAACATTTTTTAATTTAGGATATTTAGTTTGAATGTATAAATTCAAAGATACTTTTAGTCTAAGTTTCATTTATTGACATTATTTTTTGGTAAATTGTAAAATGAGGCCCTAACAATAATACGATTTGTACGACTCGAATTCAAATCACACTTGGAACAATAAACACCCTTAACTATCAAGGCAACGCACGGGATTCATTTATTGATATTATTTTAATTCTCCTCATCTTCCTTTCTAATTAATCTAACATTTTTAGTTAAATTAATATTACACAACTTATTAATTAGATTATAATTTTTTTGTTAATATCAACTGGTGCTAATTTCACTCTAAAAAAAGCCAATTTCCCTTGAACATGAACCAAGCTACTATCCTTATATATATATATGTTTTTGATTAAGTTTATGTCATTTATCAATCAAGTCTTGATTCAAGTGTGAATTTATAAAAAAATATTTTTTTTACAAAGCAATATATATTATTTGACTCATAATTAATTCATAAAAACTTTTATAAAAAATAATTTATTATGATTTAATTAATACATACAACTAATCCGTGCATCGCGATGATATATAAACTAGTTTCACTCTTAAAAGAAAATAGGAGCTAATTTCCCTCTAACATGAACCAAGTTACTACTATCTTTATCTATACCATTTATAATACCTTTGACTAAGTTGGTATCACCTATCAATTGAGCCCCAATCTAGTTATAAAATTACCAAAAAGCCATGTATTTTACAAAGCAACATATATTATTTGAGGATAGTATTATATTTTAATATTTTTATATAGAAAAATACATGTGATGATCAATGGTAGTTTTTCCTTCAATTGCAACTGAGGATGTAGCTTGTACTGCAATGTCCTTTTTTTCGTTTTACCTTGCTCTTCTTATTCTTTTCAAGATTCATCTCGATAGTTCGCAAGGATCCAATGAGCTGATCAATCTTTATTGTGTCCATATCTTTAGCCTCTTCTATAGCAGTCACCTTGATTGCAAAAATGTTAAGGCAGAGACCTCAAAACCTTCTTGATCAACTTATCATTCGAATACTCCTCACCAAGAGCAAAATTTTGGTTAGTGACATCCAAAGTTTTGTACAGAAATCTGAGAAGGATTCATCATCAAACATTATGAGAGTAGCAAATATAGTCGTTAGCATTTAGAATTTGGATTGCTTGGTACAATATTTGTGCCTTCATGAGCTACTTCTAAAGTTGTCCAAGCTTCTAAAGCGGTTGAGCATTTAGAGGTTCTACTAAACTGCTAAGGGGTACACACAATTGAATATATTGTTGAGTGCTTTTGATTTCGCATTCACCAACTTGTATTCCTCAGTGGTTCATGTGATTTCTGGCTTGGGAGTTTTCACACAACCAGTTAGTCCAACTTCCCAAGCTCTCTCATCCATTAATGTGATAAATGCCCTCATCCTTAGAAAAGCAAATTCCGAATTGCCTCATGGATTCTGAACCGATTCGTTTTGAATGGAGTGGACTTTTTTCAACAAGTGGATGTGGAACGAGGGTGGATTTTTTTGGATAGTGAGAATGGAGTGATTATGGTAATTGATTGCCTCACCTCATTCTACTCCACTATATGAAATTATCATTTTATCTTTGTATATATAATTATTAAAAGATAAAATATAATAATGTGTTATAAAAAATATGAGTTTTATGTTTAAATATTTACTGACATTCAAAATTTAAAACATAGTTAAATAAGGACAATGGAGCAAAGCAAGGTGGGAGAGGATGGATGCATACAACATTCATGGAGGTGATAGTAGTTTTTAAGATTATGCATTCATAGTGAAGCAGGACATGGAGCAAAGTATGCCAACTGTGAAGCAGTGGTGAATTTAGCAACATCCGCTTCCTTTCCGCTCCATTGTCATCCCTACTCATCCTAGCCTTCTAGTAAACATAGTTAAAGCCACGGGGTCTTGAGATTGAGGTTTATTCTATCTCTTAAGCAATTCAACAATAGGATATTCTAGCTCTAATATCAATTATAGATATTGAGTTGCTTATTAAGTTGCAACAGTTACAACTTGATGAACAACTGAAAGAGTAAAAGTAAATATGGACACAGTAATTTGTCCAAAATATTTCCTACATTTGTGAGGCTTTGCCTAAATAGTAATCCACAATATATATGTGATTTAAGTTCAACTCACTCATCAAATAGTAATCTCACTCTTGTATGATAACTAAGATTCACTCCCCCCATTAAATTTTTCCCTCGAAAACTTACCTACAAACTAAATATGTAATAATTTGTTTACAATATGTATTTGCACTCAAAACAAGTTCCTGAGATGAACTAGATTTGTGCTCTCCTCAATTTGTACGAAACCAAGTAAACAAGCCTTCAGGCTTGCAAATCTTCCACTAGTGTGAATGATATATTCCCTCTAATTTTGCTTTAATTAGACTTCCATAGGGTAAGTGGATCACACTTAAAATTTTCATATAAAATCATTACTGGACCAATATTTAGTAAGATGAAATCTATATAATTATTATTGAAAATCCTTAAAGATGTATAAAAAGATATGTTTGCGTTATTTATATGTAAATATGTCAACATCTATAGTAAGTGGCACAACCCAACCCAACACTCAATAAACCCTCCTCTAAGACTTCCAATAATCAAGAGACAGCCATTTTAATCTTTTCATGGAAAGATCTGAAGCAGCTGCAGGTATGCGAATTGTTGAATATAAGAGGCATGGAGGGTTTACCGAGTTGATGGCCCAACAAGTCGGCTGGTCATTAACTTGCTTTTATTTACGATTACTTTGAATTTCAACAATTGATATTCCAACTTCCAAGTCCACCCATTTTGTTTCTTTCTCATTTTTTTTTTATTTCTTAAGATATCTATTAGATCGAGTTCAGTAATTAACCCTTCGATTCTGTAGGTCCATTAAGGAGGTGGATGCTGGCCACAAGTTTTAAAACTGTTCTATACCCAGGACAAAGATCGACCCCTCAACCACTGATTAAAGTAGGAAAGACCCTTAATTACCATCTCACCTAACTTCCGTAATTTCATTCTTCCCTTTATTTTATTAAATTAAATGTATGTTTCCACTGCCTAGTCCACACTCCACTCCGTTTGAACACTGCAAATTACATAAAATAAAGTCAAATTCTCATTCTTATTATTGTTATTAGAGGTAGCTTCATGTTATTTCTCCTTGCAATTAATTGCAATTAATTACCAACAACCGGAGAAAATTTTATAGACAAATTAAGTTTCTTTTCTTGTGGAAAACATGCATTGCAATTGCCAACTTTTTCACGTTAATTAGCTTAAACCATCACCACATGTTCTGCAAACCAGAAACCTTCGATTCTATCACCTCAATCACACTATAACTTTTGCCAACTTAATTTAAGGATATACAAATTTATGTATTCTTATACCCAAAAATATTTTGTTTTCAAATGATTACAAATTGGCTTAAAGATTTAAAAAGTATTCAATTTCTTTTTTAAAAAAATAAATTAAACCATTTTATTGACTCAATTAAATTTTTGAACTAAAAATTTGTATTAAGTAGTCCCTTCGACTTATGGAAACCGTTGTTCATCATTAATGGATGATGAGTAAGTTGCTGACCATTAAAAAAATTAAATTATAAAATTATTTAAAAATAAAGTTGACTTTTTCCTGGGTCCAAATTACTCTTAGGATAAATTACTCGTTTGATCACTTAATGTTTAAGGTGCTTTCATTTTGGTCACTCAAAAAGAAATCATTGCAATTTCGTCACTCAATTTTTAAGGCACTTTCATTTTAATCACTTAAGTGTTAAATCTATAACGGTGATTAATTGTACACGTTACATCATGTTTACACTTTCATTTTGACCATCCAACTTCTAGGTTACTTTCATTTTATTCACTCAAAAAAAGCTGTTTTTTAAATATTGTCCGGATAAAAAATTAAGGATTAAAATGAAAAAAAATAGAAACTAAAATAATGCATTAACAGTTTGACATATCGTACTTCTTTATCCCTTGTTGAAAGTTTTAAATTTCCTTGTTTTTTAATATTGAAAATTTAAATTTTAAAACATTAAAATCAATCAAATAATTGTTTAAATTTTTTATCTCTTGATAGTGTTAGTTGATTTGTTATTATAATGTTGAAATTAATTTGATCTCATTCTAAATTTAAAATTTTATTTCATATTTCCAAATTAAAATTAAATCAAATAAGTAATTTTTAATAATTGTCTACGAAACCTTTGGTTATATGATCTTAAATCTTCCATGTTGGGATAAAAAGCAAAGAAAAAATCTTTACATTTAATTAAATTAATTAATACTATCTTTCATGCTAAACAAAATCCAAAATTATTTTATCTTTCATGTTGCGAATACAGTCAATTATCGTTAAGGATTTAACGTTTGGGTGACTAAAATGAAAGCATTCTAAAATTAAGTGACGAAATGACAAAATTTTTTAGATGACGAAAATAAATGCAGCCTAAAAATTGGGTGACAACTAGGTAGTTAACCCTTACTTTTATGGAAAAGGATTGAATGAACAGTTACACCACGTCATTTGTGTCCTTTTTCCAATAGTTTTATGCCACATCAGTATTTTCATTCTTAATTTCAACATTTCATCCTGAAAAAAATCAAATTACAATTAAAATCCTGAAATTTAGGATAAAATTGTTGATGTATCATAAAACTATTGGAAAGGGATAATATCCCTGTTTCATACAATCCTTTCTCTACTTTTATTACAACTCAGTGCATAGTTATTAGGGTTTCTTTACTTGGCTCTGTCCTCACGTTTTCCTTTTGGATGTTGGAAGGTTGAAGGTTTTACTTGTATTCTAATGTTTTTAGCTTTTACTCTTTTTATGGGGTATTGGAGAGGAGTTGGAAGTGGAAGTGGAAGTGGAAGTGGATCTGGATGTGGATGTGGAAATGGGGGGTATAGCCCTGGATGACATAGCTTTCGGGTTAGAGATAATGGAACTGGAAAGGGATTAGACCATTGAGCTTAAGGTTGGAGAGATATCACTGATAGGATAAATTCTTTTGGAGTGAAACCATCCGCCCAGGGTGTGCCAGAACCATCCTTAACAAACCTTGTCCTCACAACAAGGATATGAAGGTTCATGTCATGACGCTGAAACCAAAATGTTTCTTGCTCCCTTCATCATTTCACAAGGTTTAATTTTCATATAGGAAGACATGAATGTAGAGGAGAATTCTGAATTCCTTAACAATATTCTTTTTCTGGATGGAAGGGGTTGGATTTGGGCGAGGCCTTAATCTTGCTCAAGCTATGATGTCATATACTTAATCATTTTCTTCTCCATACATTGCATCTGAAATTTTGGTATTTTATGTGTTATTTATTGAGACTGTAATTTTTTTTATTCTTAAATTTAAAACTTTAATTGTGTAAGATTAGAGATGAGCAAAACTCGATTTGATTCGAAAAAATAAAAAAAAAATCGAATTTCGAGTTATTCAAGTAAGCTTGAATAAGTAATTCAAGTTTTGAGTTCTGAGTTGAGTTGAGTTGAATGTTACAATTCGAATAACTCGAATAACAGACTGGTATAAATACACCTTTGGTCCTATTAATTTTGATAATGAGCAAATGGTTCTCTCTCAATAAAAATACAAAAAAGATTCAAAATATTTATAAAAATTTCAATTTTTATATGTTTTTTAAAATATGTATATAAATAAAACAAATTATTTCAAGGAATTAATGAGTAAATCTAGATGTATCTCTTTTAATAAAGTATTTGTAATAGTTTTGGAGTTGAGCCTAATATGATACGGTAGAGGCACACACAAATCATCCATTGTGGAAGCATGGGCTTTGCTTTTCAACAATAGAACAGAATGGTGTGTTGTGATTTTTATTGGGCTTTTGTCACAGTTATTACTGCACGATGTTCCAAAAGAGGCACTCGTAAGTATTCCTAATATAAATGTATGTGGCTGTCTCATTCTTTGTTTCTCCTTTAAATAAAGCCTACTGCAGCTTACACATTTTCTTATCCTCATTCCATTGCCTTTCACATGCAGTGTAGGTGAGGACACTAATCCAATGAACAACTTTAACTAGTTTGGCTTTGATATTCACAACTCAACTTATTCTTCTTTTATTACATATTCTCCTTGACTCAGCTATTGCAATAGCGTCTATTTAAGGAACAAAAATGGATGCACCAAGCACCACTGGAGATGCTGTTGTGAGACTATGAACACAAGGGTGTGAATATTGGACCCCAACATGATGACTTTCCCATTTCATCTTCAGTGATGGAGCGGAGGTAAAATGATTTAACCATCTTATTGAAATGAGACGATATCATTTATCAGCTGTGGACAAAGTTGGAAATATTGATGGAATTCGTTTAACTGTTGGGTGGATGCCTCCCATAAGATTTTTAAATGTCATGAAATCAAGTCCTACAGTTGAAATAATGGAGGTTGTTAAATGTCATGAAATCAAGTCCTACAGTTGAAATAATGGAGGCCAAGCTCAAGGTTGTTGTGGTTGTGTGGATAAGGTGAGAGTCTGGCTTCTGTGATGACTAATGATGAGGGTTCTCTGGCATTTTAAGATGGATTGGCAGTCTTTGGAATTAACTTTTGCTGTGGTTTGGAAATGAACTTTGGCTTTAGCTTCTGCAAAGGGGAAACTAACTATTACTTTGACTCTTCTCTCCCTTTTTTATTTTATCAAGCATGGGTAAAATTTTCATCCTCCATATTAAAGGAAATACTAGAATCAAACCCGAATTGACTAAAATTTGATTTACTTGTTGTATACCCCAAGTAACTAATTCATGATATCCAATCCCCAAAACTTACAAAATTAATATACAATCCTCAAAAATATATGGCTGAGATCCTAAGCTGGCTAAGGAGTGACACAAATTGTGCTATTCAAAGTATATTTCTGTACTAGAGATGGATTTTCTTCTTCTTTTTACACTACCTCAGGAGAGAAAATGAAGAGCAAGGAATAGTGTGAAACCCCTGAAACCATCATCCCTATGGCTGAGTTCCTTGAATCTGAATTCAAATCATATTGATCAGGCAACGAAGTCCGGCAACAATTGCGCTGCAAACCTTTTTCGGTTCTGAACGTCCATGTTCTCAATCTCATATGCAGCTGAAGAGTGGGGTGCTGAAGGGTTTATAGCACCATACTCATTTGGTTCACCAATGTCGAGCCTTCTCCCCATTTGCAGGGTTTGGTTTGGGAGAAAAGTTTGGTGAGTAGCAGTCAAAGAGACGTTTTCACAGTGGGGAAGACCAAGAGTGAGTGAAACACCATTACCAGGGAACCTTGGAGCGAAGTGTTCTGCATCAAACCTTGCCATTTCAGCAATAGGATATTGCCCGAAACCTCCCATAAAGTTGGTATCGGTTCCCATGAATGAGTAGCCCTCTTTGCCAAACTTGATGGAAACATCGTCTGCTGCCTCTCTTTGTTTAATGTCCATGTCTATTGGGGACTGCAACAGTACTTCAGTGCTCCTTGGCTTCTTGGGACTTCCTTGGGTGATCCCTTCCAATTCGGATGAGCCAATGAAGGAAAACCCTGACCGGTTTTGGGCATTTCCTGCAAGAGGAGACCTTTTTGCCATGGAAATGGACATTGAGGAAGCATTCTGGTTTGCAGAATTGTCCTGTTTCGAGCTGCTCAAACTTTTAGCTTGGTTCTTTGCTGGTGTTGGACCAGTGGATTTGGATTCTGAATCTTCATGGTTCTGTTCCTGCTCCTTGATTTCCTCCAGGTACATCTCTTCCACCATTGGCTTCCAAAGCCGGACTCGAGCATTTATGAACCAATTAGACACCTAAATTATCACACACACACACACACACACACATGCACAAAAACATCATCGATTTAGACATGCCACAAGTGGGACAAGTCATAAGAGTCTCAAAAAGATTGCTAAACAACACAGTATATAGGCGCCTGGTACCTGACTCCTGGTAAGCCCTGTTTGTTTAGCAAGCATGTGCTTATCTGAGTCTTTAGGATATCTGAAAGTGCAAATATAGGAATCAGACACCATTGGAAGGGCATTCCAAAATTAGAAAGTTTAAGGAACGTATGGAAATTAATTACTAATACTTACGGGTGGAGAAAGTGTTCAAAGAGCCAAGCTCGAAGAACAGATACGGATCTTTCTGGTAGTCCTCTTTGTGGTCTCCAAGCATTGTGTTGGATCATCCCCAACTGTTGAAGTGCTCTTTGTTGTCGAAGCTGATGATCCACAAACTTAAGTCTGGAGCCTTCGGTCTTCCCTCCCAGCTTATCTTCTTCACCTAAGCTTTTGTTTACAGCTCGAATCTGACCAATTATTGCATCTTTCAAACACCGAAACTGCTTAGAGATAGTCTTTAATGCAAGAGCTGTATATGTTTTAGCTGACCCAATTCCAGCCGTCTGCTCAAATGTGGATATTACAATCTGCATTTGGTGATGGTATTGCCTGTACCTTTGATCCACCTAAACAACCCGATTTCAGGAATTTGGCATGCAGATTTTAGACTCCGATGGGTAAACTTGATAGATTTATGGTTTAAAAATAAAATTTCATGAAAAATTCGATATAATAAGACTTCAAAATTATTTAAAAAATCCAATTGATGAGCCAGTGAAAGCAACTTTTATCCCACTTCTTTACTGATATCAATTTAGAACAAATTTTCCTTGAACAACATAAGTTTCCCCAGAAAGCAAACTTGTTTTCTTATACGCCTTCACTTTCAAGAAAAAATCAAACCAAACCCACCAAAACACATATAATAGACAAGTATAAATACATATACGATAATTATATAATTTCCTTACCTCATCAAGCATGCTAATTAGCTTTGCTTTCTTCATCTGAATTTCTTGTCTCTCCGCCGTGCTCAGCTCAGTCCTGCGCTTACCAGCACCGTCCTCGCCACCAGAACCGTCTCCGGCCGCTGCCGACAATTCTCTGGTAGCCTTGTTGCTATTGCTATCATTTCCACCGCCCTTTTTAGCCATTTCAGTCTTTGTAAACCCAGTATTGTCAACATTAACAACCTCATCAAGAAGCTCCTGAGCAGCCTTCAAGTATTTTGAGCTCAACAACACACTTTGTATACCTGAAACCCCATTGGTCACCGCTGAACCGGAAGAAGCCGAACCGCCTGAAACTGCTTGAGGCTGTGATCCATAATTACCGGGCTGATGCTGGGAAGAAAGGGTCAAAGATAGTCCCTGCTGTGCGCGTGGGGTATCACGTGGTGCTCCAGAAGGGTCAATAGGGTTGTACGAGTTGTAATGGAGGCGCTGTACGAGACCATGCAAGGGGGAGATGGCATCTTGGTTGGAACCGGAGGTGACGGCGGGGAGAGGGATGCCGACGAGTTGCTGGGAGTGGGAAGAGGGAGCGTTAGGAGAGAGGGAGTTGAGGAAAACCAGGTTGTTTGAGGGCGGCGGAGGAGGAGGGGTATTGGAGTAGTGAACATAGGCAGGGTTCATAAGTACGAGGGTTTGAAGATCATCAGCTGCTTGGATTTCAGGGTTCCCATGAAAGTAGGTCGCCATATCGGATATGGCTTTCGCAGTTTCTAAATGAGTTTTACAAAGATCTAATGGTAGTTCCTGCACTTTCACTTCACTGAAAGGAAAAACATAGAGAAAGCATCAGTACTTGCATAGTTAGATAGATAGAGTAACAAAATCCATAAAAAAAAAAAAACCCAAAAGCTTACACATATGTTTTACCTTATTCGAATCAGCCCATGAAAAGGGTTTGGTCGGGTGATGAATTTGTGAATTGTGAGAGAAAATCGGAGTGCTTGTTTCTAAAGTAGCAGCAGCAGCAGCAGCAGTAGCAGAAAGGATAAATGAAGGTGTTGGGATGGATGATCAAGTGGATCCTGGAGAAATCAATAGAAAGAAAAGGAGTGATGACCCCACAAAGAGTTGAAACAAAAGTAATTGTGATTGGTAAGGGATTGAAAACAAGCCATGTTACTTGTCTATCTCTACTTCCTCATACGCATGTTGAGGACATGGGAAGAAGAAGAAGAAGTGAATGAAAGATGTGGTGTTTATATACAGATAAGAGGAGGAGGAGGAGGAGGAGGTGGAGGAGGAGGAGAGAGAATAGAGAAGTGAAAGGGAGAGAATTGATTATAGTTAATAATATTATTGGTACCTGCTGTGAGGATAATCTCAGTGCGCACGTGTTTCATCATCACCTTCATTCTTCACTGCAATGAAAAGCATTGATTTTTCAGCCCACCAAAACAAAACAAAAAAAAAAATGAAAATTGGAGAAAGAAAAGCCAATAGAGATGTAGCTAAAAAAGTAGCATAATTAGAGAGAAAGAGAAAGGAGAGGGATAACATGAAACAGTACACCAAGAGTATAAATCAAATCAACCTCTGTGAAGATGATGTGTGCACAGAATTTAAGAGTTTGAAACAAATGAATTCCCAGATGATAAAATAGAGTTGCTTTTGTCAGACTCAAAGCCTCTGCAAACTCCCCCCCAACTAAAAAGGAAACGAAGTGAGGGTTGGTTATAAAGGGTGAGAAAAAGATACCCCATCTCTTTTATTCACTTCATTATCCACAGATTGCTTTTCTCTTTGGCTACTAAATTGAAATCATACCATACAAATTAATTTGAAGTGATCTTCTTTCTTAGAATAGATAAGTGGGAATTTTAGTGCAACTACGAAATGATGAACCAATTCCCCTTCCTTTTTCATTGCCTTGGGGACGCCATGTACCTGCGATTACATCAAAACTACCAACTTCTCTGATTTGACCCTCCCTTTTCAAATCAACTTCGATGCACCCAATTTGGCTCTAACCTTTATCACCCTCCTTTTCTTTCCCACAATTATTCATACATCAATTCCCAACTTCACATCTTCAAGGGTGTGACAATTATATTATAGGATGTAGTAAAATAATTAAAAAATATAATATATAATATATAAATATAATATTTGTCGTATTCTCGATTTGTTTATAAAATATTTTTTTAAAAAAAACTCCACGTGGGTGTATAATTATGGGTATGTAAATAATTCTTTCACATTTTCTCTCGTATTTTTTTATCAAGGATAATTCATTTTTTTTATCACTTTATTAATTCGTTTGCACGTTTTTACTTTTTTATTTCTTTCTCATGCAGATTTTTTTACAAACTGCTAAAAAACAGGGAAACGTCCCCTTCCACAAACAAAAGCTTAATTAAGAAAATAAAACACATAATGATCAATTTTAGCCTTTCATGTTTATTTATTTTGTCATTTTAATTATTATTTTTGTCATTTTGACTCTCAATCTTTAAAATTTAGTGAAATTATTTGTTTTTGGACTGAAAATTTGATCGAACTATTAAAATTTTAATGACATTAATGTGACTAACGTGACAATTTATGTATAATTTATAAAAACATTTAAAAAAAAAAAAAATTTATAAAATATTTTAAAAAATCTATTTATGTTAACAGTGAAATATATTAATGCAACATGAACTGTCACTTCAATACCATTAAAATTTTAACAGGTCAATTTTTTTGTCAAAAAACATATAACTTAATGAAAATTTAAAAATTCAAAGCTAAATGACCTAAAATAAAGAATAAAAATTAAAATGATAAAATAAATAAATATTAAGAGCTAAAGTTATATAATAATAAAACGAAAAGAAAAATAAAAGAGACGAATTGTTGATGATGATGATGATAAACAGAGAAGGGGGGGGGGGGGGGGGGGGGGAGGGTCCTACTCCTCAATTCTACATTAAATATCTCTTTGTCTTTTTCCCTTTTTATTTTTTCTTTTTCATATTTTAGTGTTTTTTTTTTCCTTCTAGTTGGATATTGAAGATAGAGCAATTAAGTTACAAATCAACACACAGCCAACCACCAATGCTTGACAAAATTTAAATAATAATGGTGCAATAATATTTACCTAAAAATCAAATATTGATTATTTAATTTTTTAGATGGTGATTTTATTTGAATACAAAATATTATAAGTTGATTTAGGATGATATCAAATGTATTTTTTTATTATTTTACTACATACTAAAGAGAAATGATATTATTTTAAATGTTGTTTGATAAATTAAATAATTAAATAGTAAATTTAATGATAAAATATCTTTAACATGTTACTTAAAATCAAGCATGAAAAATGATTATATTATTTGATAAATATAAATTTTAAAATATTAAACGTAAAGTCTTTAAAAGATAATATAATGTTCAAATAATTAAAAAATGTATATTAAATAATTCTTTATTTACTTACCATTTTTCATAATTTTGTAAAAAAAATTGTATCTTTGTTTTTTTCTCAAGAGTTATAATACTCTAAATCATGAGAGGAAAATATCAAATCTAATCAAAATATATTGGAACTACCTAATGCACAAAAATCCTAAGAGACTTGAATATATAAACGGAATACCAACACCAGAAATAAGAGCCACAAGAAATCAAAACCAAAGCTAAGTAATAAAAAAAAGGTTAAATATAAAATTAGTATTCGAATTTGTATTTTTTTTATATTGATACTTATAATTTTTTTATTTCAGATTAATATTCGAGTCTAATACTATTAATTTTTTGTTAACCTGATAACATTAGCCAATCGAGTGCCACCACGTGACATACTCTTATACTTATTTTTCTTTTTCTTCTGTTTTTCTTTTTATTTTCCCTCTTTTTCCTCAGTTTTCTTATTTTTCTTTTTCTTGTTCTGCCCTACTTCTACATTTCTTCATCTTTCTTCTTTCTTTCTTCTGTCAAAACCTCCCAAAAATTTCCCTCACTTTCTCACCATCCAATCACCACCAAAATCACATCTCTTAAACCCCTTTCATTTTCCTTCCCATTTTTTCAGTCATCATCAACCAACGCCCACCATTCCCCCCCCCCCTTTTCAAACTAACCAACAAAGACAAAATCTGATAGAAATATCTAAGTTCTTTCTTCTCTTTCTTTTTTTGCAGTTACACGATAGAAACATTTAAGTTCCATGGTTGGGCAGGTTCACTAAAATCATATATTGTATTATTGTTCACATTTATGTTCATGTTTGAAACTTTAATTTTTCTACAAATAAAGTCGAATTCAATTTTTAAATGAAAATTTTAATTTTTCATTAAATTATTTATTAACAAAAATAATAAAACCAAAAGAAAATAAAAAAAATCCTTGAACCCAAAATCACTAAAAATATCAAACCATCAATATCCCCAAGAACTCTGAACCTAGAAAATTTCCAAACACCAACAAACATGCCGGCTCGCAGTTGCTTGCTCCATCGCTAGTGATGGCGTAGGCGAGCGAAGGGCGTGGTGGTTCTGGTGGTCTTCAAACCGTTGCATTGACCAAACCTTGGTCGGAAAGAAAATGTTGGAGAAAACCCAATGTTGAGCCTAAAGATCCCATGTATTGGAATGCTTTCTATTTTTAAACTGGAAAAAAACAAAAAGAAACAAAGGGTTTCGATGGTGGAAAATCTGCACGAAAACCAATTTTGTGAGTTACAGTATTTAAAAAAGTTTTTTTAAAGCCCCTCCATATTTTTAGAAACTACAGTATTTGCTTCATATTTATACAAGTAAGGTCATTTTACATTATTTCATTAAAGTTTACTGTAGATTTTAGGTCATTAACGTATTTAATAAAAAGAGTGAATTATTTTCATAATTAATTAATTTTTTGAATTAGTTTTGTAAAAAAGCTGATAAAAAAAGCTATTGACTTTGATAAAAAAAATAAAATAAAAAGAAAATTCTAAATATGGAGAGATAGGTTATTTTACCCATCTAACCCAAAAAATAATAATTATAAAAATATCCAAGTTTAAAAGTATTCACCAAAATAACTTGAAATGAATAGTGCATTTGGGTTTTGATCATCTAATGATCGACATCCCCTTAAAATTTGAATCAATTATCATTTGATGATTGTGTCAGGCTTTAAAAAATATATTTTTTTTATTTTGATCATCTAATGGCCGACATCAGAGTATTTTATTTTATCATGTATCATATTGGTATACTATTACACTAGTATTTGAAAAAAATTGAGTTTGGCCATCTAATGGTCGACACCAAGTCTCATCACAAATAAAAATAATAATTTTGGGGGTTTTGACCATCTAATGGTCGGCACAAACTTTTTTAGAACCTGGAATTTTTTTCTAATATTTTGTGACTATGATTTATTAATACATTCATAATCAATAGATATATTTATTAGTTGAGGGTTTTAAATCTATTTAAAATTAAACTTTTAAAGTTTATTTAAAATAAATTATCGACCTACACTTCACTAATGAATAATAATAGCATTTTACTTTTACCATGTTTTCTTTTGCATACGCCATGTTCTTTAAAATATTCAAACAATGGATGATAATTATTGTTTAACTTAAAACCCCCCAACTAATAAATATATAGTATATATCAATAAACACAACTAATATTTTATTTGAAATGGGTAATATCTATGATATGAGATATAAAAAACATTCTAGTGCCGATCATTAGATAATCAAAACTTAAGTACACTTTATATTTTAAATTATTTTGATGAATATTTTTGAATCCGGATAAAATAGTCGGGGAGATGTATTGAATTGAATAATAAACAATGAGAAGGACAAAGTGTACCTATATTTCTATCAGAAATGATGAGCAAACGTATTTGAAGAAACTCTGCTAACTATCACTATCATCAGTAACAATTACAGAAGTAGCAATGACAGACAGGCTTTTGAGTTTGAATGCATTTATTTATGTTTTACATTTCATCTTCATGAGGTAATCCCAATTAGCTTTGGTTGTTACGTTGTGCGCTTATTATTTAAGGGATTTTAATCAACTGTCGTTCTCAGATCATAACCATCACCAACTGTCTTCTTAACTATATATATATATATATATATAGCTGCAGTTGCTAGGATTCTCTTGACGGGGGATAGATTAGGAAACTTTTCACTTTAACCATTCTTTAACCGCCGCCCCGCACTGCCTTGTACTGCCCCAAAACTCACTGAAACACCACCCATCTCGTTGAGTTCAACGCCAGTCCTTTTCTTGGCATACAAAATACCTGATTTTCTGGGCAATCTTTTCAGCCGCACGTACGCTTTATTATTTTTTATAAAACATAACATTACCATCTTTAATTTGATGTAATCAATATTTCCAATAAAAAACAAAAGTTTTGATTTGTCATATATCACAATCTCAACCCACATCATTGCGTCCGCAGACACTGAACTCAATTATAGAAGAATGATGAGATTAATTTTGGTAATATTAAACAAAACATTTTACATTTTACATTTTACAATTCATATTTATATTTATGTTAAATTATAACATATTTATTTTTATTAAAAATTAAATTATAAAAAAAATTTAAGATTATATATTACTCATATGAAATAAAAGAAAATATAAATTTAAAATAAATAATAATAAAAAGGATTGAGAGAATAAAAGAATATAATTACTATTATTTGTGGGCTTCTAATGTACTTATAGGAGCTTTCCAACTTCAGCTAAAATTTTAAAGGTTTAGTGAGATTAAAATATATCATCGGTACTGTGCCAAACATGGGAATTTTTACTCCATAAATTTCATCACACTAAAAATTGCGATTTCGTCCAAAAAAAACCCCCTTAAATTAACTTTAATTTCAATTTCTTTCAATATTCTATAGTTTATGTCGCTATTATACATACATAAAAGAAAAGTGGTGCCAAAATCTTGATTTTAATTTTGTTTAATCTTAGTACATTGTCGTCGTATATGTCCCCTTAATGGAATCTATGGGATTAGAAAACCAATGAAAGTGGTACATATCACGTCGAACAAAACCCCCCACAATCTGTGCTTCAAATTGTAAATCACATGAATCTCTCTTTGGAGGAAAATATTTTATTATAATTATTCTTATTTTCCTATGATGATGAGAAGTGCGTATGGAATTGGAATATATGCTCGTGTATTTATTTATTTAGTTTGTATTATTTTCTTTCTATATTCAGTACAGATTTGTTATATTTAATAATTAAAACATATTTAATTAATTCATGCTTGACATTACTCTGTCCAACTAAAAGAAGTTCTTAATGCCTTGAAGAAAGGTAAGCATTTATCTACCATTATGGAGACAAATCTGTTGAGTGTGATTACCCTCGCGTTAGGCGTTGAATGTCCTCAATAGTCTTTGGGGGAGGCATATCTAGAATAGCCCGAATTTTCTCAGGGTTCACCTCTATACCTATTACTGAAACCATGAACCCCCAAAATTTGCCTGCTTTTACCCCAAAGGCACACTTCTTTGGATTCAACTTCATGTTATAGGCTACCAAAACAACAAAAGCTTCAGACAAATTCCCAATATGCCCCTTCAAAGTAGATCTCTTCACCAACATGTCATCCACATAGACCTCAACACTGCGACCAATCTGCTCTTTGAAAATCTTATTTTATTAACCAACACCTGATATGTTGCATCTACATTTTTCAACCCAAAAGGCATAACTCAATAGCAGAAAAAACCTTCCTCTGTGACAAAGGTTGTTTTATCCTAGTCCACTGGAGACATGGAAATTTGATTATACCCTAAGAATGCATCAATTGACGCTCATGAACCTATGGCCTGATAACGCATCCACCAATCAATCAATTGAGGGCAAAGGAAAGTTATCTGTTAGTCAAATTTCATGAAATCGATCCTCGTCATGGTAGGGAATTTAATCTTCATAGAAAAAGTGTCAATCATCATTTTAGTCATTCTCATAATAGGACGCCTAAAAATGGCGTTGTAAGCTATTAGATGGTCTAACACAAAGAATTGAACATATTTTGTGGTAATGTGTTCGCCATCTCCAATGCTAAGAGACAGAGTAATACACCCTTTCTCTTCGACTGGATGGTTCGTAAACCCATACAAAAGGCTCACCCTCTTCAAAGTTTGCTCTTTCAACCTCATCTTTCGATATGTGTCCTAAGTTAAAACCTCCATGGTACTTCCACTATCGACCAAAATCTGTTTAACCTCAAATCCTACAATAGTTGCTGATACGACCATAGGGTCATTTCCCTCTTCATCACATACCAAATCTGCATCCTCCTCATTAAATTCCACTTTCCACTTCTCTTGTTGACGTAGTCTCTTCGACGAACTAATTGACATCACGCTTCTAAGATGAGTCTTTCTCTTTATGTTAGAGGTCGTTCTTCTTCATCTGTACCAATTATCACGTGTATTATACTTCTAACCTTTTGTTTACCTTTTCAGCGCCCCACGAACTCTGACCTGACAGTAAGGCATCCTAAGACACAAAATCTTTTAGCTCGTCATTTCTAACAGCCTTCTCTATATCATCCTTTAAAGAGAAACGATCATCGGCTTATGCCCCCTAACATTGTGAAAACTACTTTTGTCTCTCGAGTTGGATCTTGATTGACTGTGTTGCATAGGTAAAGGGCTCGGCAAAATGGCCAAACTCTTGACCTATAACACCCCTATACTCGATTTATACGTATAAACCCAATATAGAAGCATTACATTATAGTACGGCACAGAAAGTCGAGAAACAGAAAATTTTCTTTAAAATTCGATGTCTTTTAAGACCACTCGAGTCAAAATATCGTATACTAATCATTTCCTTTCATAATTCATAACATTCGAGATAACATTTTGCCCACTCATTAGGGGCTCATGCAAATACCATTGTACATGCCATTTCCTTTAAAATAAATACCTATATTTGGAGTCCTCCAAAGGATGATGTGATGTGATGAGAGGTCCCTGAACTCGACTTTACTCCTTGTAACTTTATACCTACGCGTTGAAACAAACGCGTTAAGCCGGTGAATGATTAGTAAGCACTACAAAAGTAATGTAAAATCATGTAAATACTCTTACTTATAAGCTTTTACTTTTACTCACTTGTATCATATAACTTACCATCATGGCACATTTCATACTTTGATTCACTTTTTTTTTCATTTTAGCCCATTGTAGACTTTCATGGAACTCATCGGATAAACGGAACTAACAGAAAGTACCAAAGTACTTAACAGAAGTACATAACTGCTAGGGAAACAGAAGCACACACAGTGCTGAACAGTAAGCGCGCTAACGTTCCTTAATGGCATGCCACTAATATCACAACGGTTCTAATTCGTCTACATGGGCACAATCTCATTTAACATCATTATCTACAACTTATACATCACATTTACATTTCTCTTCACATATACATAATCATGTATTTCTCACCTTTATTTTCTCAAATGCTTCCACAACATCACCATTTAGTCATATAATCAACAATTATAATTAAACACATAATATTTCACACATATATTTTTCTCACATATTCATCATCATATACCTCTTACTTTTATTTTCATATTAATTTTCGAAGTTTTCCACTTGCGTCCTAGTCACTAAATTACTTATATCTTGAGCTACAGAATTCGAAATTATAATCCACTTGATGCTTCTGAAACTAGACTCAATAATATTTTTACCATAAAATTTTCAGAATTTTTACTTTAGGCAATTTGTACAGTAAATTCTTTCAATTTACCCCTTCTCTACTGCTTGACAGTTTCGACCTTTCATCACTAAAAATTATCTATCTTTTAGTAACGAGTTCGAATGATGCTCCTGTCTGTTTCTTTTGAAAGTAGACTCATTAAAGATTTATCCATATAAATTTCAGCCTCTAATTATTTTTATACATTTTTCTATGATTTTTCACAGTCAGAACAGGGGAACTCGAACCTACTCTGACCTTGTTATACAAAAACTAGTATGTCTAGAAATATACAATTCATTTTAATTCATTGATTCGTCCATATGAAACTAAACTCAATAAGATTTAATTACATATATAATTCGACCCTTAACTCATTATATACAATTTTTAGTGAATTTTCAAAGTTAATCCTCTGATTCTGTCCAAATTGTTTCAATGAAAACATTTTCTTTCTCATATTTCATTACACTAACCTCACTTAATCATCTTTATAACACATAATTAAACAACAATTTCCATGCTAACAATTCAAATATATTATGAAGAATAAACTATAAACTAAAATTCTTGTAGTACTTACAATAAAAGGCTGAATTTCCTCTCTTTTACCCCTTGCTCTATTCTTTTCCTTTGTCTTCAATTTGATCCTTGCCTCTCTTCTCTTTTTCTTCAAGTTCACATAAACACATATAAGCTATAAGCTATAATTCAATAATTTTCATGCTAAATAACAATAAAATACATGTATGTCATGAGAATTTAACCATTTCTTACCTTAACCCTTGAATTCAAAATTTCTCAATTGAGTCATTTATCTCTCTAACACCCCAAAAGTAACTCTATATGAGATTTGAGGTGTCTACTAACCTCCTTCTATACTTTTCTTTCAGAAATTTCAAAGAAAATAGGAGATTTTGGAGCTTGGAGGGCTTAACAATATGAAAGGACCTAATTGGAAAAAAATCAAAAGTTGGATGGAAGAGAGAATGGCATGGACGGTTGGACTATGAAAGGGCTGATATTTTTGCCTTTTTAATTGATTTTTTTTAACCTCTCTCAAATTTTCTAGAAATCTCACTTAAAATATCTCACTTAATAGAAATGGTAAAATTTCACTTTTAGTCCTTGAGCCTTCCAACTTTACACTTTAGCCCAAAACTTTGCCTCCAAAAATATCTTCCACCAATTTACTCTTTTGCCCCTCCTTAATCAATCTAATTCCCATGATGACTCATAATTCAATTTGGATAAATTACTATTTAGTCCTTCCTATTTTCTCACCTTTACTAATACATCCTTAATTTCTCCAAACCTTTCTTACTTTCTTTACATACTCTAATTCTTATTTCTACACTAACATTGTTCCAAATCTGGTTCAAGAACACAAATGTTACATGACCTGATTAAGAATATAGGTACGTGAAACATTAAAAGGAGTGTAAGCTTCAAACCTTCCATAAGGAACATACCTTCTTGTGTGCTCGCCTTGACGCCTCTAGAATGTCCTTGGTAATTCATTCTATGAATAGTTCCTCTATTTTCCCCCCACATTTTGGGCACGTAGACTTTGAAAAAGAGGACCTTGTTGGCCACGCATATTCTGGTAACCCTTAAATTATTTGTCATCCCCCTGAGAGGTGTTACAAGCTGCTCTTTTAATTTCTTCTATCATCCCTAAATTATCAGTAAACAAATGTTGCACTTGCTCATTTTGAACTCTAATAATAAAGACAACTATGGCCCACTGCTCCTCCAAGTTCTTTGTGTTCAATGTGGCTACAAGGAACCGTTTGACATAATCTTGCAAAGATTCTCCATCCCTCTATTTCACTAACATCAAACCCATAATAGTGCTCATTATTATCTTATGGGCTCGAAATCTTCCAAGAAACATCTAAACCAACTGCGAGAAACTTTGGATGGAGCCTTATGACAAAGATAAATATCAACCATTTGCACTTCCCTTAACTTCGAGAAAGCTTTACACTTTGTCACATCTAAGGCCCTTAATATATTCATGTAATCATTATATAGCATAAGATGTACCTTGGGGTCCCTTCAACCTTCAAACATATTTTTTGGCACTTTGATCTCGGATGGTAAGTTTACAGTTGCCATTTTTGGGGACAAAAGATTGTTAGAACAAAATAACCAATCCATGTCTTGTACATCATGGTGTACTGCTTGAACATCTCTACGCAAAGCATCCACTCATTCTATCATGGTTTTGCATGTGCTCCCACTACCTCTTCCTGGAGAGGCGCGACATGCTTTTAAAAATCAGAATGGTCAAACTGTATCTTTCTTCTTAATTATTTGTTCTGCCTCGGTAGCTCTTGCTGAAATAATTGATGATGCTCAAACTTGGTACTTTATTTAGTCATCTGTTCCTTCATCAACCTTAGTTGTTCTCGTAAATTGAATAGTTGTTGCAGCGATGCCCCCTGATCAGAGGGGAAAGAAGGTCCCTGACCAGAGGGAGCATTGAGATCAAAAGAATTTGATGCACCTGCCTGGCTTGAGTTGCCCAAATTTTCTGGTCGGTCAGCAAACCAACCAACGAAAAGATCCATTTCTCGGGGTTGATTTCCAATGTCAGAACTTCCTACTCTATCCAATGGGAAGCTACTGGGGAAATTCTCGTTAAGGTGAGTCACTTGGTTTTATGATAATGGTCGAAAATCTGTCCACGATCATTGCACCAATTTGTTGAGTGTTTTTGTGTTAGTGTCTTTCAAAGGGGATTAAGTTCTCTATTCAAAATTGTTGAGTGTTTTATGATAATAGTAAGCCCCCATGCATGCCAACACATACTTTATTCTAAGATTAACATGTGTTCTCTAGGTGGGGTTCGCCTGCATGATGGTACGAACTCACCCCATACGAGTTCATAAGAAGATGTGAACTTATCATGTGCGAACCGCCTACGCGAACTATACGAAGTATGTAGGCTACGGGTTGGTAATGGTGAACACAATAACAAAGTATTTTGCTATTATTTACCGATGGTGCATGAAATTTATGCACTGCATTAAATATTCATCCTTAAAAAATATGTATTTATCATGAATTAATTTCAAAAAATAATCATCATGACTTAAATAAGATTTATATTTTAAAACAGTTTTGAATTTCTTAAAAGTTTTTATTTAAATACATTTTTAAATAAAAATAATATTAGTCTTTTTAACATATTTTTTAAACATCTTTTTAAATAAAATAGTTTTTAATAATTGAGTCCACAACTCATATAATATAATATAACAAGGTAAATGCACTATGTTTGCACCAAGTAGAGCTCTCTCATTTTTTATTTAATATTTTTATCTATTTTATTATCCATTTAATTTTTATATTTTAAAAAAAATTTATATCTTTCTAACCAACTTATCCTTTCAAAATTTTTAATTTGAAAATATATTTATCTTTATATTGTGATATATATATATATATATATATATATATATATATATATATATATATATAGATATAGATATATAGATATATATTTATTAAAATTTAATTTTGATTTTTTAAATACCCCTTAAATGTTTTTTTTAGATAAATATATATTTTAAATGTAAAATATATATAAAACATTATTACTCTTTAAATACTTTAATTATGGAGTAATCACGTTATATATGCGTATATAGTTACTTTTAAAATATTTAATTTTAAAATATCTTTATATATATATATAATTCTCTTATTGAAACTTAGATTTTAATTTTCGGCAGTTTGCATGATACTAAATTTCAATTAATCAATATATTTGTTTATCAATTTAAAAATTTTCATTATTTTTATAAATCTATTACAAAAAATTTATTCCAGAAATTATTAATAAATATATTTGTTTATTAATTTAAAATTTTTTTAAACGAATATATTGATTTACAATATATTAGAATGGTTACAGATTTTTAAATAAATATATTATTTATAAATTATTATATTTTATTAATTCAATTTTTAAATTTTAAATAAAAAACAAACCTAGAAGATAGAATTTGATATGAATCAAAATCTGAAATCTAAATTTATAAAAAGAGATTAAAAACTTTTGTTTTGGAGGTTTTCTTTTTTCTGAGTCTTGGAAGGTTACAAAATTTTTAGTAATATTTTTTTTATCATTTAAATATGAAAAGTTACCCAATAGTTATCTAATGACTTAATGTTGTCTATTTCGATCACCAACTGATTAATGGTGACAAATTTTTAAATTGATATAATATCAATTTTATATTCCTCAACTTTTATAAATTATGTCAATTTAGTTTTGATTTTTAAAAAAATTAATTGTCAGCATTTATACATTGTGTAATTTGATCTCTCTTTTTTTGTAATTTTGTTTTTCTTTGTGACATTGAGGTTTAAATTTAAATGAAAAAGAAAAGATAAAATTATTATCTTAGATGTTTTAGGCATTACTTTTTGTATATTTTCAATCAAATTTAGTGATAAATTTATTTTTTAGTTTTTTAGGTGAAAGAGTCACAAAAAAAAAAAGCAAAACTGCAAAAATACCAAATTACATAATGTGTAAATGTTGAGGGTTAGATTTTTTTAAAATATCAAGATTAAATTGACACAATATATAAATATTGAGGGCTAAAGTTGTGATTATATTAATTTTAAAATTTGCTACCTTTAGCCAACTAGTGACAAAAAAGATAAAAGTTAAAAGTTAAATAATCATTTTATAACTTTTCATAATTGAATAACAAAAAAAATTATGAATAATTTGGATGAGTAATAATGTAGTTCACCCATTTTTTATTAGTCCTTTTTCCTTCCGTTTACCTTTGAATAAAATTCCGTTTAATTATTTCTTTGATTTTTTTTCTTTCAATTGTGAATAGCTAAATCTTTATTCTAGCTTTAGGACGATATTTAATTTGATGTTTAAATCATGAGATTCGAAATTGTACTTACACTCTCTACTTGGTATTCGTTAATTCTTCGATTTAGGAAATAGATTTAGTCATTTAATCACGTCATTTTAACATCAAATTAAGAAGGGTATCTCTTGATTTAGGGTTGGATAACATACCGTTAGTGAGTCGATACGATCTGTAATTATTATATTTATCTCACCAAAGAACAAATTCATGTGATCAATTGAGTGAATAGTTGGATCCATCAAGAAAACAAATGGTCAAATTTAAATGACGCGCGCTGTAAGTAGATCCCTCCTCCATATAAAAAATAATAAAAGATAAAGCCAAAATAAAAAAACCTTAATCGAGCTAATTAAGGAAACCTAAATGTTGTTTGAACCGGATTGAACTAGTTGATTAGATCAAAAATTTGTCGGGGTGCTACTCCTATTAAAAGGGATTATAGACTGTTTGACTAACGAACCAGAATGGACCAATTAAATCTATTTTCATTGTTTTTTTTATAAAGTTTTAATAATTTATTTAATCAAATTAAATAACTAGTCGGATGGACCGAATCAAAAATCAATGGTCTCACCGGTTCGACCAAAACCTTGGAAAAACTACTCAATGTTAAGGTAAGCGCAATAATAACCATGGTGTTTGAACTGAACTGGATTGAATCGATCAGTTGAATCAATTTGATCGAGAATCGATTAATATACTAATTCGTAGTGATTGACCAACGAATCAATACAAATCAATTAAATCGGATTAAAAATTTATTAAATTCGTTTTTTATTTTTTAGTGCTTGAATCCTTAAATTTGTAATCTTAGATAATAATTCCGAAACTTAGGCATGCAAACTGGTCTCATCGCGTCCATCCTACGTGCATTTCCGTATTCGTAAAACTTTACATTTCCCCTATCTTTGGTTTATTTTTCAAAAACCTCTATTACCATTATTATAAAAATTACAAGTTAAATTATTATTTTTCAAAGTTAGTTAAATTATTTTTTTAAATGAATCCAAATTCAGTTGAATAATTATAAAAAATCATTCATTTTCTTTATATTATATTTAAGGGATTTATTAAGTTGATGTGGTCTTGATCCCAATTTAATTAATCAATTATCAAAAACTTTTTCTTTTTTGGTAAATAAAGAGACATTTAAAATGCCTGAAATCAAATTAACTAAGCATTATGATCAGCAATACAATCAGCAGAAAGTAAATTCCTAACATCAGTGCTAGGCACATCAATGATCCGAATGTCGATATCAGCAATACTGTAGGTCTTAGCAAGGAAATCCGCGATCTTTTTACCGTCCCTACGAACAAAAACAACCTCAAAATCATCAAATTGTTGAGCTAACATTTTAATCTTTCGAACAATAATTTCCGAAGGCGCCCCATCAAAACAATCTTTGATCAGCTTCACAGCTACCAAACAATCGCTTTCAATAATTATTTATCATAATTCCTGTGCTTCACGATTTTAAGCTAATGAAAATTACTTTGAAGTACTTTTTTTATTTTATATTCGAACTCAAAATACCATAAGTCTCAAATTTTTTAGTATTTCAACATTTTTTTATCTTTGAATTGTTTTTTTATAAATATATATGTTATACATTTTTTGAGTAAACTATATATTTTAAAAGTTGAACAACGTTGTTACATGTTTTTTTTTTAATTTTAATCATCCACTGTCAATTTGTTATTACATACATTCGTTTTATTCATCCAACTTTAGTGAATTCATACTCATTTTACCTTTTTAATTTCCTTTATTATTTTTTAAGAATTAATTTTAGGTTTTTAGTATTTGTATATGATTTTTCAGGGAAAAAGCTGGGTTAAAAAAACGTTTTGTTTTTTTTTTTTTATTTCCATTATTCTTTTTTATTTTAAAATTAATTTATGTTTTTCTCAGTAAAAGGGCAGAGATAAACCCGAGGTTTAAGGCAACTACCTCATTTTTATAAGAAAAAAATTTACAAGAAAATCTGATTTATCTATTTTTTTTCCTTTTTCAGAATTAATTTTAGTTTTTAGTAAGAGGGAAAAACTTAGGGTTTTACAAGAAGTACCTAAGTTTTTATAGGAAAAATCATTTTATTTTTTAATTTCTTTTATTTTTTAGAATTAATTCTAGATTTTTCAGTAAAAAGGAAAATTTGAGGGTTTACAAAGAATTACTTAAATTTTTACAAGAAAAATACATTTTTATATGAAATTGAGTTACATGTGAAAAATTTGAATTTCATCTCAACAGCTAAATGATTGAATTCTCTATAAAAACTATATTTTTGAAAAACATAACAAATACGGACAAAAGAAAACCCAAGACAAAATAAAACTCTTTTTGTTTTGTAAAAATAGTGTACAAAACAAAAATCATGAAAAATATGAATAAAATAAAACCACGAAATCATGAACAAACCAAATAATGTAGACTGAAATTAAACACAAAACAAATTACAAAATAATGTGAAGAAATCGTGACCAACAACCAACCCAAAGCAGGGGTGAAACAAAAAAATTTTTTGGGGAGACCGAAGTTAAATTATAATTTGTACGATAATAAAAATACAACGTTTAAAAGATTAAATTAAAATTTTATCATTTTAAGGGCCTAAACGAAAAAAAATTTATTTTAGGAAGGCTTGGGCCCCTGCCAATCCTCCCGCCCCTGACCCAAAGGTAGATGTCGTCACCAATGAAGCAAAGAATTAATTTGAAAAAGTTGACTGACTAGGGTTTTGTGAATATCTACGTTCTAGAGTTTAGTAAATGTGGTCAAACAACATCTCTAAGATTGTGTGATTAAAATGAAAATATTTAATGACAAATTAATGTTGGGTGACTAAAATTGTAAAAATATATAAAGTCGATGACTAAAATGATAAAAGTATATAACGACATTACTTATATTGTAAACTTTTTATTTTAGTGCCGAAAATCAAAATTTATAAAGATAAACTGCAATATAGATTATCCAACTATGTTTTTTTTTTTAGTCATTCAACTATAAAAAATTACAAATGGTAGCTCAATAATTATTAAATTTATTTTTTGGTCACTCAACTAACTACAAAAAATTAAAAAATAATCACTCAACTATTTAATTTTATATTTTTTCATCATCAGTTAACTAATGTAAAAATTGAAACACTTAAAAAATCAATATGATTAGGTGGCAAAAAAGATAAAATTGAAAAATTAATTTATATTTTGTAATTTTTCATAATTATATAACAAAAAAATTACTAAGATTCTATAATTTTTTTAAAATTGAATAAAAAACTGTACTTTACCTTAATTTTTTACACTCTTGCCATAATATATATTTGAAATGCCACAAAATATATAATGATTAGATTGAATTTAGAGTTTTGCGATCACAAAAGTGGAGCCCACAAAGTTTTCCTATTAATGTTCACTGTATGTATTACACGCGTCGGCCCCACAAACCGCCTACAAATATATCCAAATTTTTGTTTAGCTTTAATGAAGAAGAAGATTCTCTCCCCTCTTTATGTGGGCCCCACTGTCCAATCAAAATAAAACACCTTTCTTTTTCTTATTTTTATAAAATAAAAAATTTAAAGTCGTGTAATTCCAGTAATAGAAGGGTCCCACGAGTTGATGGTAGGTCATGAAAGCAGCCAATCAGAGGAGAGTTGAGTCTATTGGCAACTGCCTTTTTCTTTAATACTTTGGAGCCCCTCTATTTTTTTTTTATCTTCAACTTTGTCCGTCTCCTTGATTAGACACGTGTTGGCTACTTCTGTCACGTGATCACACCTCCCCCCTTCTCGTGGCCTTGTCCTCGCCCGCTCAATCACTTTCCCCCTAATTTCAGTCCATTCTAACTTAAAAATAATTTAGATATCAATTTGAATTTTGAAATCAAATTTAAATATTTTTTAAAATTTTTAATATATTAATATAATTATATGATAATATTTATTTATATTTTTTTATTAAAATCACTCATCGAATTCAAATTTAAGTATTAAATTGTATATTTACTCTTTCTTAAAATTTTTCTTAATATTACCTATTATCCTCTAATGGAATATTTTGGTTAGTTTTTTTAAATGAATATTTTAATTAGTTAATTGGATTACAATAAATAATATTATGTTTTTTAAAATTATAATCAACACTTTTTATAATAGTTACCTTTTATAAAAACATTTAATTATAACAGTCAAAAATTTATAATTTATTTTTTATAATCTATAATAATTTTTTTTATTTAAAACAAGAAGTATTTTTTTACTAAATTATTTTTTTATAATATCATATTATATTAAATTTTAGTAAAATTGTTATTCCTAAGTAAAATAAATATAATAAATTTTAATTAAGATATAATTTCAATAAAAATATATTAAAAATATTTTATAAAATAAAAATATATTTAATAAATAAATTTATATTTGCAAAATTTATTAAAGATACTATTTAAATCTCATTAATTCATACTTTGAAATAATAAAATTATTCTAAAATTACTATCATATACCACGCAAAACTTTTCAAAAATTGCAAAATTTTTGAAAAGTTATAGATGTTCTACAAAATTAAGAAAACAACAAGCATAACATACAACATCCTAAAACTAGGCAACCCAATTGCCATATGGTCTGATTAGAATCCCAAAAAAATGAGATTATAATTACATATAATTTTCAAACTTTTCACACTTGTTAAATTAATTATATCAAAATGTTAATATAATTTTAAAAAATAGTGTTAAAAAAAGCAACTACACTTTGTTCTCCTCAAGAATAGCCTTGAGCATTACCCTCGACAGTGCCACTCTCTTCCCTCTCTTCTCTCACCAATTGAAAGACTTCATCCAGAGGCTCCATAAAAGTCTTAATCTCCAATGCTTCAAGCACCATTAGTTTTGCCATTCCGTCCGCACCTCTATTAACAACTCTACTGATATAACGAAACATAACTATCCACTACCTACAACAAGTTGTTGAATGTATGCAAGCAAAGCATCATCCTGCTGCAAGCGATCCACAAGCAACAAGCAGTTGGATTCCACTTCAACCTTTCGGAACCCTAAGGACCAAGATAGCTCTAGACCCTCTATCACTACCCATGCCTCAACATAGAAAACAGCGTATAAACCAATCCTTTTGTTGAATCTTCGGATCCATCTTTCCCTCGTGGTCATGAGCCAGGCTCCCGATCGTAGAACATTCCCTTGCTTCTAAGACGATAGCATCAACATTAAGTTTTATACAACTCGCAACCTACCTCTCCCAACGAGCGCGACAATCCCTACTCAAACCATGCACACTATTCTTCAAATCTGCCAAAATGATGTATCAAGTCCAAAAAAGGAACTCAATCTGAATATCAGCTGGCTTGATACAACCCTCACAAAAGACAAATGTGTTTTATTCTTCCTAAGTTTGAAACAAATCACCAAGATCAACATCTTCCAATTGACCTCCTCAACTACAATCCCCCATGCATTAAAGAGATTGTGTTGAAACCATGTATCCAATGACGTAGAAAAGAACCAGGCTTGATTTGCCACCTAACAATCGTGCACCACATGAAGATTAGTCTCAGTCACTTGCCCACAAATTGCACAAGACTTATCTTCCATCGTACCTCGTCGAATTCGAACAAAATTAGATAGAAGACTTGCATTCACCAACAACCAAGTAAATTGTTTGACTCGTTACGACAAAGGGTCTTTTTAAGTCAGGGATCATTTTGCCTCTTTAACACCTCAAGACTCACTTGCAACGTGATTGTGAATTTTAGCCATCGAGAACCTACCTCCAACAGACCACTTTCATGCCAATCGATCACACCTAGCTGCATCAGTGGGTGGTCTAATAGCTAAGATCCTCAAGAGAACATGACTAGGCAAGATGTGAGCAAACTTGTCCTACTACTTATGACCATCAACTCAAACCATGTCCCTCACTATTGTTTCGCATACTATCCTAAGTGTAGTATTTTCGTCAATATACACTTGTAATTTTTTCGAACAAATTAGTTAATAAAATAATTCATTAATTACATTAATATACTTTGTATGATTGTCCTTACTTGGTTTTTACATGCAAAGAAAAATGGAAGCAAATGTTCCTCATTGGTTGTCTAAAAGTTTAACTAATACTAAACAGTATTACGTGGTCGGATCGTAGTACGGAAAGACAACTTGTATTAGTAGACGAACCTAAACATGTCTTTACTCTAATTGAAAATGAGTAACCCTATTGAAAGGCTAATATGTCGTCTATCAAGTCCAATGGGAGAAGATGTCTTATCTTGGGCATCGAAGCAGATGACTTTTAGAAGATAGAGACATGAATGTAACTAACTAGACTAACAATACATTGGACAGGACCCAAGCAGAATAGATCCTGAATCTATTTATGGATTTATTCACTTGTAACATTCATAGCCTGACATACCTAAATCCTGAGTGGATGGTGGATTATGTATTCATGACTCGAACACTTTGATGTAAGTAAAAACCCGAGTTCAAATAATTAAGGAATTGAAAGTTGGTGAGTTGGGTGTACGACTTTTATAGTATGTAGCATCATTTATAACAATGGAATTAATAGCCCAAAATATGGGTAAATGATATCCTCTTATTGGCATTACATGTTTGATGAAAAGTATATGTGGCCATGGACCGTTCGTCTTTGTGATGGATAACTTGATCACTATTTGATAGTGATTAACTTTTTATTTAGAAAGATGTAATTACTACCATGAGATAATATAGGCTCCTATGGGGGTAACACACTTATGACAAGATCATTGGACGAGCACTGAGTAGTTGCTTTCGTAATGGTATATCGTTGGGGAGAGCTCAGTCATGATACTATAATGGAATGACTTCGTGACTAAATGAGTTCACAATTAATAGATGAAAAGTCAAAATTTAATTATAAATCATTTGAGCCTCAAATACATATGTCTAATCGGTTTCTTCGTCAGCTCGTTGAAACTAGAAATGAATTGCATGTTTGAATAAAAAGGAACGAAATAAATAGAAAAAGAGAAGTGGTAAACATTTAGGAATGATTATGGTTTTCTTCGAAATGGAGAAATGAAATCATTTGAAAATGAATGTAGGATTCCAAAAAGGAAAATGAAAATTTGAAATCCTATATGGATTACTTAAAAATGATGGAAGAATGAGTTTATGTTTTTGGACTAGTTTGTAGCCTGAAGATAAAAATAAGTCATTCGGTCATAGTGAACATATTGAGTTGTGACACATTTTCTTGAAATTTTACCAAGGACAAAATCGTCAAAATTTTATCAAGGGTAAAATTATCAAACTTTTTTTGGGAGTAAAATAGAGATGAGAAAATTATTTTTGTTGAAGCGTTTTTGAAATGAGTCCCGATTTTTAATTTTTAAATTGAAAAATAGAAGTCGCCACCAATCTTTTATTCGGTGTAATTGAACCACCTTAAAACACTTAAAAAGGGTATTTTAACAAAAGTTTTGGTCTTAAAAATCCAGAAAAACGGGTTCGGGAGTCGGTTACGTGTGAGGAAGGATTAGCACCCTCACACGCCCAAAATTGGTACCTAGTTGATTATTTTTAGGGTCTTAGTTGTCAAAAGTTTGAAAACTTGAGCGAAATTTAAAGTACGATCCTTAAATACATGATTTATTTCGTGCAATTTCAAAAATTGAATTTGACGGAAAAATGCCCATTTATTTTGAATCAATCGAGAATTGAAGCCGTGTCCAACACGTTAGGGCACGATGTTCTCGAAATTTCAAAAATGGACATTTTGAAAATTCTAGAAGAGGGTATTTGATTGTGCAAATTCTTCGAAGTTTTCACACGAAAGGATATTGCCTCGATTTGAAATTTTAAGGCACTTGATTATTTCGATTCAAAGAAAAACCGTACCTAGTAAGTTACGATACGATCTTTCAAATTACGAAGGTTCTTTCAAATTACGAAGGAACGTACATTACCTTAATTTTGAAAATAGTTTTATCAAATGTAAATATTTACCATTTTATTTTTGGTAAAAAAAATGATATTATATGACATATGTATATAATAATACAAGAGAGGACATAAATATGCATAATTTAAATGCATGAAGGCATGACATAAAATAATAAACAAAAAACATACGATAAAGTAATACATTTGTGAACATAAGGACATAAATATAGTGACTTAATTTTAAAAATCATATTTAAAAAGGTTTTTAAAAAAAATTTGAAAACTGAATTAAAACAAAATCAAATAGACAAAAACCAAATGGGCAAATTCCTGACTGTGTTATTGAAACAATAGTTGGAGGATCGAAAAGACAAAAAAATTATTTGATAAATTTAAAAAACAAAGAAGCGAATGGATTAATTGGGAAATTCCCCAAATTATCATAAAAACAAGGTCTGAGGACCGAAAACTTTTAGAAGAAAAAAAAATTAGAAAAAGAATTGTTTATTTTTAAAAAAATTCAAATAATAATTTTTCAAATAATTTATAAACAGTTTCAAAATAATAGTTAAAGGACCAAAGTTAAAAAATGTAAAGTGTGTTTCCTAATTTTTTTAAAAAAAATTGGGAATAGAAGGATTAATTCGAACCAAAGTGAAATTTAAAGCAAAAGAAATAAAAAAAGGGGAAATAACAGGGTGAATTTTGAATATTCGAAAAGCCAGGGGGCATGTGGGCAATTTTCTCAAAAACTAACGCGTGTCAGGTCAAGGAGAGTCCACGTTTTGAGGACTAAAATATAAACAAAATAAACTTAAAGGTGCGAATTGAAAAATAATTGAAAATAGGCGAAAGGGCCGAATTGAAGCAGGTTGAAAATACGGAAGGACTGAGGGCGCAAATAGCCCCTTTCGCGAAAACACGCGGACCCTCAGGGTCTGAATACACAGGCGAGTCGGGCGCATCGTTTTAACGGCGTTGTTTTGAGGGTCAAACTCCAAACCCTAAAACGGTATCGTTTGGATCTGTTATTTAAGTTAAATTTTCCCCAAAAATTTCATTTTTACATTGCTCTTTTAAAAAAAACTAAAAGCTTTTCTTCTTTCTCTCAAGTTTCTCTACATCTCCAATCACCGGTCCCCTTATCGACACTTCAGCTCGTCGTGGCTCCGTCGTCCGCCATTGACGTCCATCACCGACAAACTACCGTACACGACTGTAGAGTAAGCGAAAAGTCTCTTTTTTTGTTTATTTTTTTGAAATAACTTAGATCTAAACCTAAGTTAGTAAAAAAAAATGTTTTAATACCCTTCTGTTTGTAAAAAAGAACTCAAATCTGGTTGAGTTTCTATATCTACGAAAAGGAAAAAAGATTTTTTATTATTTTATTTTAAAAATATTTACACCGAATCTGATTTGGTTTTCTTGATTTATTTTCCCTTTTTATTCTCTTTTTTTTAAAAATACAACTAGATCTGATATGTTTTCCAGATTTACAAAAAATATAGTTTTTCTTAATTTCATTTTGTTTTAAACTTTATTTTCGAATAGGTAAAAAATATGTACATATTTTGTTTTCGAAGAAAAAATAGATAAATATATGTATACGTATATGCGATAATATACCTTGGAAGATTGATGGATTCTGGATGGTTGTATTCAAATCTCTGCATTTGTATTGATTTTTTTCTTTGTGTGTTTTTCATTGATTGAAAATCCTCCCCCTTTACAAATCAGATGTTAGGCTTTTAAAGCCAAAAATATTACACGAAACACTATTCTTTTACCCTATTTCCCTATTCTCTGTTGTCTTTGTTTCTATGTTTGCAGGTAGCATCGGAGTGGTAAGCCTCCCACGATCAACAGCATCGCCGGGAGTCGAGCCTTGCTATTTCGGTGCAAGGAACAAACGAAGAGTGCTCCGGGCAGAGGAAAGATCTCGGGAGTAGATGAGGGGTTACGTGGCTGACGTGGCGCTGATGTGCCATGTGCTGGAGTGGTAGATGCTGTCGTGGATGCTGATGTGGCAGCGGCGGTTAGGATGTTAGGTAGATTAAGGTTTTGTGTTGTAGGTTAAGGTTGCTAGGCTTGTATTGGCATTTAGGCTTAGATGAGTTTGGGTCAAGTTGTAAAATGGACTTGGACATTTAAATTAAAAATGAGTTTTAATTTAAATTTGTTTAGTTTTTTTTTTGGGTTTTCTTTGGGCCCGAATGAAAATGGGCTTTTACAATTTTTATATATAAATATTAAATTGTATATTTGGGAAATAGAAAAATTGAATCAGGTTAGATCACATTACAGAGTATTGAGTCAAAAAAGGCCCAAAAAGTACTCGTAATTGGACCCGATGTGAGAGAGGCCCAAAAACCCCTCATATAACATGAAGGAGGAGGCAACCCTTGTAGAAATACAACGGTGAGTCGTTTAACCCTCTTCTACTCTAAGTAATATGTTGTTTTTCTATTTAAAATAAATCTATACAACTCTACAAGGGTTCTACTTTTTTTCCCTATAAATAGATGGTATCGGTAAAGTTATTTACACAACTTTTGAGAGATTGTTATTATATCGAAAAATAGAGAGAATTTATTCTCATATTTGAAATATATTTTTCCAAAATAACAATATTACCGGTTTCTATTAAAGAAGAGAGAATTACCGTTTTCATCCCAAAAGGAAAATTTTTCTAGTTCTGTGTTTTGATTCAATTGGTTCGAGACACACTCGAAGCAGTTCGTAGTAGGAGAAAAAAGGAGAAAATTGTTTGGTTGAAAGCTGTAAAACATCAAGGATCTGCTAATCTGAAAACACATGTACGTATTTGGTTAAGGTTTATTGCTATAAATATCACAAACCGGGTTGGTTTTCAAAATTTTAATTTTTTGCTCTGCAAGAAAATCGTTTTCAAATTGGGTCATTTCCAACATATATTTGGGGCCATGAATTGTTCCAAAAATACATCATTCTCCCTTTCCCAAAGACCTAATGAACACCCTCAAGCGCATCCCCTTGTATATTCAATAGGGTAGGCCATAGAAAAGAACATATCGCGTACAGCAATTGCTCGTCCGAGCATAATATATATAAGTGTGTCGGGTTACTCGTCCAAGCTAAACTTTTAAATTGACATCAGGTTACTCGTACAAGTTAAAACTGTGTCACATGTATCTTCAATATAGCAATTTCTCGCCCGAACTGAGCATATATTCGTGTCGGGTAACCCGTTTAGGCTAAACATGTGTTTTATGTATTTTCGAGTTCGCAACAAATGTTGGATCTTTGTAATCATTGGTAATCAATTTGTATCAATATAGACAAGACCTTATTGACATGTCAATCGCATCGAAACTTTTATTGAGTTCACCCGGACATATTTAATACATATATACATTTCTTTACAATTTAAACCAAGTCTTACCTTTTGTACCAAATCATAAACAATTCAAATTACAATCAAACATACACATATTCATAATTCAAATTCATAAAATTTTAAATACAATCATACGATATGAACTTGCCTAGAAAAACAACAAGCAATCATATTCTTTAAAGATTAATCCACAATTTTACCTTTTCCTCGGTTATCCTTGGTTTGGATCAATTTTTAATCTATACAATAATTCAGTTTAATTTATCAATTTTAAACATCTTATATCATCCTATTGTATGCATAAGTCAGTTCAATTTGATTTTTTGAATGCTCCTTAAGTTTTTCATTTTTTTCAATTTAGTCCCTAAAACCAAATTTTCAATAACTTTCAAATTTGAGTTTTGATTTTGAAACCAATCTCAATTAAATCCTTTTAAGAACCTCTACCATCAATAATTATAGAAATTTCACATAAAATTTGAAATCTATACACTTTAGTCCTTATGTTAAAAACTAGCAATTACACTTTACAATCTAGTCTCTTTTTTTCACATCTAAGCTTAAAACCTATCGTTTTAATACCAATTTGTTCAAGAAATCATGAATGGAAACTTTTAGAAACTTTAACAGTTTTACAATTTGGTACATGGACTAACTAAATCAAACTCTCACGACCTTAAAAACATAAAAATTAAAATAAAATGACTGAATTGAACATACGAATTTGAGGACCGAATACTTTAAGTTTTCTTAGGGTATTCTTTTCTTTCTCACAACAATGTTGAAGTAGATGAGAGAAATTGTCATCTTTTTCTTGATTTTATCTTTTATGCTAAGTTTAATAATTAGTTAATCCTAATTAGTTTAATTAAACTTAATTAAATTAATCCTAATCATAATTAACAAATTTGACGGGTTCCAACTGCTCAATTGGTCCTTCGGCCATTTAAAAGATCTATAGTGATAAACTTTTACAACTTCTACAATTTAATTCTTTTACCTTAATTAACTATCAATTGACAAAATTAAGGAACCAAACTTTAATAAACTTTAACATTTTCCTTTTTTTTTTACATCATTCAATCTGTAAAATACAGATACAAAAATCTGCTTAAGCAAATGCAGATCAAAACAAAAACCACATAACAGAGTATAAAAGTTATCACAATGAAACATCTCACCGCATCCTGCATCTCACCAAATGGATTAGGAATATTTGAAAAAAGAAAAGCTCTGATATCCAGCTCGAGTTCCATCGACACCTTTCTACCACCATGCTTTGAAAGGAGGTTGCCACGAAGTCCTCGCAGACGCCATTGCCATTGCCAATTCTTTCTCTTTTTGTTCAGTCGCAGAGAACATCACCTCCCCCACCTGTACCCTACAGTTCTCCATTTCTACAAAGGATTTTCTCAGGGACCAAGGTCTCCTATCCAAATTCTGATCCAATTGAGAACCACGTTTGATCCAACTTCAATAATTAACTTAACTGCTGCTTTCCAGTCCGTTTCAAGAAATAATTCCAAAGCTTTCTTAACTGCCTCCACTTTCGCAGCATCCGCATCCTTAACATCCTCGCACTGACAAGAGAAAACAGCTCGTACATATCCATTACCATCCCTAAGAACACCACCACAACCCCTAACATCCTCAATAGCCATTCCACACACACTAAACTTCATCCATCCCCTCGGAATGAATCTCCCACATATCACATTTGATTTGGTTCTATTAGAATTCAGCTTACATCTAGTTGGGCAGCACCACCATAATTATTCTTGGAACAAACATTCATCACATGATGCTCGCAACCATAACAGACCTCTCATTTTTGACTGAAACAGTAAAGATTCCATAGTGGTCCCTTTTTTTCAAAGACTATGGCATTTCTAGCTAGCCAGATTGACCAGCATCCTGCAGCAATTGCAGTGAGCCAGAGCCATCGACAATTGCCCACCATTTTCACTTTCTAACACAACTCATAGAATTCTTCGAAACTGCCAATGGGAATCCATTTCACACCTTACCAACAGAAAATTTTATTCCAAAAGCTGCTCACATAGGTACAACTGAAAAACAAGTGCTTTGAACATTCGACTTCCCTTTCACACCATGGGCAAACATTTACTAAATTTTGTAACTTCACCCCTTTCCTAACCAAAAAGTCTTTGGTTGGAATTCTATCGATTGCGAGCAACCAAAGAAAACTTCGGACCCTCGGGGGAACTTTCAATCGCCATATTTTATCGAATGCAAATCTATTGGTATCGCCCTTCGCTATACACAGCAAGGAAGGAATTTTTTTCACTAAGAATCGCCCTGAATCATCATGCAACCATATGATTTTGTCTTCCATGCCCTTGCAACACACCACTCCCTTAACCATGTTCCGAAGATTGCAAACACTCTGAACTTCTCGATCCAAGAACGACCGAACAAAGATAGAATCCCATCTTCTATTCACCCACCCACTGTCCTCTAAATAGTCCGACACACTTCTATATTTCAATTTTGCTATCCTATACAACCTTGGAAATATTTCTTTCAATGGTTTATTATCACACCATAAATCCAGCCAGAACAATGTCGTTCTGCCATTTCTGATCTTCCATCTAAACTCTCTTTGCCCCATCCATTTTTCAATTGAATTTTCTTTTGAATTCTCCACAATCCCTCTCCATATCTTTGATATATCTTTATATTTATTCAATCTAAATCTCCACTGTTGGTGGCTTGCCCCATACTTTGCTAATATTACTTTCCTCCATAAAGCTTCCTTTTCAATTGTAAAATGCTAACTCCATTTGGCTAATAGAGCCTTATTTTTTAATTGAAGATTTACCACCCCTGCCCCACCAAACATCTTAGGTTTGCAAATCTGATTCCACCTTACCTTTGCCATTTTCTTCTTTCCATCAAAACTCCCCCACAAAAAATTTCTCCTTATTTGGTCAATCTTTTTTAACACCATAACAGGTATAGGGAACAAAGACATAAAGTATACCGGTAAAGCCGATAAAACTAAATTGATCAGCACAACCCTTGTTGCCCATGATAAAGAGCGACTTTTCCAGCTAGGAAGTTTCTTTCTCACTTTCTCGACTACCTCATTCCAAGTTGCTATTCTTCTCGAGTCTGCACCTAAAGGTATCCCCAAGTACTTGAAGGGGAGCTCCCCAATTTTGCATTTACACAACTCTACCATAGGGTATAAAAATTCTTCCTTAACACCAAATCCCAAAATACAAGATTTGTTAAAATTAATGCTTAAGCCGGAGAATAACTCGAAGCAACGTAGCAAAGCTTTCACGTTTAAAACCACCTACTCATTCCATAATCCACCCAATCCATCTTTCTCCAAACTCCATTTTCTGATGAATAAGCTTCAAAAAATCCCAGCGAATACAATCGTATGCCTTGGAGAATCTAATTTGAAAATCAAATGCCATTCCACATCCTCCACCTTTTTCATCGAGTGGATCAACTCATTGGCAATTAGAATTCCATCGAATATTTGTCTCCCCTTAATGAACGCACATTGCGTCTCGCTCACCACATCCCCAATTATCTCCTTTAACCTTTTTGTGAGCACCTTTGCCACTATCTTATATTGTGAACTTACCACACAAATTGGCCTGAACTCCGAAATTTCACCGGGGTTCTCTGTTTTAGGTATAAGAGCAATTGAAGGAGGAATTAATGGACTTCACCAATTTTCCTGTTTGATGAAAATTCGACATCTTACTACATAGCTCATTATTCACCAAATTCTATTGTTTTCTATAAAAACACATATTAAAACCATCTGGAACCGGTGCTTTCGATTCATCACAGCTCCACACTGCTTCTTTAATTTCCTCCAACGAGAATTGTGCCTCCAATCTCCTAGCGCCCTCCACTGACATTGTTTTAACTCTAACTTCGCATCACTCTTCCAGTATCTTTTTTATTTTTAAAATGGTTCTTAAAAAATTCAAACACTTTCTTCTTTAATTCTCTTGGCTCCCCGCACCAAGTACTTCCGATGTTCATACCATATATCATCTTTCTTTTTGCTTTAATCTTCACTGATCTATGGAAGAATGTAGTATTTGAATCTCACTTCTTTAGCCATAATATTCTCGATTTTTGCCTCCATAGACCTTCCTTAAATTTCAATACTTCCCATAATTCAAAATTCAAACCTTTCAGCTCTTCAACCTCTGTTTTATTCAATCGCCTTTGGTTTCTCACAACATCCAACTTCTTGATTCTTTCTTCACAATCATTAATTCTATCCTCCAAATAATTCCTATTACTCCTATGCCACCGTTTTATTATTCCTTTCAATCGTTTCAATTTTGCTGCCAAACTACATTGGATTTTACTCATACTCTCCTATTCTTCCTCAATTACCTTCACACATCCCTTGTCATTAAGCCATCTATTTATAAACTTGAATGGTCTTGGGCCCTAATCTATGGAGTCGTTTGCAAGTAGTAAAGGGGTATGATCTGAAACGGATCTTTTTAATCCCAACTGTTGGAGATCCTTGAAGTGAATCAGCCAAAATTCATCAAGCAAAAATCTGTCAAGTCGACTACACTTATTTTCTGGTCCGAACCACGTGAACTTCATTCCCAACAGTAGCAAATCCACCAAATTGCAGCTATTGATAAAATTATTAAACTCTCTAGATCCTTGCTCTAACCCCCTACAATTGCTACGTTCACTTCTACACCGTACTGTGTTAAAATCCCCACCAATTATCCATGGTTGTAAGAATTGATGCTTCTTTAAGACGTATAACACTTCTCACATACCCCTCTGTTTAGATGCACGGTTTGGTGCATATACATTGACAATTACAGCACTTTGATTCCCTTTCTTCCATTTACCTTCAATCACTAAAATTCTATTGTTATTCCATTCTTTACTACATTCAAATTCGTCTATATCCCACATTGTTAACATCCCACCCGATTTACCTTCAGCTACCACAAATCTAAAGTCAACATTATCAATCCCCCAAATTTTCTTGACAAGACTCAAATTCACTGACTCCAATTTTGATTCCTGTAGAAGGTATACATTTGCTCTAGACGATCTAATTAACCTTCTTAATGCTGTAATTTTCGATTCTGATCTCATCCCTCTTACGTTCCACGAAACTATTCTCATTGTTCTACTTTTTCAGCAAAATGATAAACACCCGAACATATCAAAATAACAGTAAAGCTTAAAGAAACTCACCTTTCCTGTCATTGCCCTCACCTCCTCCGTTCTATTGCCCTTCTAGTCTGCATATCTCATCAATGACATCATCTTCGTCTCCCCTTATACTAAAGCCTAACAATTTCCCTACTTCCCAAGTTCTTCTTGCTTCCTTTAGTATAACCCTTCTACGGTTACTTATATCCGAGTCTGATAGGGACAAGTTTGTGATTTTATCGTTCCCCTCTTCCTTTGATTTTTCTCTATTTTTTCTTTCCCCCGATCTCTTCTTATTTTTTCTTTTGATGATAGCACTCCGTTCTAGATTTCGCGTATGGAGCGAATCTTCTTGTTGAAAGCCTTCTTTTTCTTATATCTGTTCCTCGTTGCAGGTTCCACTAGGTAAGCTTCCATTTCTATTGATTCAGCCACCCTTTCCTCCTCCTCCCCGTTTTGTGAAATTCCTGATCCTATTGGGCTGATGTCCGCTACATTATTTTGCCAAACCTCAATTCCCTGATCCAACTCAACCCCCAATTTTTCTATCTGGTTAAACTCTTCTACTAGACTCAATTGAGACAATAAGCCCATATTCCTTAAATCTTCACTAGCCCTATTCAACACGCCAGCCGTTGCTTTAACTCCTGATTGCTCCACTTTATTACAGTCATTTACGTTTTCAACGGTCATGACGGCTGACCCTGACAACTCCTGACATTCTTTGTTGTTAGCACTATTCTCCACAGATATTGTTTTCAATGTAGATTCCCTGGCGTTTGGACTGGCCATCGGAGAAATGAGTGATTCAGAGTTTAACTCCGACCCTATCGCCGGAGATTCCCCTTCATCCTCAATTATTCTGCCAAAGTTCTTCCTCTTTTTTACTGCTACCCCACTCTGATAATCCTTTTTCTTTTATTTTGATTGGAAATCGACCATCTCCCACTTCCATCCAAATCATTTCTTCTATCTGGTTAGGTTGGTTAATCGACACCAACAATTCCACTTTCTCCCAACTCATTGGATTCGACCAATCTTCCCCCATAGATATTAACCTTCCCCATATTTCTGCCACCCTTTTGAAAGTTTCGTAGTTCCAACAATGTAATGGCACTCCTGCCACCTCAATCCATGCTATTCTTTCCTGTATGATTCTCCTTTCCGACCATGGCACAATGCTAATAAAGCATTCTTTCAGATATGCCCATTCCTTCTGCTTTAACAATTCGAGAAGTTCATCATCTGGCACCTCAATTAAGAAAAATCTACCCTGTATTCTCTTGATGATGATTTCTCCAAGACCCAACTTTGCTAATCTATCCTCCAAGCTCCTTGTGTCGTTTACTACCAAAGTCTCACCCATCAAGCACCTTTGTAATTTCCATAATAACTCATCTTCTACAAAGCCTGTCACCACTTTTAATTGGGCCTCTTCTCTCTCTGCACTTCTACTTTCATCATTTCTTTCCGCCTCCATTTCGTTATTGCTTTTCCTATCTTCCTCCAGGTTTTTTGCTTGAATGATTTTTTGATTCTCTTTTTGCATTGGCTGTTGTTTCATCTTCCTCCAGATCATTCTTCTCCCCTTGAACTTTTCCATTTTAACTTCTATCCTATACCTCAATAGTATAAATCCATTAATTCTTTCCATTGCCCTGTTTGCGTCTGCTCTATTTGAAAATCTAACAAAACTGAATCTCTGGCCCATCTTGTTTCTTTTGTTTGGAATGAAAGCATCCAGAACGTCACCGTGAAAACTGAACATCGTCCATAATCCTTTCCAGTGCATTCTTTTTGGAATGTTGTTAACAAACACCGTTATCGTCGAGGAACTTGTCATGATCCTCTGGGAGCTCAGAGAAGAAGTTGAAATCTACTAACCCACTTTTGTCCCATATCTCTGTCAAAACCCTCCCAATTTAAAACGTGTACTTTAACTCTATCCTTGTAAACATCAAATATTAATATCTACAGGTACAAACATCAGAAATGGGGTTCCGAAATTATTATTTCCAACACTACTAAAAAAACGAGCTGTTACAACAATATGAAGACAGAACTAGAAATTGAAATATTAAACTTGCCTAACTGGAGACAAGGGTGAATGTCTAGGAGTGCAGAGTTAAAATTGAAAGGAGAAGGCTAGGAATTTTGGTTTTCAAACTTATGAGAGAAAAAGACAAGAAAAAGAGATAATTTTTTTTATCTTAAAATATAATAAAAAGGATTTTATTGATAAATATAATAAAAAATAGAGGGTAAGTTTTTCTTAAAATTCAGATTCTATCTATAATCTTAATTAGATTACCTACGAAAGAGGCCGTAATGAAATTAAACATTATATTACGGGATGATCAGAATGTTAAAATTTAAACACTGTAATCTTATTATGAAATGTAAAATATTTACGGGTTGTAATGTTTCAACGAACAAAACACCCTTTAATGAATATTTTGACAACTAAAATATTAATCAACATGATAAGAAAACTATTTAAACTCAACACAAACATATTCGACTAAATACTAATTTGGTTCAAGTATGTGAGAAATTATAATTAATTAAGCTAAGATAACAATCAAACTACCCTTGTAAAATTTTAAAATGATCTCCAATCATAAATCTATTTAAAAGCCAGTAAAACCAAATCAGCCGAAATGATTGTGTGAGGTTTAATTTTCAATGTTGGTAAGATTGATGAAGTTAAAGTTTGAAGTAGGTAAATTTATATTGCGGTTGAAGTTGAAGATTGTTGTGGTTAATGGAGCCTCGTTGGCCTACTTTGTTTGAAAAAGCTGCCCAGTGCCCCAATGCCAAAAATTAGAGCCACATGATTCATGTTGTCGTCCGCAACAAAAGCATGGACCATTTGTTCAAGGAAATGGTGATATCGTGGACGTGTACAGTTAGGTTTCTTTGTCCCTCATCCCCTATTAATATATCCCAACAAAAGTTGGTGAGCCCCTGGGGGTTTTGATATTAAATAATGTGGTAATATTATTCAGTCTTTTTCAAAACTAGATAAATCTCTATCATAATTACCACTGCTGCAAAAGTCAAGGGATTAGAGAGTTACTAAAAACATTTTTCTTCAAATTTTCATGGCTAGTATAGAGGATCCTTTTTTTTCTTAAAAGATATTTAAAAAAAACTAATAATTGTACTTGCCCAAGTTTAAATTTTAAATTTTCTTTTTATCTATCAAAATCTTTTAGCAAATTTAGATTAAGGGTCCAAACTTTGTGAATAATATGGAAAAAAAAATGCTTTTTCAACGAATGTAATATCTGATTTAAGATCTACAAAAGAGATATCTTAAACGTTTAAACATGTTTATCTATGAAAATCTTGAGTCTTTCAAATTGTTGATAGGTCTTAATCTAACCCTAATCAATCCAATCCCAAGGAAAACACATAAAATAGTCCAATTCATGCAATAATGCAAGTAATGTATCATATTTCTTTTGTTAAATAAAACAGATAATGATATTTTTTTTTAATCATGAAATTGCAAGTTTGGCACTGTTAATATAGGGAGTAGCTTGGGTTGTTAGTTTGAGTGCTTTATCCTTTTGCTGGAAACGTGGCTTCTCTACACCCAAAAGACAAGGATCAAGTAGCCGGTTCGGCAGGCACTGCTGCTTTGACCCTTTTTTCCCCTTTATAAACAATGACATGTTCTAGACATCACTGTTCAAAGACACGACACACAGACAGGTCGATCAATAATTATTAAACACCTAATCTCTATAAATTGATATGGCCCTTACCTAACTATTCTTGTTGGATTCTAAACTACTTTCTTCTTTTCTCTTTTTTTAATTAGGGTTTTCACATTCAACTTTTTTTTATATAAACTAAGGGTTGCTCCATTGTTAGGCTGTGTTTCTGAGAGAGTTTTTTTTTTTTTTTTGAAATTTTTATCATATGATTTTATGGGGATTTAAATTTTAAAGGTGGTATTATTAAAAAAGTAGTTAAAAATTCGAATATAAATTATAAAAGAAACATGAAAGATTTATTTTCAAGATTTATTTTCATGGCATCTATATATATTAGAATGTTTATTTTTAATATTTACAATTGTAAAAGTGTGAAACATTGGTAATTTAAGAATTATTCTATTGTAGCTATAGTTCTTATAATTTACACACAATCAACAGACAGAAATCACTACACAAGTTTTTATCATAAAAAAATAAAATAAAATAAAATATTCCACGCCTTGCTTTGCCTTTTGTTTTCTATGTGTATCAAAGCTTGTTAATTTATGATATATTTGATTCACTGATCTGGAAAAAGATAGATTTTTGGAAGGTTTAGTGCCTGAGAAAGTGTAGACAAATCCAATGTCCCAAGTAATTGATTTCACTATCATCATCATGCCATGTATCTTTCAGTCAATATCCCATTATGTTTCCTTTGCATTGTATACTTGATCTGTATTTAAATATATATATATGCAAAATCTATCATCACTCTCATGCCTACAATTTTGTTTCATTACATTCAAGTAAATTCAAATGCCAAAAGCAATAATTCATACATAATTGCAAATTGTAATGATTACCATTTTCCATGACAACTTTGAGAAGGTCCATTGGGACATAACCCAACAACAACAAAAAACGAAAAACTCAGTTGGCAATGGACAAAACACCCCTTGTGCTTGGCCCATTACTCAATTTTACATGCTTTAGAACCAATGATAGAGAGACAGATATGGACTTCTATCTTTTCCCACCTTGTGTTTTCTTCTTCTTTTTCCAATCATATTAACCTTTTCCAAATTGGCAACTGTACTATCCTACATCTTCTATATTATTACCTTGTTCCCTAAACCTCATTACATCACTATCACTACATACATACGATGTCTATAATATTGCAATTTGTATACTAAGAGTTTTGTCAATGGTACTAATTAAGTTACTGTCTTAAGTAAATCATGGATCACTGGGGAAGCTAATGGCTTTGTTTAGATAACATCCTATATTGATCATAGAATATCAAAATGATTCTCAATTTTTTCTTTTTTCTTTTTTTGGTGAGAAAATTATTTCTTTTCTTAATTAAATCCTTTTTTTTTCATATTCAAATAAGGTTTTCTTCCAAATGGAATAATATCGTTCAAATTAGGGCTCATAATTCAGCCCCTATTAACGGTATATGTGAAACCCAAGTACAATAGCCCACTAGCTTCTAATGGACCAATAGTGTTGTACTTTGAGATAAGCCAGAAAAACATAGCTTGATGTCAGATAATGATTGGTTTTTCAGGATTGTAGCTTATATGCTGATTCAATTTCAACTTCTTAATCATTTGTATTATTTAATTCTTGTCAAAATTATATTCAAATATAATTATGCATAATCTTTAAATATAAAAATATTTAAAATGTTAAATAAATTTAATTCATCCGTATGTATCACTCATCTGACTATGAATAATAATCAAGTCATCCATGCCGAAAATAGTGAAACAAAGATTTTAAAAAAAAAAAAAACACTTCTTTGCTTTAATGCTCGTCTTAATTCTAATATCAGTTGGTAAACATGTACATTATAACAATTCGGGTTACAAAAAAAATAAACAATTCTTATGTGGCACGATTAAATTTTTTTATTTAACACATTAATTATTTATCACATGTTTTTATTGACTAAAATTTAAAATAAATATTATTTCAATTTAGGAGTTGGCACCGACTCTACACTCTTAAAATAAAAAAAATTCATTTAAATCTTTAAATTTTTTAAAATTTTAAAAATAGTAAGGTAAAATTATATTTTAACCATCTAAAAATGATAAAATTTTAACTTAATCTTTTAAAAATTATATTTATATTATCGTAAAAATTATAATTTAACTTCGATTCCTAAAAAAAATTTATGATTTCGCTCATGTTTCAATTCAATTTTTTTATAAAAATATATCAATATTAAATACCTATTTATATAACAATGATTATTTTAAAATGATTTAATCAAGAGGATAAAGAGGACAACATTTTGGCGGTGAAGTTGGTTGGAGACAGCGCCAAATGACAAGAAGAAAGTGGCCCTCAGAACGTTCGGTAATTTATTTGAAGAGAGGAACCTAGGTTTTTGTTTAAATGAAGGTGAATAGTGAGTTGCTTAAATAATTCCAATTAGAATAAATATGTATTGTTTATATCAGAACGAATAGTTATCTTGATTATTAGAAATTTGATAAGTAAGGAAATCTTATTTTCTATCAAGATATTTATTGAGGAAGTAGAAATTTTTTGAAAGACACTATTCAAGAACAAATGGAATGTTTTCGACTTTTGGATTAATTATAAATAGAAAATTCTAATTTAATGAAATATAGAGAAATTGATTCTAAATTGCATTCAATAGGATTTCAACCTATGCCAAAAGTTTAGAAGACTTCTGTCTTATCCATTAGATAATGGACGCTTTCATTACGGTTTTTTTGACATTTTAACTTTCTCTTTTTTGTTCGATTTTTTCTTTTCTCTTGATTGGAAAAACTAAAAAACATGTAAAAAAAAATTGTATTGTTATGAGTTGCGTATTTATTAATTCAATTCAATAAGGAAAGAAAAAGCTAAAAGAAGTATTTTTTAACTCTCTTAAATTTTAATTACGTTAAATAATATATTAAAAATTAACACTTTTTAAGCTATTTTATATTTTTTTTGAATTTTTTATGAATTTTAATAATTTTTAAATTTTTGTTTATAAAATTTTAAAGTTTTAGAATTAAATTGACTGAATGTATAAATGTTTATGGTTAAATTTGTAAAAAAATTTAACATCATGACTAAATTAACAAAACATGTAAACATCAAGATCTAAATTTATTATTATACTTGCATTATGTTTGGTGATCGAAGGTATTTTAATAGTGGAGTGACTACAAATTGCAATTGTTCTAACCCGGGTGACTAGAATAACCAATAAAAATGGGTGACCAAAACAAGAACGCCCTAAAACTTAAGGTGATTATATGGAAAATTTAACAAATTGCAATTGATCTAATAAGACGGACTAAAATAATCAAAAAAGAAAAATAAGTGATCAAAATAAGAACGCATTAAAATTTAGGTGACTACATGGAAACTTTACCATTTATTTATTTACCATGAAGGAAAGTTAGGTGATCAGCTTCAACTGGCCTGTTTATAACAATTGAACTGCCCTAGAGCAACTTCATCCTCCATATTGAGCCTCCTGATAAGCTTCTATGTCACTGAAAATAACCGAGTCTCTGCTACTCGCTAGTATATAAGATCATTGTCAAATAATAAATATAATTAAACTAATATAAATATAAGAATTAACTAAGAAGAAATAAAATCATTATTAACAGAATAAAATAAAATAGAAGTGGTAATTGATTTACAAGAATAAATTATATTTTTTAAATATATATCTCAAAGTTTCTAGTTACCATGTGAGAAATTGACTTTTCCATTGAAAGTTAATAAAAATTTCATTACTGCATTCAATTTGTTTTGTTTGAGTCGTTTGAGTCCACATTCAAAGTGATTCGGAATTCGAGAATAACAAAAAAATTTATTTGGTAAAAAGTCGAGAAATAGTTACCGCCTCACAAAAAACACAAATAATAATTCAATTTAGGATTATTATTATAAATATCATAATATGCTATTTTAAGAAAATATTTTGAACTTATATGCTATGCCAAAAATTGTTTTTTAAACCAATTTCTCCAACAGCTGATAAGGTGTTAGTCATGTCTAGCTAACAGAGAATTTATAGCGATAAAGAGGATCTTCAATCTCCCTCAATTGGAGGACTCGTCGCATTTCCTCCATTATGGCGATGTGAAGAATGTGATCACTAATAGTGGGAATATCTCATATTGGGTTTTTCTCTTCCCTTTAACACATTTCTTTGATGGACCCGCCATTAATGGATACAAAATAGGAACAAAGAATAGAAAATAAGAAACCTAAAAGAGATAGAAGGAAAAGAAAAAACAAAAAGCAGTCACACTTGACGAAAGAGAAATAGATGGTTGAGAATTCCAAAAATAAAATCTCACTAAAAAAGGCCCTAGGGCCTCTATTTCTAGAACACACGTGATTAAGAAACAACAAGAAATGAGAAAGAAAAAGGCCTAGAACAAGTAATGGTTGGTTGGAGGAATGAGAACACATCAATCATACTCATTAAAAACGTTTTAATTTCTTCTTCTTCTTCTTCTTCTTCTTCTTCTTCTTCTTCTTTTGTTTACTGCAAAGTAATCATTAACCCCAACATAGATATTCCAAAGCACAAGCCAACTCTTCCTCGCCAAAAGATGACATCCCATTATCATAGTCTTACATAAGTTCACCTTATAAACTTCTCTTCAATTATAGGGGCAATTGTTATATCCTTTGAGGACAATCATCACATTACATTTAATTTTATTAGTGTTTCCAAATTTCCAAGCTCACCAACCCAGAAAATAGTTATATCTTGACTATACCTTAACATAAGTTTAAATTAGACTCCCCTAAAAAGGTAACTATAGGATGAGGGAATTTGTTTCATATCCTTCTTTATCTATAAATACCCTTCTCCTGAGAGGAGGATGAGTCAAGACACAATGCCTGTACTTTGTTAAAATGCGACCTCAACATCCATAAAATCACCATTTCCAATGATTTTTTTGTGTCATCTACAATGAGAATCACTTTAACAGTTCTTTGTGTCCTCTACAATATCAACTACTACTATTATGTCATTCTAATTTGGTATAACTTAATTATTATCACAAAATCCTTATAATTAATATTTTTATGAAAAATACTCATTGGTTGTCAAGGGAATATTTCAGTCGAAAATAATTTCGTGGATAAAAAGTTATATTTATTGTAATTCTAGATGACCAAAAAAACAACTTGAAGATAACTACTTGTGTGTGTGTGTTTTTTTCTTTACTTGTCCGCACAAGAGATAATCAAATCTTAAATTTATTTTAATTACATTAATTTTGAACAAATAGGCAGACATGTGTTTCTCAGGATTAATAAAGATTAAAGAATTGGATAGCCATAAAGAAAAAGGAAAATAGATGTACATTATTTGTCCATTGATGTTTGGTTGATAGGAAGAATAATATTATCTTTTCAAGTTTATATGTTATGGAATGATGAGGAGGCCAGTAGTAGTGTTTTTATTTTTTGGGGTTTGTTGCATATAATTTATGTGATCTTGCAAGAACCTACTGGTTTTCGGATTGAATGAGCCTTGGATTTTAGTGTAGATACATATTTCAAGTGGTTTTGTCAGAAAAATATTCATATTGCTTTACCATAAATTATGGAGATTCAAAGAACACAATATCTCCCCACTTTGCTGATCATATTTGCACATCTTCAAATTTTATTTTCAAAATAGTTTAGATTACAACGTGTTTTATTTATTTTATAATTGAATTTTTATATATGTTTCTTAAGATAATTAGTGCATTGATTCGGTGAGAGGTAAAAATTTGGTTGATCTATCAATTTCTTGCTCAATTAGTTCAATCCGGTTTTTTATAACATTGAAATTTAAAAATTTTTATATTTTAAAAATATTTTGTAAAAAATATTTTTTATTTTTGAATTACCATTTTATCCTTGTGTATATAAACTATTAAAAGGGTAAAAATGTAATAATGTAATATAAAACAATATTATTATATTTTATATTTAAATAATTTTTGACAAAGATGATAAAGGTGATAGTGGTTTTCAAGAGTAGGGCAGATGATGGAGTAGAACATGCCAACTGTGGAGCAATGATGGATTTAGCAATATTCAACCCCACCCAATTTCATTACCATCCCGAACGGTATAAATTGATTGATCCGAACTAAAAAATCATTTAAACTAACAGTTAAACCAATTTTTATAATTTATTTGCTAAGGGAGTTAGGGGTATCATTTTTCGCATGAATCAATTTTTATATTTTGCTATAAAAACATCTTCATAAGCTAAAGTTTCATTAACATCACAAAGCAATAACATGTAGGAAACATCATGAATAAACAACAAGAAAAAACTAGCAGTAAGAATGTAAAAAAAATTCCTCTTCGATAGTTGCATCAATAGATGCTACCTCAATAAGATGTTTCAATTGGGGTACGATGGATGCTAACTCTTAAACAACTTTCTAAATTCGAGCCATAATTTATGGACAATAAGGATCTTTATCACAAAATTTTGATAAAGTATTCATGATGTTCGAAATATTTTCTTTTTTATTTTCATTGGTTGTTATGTCGGTTACAATTTCATGTTTGATTCAAGCATTAACCAGTCTATAAAATTTTCGGATCAATTAATACAACTATTGTAAACATCTGGGAAGTAAAAGCAACATGGTTGTTGATATTATATTTTTCATCAACATCTTCACTTTTAGAATCACTCAAGATAATTTCAAAAGACTTCAACCTTTTAATAGTGTTGTCACATTCAGCCTCGATATGTCCATATTATTCGAATTCATGACATTTAATTTTTTTCTTCTTCTTAATTCTAATCCTCTCACAACATTTTTTTTTCTTCTATTCATGGTTTTAGATCACTCAACATCATTATGCATCTGGATGACTTTCAAACTTTCTTTTAAAATCAACAACTGTTATAGCAAAACTTCCATAAAAGTTTCTTCTTTAATTGCAACCGGAGAAATAACTTACAGAGAGCAGTGTTACTTTCTACCGTAACATTACTCTTCTTGAACTCATCAAGATTCATCTCAAAGGTTTATAGGGATCCAATAAGGACATCAATCCTCATTATATCAATATCTTTTATCTCCTATATGACAGTCACCTTAATTGCAAACTGTTCAAAAATATATTACAAAATCTTTTGAACCAACTTGGTACTCGAGTACTCCTCACCAAGAGCAAAAGCTTGGTTAAAGATGTCACCTAATTTAGTAAAAAAATCAGAAATTGTTTATTCATGTGATATTCTCAAATTTTCAAACCTAGATTTTAACATCTAAAATTTCAATTGTGTCACAAAAGAAGTCCCTTCATGGGATGTTTCAAGAGTGGTCCAAGCATCATGAGCAAAAGTGCACTTAGAGATACTTAGAATTTCTAAGGATCTACACCATTGAAAATATCATTCAAGATTTTTGAATTGAAACAGGCCACCTTGTCTTCATTTGTCGATAAGGTGGTTTCAGGTTTGATGATATGAACTCCATTGATTTATTGAGTAGGTGGTTCCCACCAAATAAAATATTCTTCCAAGCCTTTTGACAAAAGGTTTTTGGTAAAAGCTTTCATATGTGTCATCAAGTGGGTATTGAGATCAAGAGTCTTTCCGTCTCGTTTAGCCAATTCAATAGTAGAGTCATTATTTAGTACATCAAGTGCCTAGCTCTGATATCAATTGAAAATTGATAAATTTATCTTTTAGTTGCAATTGACTAAATTAACTGAAAGAGTAAAATTATCTTAAAACTGATAAAAAAACGAGATATCCTATTGAATTATCAAAATATAACAAGGCATTCAATTACACCTCGCATAAATAAGGTAATTCCATTGATTGAATTAATGGAATTCATTTTGAACCGTGCTTAAGAAAGAAAGAAAAAATCAATCTCAAATCAATTTGATTCAACTCGAATTTAAAATAAATAATTTTTAAAACAATAGTTATTTAAATTTAATTATGACTCTTAAAATATTATATTATTTTTAAATAATAAAACATGATATTTGAATAAATCAAACCGAGCTAGATACGATTTTGGAAAAAGAAAACCAAATTGGACAATCAATATCATTACATTAAATATATATTGGATTTGTTCACGTGGAATTCAGGCCATTCAAATGATACGTAAAGCTAGAAGCACGATAGGAAGTAAAGAAAATAATTGGAAATCGGATGATGTTGAGATGGGATAGCATGAGTGAGAGCAGCCTTAAATATAGAATTCACCTACTCGTTGCTTTGCTGTTTCCCTCTTCCACTCTCCTTCATTTCTTATTTCATCCACATTTTCAACCAACTTCAGGTATCTTATGCCAAAAATGTAAGATTTTTGTGTATAGACTGATATAAAGGATGGAGATGAAATTCCTTCTTTAAAACTGGTTCAGATCTCCTATATCAGATTCTCCAATTCCCACACATGGTAGCATATCCCTTGATTCTCCAAGCGAAAGGGATTGCTTTTAAAAGATAAAACGAGTAGTGATTGCTGACGAATCATCTTTGGTGGATCATGATTATAAGATAAAGAAGAAGAGATTGAGTAGAAGGAAAAGGAAAAGGAAAAATAAAATAAAATAAATATGGAATGTTTAAACCATGGGATTATCAGTAAGTTAGCTATGTCTGGTTTTTTCATTGATTTTTAATATCTAAAAGCTGGAAAAGATAGTATGGAGAGTTCTAAGTATGGATTTAATAACATTATCTGTCATTCGCTATCTTTTCATTTCTGTCTTACTTTATTTCTTCTTTTTTGCAAAGTCACCATCATCTAATGCTGTGTATCCATTTTCAATCTTAATAACTTACTGCAGGAAAGACTTCTTCACTTTCGGTTCTGTTGAGAACTAGAGGCATACACTATGATTTGTAGGACATTTTTTTTTTTCTTTTTTAATTTCTTAATGCACGTTGTTATTGTTGAACCTTGAAACTTCAAGTTTTTTCCCCAAAATATTTTGGCTTTTGGTTATATATATAAAAACAAATTAAAAAGGGGGGGGGGGGGGCAGGACTGGTTGTTGTCCAATGCCATTAACACAATAGATTCTTTTGGCTAGATTATTTGACAATAGTTTAAACCTTTAGCCTCATCATCCTTCCACTTTGTTAATTAAAAGAATAAAAACAAAAAAACAAATTCCTCAGAAATAAGTTTGTGGTTTGGATAATTCAATACCAAATCTGTAAACAGATATATAAATGTGAGTTAGCAAATTAATCCAGCTGAGTTTAGGTAATTGACATGCCCGAAATGCAAGTAAAAGAGACTTTAGAAAGAGGTCCAAATAAAGAAAAAACTTGGATGTCGAAGCCAATTTGAAAGTGCCTATTTCTTGAGGAAAGTACAGCAGATAGTGCTTCAAAGCCTTTGGTTCTGACTTCTGAATCCTAGTGGGCTAAACTAACCCACTGTGCCACTTAACAATATATATTTGTGGTGTGAGAGTGGGCTAAACTCTCTATTCTTGTAATAAAGAGTGGCTTCTGTTTGTAGTAATAAACAATGTGTTAGGTCTAGTCAGCACCAGAAAGTAGAAATCCCTCAAATTAAATGTTTGTCTCTCATTCCCCAATTAAATATTATTTGGCACCCAACTTTTCTACATATAAATATGAGGGCAGTCGAGGACAATCTTCATACACATTCCCTCTTCTTAGTTACCTTGACCCAAAGAAAAAGTAACAAGTACCTCTCCACAGCAATGGATATTGATTCAACAGCCCAAGATAAAGCCAGACTTTTTGCGGGTGCTTGGGGCAGGGTTAAGGCCTTGCCTGGCAAATTGAAGGCTAAGGTTACATCAACAGCTAAGAGCATCAAAAAGCTTGGCCAAGATGACCCAAGAAGGCTTACTCACTCCCTGAAAGTGGGACTTGCTCTCACATTGGTGTCACTCTTGTACTATGCTAGGCCTATCTATGATGGTTTTGGGATGTCGGGAATGTGGGCGGTGCTAACAGTTGTGGTCGTATTTGAATTCACAGTGGGTAAGTTACTCTAGGAGACTGTCAAAAAATTTCAACTATTGAAAAATAGTGAACATTACTCATATCTTTATCCTATATATATATATCCAGGTGGAACTCTAAGCAAGAGTTTAAATAGAGGCTTTGCTACATTTCTCGCCGGTGCTCTTGGAGTTGGAGCAGATTACTTTGCAAGTCTCTTTGGAAAGAATGGAGAACCCATTGTCCTTGGAATCCTTGTTTTCCTATTAGGTATATATGTGTCAAAATCAACAATATATGTTTCTCTATATATGTTTTCACGTGCTCATGCAAGTTGATTGGTGCTGACTATTGCAGCTGCAGCAGCAACATTTTCAAGATTCTTTCCAAGGATCAAGGCAAGATATGATTATGGGGTGCTGATATTTATACTGACATTCAGTTTGGTAGCTGTTTCGGGGTACCGAGTGAATGAACTGGTAGTTTTGGCTCACCAACGACTCTCAACAATTATAATGGGAGGAGCAACCTGCATGCTTATATCTATATTTGTTTGTCCAGTATGGGCCGGTGAAGATCTTCACAAGGCGATCGCTTCCAACCTCGAAAAGCTTGCCACTTACCTTGAAGGTGTGCGTTAACAAAACTAATATTGATATAAAATTTTAATACTTCAAGTATTAATAACAATACTAAATGCAGGATTTGGAGGTGTATATTTTCAATCCTCTGAAAGTGATGGCATGGGCACCGGCAAATCATTTCCTCAGGGATATAAAAGTATTCTCAACTCAAAGAGCAGTGAAGAATCTTTGGTGAGTTTGGCTTCTCTCCACTAAACTTGGCCATTGCAGTTTACATGCATGCCACTAACATTTGTACTTGCTCTAAAATAAACATCTTCCTTTTAATATAATTAATACCATGATTTTGATCTAATGACATATAAATAACAGGCAAATTTTGCAAGATGGGAACCTGGACATGGCCGCTTTCGCCTCCGTCACCCATGGAAACACTACTTGAAGATTGGAGCCCTTGCTCGACAATGTGCATATCAGATTGAAGCTATTAATGGCTGCATCGACTCTGATCATATCCAAGTATATATACTAAAACTTGTGTGTACACTGTACAGTCTTTAAACAGCAAATTTGGAGAAAAGCAATTAATTTATGGTCGCATTAATTTGCAGGGATTAGAAGAATTCAAAGGTAAAATAGAAGGATCATGTACAAGAATGAGTGCAGAATGTGGGAAAGCACTAAAAGCATTAGCCACATCAATGAAAACAATGAAAGATCCATATTCTTCAGCCAATGCCCATGTGGAGAACTCCAAAGCCGCCATGAAAGACCTCAAATTCGCCCTCAAAGCTGCTTCTTTAGAGAATGCAGACTTGGCAGCAATATTACCAGCAGCCACAGTGGGTTCGATCTTGGTTGAGGTAGTGAAATGCGTTGAGAAAATATCAGAAGCAGTCCAAGAACTTTCCCAACTAGCTCACTTCGAAAAGGAGACAGTGGAACCAACTGTTTCACCCGAAAAACCACCGCAGTTGCTTCATAGGGGAATAATCCAACCTGTTTTGGATGGTGATAGCAACGCCAACGATAATGTTGTTATTACAATACACGAAATTATATCCACCGATTCGCCAGAGAATGGGAAGCCTTGTGATCAGCATCAAGTGCCAAAGCCTGGCCACAAACTGGAAGCACTGTAAATATTTGTTGCTAACATGTGATTAGCTAGTCTTTCTTTGTATTTTTCTCCCTTTTGTTGCTAATCAAATTAATTCTCATTTTTCTCCCTCTTTTACATATTATAAAAAAAGGGCTACCAATTATAAAAAGGAAACTGAATTAATATATAGAAAAAAGGGAAGGATTTGCTAATAATTTCTTTAGCTTTTTGTAGTTTGGGCTATATATCTCAAGACTCTTTTTTTTCCTTTCTTTTTAACTTCTTGCAAGTCAACTATAAAAGATTCCAAATGAGAGGTTGAAGCAAATTTGAGTCAGTGGCAACCTTTCTTTATATACACGTCCCTCTTATTTTCTTTCCTCCCATTTTCAAATTTGAAATTAGTAAAGAAATTCATCACACCTCCTATTTTCTTTCTCTTATTTTTCTTCTCAATCAAGCGCACTTAAAATTTATTTTCTTCACTTTTCCACTCCCTCCTCTCATCCTTCCACTTTTCCATTCAATCAAACACAACTTAAAAATTTGTATTTTGACACTCTCCCTGTTGCGAACTTTCAATCGGCAACTCTTAGAGCATCTCTAAATGCGAACTTTCAATCGGCAACTCTTAGAGCATCTCTAAAAACTTAGGCTTCAGTACCAAAGCTTTGGTGAAATATATTAGTCACTTAAATCAGTGGACGAGGTTCGATCATTGTCATAGATATGGAACAATTTTAAAACTTATGGTCAACACCCACCGCCTTAATGGGCCTACAGAATGCGAAGAGTTAATTACTGGGTTCGTTCCGATAGATAACTTGAGAAATAAAAAAAAAAATTAGTAATCATTAGTTTGAATACTTAATAGCTCAATCTCTTCACTCAGAACCTTTTCACGAATAAAGTGATGTCAAACCTTAATGTACACCGTTTGATGGTGTTTAGGGGTAAACAAAACTTGATTTGATTCAGAAAAATCGAAAAAAATCTAAATTTCGAGTTAATCGAATCGAGTTATTTGAATTAACTCGAATAAGTAATTTGAGTTTTGAATTTGATTTGAGTTGAAATTTTACAATTCGAATAACTCGAATAATTTGAATAACATATTGATGTAAATACCTTTTTGATCCCTATTAATTTTGAAAATGAAAAAATTGATTTCTCTTTCAACAAAAATTAAAAAAATAATTAAAAATAATTTTTAAAATTCAAAATATTTATAAAAACTCCAAAATTTATATTTTTTTAAAAATGTGTTTTCTTTTTAGATTCTAAAGACTATATAAAGAAAGTTAAAATTTTAAAATTGAAAAAAATTTCAAATATATATGGTTTCAAATTTATGCGCTCTAACATAGAATTAGTTATACTGTAACAATATTTTAATTTGATATGTTTAATTTTTAATTTAACTCGAGAAATTTCATTCGATTAGATTCGACTTAAATTTCATTTCACTCGACTCGATTCAAAAAAATTTCAAATTGAGTTAAGATGATAAAATAGGACTCTTCAACTTAATCAACTCGAAATTTTTTCATTTGATTCGATCGAAAGCTGACGTCTAATGATTTACACAGCATAACTAACTTCTCACATGCATTTCTCCAGTCAACCCTTCAACCAAATGCATTTTTGTGTAGCTATAGTTGCTGCCACATATCAGCTTCACTATCAGGCAAAGCAACGTGGTCTTTTTTTTTTTGCTACACCAAGAAACAGTTGTTGAACTAATCTTGAAACAATATCCTAAAGTTGAGTGGCAATCATTTGTATCTCCAATCCAATCTGCATCAATAAATTGTATAGAAACCATAATCAAGCATTCCCTTCACATACTGCATAATTCTTTTTGTTGCATCCAGATGAGGAGTTCTTGGATTCTGCATAATTGAGAAACAACACTAACAGGGTACGAAATTTCTGGCCTTCTGATGGTCAGATAAATTAAGCTTTGAACAAGTTGCCAAAACTTTGTTGCATCCTTCATTAGCTTTCTTTCATCTTTTTAAGAAATAAAGTATTTTTATATCAAAACCATTCCTCAAACTAGAAATTTGAGATTCATTATCTACAGTTATTATCATATTACAACCTAAAGCCATGTGATTTTCATGCCATGCCATGCCATGTGTTAATTGACTTCTCTTGATAATTTCAATAACACCTTTTGTATATATCCCAGTTCGTCTCTATTTTGGGATTTTAGAGCTTTCTTAATAAAATAAGTAGATATCGTTTGTCACACAATTTGTCTTCTTTCTCATGATGTTTTCATCCATCTTGCTCATTTATGAAACTCAAAGCACTTCTGTTCTCACTGATATGGCGTTCAAGACCAGTGACAATGTTTTAACGACATTGACCAAATTTGGGAAAATTTTCTGGTGAATGTATTCTGGGAAGATATCAGCATGGCGGATTTCCTGGAAAAGACGACACTCCAATGAAGCCAGATGTTTAAAGCTTGATGGGATTACTGGTTGTTGTTTTTTTTTTTTTTCCTTATGTTCTGGTGTTCTTTTTGTTTTAGTTTATCTATACCTAAATATTATTAAGGTATATGAGAGTTTTGTATGTTATCTCTTGAATTCAAGATTTTTTTTTAGTTTATAGTAATTATTCTTTCGTATTTAAAATAATTTATATAATTAGTGAGTATTTTAATTTTTTATTTTAAAATAAAAATATAAATATGATGGTATTGCATGCTAATTGCAGTAAAAAAAATTTAAATTTATCATTTAATCAAAATTTTATTTTAATAATTTTATGCATTTTAATTTTATTATGCATAATTTTATTACATCCATTAATTGTATATATATTAATAATATTATTGATTTAGCTTGTGACACAAATTAACTCTACATTAACTTAGGATTGATGACAACATCACGACAAGGGTGAATTTAGGAGGGGCTGGTAGGGGCCTCGACCCCCTTAAAATGGTCATTTTATCATTTTTGGCTTTTTAAATTTTTAAAATTTTTAAATTAGTAAAGGTAAAATTATACTTTAACCCCTTAAAAATGATAAAATTTTGATTTAATCTTTTAAAAATTATAAAAATATAGACAATTTAATTTCGTCCCCTAAATTTTTTTCCTGGCTTCGCTCATGCACCACGATAAACTATTGTATTCATTTAGCATTATTAATGTGATGTATTCATATGTTTAAATTTCATATTACTCACAATTTAATCTATTTTTTCATTTTAACATCATACATATTTCAAATGTTATTATTAACTAGACCTACACTATACGTTTCATAATTTATCGTATATTATTTTAAACACATCTCTATATTCTAAGCATGTGATTTTTACACCATATGTATATAATTATAATTATTATTTTAAAAAGAATAAAAGATCTTCTCGCATATTCCAACCCTAAATCTAGGAGTGCGGACAAACTTAAAACATACATTAAATTTTTGTGATATTACGGTGGAAGTAGAAAGGCCTACATGTATTATATAGATAGCAAAGTAATTAAATTGCACCCAATACTAACTAATTAAGGACACGTAAAACTGCTCTTGGGATTAGCATAAACCATGGGCGAGCAATAGCAAAGCTGAAAGTACAATACAGACATTCAAAAATTGAGGTCGGAATTTTGAGTTGGTCACCACTTACAATGCCATGCAAGTGGGCATTGTTTATTGATCCAATGCACAAAGTAATAAGACAATATATCCAAGGGGTTTGGGTTGGGGTTTGGTGTGTGAATTTTTAAGTTCAGATCCCAGCAAAACCTGTTTTCCTACTCAGGGTCAGGTCGGTGTTTATATATATATATTCCTTTCATGGACGGTCTTTGTTTGCCCCATTGACCTTGTTCTACGTTTCATTATTTTCTTTGATGTCACCTTTAAAGATGGCCCATTTTAGGTTTAAATTTGTTATTACTCTATATAATTTATAAAAATTGTGAATTTAATTTTTGTATTTTAATTTGATATAATTAAATTTAAATTTGTGTTTTTCATATTAAAATCAAAAATCAATCGAATTAAATGATGAAGATGTAAAACGGACATAACAGTAGTCAGCATGTAAATGATGCTAAGTGATACTAAAAGAGTTAGATTATCATTATAATAATTTATTTATAATTATAATTTAAGTAATAATATTTTGTATATTATTAATATAATTTTTAGATTTCACAAATAGAATTAAGAGGTTAGCAAGTGTTTTGTTGAGGTATAATAAAATATTAAAAAATAACACATGATAATTTTTAAAATTACTCGTGAAATAAAACAATATAGTATATCAAATAATAACCCTTAATTTAAATCTAAAATAAATTTAAAAATAATAAAACTTGAAGCTAAAACATCAAAAATTCCAAAACCTTAATTTTGTCATCATTTATTTTATTTATATATATATATATTTATAAATATAAATTTTATAAATTTTTAAGGGTTATAAATGATACATATATACAAGCTTTTAATTTTGATTAGAGAAGTTGTTGAAAAATATGGAATTGATAATTGAGAGCTAAAGGAGTGCTCACTCTCTGATCATTGGAGTTGTTTGAGACAATTTTCATATTTATGATATTGACAATTTATTGAATGGTATTTATGGGTTGTGTTGATTATGTGAATGATATCTAGTCCATTATTGAAGAACATATCACTTGGAAAAACATGTTTGGAGAATTGGATCGAATGGGGTCACCCTATTTAATCAATTGGATCGTGGATATTGGATTGAAATGGAACACTGATTGCTTAGCTACCAATAGTTCATGTTTACCTTGTTCATTATTATTATATTGTATTTAGCTTATAATATGGTTATTTTGTAGGGATTGTGATAGATCCTTTTATGTTAGCAAGTCTCGAAAAATTTTATATAATCGAGAGACTTGTTTCAATTATTGTATGGAGAGAATTAAGCACTTAATTTGTCGTTGTAGAAAAAACTTATTGTATGAGTGCATATTAATAGTAAAATATTTGGTGTTGTAATTTTACTTGCTGAATTCATAGGGGTGAATTTAGTGATGAGAGTATCATTCTTCAAGGTGCAAAGGTGAGGAAATTGTCACGGGTGTGTGATAGATTAGGATCACTTGTTGTAAGTGTTGAAGATAATGGATATTTCTCACTAAGTTAGATTCCACAGATGTAAAGAAACCAAACTGCATAAACAACTCCTAATGTCTTTTTGTTTTACTTTCAGTTATGAGGAAATGTCTGTTCCCTTCTCACTGTATAACTTGTTATCTTACAAATGTTTTAAAAACTTCAAACATATAACTAACTACTTTCGTTTGTTACCTTATGAGATAGAGTACCTTGATTCGGGTGGTAGCAATTGAATTAAATTATGCTCTAATAGTATTTTATTATTTAAATATTAATAAAAAAAATTTAGATATAAAATATTGTATATTTTCATAATTACATTTATTGAATACCGTTGATATTATTTTTGACAGAAAAAACAAAATTATAAAAAGAAATAGTAAAGTGAAAGATATTGCGCAATGGAAGGAGTTATTTAGTTTTCTCAAAACAGTATTCCTTTTTTATAGTTGATTTAATTGGGACAGAACTGAAGTTGTTTAGCGGAATGAGTAAGTCGGCTCTTTTCTTAAGGAAGGAGTGGCTTGCCTTGGTTGTTTCATCTTTTCTTTTCCTAATATATTTCATGAGGAGCTACAGAAAGGATGCAAGCACCTCGCTCATTTCCCATGCTATATATATTGAACGCACCCAATGTGCTTAAAGTGAAGTGCCCTGGTTACAGCTTAAAAAGTTTACGATTTATATTCAATACATATTTTACAGCACTAGCACTAGCATTATGGCTTGTCAAAGTTAATTTCAGTCTCAGATGCGAATAGAACGTGGGAAACACAATGCAAATTGCAATATAAGCGCCTCATTCATTACCATGTGTTTTTAGGTAAATGTCAGTAAAGTTTACTACTTTTTTGAAGTTACCAATCGGCTGCAATCCCACAGCTTAAACCAGCTGTAAATTCAATTAAGTAATAACAAAGGAACCAATCACTTCAATGTTTTACAGTCAAAGAATCAGTAAAAAGTTTAGAAAATTAGATCAGGTTCGTGAATGACTTTAATTATAGAGAATGTGTTTCAGGATGAACCTAGACAGTAATGAATTGACCGGATTCCAACCATATATACTCATCATGGAACACCCTAATTTCCTTATAGTCATGATGCATTAAGAATCTCTGAAACAAAGACAAAACTCTGATGGACAAAGCTAGGGTTTCTTAACAGAGAAAAACGATAAAAATCAGTTTTGTAACTTGTCTAGATATAGAATCCGAACTAATAAATAGAAGTTGTTTTAAGTAAACATGAAAGTTTATGGGCTAAACTAAAATATCCAAACAGGCGCTGCTAAAATAATCCCTCGTGCGCTTTGAGTTTGAGCAGTATAAAGCCTGCTTCCCTACTTGTAAAAATGGATCCATCTTAGAGTTTTTCAAGTTGGTGAAGAGTCAGTTTGGGGTGGTAAATGGGAATCACATGGCCACTTATATATAAACCACCCTACATCACCACTGTAAACTCTAACTCCATTTCTCTGTGGTTTTAAATACAAAATAAGTTGGAATGGATTGACACGTGAAGCGCACGCCAAAAAAGTTGATTGCCAGCGGTTCCTTTGTGTCCCTTCATGGTTTCCTTTTTCTGTGTATGATGAGTTAACCTGCAGAGGGGTCTTAACTAAGGGATCCGAGGAATTTGAAAATCATTTTGTAGAAATTACAGCTGATTCATCCCCAAACACAGCTGAACAACTCCATAACCATAACAACAGTGGGCTTCTCTTACGTATTATATAGGCCTTCTGGATCCCAGGCGGATATCATTGGACTTATAAGCCCATTAAATAACTTCTTTTTTAGTTTTTTTTGTAATCACATAAATACAATAAACATTTCAGTTTAGAAATCATTTTATGTTCAAATGAAAGTAAGAACAAAAATAAAAGCTATATTATCCAACTATCGTGTTAAACAAAATAATAATACTAGAAAATAAATTTTATCATATGTGTATGCATGTCAAAACCATAGATTTAGAATATAAATTTGTATTTTAAAAATATATATACAATAAGTAATGAAACATGTAGTTTGAAATTAAGTAATAAAAAATATGTATGATATTAAAATAAAATATTAGATTCAATTATGAGTAAAACAAATTTTAAATACATCAGATAAACAATACTTAATGCACTTCAATTATTATGATTGTTGCTACAACTTTTATATGAATAACTATACAGTAGAAGTTTATATTAAATTCGTTGAAGGATTTAAAATGCTAGAAACATATATAATTTTCTGAGAAATTGTTCAATGTTTCTCCTTAAATATTCATTAAAATGATTGAACACATGCATTTTTTTTTTTGGTGAAAGAACACATGCATATTAATAGTTATGATCAACGTTTGTTATGATTATTGTCGAAACTCCTAAAGATATCAAAATATATCTTTCTAGAAGTTCTTTCTCACTTATGACATTAAGAAGAATGATGATATAAATGTTTAGTAAATCCATTCAAGTGGTTATTTGAAAAGCTAGCATTCAAGATTGAATATGTAAAATTCAATATATCAATGATGTTGTCATGAGGGAAGTGAAATACACATTGCACTCTTTTTATCTTAATCAAGGTTTCTTCCCATTAGATTTCTTTAGTACGGGTTTTAATAAGATAACATGTTGTGTGTACTTTTATTTTTCTTCAATAACAAATTTCATTCCCATAAGATTTTCATGACATTCAAAGAGAAGTCATAAATATTTTATTATTAAATGAATATTTATTAATGTCAAGATAAATTTAATATAAATTATTTTATTTTTTTAAGTCTATAATTTTAGAAAAAAAATATTAGATTCTTTTATTTTCCCACTTTCCTTGTTGTTTTTGACTCTTCATTTTATAACAATTATTTAATAACTTTAATTAAAATTATTGATTAGTAAAGTTTAAAAATAAAAAGGTGTAAGGATGTAAAAGCCCTCAAACTTTTTCAAAAAAAAGTAATTAAGTTTTTGCTTTTATTTTGTACTCACTTGGATACTTGAACTTTCAAAACGCATTATAAAAGCTCTCAAACTCTATAAAAAAAAAAAGCAATTAAGCCCTTTCTTTTATTTTGCACTCAATTGGGTATTTGAACTTTCAAAATGCATCAAAAAGGCTCTCAATTTTTTTTCAAAAAAAGCAATTAAACTCTCTTTTTTTGCACTCAATTAAATACTTGAATCATCCCTAATTTCTTTCAATTAAAGCCACCACGTATCACAACCACAATGTAACATGTGTTAAAAAATGGTTAAACGGCATTTTTATGCATTTTATAAATTTTTCTAATTTTTTTTATATTTTTATTAAAATTTAATAATTTTTATATTTTTTATTTTTTATAATTTCACGCCGTGGTTGTGCTATGTGATGACTTTGATCGAAAAATTAAGGGCAATTAACTTTAACAGTTAACTGTTAAAGTTAACGGCCAAAGGACCTTTTTGATGTATTTGATAGTTTAAGTGTTCAATTGAGTATAAAAAAATCGGAGGCTTAATTGCTATTTTTTGAAAAAATTTGAGGGCTTTTCGATACAATTTGAAAGTTCAAGTACCCAATTGAGTGTGAAATAAAAGCAAAGGCTTAATTGTTTTTTTGACAAAATTTAAGGGTCTTTTGATATATTTTAAAAGTTGAAGTATTAAGTGAGTACAAAAAATATAAGAGTTTAATTACTTTTTCTGAAAAAATTTAATTTTTTTTTACATTTTTAAGCCAAATAAAAACTCCTAAGGTTTTAATTCTAATTTAATTAAGAAAAAAAAGGCTTTAAACTTCACTGTAAATTGGAAACCGGTGTTTGTTGACATGTCATCAAATCTTACTGAAAATAATAATAACACCTGTCTGCTGTCGCCATCGTTCTTTCTTTCTCTTTTTTTTTTTTTTTTTTTTTGAGCAGTCGCCCTTCGTCTACTTAAAGTCGAAGCAAAACTTTAAATTCCAGCAACCACAATCCGCTATTAACTGCGTACACGTTCACCACGCGAATTTTGTATGGTGTTCATAACATAAATAAAATAATTATAATTATAATTATAATACGATAAAAAATAATAAAATACGAATATATTAATTTAATATCACTTGCTTAAATTATGTCAGTTAAATATAGATAAAAAATAATAAAATACGAATATATTAATTTAATATCACTTGCTTAAATTATGTCAGTTAAATATAGATAAAATTTTAAAAATATTTATTTTAAATTATAAATATTCATTCACTTTTTAATTGTAATTATTTTATTTGGATCATAAAAAGTATTGCAATTCAATTAATTAAAGTTTTTTTTTACAAGTTAAAAAATTAAATGTTAAAATTTTAATATTGAATTTTGTAGGTATTGAATTTATATTATAAAATTATTTAGTATATTAATAAAATTTAAATATTAAATATAATTATTTTGTTTCATAAAATTAATTTTTGATTTTAAAAAAAATTGTTTGCAATGTTAATTTTCATAATATAACATTTTATATTATTTTAGACCATTTTAAATAAAATTTAAATATAATTATCTAAATGTTTTATTTTTTTAGAAAAAGTTATCATTTATTTCAAAGATAAATAAAATTTCTTATTTAATATATTTAAAATTAAGTGATAAGTAGTTATTTACGTATTTATTCTATTGTAACACTTTTTTAAAATTTGTATTGATTAAAAAATTAATAACATTATTAAACACATTTAAATAATAAACCATGAAAATAATTGTTTTAATTATCACCAAAAAAAATAATTGTTTTAATAAAATCTAAAGTTTCAATTAATATGTGAAACACATCTTAAATGATGAAAATAGAGCAATAAAAGATTTATGTTAAAATGAAATTTTAGTCAATACTAGGTTCCTAAACAATTTATATCCTTTTTAGGTGATATCGGTTCGATTTAATTCGATTTTTTTGAAATTTTAAATTATTAATTGTAATTCGGTTTATTTTTCGATTTTTTTCATATTATTTTTTATTTTAATTTTTAAACTTATTTTAATAAAATGAGTTTTATTTTATAATTTATAAATACTTTTGACAAAATTTCAAATTCTTTATTTATAAATATTTCTAAAAAAATAAGAACTTTTAAATTATTTTTCAAGATTTTTTTCAAAAATTAAAATTAATTATGTATTAAATAAAAATAAAATTCGATTCAATTTTAAATAACCAAATTTTTTAAAGTTGTATTTCATAGATTGTTCAAACACTTCAGTTGGAGTTAGTTTTTCTTTCTCACAGCTAATCCCCTTGTAGAAAAAGTTGCCATGAATTAAACAATTTTTTTTTTAATTTTGGAAAGTATTGAACATATTATAAATAAATGCTTTTAAAATTGGGTAAACCACATTGATAACGATCCAATTATTGATAAGTTTTTTTTCATTCTTTATTTATGAAAAATTATAAAATAGTCACTTAACTATTTAATTTTATTTTTTTTTGTTACCAATCCGTTAAATGACTAATGGAAAGATAAAATAACTACTTTTAAATTTGACATAATAACAACTTTAACCTTCAACATTTATACAGTGTGCTAATTTAGTTTTGAATTTAAAAAGTTTAACCCTCAACATTTACACACAGTGTAATTTGATCTTTTTGTAATTTTGTGTTTCTTCGTGTAATTATTTTTACGGAATTTATGATGAATTTTCAAACTTACTGCACATATAATAATTTGTTTTTGACAGATTTCACAACTAAGTTTTTAGCTTCATTTTAATCAGCCAAACATGATTTCCACCCAAAGACATACAACATGCATACATTATCACACAAGCATCATATTTATGACTTATCAAGAAGCATAGGAGAGTTAGAGGGAACTACCTCGATGGAAGAACACCAACAAAGTTTCTTGCTTAGCTCTCCACCACTTTGCCTTTACCCTTAGTTTTAGAAGATTCACCACCCTCTTTAACTAATAACCATGCACCACACAATATTTCCCACATAAATAAGGGTTTATAGGATGCAAAAATACATGCTTTAAATAAAAATATGAGAAGATAGGTAGAGACTTTCTCAAACTCAAACCTTCTCAAATACCCAATAACCGTCACCTTCATCATTGAAAAACATAGATTTTTTTCTATGGAACTTTAAAAGTGTAACACCCCTATATCCGATTTATACGTATAAACCCAATATAGGAGCATTACATTACAGTACGACACAGAAAGTAAAGTAACATAATTTTCTTTTTTTTTAAAAAACCGATGCCTTTTGAGGCCGTTCAAATCAAAATATCATATATTAATCATTTCATTTTCATAATTCATAACATTCGAGATAACATTTTTCCCACTCATTAGGGATTCACACAAGTACCATTGTACATGCCATTTCTAAAAAAAATACCTATATTTGGAGTCCACCAAAGGATGATGTGATGTGATGAGAGGTCCCTGAACTCGACTTTACTCCTTGTTACTTTGTACCTACGCGTTAAAATTAACGCGTTAAGCCGGTGAAGCCTTAGTAAGCACTACAAGAATAATAGATGACTATTTATTTATTGCTTAATTTTATCAAACATTTCAATACTCATGCGTATAAAATTTCTAACCTTTCTTGCATGTAACATTTAACTTACCTTAATGCCACCATAACACACATTCATTCTCATATACCAACTTACCTCAATGGTAGATATTACATTTTCATCCCTTTTTCACAACTTAGTCCTTTCAGCCACATTAGTTCACTTAATTATCAGCATTTAATTACATATACACATAAAGTACTTATCTTTCATGTATTCATCATTTCACTTACCTCAATGTCATAATTTACACATTCTTTCACTTTTCACAATCTAGCCATCATAGCTTTCTTAACCATAGCTCTCTTATCTTATTTATCCACTTGGCCCATAGTAGACTTTTATAGAACCTATCGGATAAACGGAACAAACAGAGAGTACCGGAGTACTGAACAGAGAGCACCATAAGTGCTGGGCAACAGAGAGCACACACAGTGCTAAACAGAGAGTACACAAAGTACTAATCAGAGAGCACACAAAGTACTAATCAGAGAGCACACAAAGTGCTAATTAGAAAGCACACAAAGTGTTAATAACAAAGAGCACGAGACGTGCTAAACAGAGAGCGCGCTAGTGTTCCTTAATGGCATGCCACTAATATCACAATAGTTCTAACTTGTCTACATGGGCATAATATCTTATATAACATCATTTCTCATAATTTTATATATCACATTTACATTTCTCTTCACATATACATAATCATGTATTTCTCACCTTTACTTTCTCAAATAAATCCACAATTTCACCAATTAGTCATATAATCAATAATTATAATTAAACACATAATATTTCATACATATATTTTTCTCACATATCCATCATTATATACCTCTTACTTTTATTTTCACATTAATTTTTCAAAGCTGTCCACTTACGTCACAGTCACTAAATTATTTATATCTCGATCTACAGAATTCGAAATTATAATCCGTTTGATGTTTCTGAAACTAGACTCAATAATATTTCTACCATAAAATTTCCATAATTTTTTATTTAGCCAATTTGTACAGTAAATTCTTTCAATTTACCCCTTCGCTGCTCCCTGACAGTTTCGACCTTTCTTCACTAAAAACTATCTATCTTTTAGTAAAGAGATAAAATGATGTTCCTGTCTATTTCTATTGAAAATAGACTCATTAAGGATTCAGTCATATAAATTTCAGTACCTAAAATTTTTTATATATTTTTCTATGATTTTTCAAAGTCAAGACAGGGGAACTCGTATCTGCTCTGACCTTGTTACACAAAATCAGTTATAACTCAGAATATACAGATCCATTTAATTCAATGTTTCTTTCATATGAAACTACACACAATAAGATTTAATTACATATATAATTTGACCCTTAACTCAATATACACAATTTTTAGTGAATTTTCGAAGTTAACCCTCTGATTCTGTCCAATCTGTTTCAATGAAAATATTTTCTTTCTCATGTTTTATTACACTAGTCTCACTTAATCATCTTTATAACACCTAATTAAACAACAATTTCCATGCTAACAACTCAAATATATTATGAAGAATAGACTATAAACTAAAAATTCTTGTAGTACTTACAACAAAAAGGCTGAATTTCTTCTCTTTTACCCCTTGCTCTATTCTTTTCCTTTGTATTCAATTTGATCCTTGCCTCTCTTCTCTTTCTCTTCAATTTCACATAAACACATATAAGATATAAGCTCTAATTCAATATTTTTCATGCTAAATAACAGTAAAATACATGTATATCATGAGAATTTAACCATCTCTTACCTTAATCCTTGAATTCAAAATTTTCTCGATTTAGTCCCTATGCTCTCTAACACCTCAAAATGAATTCTATAAGAAGTTTGAGGTGTCTAATAACTCTCTTTTATGACTTTCTTTCAGAAATTCCAAAGAAAATGGAAGGTTTTGGAGTTTGGAAAGCTTAAAAATGGTGGAAAGACCTATTTGGAATAAAAGCAAAAGTTGGATGGAAGAGAGAATGCCATGGACGGTTAGCTTTATGGAGAGAGCTGATATCTTTGCTTTTTAATTGATTTCTCTCTCTCTCAAATTCTCTAGACTTTTCTTCAAAAATATCTCACTTAATAAAAATGGTAAAATTGCACTTTTAGTCCTTAGCCCTTCCAACTTTACACTTTGGCCCAAAACTTTGCCTCCAAAAAATATCTTTCACCAAATTACTCTTTTGCCCTCCTTAATCAATCTAATTCCCATGATGACTCATAATTCAATTTGGATAATTCACTATTTAGTCCCCTATATTTTCTCTCCTTTACTATTTAATCCTTAAAATTTTCTAACATTCCTTACTTCAATTAAACCTTTCTAAATTCAACCATATATTCTAATTCTCAATTGTACTCTATCACTGTTCCAAATTCGATTCAAGCACACGGATGTTACAAAAAGGTTAGATCAATACCCTTACCTTCTTTGAAATTTAGAGTATGAAATTGATAAGAAAACTTACTCAAATTTCTCTCCCTCTACATGGTTTGCTAAGGAAAATAGATGGAAGAAAGAAAAAAAAATGAAAAATGTATGAAAGAAGTGTGTAGAAGTAATGGAAATGAAGAAAAAGAAAAAAGAATAGGGTGATTACAATATGTTGAATAATTTTTTCCCATTAGTTAGGTGAAGATTTTTATTCAAAAATTGTAAAATCATCATATTAGATATCCATATTCCTTTCACTTCACATAAGCTTCTCAACATTCTTAATTTATTATAAAAAATGTCAAAAATCCACCCAAATTAATTCCAACAAAACCCGATCCCTAAATAAATTTATCCATCGCTAACCCGAGTCAATGCTCGAACGTTGACTTGAGAATTTGAGCCGTTACACCCCGTGTCACAACCACAACATGACATGTGACAAAAAAATATAAAAAATAAAAAAAATTCTTAAATTTATTAAATTATAATAAAAAAATATAAAAATTGTAAAAAATATAAAAAATTATAAAATAAATAAAAAAATGCCCTTTAACCATTAACTTTAAATGTTAATTGCTAAAGTTTACAACCCTCAATTTTTTTCAGTTAAAGTCATCATGTGTTGCAACATAGTGTGACATGTGGTGAAAAATTATAAAACTAAAAATCAATAAAATTTATAGAAAAATTATAAAATGCTTATTTTGATATGATAATTTTATAATTTTTTTATAAATTTTATATTTTTTTATAATTTTCTTACGACTTTATAAAATTTTATAAATTTATTTTTATATATTTTTTAATTTTTTAATATTTAATAAATTTTAAATATTTTTATTAAAATTTAATAATTTTTATAACTTTTATTTTTATATCTTTTTTATGTATTTTGACACATTAATTATCTAATTGAATGAAAAAAGGTAAGGGCTTAATTATTATTTAAAAAAAATTAAAAGTTGTTTTAATGTATGTTAAAAGTTTTAAGTATGAAATAAGTAAAAAAAAGACTCTTAATTTTTTTGAAAAAGTTTGAGTTAACACTTTTTAAGCGAAAAGAATTTTATTAATAGTTAAGAATAGACGGTTTAAAATTAAATATAATATCTTAACGATTATTACACGTAAATCTAGTTTATGGGAATTCGGGATAAACGGGGAAAATACGAGACTTAAAAAGTAAGGCAAAGCAAGAAGAAGAAGAAGACGAACCGGATTTTCAAAATTACAATCTCCAGATCTGGTTTTACCAAAAAAGCAAAAGCATGGGGCTGCTTTCTAACAGGTTCTTTTTATCTTCTTTGCAGTTCATCTCTTTTTGTTTTTTAAAGATTGGTATGCTGAACTGATTCAAAATCATTTTTTGCTTCTTTCTTGTTAATGAATGGGTAAAACAGAATTGATAAGAAGAGCCTGAAACCAGGGGATCACATTTATTCATGGAGGACTGCTTATATTTATGCCCATCACGGTTCTTTACTTACTTCCACCCTTTCCTTTTTTGTTGTTTTGTTCTTTTGGGGAATAGTTTGCATTTCTATTTGTGGATGTCGGTTTTTATTGAATTTTAAGCATGATCTGATGCTTAAGGAAGTATAAGTTAAAATTTTCAAGTATTATTGCTTCTTTGGTTTCAAAATTTGCAGATAAGATCCTTTCCTCCTGAAAACCTATTTTTTACTAGTTAAGCAGTAGTATCATTCCGTAATATGCTTAGCCTGCTTAGGTACTCTGTATCCAGCCTATATTGTATAACCGTAATTAAAGAACTGTATAGTTTCAAGGATTTTGCTAACCCATGGCACTTCCTATTGTTGTAATGGACGTTCTATGAAATGCAATAACTGATAACATTATTTATCATTTTCAATGCATTTTGTTAAAGATATTACCGTATAATGTGACCTTAAGAGTGTCTTCAGCACATTTTTTACCAAATCCTAATTTAAATGTAAGTGGCAGTGCATTATCCGCATTTAGTTGTATTTGAGAACTTCAGCTCTTGGCCTAATGGCACTGGATGTTTACCCAAAAAACCTACATCGTGGGTTCGAATCATAGGGGCAGCCTTGTTTATGGTATATGAGTTGGTAATGATTTGCTTCTGTCGGGGTGTGTGAATCAATTGCAAATGTGTATGTATATATGAATAGAATTGTTTAGTTTTTCTACCTTCTATAAATAGTTTTGCACTTGCAGTGACACTCTAATGAATTACTTTATTAAGAAGTTCTTTGTATATAGAGAAGAGCGACCAGGTTGAATTATTTGTTTTGTGGTTCTTGTAATTTTGAGTTTGAGATCGGGTATTGCAAAATAGGAGATGTTGGAATGCCTTTGGAGGCTAGAAATGATATGTATGAGTTCAGAATGGTAAATATTTTGCTATTATGGTGATTATGATACGAATTCAGAATGGTATATATTTTTCTGTTATCGAGTATGTTTTCGGATTGTCCGTTGAAGAGTTATGTGTTTACTTTTATGTTTTTCATTTTCTAGTTATATTTTGCTGGAATTATTCTAATAATTGTATCTTTTTCCTTGTGTATGAGAACAGGCATCTATGTTGGAAACAATATGGTCATCCATTTTACAAGACGTGGCCTAGAAGTTGGTACAGGAACTGTGCTTGATCTCATCCTGGTAAGCTCTGGGCCAGCTCGAACTCAACTGCATTGCCCTACCTGCACTCCACCTGAAGAAGGTAATGGTGTTGTTTCCTCATGCTTGGACTGCTTCCTTGCTGGTGGAATATTGTATCGTTTCGAGTATGCAGTCAGCCCTGCTCTCTTTATTGCAAAAGCAAGAGGTGGAACCTGCACTCTTGCAGTCTCCGATCCAGATGATTTAGTGGTGCATCGAGCAAAATACTTGCTTGAAAATGGATTTGGTTGCTATAATGTATTCAAGAACAACTGTGAGGATTTTGCAATCTATTGCAAAACTGGGCTGCTCGTTCTGGATCAATCGGTTGGACGAAGTGGTCAAGCAATATCTATTATAGGAGGCCCTCTTGCAGCTGTGTTGTCAACTCCAGTTCGCCTTGTTACTACAAACATTTATGGTATGGCAGCTACAGCAGTTGGGATGTACTGCGTAAGTCGATATGCGGCTGATATCGGCATTAGGATGGATGCAACGAAAGTTGAAGTGGAGGATCTTACGAGAAGACTAGCAACCGGCTTGCTTCAGGTGATTGAACCTCAACTTTTGGCAGGTGCTGCCCATTAGCATCTTGTTGCTACTAAGTTTTTAATCCGGTGAAACTCTGATCTTTCAAACACGTTGTGAGGATTTCCACATCTTTCATTTGCTGTTTGCATCTTTATTATTAAGATGGTCGTTTGCTTGATAAAGTTGGTTTTTTTATGCCCTTGATACGGAGTTAAATGATTTGTGCAACAATAATGACAACTTATATAAGGAGTTTTATATTGTATTTGTTTAACAGCATTTCTAATCCACAAATTATGGGCACACCCGTATAGCAACATCTTGTAAGGTGACGTCTGGTTTTCTTTCAATGAAATGTGTACTGTTTCTGGTAATGGAACCTAAATCTCTTAGGAAACGTAAATCCATGATTAGGATTTTTTTTTCCAAAACTATTTACTTGAAATAAAACATTAAAGTTGATATTTCCCAGTTAATATACGGTTAAAATTGTAAATATTAATTTAATAAATGGGTGTGGAAATTTGATCCAGAAGGGAAATCCTCAATAAACTCTTTTTGAACAATGGCTTTGTGGAGATTGTACAAGTAACAGTGGAATGGAAGAAACTGTGGAAATTTAAATTGCCACTCAAATTAGAGGTTTTCCATGGAAATTTTAAGTAAAGTGTCTTCCAGCTAAAGATGAACTTATTAGAATCTCTCTCTCTCTCTCTCTCTCTCTCTCTCTCTCTCTCTCATATAACAAGGAAAATGAAACTATGAGACTATCTTTTGTCCATTGTGAGTTTGCTCGGCCATCTAATTTGGAAGTTCATTTTCTGTGCAACATTTCTTGTTGAACACAAGTGGGTAATGTTTGAATATAAGTAACCTGGAACCTAAGGAAGCAAGAAGCTTTTACTCGATTTTCATGTGCATTCCAAGCAAGAAATGCAATGGTTTTTGAGAAGTTCTCAAACCCAATTCGCCCGAACAGACGTTACACTATATTCATGAAGCCTTTGATGTACCACCAAATGCGATCTCAAGTGGGAATGAAAAAAGGATGGAACTCACAATTTTGTCAAAAGTTTATTCTATAAGATAATGAAAATAAATGAGAAAAATGATAATTTTGTCAAAAAATTGATAACTGTCCCCAAAAAGTTATATGCTTTTTAGCATCTAGAAAGTCACCATTCCATCACCAATTAAATTCCTTAAGAATTGGTCACTTTCTATCGTACCATACACCAAGGGAAAAGGCATAACTCTTCTTATAAACCCAGATTCATAAATAAAAAGATTTGGTTCAAAAGCATTGAAATATCTAAATCTAACACTGAAATAAAGGAAAGAGAGAAAGTTAGCAGACTAGATATGAATTGGATTATCAAATTTGAAATGTCTGTTGTAAACCTCTTACACGAGCAAAACTGCATTTATACAACCATCATTCTCTGGGTTATTTGTTACTTGAGCATATTTTCCTGCATTTGAAAAACCAAATAGGAACAAGCATTAAAACAAAAAAGCAAGATAGGATATTTATTCATCATGCTTGAATATAGTGAGAGGATCTTTACCCCAAACAACTTTCCCAGCCGGTGTGACCAGACCCAATTCACTTACATTCACCTGAATTCAACATAAAAATATGGACATCAGTAATTTCACGCAAGCAGAATTCATGCCAAATATATATCTAAAAACAACAATGACAAAAAAAAAACACCTCGATGATTGCTCCTTTGGTCATAACACCAAGAGATGTGTACATTGGACCATTGGGATTTTTCTTCACCCCAATGATGTCAAGATTGAAGGTGCATTTGAGTTCAGGGTGTGTGACATGAGCTTTAGTAAATCGCAATCCCGATGGACGGATGAAACGCTCATATTTGGGAGGTTTTCTTGTAAAACCAGGTCCTACAAATGTGCACTTTGTGACCATCCTCTTCCATTGTTTAGCTGCAAGAGAAATAAATTAACACAGAAGAACCAGAATTTCTCATAAAAATCCAACATTATCCTTTCCTCTGGGGCAATCCAACTCCAGATACAAAAAAGTTCATGTTATGCAAGTAAGCATAAAAAGAGGAAGAAGCAATTTATATATACTTACTTTTTCGTTTACCAGATCTGATCACCTTAAACATCTCATCTTCTGCCACAGGCCTTACCTGAAGGACAAAACTTAAGAAGTCAAACAACTGTAATTACAAGAAAAATAAAATACAGAAACAGAAAAAATATCTGAGAAAGCACATATTGAGATGCAACAAACAGAAAGTTTGAGAATCTTTTTACCTTGGGTATAGGGACCTCCCATTTTCCAGCTTTCTCTTTCCTTTTTTGCTTTATCGTGTTGCTGAGAACCTAAACATGGTATAATGTTACATGTACTGCTGATTGGATTTATGTGCCATCAAACTCATCTGCCAGCATACCTTTGCGCGTGTGGTGTTTTCACGATCCATAAGATACGCAGGAATAGCTCCATCTTGCACTTCATCATCAACCTTGCGCCTCGTTGACGATTCCTCATGCATGGCCAATCTGTTGATGTGATGCAGAATTAATTCCTAGTTATTATTGTTAACAAGGTCTAGACCCAAAGCAAAAGCTTTATAGTGTTAACATCCTAAAAAAATAAATTCACTGTCACAAGCCCAAGTTCCATTTCATGGCTCCATAATTGAGACCTTAGAAACGATAGGCATTTAATTCCATTCAGTCCTTTCTCTATCATTAGACTTTATTATCACAACAAATTCACAGTACACACAAATAGGCGATTAAGGACCAACTGAGTGAAGAAAATATAAAAATTTGAGCAACATGAAAATGGAAAACATTCATGTTAATTTCCTAGGAATAAGTGGCATGAATAAGACATTGATTTAATGGAAGACAATATGAGCATTATGGGCATTACCACAATGAATCTAGCCCATGAAGTCAATCAATTTACAGAATCTAATTTCATCTGAAAAAACTAATAAAAAGACAAGTTATCATCAATTTTTAAGTGCAAAACAGAACATCATTCCCATAAGATCTTAATTGGATTAAAACATACTAAAAAAGATGGAAAAAAAATCCAAATTAGAAAAAATAATAATTAGGAAATAGAACTAACGTTTTCTTCATGAGGGCCTTCTCAGCATAATTTTTCTTGGCAATCATCTTACCCTTAATACCAAGGGCCTACAGAGAAACAAATGAATTAGCTCATAAACCCCCGAAAAAGTAAAGAGAAAATAATCAAAATAAAAGGGACAATTAAGAAAAAAAAAAGACCTTCTGAGCCTTAGCAGAACGCTCGTGAACTTGGCGAGCTTCCTTCTTGCGCTTCTTCTCAAAGAAATCATGGCGATAACCATGCCTCTTTCTGTGCAGCTCTATGTAATCACCTTGTGGCTAAACAGACAAATCAAATAAGAAATTAGCAACATGGACAAAATTAACCATTGCAGCCACTTCTTTAAAAAGAAAGAGAGTGAACTCGAAACGAACAAACCATCGCGACGAAGACTTGATCTTTATTTCGGAGAAGAGAGTGTAAACACTAGTCTAGGGCTTTAAAACTTTTTGTAAAATAACAGATTGGGGTTTAAGGTATGGTGAAAATGGTATTGAAATGCGGGTCGGGTATTTGTTTGTAAGATATTTAGGTCGGTTACAAATTTGTGCTTGAATCAAGAAGCCTCAGGGCATTGGACTCCAATAAGAAATACCTATTCTTTGGATTCCAATTCAAGGCTTGTCTTTTATTTGGGCCAACATTAGTTACACACACTGCGGCTCCCACAATTATATATAGTAGGATAATTATAAAAACAAAGTTAAAATAGTTAATTCAATTATTAAATGATAATTTAAAATGAAAAATTAAAAATATTATTAAATTAGATTTTTTTAAAATATTTATTTTAAGGTTTTTGAAATTTTTACGGAAATTTACTTTAATTTTAATTTTTAATTTTAAAAGTTATGTCACACTATTTTAAAAAAATTAGTTTAGTTATATAAAATTTAGAGTGTCATTTAATTATTTCACTAACAAACATATTTGATTGATTTAATCTTGATAATTAAAGTTTTAAATTTTAAAAATAAATTTAAAATGAAAGTCATAATTTAAAAATGTTTTGTACAAGTAACTTTACAATATAAATTATATAAGATAATTACACTTATATAAACAAATATTTTATTTATTCAATATAAATTATATAAAATAATAACACTTATATAAACGCATATTTTATTTATTCATATTTATTTAGACCAACCTATCCAAATCATATCTACCATACTACAATCATTTTGTTTTGTACAATAGCAAATATAGATGAAGTTATGACCAACTATATGAAGTCTGATATGTTGTTCTAGCCATCCAACTATAATTTTCCGGTAATTAAGTTTTGATTCTTATGTTCAAATATTTAACAGAGTGATTTTTATTTTATTTAAAAAATAAATTAAATTACTTATACAACTTTTTTGATATATAATTTTTTTTTTAAAACGATTTGATAAATTTTCAAATTAAATTGATATATGATTAACTTTTGACATTGACTGAATAAAATCCTAAAAAGCAGTATAGATATTTGGTTAGGATTATTAATATTCTTTAAATTAGGTTAAGTTGTCCTCTTCTAACTTGCCAAGTATAGTATCTTCCTTTCTTTAAATATAAATACGTTTATAATATAAAAAATACTGCTGAGCTATTCGTCAGTTCATACCAAATTTACCACAACTTTAAGTAATGATCCCAGCTATGATTTCCAATTACTCTGCTGCCTCATTTTGTTTTTTAACTGAGAATGCGAGCGAGACTCATAGTTTACAGAGAAGTATTGTGCTGTTTTCACCCATGTGGATCATCCCTCCACACCTACGTGGACTGTAGTTTAATTAGGATCAGATCTCTTAACTTTAATACAATATTGATCATCATGATTTTGAAGGGCTATGCAACATAAAAGTTTATGCTTTGGCCTTTGAATTAGCATGTACAATATAGCCAAACATCAGTTCTTAAGGAGGGAAAGAGTTGAGTATACAATAGTGAAAATGATTAGAAACGAGTGTGAGCCCAAAAATATATGCTATATATTAAGATTATATTAAGCACTCAACATTACTATTCTTTTATCTTCACCAAAAATCATAGAAGACTTGGGAAATTTGAATACTCAAATCTGTTCCTATATCAAACTCTCCATGGAAGAGATGAAGTAAATATTGGAAGAAAACAATAGAAAAATCTGAAAAAAAAAATGCAGGACCACAATTTCACCATTATTCTTCCGACCCCAAATTAGTTGAGCAAAATAATACTAATAAAACTTGTTTGGTCTGAATTATTTTATTATTTATTATCTGCAGGAGAATATGAATAATAACTTCTACCATGAAACAAGCCAGCAAGACATGGAAATCAAAGCACCTCTGAAATGGATCAGTGTTCTACTCAACAGAAAATGACCTACCAGCTTAATTGGTACTATAAAAATATAACTTTAATTAAACAAGCCATAATAGTAGATTTGATTAATTAGTTAATAGCAGTGAGTGCTGTTTTAATGAAGAAATGAAAAGGAAAGAAAACTATTAAAAGTTATGGCACGTGGATGTAGCATCCTACTCAAAAGACAGTACTGCCCTTGTCTTTTTGCAGTTATTGATAAGGCAAGAGGAGAGTGAAAAGGAAATCTGGTATGGTCTTTGGTGGTGTCCGGCAAATAAAAAATTACTTTTCCAGAATATTGATGTTGATGATTATATGTATTTATATTTGTAATTCTAATTGGGAAATTCACCTTTAGTCTATAAGGTATCGTCCAAGTTTCATTTTTGTTTTTCCGTTAGGCTTATATTCTTCAACAGTTCAACTTTGATCGAATACTTTGTTTTGTTTTGTTTTTCATGTGAAAAATCTGCCCTTGTTGCTCTATAGCTCCCGAAGTTTGATTTTTTTTCCTCCTTGTTTGTTTTTATGAATTATTGTGTGTCTTCTTCACTGTCTCTTAGTATACCTGAAATCTAAAATCTATTATTTTTTAGTTATTTGATGCAAGACTTGAAGTCGGTATTTGAAGAAACCACCATTGTTGCTCAAATGAAGCTGCTTTTATAGTAGTTAGAGGTTATCTGCTCCAGTGCAGCAGCACCCAAATATCTGCAATGAGAAAGAAGTTAGCTTCAGTGATTCTTCTGTCTCTTGTTACAGTGGTTTTTAGCATCGCTGACTCTGGTGACCTTGATGTTTTAATGCAATTCAGAGATGAACTTGATAATCCCGAGCTCATGAAATGGCCTGAAAATGGTGATGATCCTTGTGGTCCTCCAAGCTGGAACCACGTCTATTGTGAGAATTCCAGGGTTACTCAGATTCAGGCTCAAGGTATGGGGTTGAAGGGTACTTTGCCTCAAAACTTGAACAAACTCTCCATGCTCAAGAACATTGGTCTCCAAAGGAATCAATTGAGTGGAAAGTTGCCATCTTTTTCTGGTTTATCTAATTTGCGGTATGCTTATTTGGATTACAACAATTTTGATTCTATTCCATCTGATTTCTTTGATGGTTTAGATAATCTGGAAGTCTTGGCATTGGATGACAACAATTTTAATGCTAGTACGGGCTGGTCATTCCCTATGGCTTTGGAAAATTCTGCTCAATTGACCAATCTTTCTTGTATGAACTGTAATTTGATCGGGCCATTGCCAGATTTCCTTGGTTCCATGCCTTCCTTGACAAACTTGATGCTTTCTGGTAATAGGTTGTCTGGTGAAATTCAGGGAACTTTCAATGGCAGTGCTTTACAGATGCTTTGGGTGAATAATCAACTTCATGGAGGGATGACTGGTCCAATCGATGTTGTGGCAACAATGGAGTCCCTCACAGTTTTATGGCTGCATGGGAACCACTTCACTGGAACAATCCCAGAGAATATTGGTAACTTAACTCTCTTGAAGGATCTCAATCTTAATAGTAACGGACTTGTTGGCCTAATTCCTAGTAGTTTAGCAAATATGAGACTGGAAAACTTAGATTTAAACAATAATCATTTGATGGGTCCAATTCCAATGTTCAAAGCATCAAAGGTGACTTTTGCTTCAAACAAGTTCTGTCAAGCCACTCAGGGGCTTCTTTGCTCCCCAGAAGTTATGGCACTTATAGAGTTTCTTGGAGGGGTGAATTACCCTTCCAAGCTTGTATCTTCCTGGTCTGGTAATGAGCCCTGCAACTGGTTGGGAATTAGATGCAATAGTGGGAACGTTTCCGTCATAAATTTGCCCCATTATAGTCTCTCTGGTAGTTTGAGTCCTTCAGTTGCAAAGCTGGACTCACTTTCTCAAATCAGGCTTCAGTCTAACAATCTAAGTGGTCCCATTCCAAATAACTGGACTAGCTTGAAATCCCTAGAAACTCTGGATCTCAGTGGCAATAACATATCTGGTCCTTTACCAAAATTTAGTAGAACTGTGAAACTTGTCATAACTGGTAATCCTTTATTGAATGGTGATAAGACAGACCATACGAAAGGGGCTAGTATTCCACCTGAGAGTTCAAATTCTCCACCCAATATCCCATCTACATCATCACAAGATTCGGATCCGGGTTCCACTGCCACTAACTCTTCTCTGGAATCAACAAAAACAAAAGGTTTCCAAAGAAACACATTTGTTTTGATCATCGCTCCTGTTGCAAGTTTTGCACTTGTTGCATTTCTTGTCATTCCTCTATCCATCTACTTTTATAAGAAGAGAAAAGACAGTAATTTGGTTTCAACTTCCATGGTAATCCCTCCCAGGGATCCATCTGATCCTGATAATATGGTTAAGGTTGTTGTTGCTGCCAATAACACCAATGGAAACACTTCTACATTAACAGGGAGTGGCTCTGCAAGCAGAAATAGTAGTAGCATTGGGGAGTCTCATGTTGTCGAAGCTGGAAATTTGGTCATATCAGTTCAAGTTCTTCGGAATGTAACAAAAAATTTTGCACCACAGAAAGAGCTTGGCCGTGGTGGCTTTGGTGTAGTTTATAAAGGGGAACTAGATGATGGAACACAAATTGCAGTTAAAAGAATGGAGGCTGGTGTGATTACAAACAAGGCTTTGGATGAATTCCAGGCTGAAATTGCGGTCCTTTCAAAGGTTCGGCACCGTCATTTGGTATCTCTTTTGGGTTATTCCATTGAAGGCAATGAGAGAATCCTTGTTTATGAATATATGTCTCAAGGTGCTCTTAGCAAGCATCTTTTCCATTGGAAGAGCCTGAAATTAGAGCCTCTATCTTGGAAGAGACGGCTAAATATCGCCTTGGATGTAGCCAGAGGAATGGAGTATCTTCACACCCTGGGTCATCAAAGCTTCATACATAGAGATCTTAAGTCTTCAAATATTTTACTTGGTGATGATTTCAGAGCAAAAGTTTCAGATTTTGGTTTAGTCAAACTTGCTCCTAACGGGGAGAAATCTGTTGTGACCAGACTTGCTGGGACTTTTGGTTACTTAGCACCAGAATATGCAGGTAAGCAACCTGTCTAAGGTTGTCCAATCATTTGAAATGAGATCAGGCTTAAATAAACATTAGTTTTCTCATGAAATAGTTTACTTTCCTTAAACTTTTAACCATTCTTTCTTTCAATATGAATGTAGTTTGAATTCCTCCTTGGAGTTAGAAGGACTTTTTGAAAGTAATATATGCCGGTAGTAAGCTGATCTAGAGGATTTTAAGCTGATTTATTCTAGTCTTTGCACAAATGGAAGCATATCCCGTAGTTGTTATTGATGTCCTTTTGTTTTTGTACTGACTCTAACTTCAAAGTTTCAGTATACTTCAGTGACAGGAAAAATCACCACCAAAGCCGATGTTTTTAGTTTTGGTGTCGTGCTGATGGAACTTCTGACTGGATTGACTGCACTTGATGAGGATAGGCCTGAAGAGACCCAGTACTTAGCTGCATGGTTCTGGCATATCAAACCAGACAAGAAGAAATTAAGGGCTGCTATTGACCCATCTCTCGATGTAAAGGATGAAACATTTGAGAGTATCTCCATCATTGCTGAACTTGCTGGAAATTGCACTGCAAGGGAACCCAGTCAACGGCCAGACATGGGGCATGCTGTGAATGTATTGGCTCCACTTGTTGAAAAATGGAAACCACTGGATGATGATAATGATGATTATTGTGGCATTGATTACAGCCTTCCTCTTAATCAGATGGTGAAAGACTGGCAGGAAGCTGAAGGAAAAGATTTTAGTTATTTGGACCTAGAAGACAGCAAGGTAGTATATCCCAGCTCGGCCTACTGGTTTTGCAGAGTCATTCATGTCTGCCGATGGTCGATAAAAGGAGGTACTTTGTTGCATTTCTTTGAATTCCTTGTTGTTATAAATAGTAGTTTTGTGTTCTATCGATTTGAGAATTCAATGTTGATATATATTTCCACATTAAACATAGTGGTTTGTAATATTTTGCTGCTTATGATGGTGTAAGTTGCTTTGATTAATTTGTGGGCAGAGGCGTCTCGTTAGCCAACAGACATTGTAATTGGTATTAGAACCAGATATCTAGACTAACTTGTCGCCCCACCGAAACAAACAACAATCTCCATGTCTCTCTGTCTCAACTCCTCTTTGTTCTTCCAAAGTAAAACTCTACAACATAAGAGGTTTGCCACAAGGATGGATGCAACAGATTTCTGGATTGACATGAACTCTTTTCGAACTATGAATTGGATTCTTTGTTAGTTGTTTATATTTTTTCTGATAAATTAAAATCAACAAGTTATTCGGGAGACAATACTAGATTGGACAAATGGACCGAAAACCATAAAGGCAAAGAACATGTTACAAGTATGTCGGAAAGCAATGAGATATAGTGAGAGAGGTAACCGAGTACGTACATAATTGCAGGGGTGTTCGTCCAAGGGGAAGTAAGAAAGGTGCTGCTTGAGACTGTAAATTATGGTGGAAGTAGAATGCTTCACGAGTCTATTATCATATATGTTTTTTACAAAGCCAATGGATGATTCCAATCCAATCGTAGTATTATTTTAATTAAGGCAATAGCTTAACATATTTGGTTGTGTTTGGTTTTTTTTTTTTGAAAAAGATACTACTAATTAGAATAAATAAATAAACAATTCCAGTTTATTAAAAAAAAAAGAGCTCGAATTATTTGAATTCTATAGATCCGAATAGCATTGAATTTATTTTAATTTTTATATTTTTTAAAAATACAATAAAATTTTAAAAATGGTTAATTAAACTAATGAGTAGACATGTCAAATATTCAATGAGTAATATGATATATTAATCATTTCACTCGAAAAAAATTGGCCTACTCAAATTACCTCAAAAAGAAAAGCCTATAAACTTAATTGGTCGAATTGTGGGCTTTTGGGCCAATTACAAGAAAATAAATAAGTCATTGAAAGGGGTTTTATCAGATGCCTAAACCCTTGCTGGCGATTGACCTATAAACCAGAACTTGGAAACCAGGTTCGTTGTCGTGTTACTGTTCATTCTCGGAAAGCAAACGCAAATATTTTGCTAAAAATTGACGGATTTCGTTAACATCCTCCTCCCCTTTTCTCATTTATGCGAAGAAGTACTGTGATTTTACGTCTATTGGTGTAGTGATTTTACGTCTATTGGTGTAGTAAAATGGTGCGTTCGAAGGCTGCTTCAAAGAAACAGCAAAAGAAAGGCATAGATTTCAAAGTAATTCTACTACTAATGCTTCCTTTCTGTTTTCTTGTATTACTCGTCACTATTTAAAAAAAATATTTTATTTGAGTTTATTTACAGAAAATAAAGAGAAAGCTAGGCCGGAAATTGCCTCCACCGAAGAATGCCACAAATACTGAAATTAAATCCAAAGGTAAGTGTCAATAATTTAGTCTTTTATCATATTTTTGCTTTTGAATTAGGGAGACAATATGTTTAGCTGGAAAAAGTAACTAGAGGAATTTGAAACACTTCTTTTGCTACAAAAAATTCTTAGTTACGATCTCGAAAAGCATTATTGTGAGCTTTATTAGGGACGTAATTGATCGAAATCTGCTATTATGTGTATTGCGAGAGCAGCAATTATACTTCCTGAGCAGAGTGTGGCAACAAACAAGGAAGGTTTAGCTGTGAGTAAGAAAGGATTGACTTTGAAAGAACTTCTTCAGCAAACATCTCATCATAACGCCAAAGTTCGAAGGGGTACCTTTTTTTTTATGATTTTAAAGAATTACAGCCTTTTTATTGTTCGATTGCATTATTTTTTCTAATTTGTGATTCATGAATAAACTTTTTCTTTTTTATTCTTTTAGATTTTAGATGATTTGTTCATTGAGTATAATTTATGAATCTGTGTTTGTATTTGAGTTCCATAAATTGTTCTTTATATGAGTTTTGTTCTCCTTGAAGATGCATTAATGGGAATCAAGGATTTAATCCTTAATCATCCAGCAGAGTTGAGGCTGCACAGATATGCAGTTATAGAGAAACTGCGGGAGCGGATAAGTGATGATGATAAAGTAGTTAGAGAAGCGTTATATCAACTGTTTAAGTCTGAAATTTTCCCTGGTTGTGCTGAGGTTTTTTTCTTTCCCTTTTGTTTGTTTGCTCTTGACTTCAAGCTGGTGTTTACTTTCAAGGTTAAGTTTTCCATGATAGCGTATTGCTATATGCTTATATTATTCGGTAGAAATTCTGGTGATGCAGATATCTTTATGCATTAGCTTTTGGTGTTATTTATTAAATATTTAAAGGGCCGGTTTAGATTAGCTTATATTGTTTTATAAACAAGCCAGAGTTGTCAAGGGCAGAAAGCGCACTCTAGGTGGTAGAACCCTTATATTGCCTTAGGCACAAGGTGCAAAAAAGGCTCTACCCTAAGTGAAGTAAAGCGCGATATGCATGTATGTATGTGAGTTTTTTTATGTGTGTGTGTGTATAAAGCTTAAGACATATAATAAACTCTAGAGTGTGGTCTAGTTTATCTACAAAATATGCAATATTTTTATTAGTCAATATGTGTGATTTCCTTATGGTTCATGTCTATAGTTGAATACGAAAATATTGAAAAGTATAAATTTAGATATTATGTCTTTCTTACAAGTAAAGATATATCTAAGAAAAGTGAAAAATAAAAGAAAACAAAGAGAACTTCGATCAACTGGGCTTTTTCTATGCCTAAAGCTTTACAAGAAAGCATGCTTAGGTGCCAGGGATGCGCCTGATCAAATGGGCCTTGCCCAAAAGTGTCTTAAGGTGCTTTTATTGTCTAGTGCAAAGGCACAAGCAAGGTACACACCTTCACAACACTGACACATGCTGGAGAAAGGCTAAGTGGGTTTGCTATTTTTGTTTGTCTATGAGTTTGGTATTCTTTGGCGAAGAAATTATTATCATTTTAAGTGTTTGCTATTTTTGTTTGTCTATAGTTCAAACGTGGCTCAGGGCGGAATGCTGTTTAAGGAGAAGAAATTATTATCATTTTTAAGTGTATGCTTAAACCATATTATTGTTCTTAGGATCAATACTTGATTTCATATATGTGTATATATGTATGTGTTTGTCATATACATATACATATTTATCTTTTAGAAAATAATCCTGCCCGAGTTTCTTTCTGCTACCATATTTTCTACATGTGCTTCATTTGTTGTCCTGTGAGTTAAGATATGGCTGTACCTAATTTCTCCATTTATTATTTTTATAGTGATTATTCTTGTCCATTTAACTGACAATAGGTTTTGGCTTTTCTTTTCCAGGATAATCAAGGACTTCTCATCTCCTTATTGATGACATATATTTTCAATGCAATGACAAATTTAGCAATTGACATCCGCTTGATGGCTTTCAAATTTTTTGATCTTGTTGTGCAATACTATCCTCCTTGCTTTTCGTTATATGCTGAGAAGGTACATAATTTAGTCATTTTTTTAATCATTGCAATTGTTATATTTTTATTGGCTTCGGTAAAACAAGAAATTTGTTAAAGGAATTAATGTATAGTGCAGAAAAGAAAAGTCACCTGGATACTTAATAATATCAGATGTTGAAACTTTTTTGGTTTCATTGGACAGGGTATTATTGAGTTTTCAAGATAAAATTAAGTGATGATCTTTTAAATTTGTGATATAGCCAGTCCTTATTCTCTGTAGTTGTATTTCCTTTTTTTCTTTCGGAACTTTTTTATTTAGGATGGTGATATTCCATTTTGAATTAATGTGAGTAATTGTTTCTTATTGTTTTATATATACATATATATATATATATTCATGTGTGTTTCTTAATTGGTTGTTTCATGACCAGATTCTTCAGAGCTATGAAGATATTTTAAGGAAAAACCAGTATCATTTAGAAGACAAGGGAAAGCTCAAAACTACTCTTTCGGGGTTAGTCCGCTGCCTGTCACTGTTGCCAAGCAAAAAGCCAGAATCTGAAAAGGTATGTTCCTATTGTCAATCTTGTGTACACCATCTTTCTTGGCTCTATTATTTTGGCAAAAAAACATGATGTGGTTCTTTGTCTGTAATGATACCAGCTTCTAATGTCTATTTATTTCCATTAAATTTCTTAAGAGTATTTCAGGAGACAGGATGATACATGCTTTTGAGCCTGATGCACCAACAGCAAATACTGGTATGTAAAAGCTTAATGCACCCGGTCTTCGTTACGTTTTGTTTCTCCTTTTTGTTGGCTTTCTATTGCACTAAATGAATGATGGTTACAATTAATTGGAAAGTGTATGGTCTGGTTTCTGTGTTTATGCCTTGTGCAATTTTTTCCCCAGAAAATTAATTATTAGTTTTTTTGGGCTCCATTTTCTGTTTGTTATTTAAAGTATTAAATTGTGCATTTGCTGCCATCTCTTCCTAATGGAGTTAGGTGACTTCTCTATCTAACAATCACTTGAGGAGTGTGTTTTCTTCATTATTGTAATAATAAGTAATTGCAAAGTTTCTTAACCTTTCCCCACTAAACTCTCTTTTTCCTTGCTACATACTCTGCTCCAAATTTTGTCAACTTTGTTCTTTTGCTCTTTTCTTTTCAGCTTTTTTTTTTTTTTTTTAATTGGGAGGTGAAGAAAACCATGCTGGCATGCTCTGCTTGTATTAACAACTGTATTTTTGTTCCTGTAGGGTTCTCTACCATTATCAAGAAACTAAAGGAGCTTGTGCTAGTTCTAATAAACTGTTTCCAAGATTTTATTCCATTGCTCATTTCTATGCCACAACTGGATGCACAATCATTTGATTGTATATTATCCATACTTCAAAGCATAGATATTGCTGTAAGATTTTTTATTTATGGTACTCATGAAGTGGCACCTGAATCAATATGCAATCAAACTCTCTCATCACCCTTGTCAAAGAAGTTATTGGGAGTATTTCCCCTTTATCCAAAACATCACCTTTCTGTGAAGGTATCTCCTTAACATGATTTCCGAATCTTTGTTTGGCTTTCCAATGACCTTTCTTATCTTTTGTCTCTTAACAAATGCATCTTAATTTCTTTCCATTCACTTGTGTAAGGAAAACATTCAGTCAACCCATTTCATTTTAGCAGTAATAAAACAAAAAGATGAACAATTTTGAGTTCTGTTGGATGCTGATCTATCTTGCTTTCCATTGACTAATGCTTCAGTTGGTATCTTAGATTATGTTTTATACTGACTGTTGCTGTCTTTTCCTTCTCTCACATCTAATACTATCATTGTTATATTGATACTTAGAGGCTTTTGAAAACAAAAAACAATTGCCTGTATAGAAAAAATATCTCATTGAGTAATATGGCTTTTGATCAACCCCTGTTGTTGACCAGTAGAATTGAGAACCATGTATCTTGCTCTCTCCCCTGTTCCTTCTTGATATGCTTGTGTGAGAGTAACCCTAACCATTACATGATTTCTTTAGAAACTGTTGTTGATTTTTACTTAATCTTATTGCAACTGATCCTTTTATATTTTGAATTTAGGAGGATGAACGATATTTTATCCTGAACATTGTCATAACGGAGATATTTTTGCACCTCCGGGAATGGATCTGCCCTTCTACAAATGTGTTTGAGAAATTTCTGGAGTTTATAGAGAATGCACTGCTTGGCACGGTTGGCTTCTTGAAACCATCTTGCATTCCTTTATCTGGTTTCTTTCTGAAGTTGCTCATTGAAAACTCTCAAGTTTAAAGATCATGTAATGGTTTTTTCTTAAAAAACAAGGTTTTGGTCCAACTTATGAATTCTTAAGATTCAAAAGGTTATCTTTTATACCCACTTTAGTTTCATACTGGAATGTAAACAGAACAATTAGGGTGTTGAGAGGGGGTGTCTTCATTTTTTTTTCATACCATATCACAATTATGATGGATATGTGCCTTGCATTGAGACTTGGTTAATAGTCATTGCAATTTCTTGGAGATCAGTGTTTACCTGTTCATGATCTTTCAAAATTCAGCAATTCAAAGGTCTGATTGTAGATTGTAGTAGGGAATTGTTGGAATAGTTCTTGGAAAGGTTGAGAACCATTGAAAATTGGAATAGGATTTCTGTGGTTGAAGTCAGAGAAAATATAGTGGATAAGTATTTCTGGTTAGTTACTTTTTTTTTTCTTCTTTTTTTTTTTTTTTTGCTTTCTAGGTTTGGTTTAAAAATCTATTGTCTACCTGAGAACAGTTTTCCTCGGGTTATTAGCTTTGCATTTTAAATTACACAATAATTTCAAATTTTATTTTGTAATCATACTTCTCTGAATTAGCTTAAAGGTTCTTAAAGTATTTTGATGCTCTTCAACTATAAGACTCATTTTATGTTATGGAGTGCAAACTTTATAGAATTGCTTCTCATAACTTGCATCCTGTAGATTTGTAGTAGCACACGTTCTGGTAAAGCAACATGGGAAAAGCATGTACCTTTATTGCTTCCTTTCATTCCCAAACTTGCATCAGAAGTGGAAACTCATTGGCAGTCACGCATTCTTGAGGTTGGTTTTATTTGAGAGCACTGTTTAAGTACATTATGTTGATTAGTGTTTCTCTTGCTTTATGGGCTTGGCTTTTTTCTTTTCTCTCCAGTTTTGTTGGCCATATGGTTCAAGGTGTTTGTTTCATAGATCTTAAGAAAATAACCGTTAAAAACTTTGTTGCAGTCATTTACTCAGACATTCAAGGATTGCAATCCAGAGTCTTCACTTAAATTGGCTTGCCTGTCCATAATTGAAGAAATGTTAATTACTGTAAGCTCAATTTGATACATTTTAAGTGTCACTAAAAGGCAACTCCTCTTTTGGCCCTCATTTGCACCATCTGAAAATTAATTCTAGTACTATTTTTTAAATAACAGAATGGAGATATGCACTATACTGAAGCAAGTGATACTGTGGTATTAGACTTTCAGACTGTTTGGATAAGAGAGCTGCCCTTGTTGTTAATCCTTCTTGGTGATAGACGACCATCCTCTTCTCAGGTATTAACCTATTTTACTTTCTGAGCTTCACTAACATGGTAAGACATTGGACAAAATTTGTTGAAGTTGAAAAGCTATAGCATCGTGTATAATCATCTTAACCAATGATCCACTTTGTTGTGAGTCCTCAAAACACCAGTAACTATTTTTCTTGCACCTTAGGTTGTCTTGCGCCTTCTTCTTCGTCTCGGTCAATTTTCTGGTTCAAATTCTTTTCTTTTTTGGGAATATGAAAATACTCAATTTGCACTCAGTGAGTTTTACAGCACATGTGAAGAAGGTATAAGTTAATTTTTGCCGAAACTTTAGTTGATGAAACAAACTTATGTACTTTAGAATTGACCTGTCATTTCATTTCTTTGTTTGCAGGAAACATATACTATGGTCCTTTCATGAGACTTCCTAGGGATTGTCAGGAGTTGTCTATTTGTTGCCTTTATTATTTCTCTAACTTGAGTGCACTTTTGCTGAAATCAGTAGCTTTATGTTGCCTGTGTAAGTGCTTTTTAGGATTTGTTTGTTTTAGGTCCCTTATATTAAAATTCTATACTTTTATAATTCCAAAACCTTTTCTTTTTACATCTGAAACCAATACCAAAAAGAAAAAAAATTGAGGTCTTCAAAAAAGAAAGATGACGGTTTCAGACGTCCCAAAATGGCAAGTTTTTTTTGAAGGTAACCCAAAATGGAAAGTTGGGCATATAATTTAGGAAGAGTATTATTTTGCTTTAGTAAAAGACAAAAGAAGTGAGTTGTACATTTGGACATTTGTGCTGCTGGATGTTGCCAGCACCTTCTTTTTGCTTTTTGGTGGATGGTCTTATTATAAATTTGGCGAGGAGATGCTTAAAATAGCAAAGCTACATTTACTCTGTTTGACATATAATATGTCTTTTATTATCTTCATTCTCCTCTGTATATTTCAGGTCCTGAATTGGAGCCGTTTGTATCTTTCCGCATTATAGAGGTTCTGCATGCTGCCTACAAAGCTGGACACATCCAAATTGCTGACCACATCAGCTTCTTCATGACTTTACTATCTCGTTTCAAAGTTTTCCCTGGTATTTCAGAACTACCTTCACTTTCCAATTTTGTTGGCTATATCACTTGGCCCTTTCCTTTTGTCTTTTCAACAAATTTAAATATTTTGGGTATCTTTTAACTTAACCCTTTGTGGTGCATTTGCTTATAAATTTGTAACTCATAAGCTCATAATAGCATGCTACACAATAGGATGGTTTTGTAAAATGTTTTTACTCCCTAATAACAGAGAGTTGGCCCTTTAGATTCTATTGATTAGGTTGCTCCTAAAACTCCTCTTTCTATGAGCGGGGAATAAGTGCTTCATGGTGCAAGTGCTTATATGAGAATAAATGACTGCTACACTCTGTTCTGTTTTGATACTTTTATAGTTAGCTTGTGATTTTACTTTATGATTATTTGATATCTATCTCAATGGGGATTTCCTACTTGCAGAAAACATAAATCCTGTTAGAGGAAGTGATGTGAAGGTTTCAAATCATGGAGCTTTTAAGTCTCTCACCAGTGTGCTTTGCTCATACTTGTCACAGATGGGTGATAGTTCTGTTGTTTTACAAATACTAGATAAAGCAATCATTGGCTTGATAGTAAGTTGACTGAACTGCTTGCATCTTCTTTTCAGTTATTTCCTTGCTCCCATAGCCTAGGGTTTATCCAAGTTTTTGATTTGTTGGATGAGTTGTTTATCATTTTCCATTTGGTCCCTTTCCTTAAAAATTTGTTTGCAAGTCAGAATGCTTGACAGTGGTAATGTAACCTTTTACAGCTGTTGCAACCACCTCTTCACAATGCATGTGCAATGTTGAGAGTGCTCGTTGTGCTGGACTCTAAACCCACCAAACTTTCTGAACAAAGTATAATTGCTCTAAGCAATTTCCTTCCAGGATATCTTATGGATGTTGTGCATGTAAGTTGTCAGCATTTGCCTTTGACTTAAATTCTTCACACATTTCTTATCTGTTATCCTGTTATCTTTCTCCTTTTTACTGTTTCTGGTGGTCATCCTCTTGCCTTTATATTGATTCTAAATACTATAAATTGTTCTTACTTAGTTCTTGTTATTTGTGCATCTATACTTGAATTTACTAACTCCTATCAGGAGTGAAAGGGAAACGAGCAAATAAAAAATCTATGCATCATCATGTTGGCTCTGTAGACTACTTTGTTTTCTTGATTCTAGTTGCCAAATTTCTTTTGATTTATGCAGTGTATTCCAGAAGATGATGTTCACACATGGCGTTATTACCTTCTACCATGCTTTTTCTTGTTTGATAGAAGTAACAAGATTCTGAAGCTTGTATTAGATGTGATCGGTTCATTTTTAACTGACAGTAATTTGTCACTTCCATCTGATACCTCTACACGATATGCCACTGACAGTCTCAGTCGGATAAATGCAACCATTTCTCTGCTACTATTAATGTTCAAGGACATTAAAGTACAGAAAATTATTTCTTTATTCAGAACAGAGGTCAGCTCAATTTTGCAAAGCATAGCTTCTTTACAGGTATGGTTTTGTAGCATGCATTGTTCTTCTAAAAAGATTTTTATAAGCAAAGAAGCTAAAGTATGGATGAATCTTGTTTGTGTTAATCATGACTGAAATTTCACTAAGATTCTAGCCTCTGGGATCCTTTAAGCATTTATACTTCTATTTGTTTATCATGCATCCTTGTGCTCAGTAACATTGATTGTTGATGTGTCAATCTTGTTGTTCAGTTTCTGTATATGAATATGATTTCTGCCAAAAGCACATTTTGTTTAGGTCTTTGGTTTGCATTATTTGCTCCAGTATGCTCTTCTAATCCTATGGACTTCCAGATTTCATTAAATGATAAAAGAATAGAACTTCTTGTTGGATATGCCCATTTTCATCCGATTTTGGCAATTTATGACGTTACAACTTTTTTCCCTGTTGGATCTGCTTCCTACTAGATCTGTCTATCCATTCTTGCTGTTAATATGCCTAGTACCTTTTGGCAGTCATATGGTTTTGAAAATAAATGGTGCTTTAGTTAATCCTTTGGACAAGGCCACGTCAAATTTAACTTATGTTATAGAACTCCGTGGTTCTCATGTTGTGATTAATTCATATCTTTGGTCTCTTTTCTATTGTTACTGCAGTCTTCAGAAGTCAAGATGACCCTTGAAGAAAGGCACAGATTTCAATGTTCATTTGAACAATTAAAGGTGGTTACTAGTACATCACCAGCTGGCTGATTATCCAATGAACTTTGGGCACTGTGAGTATATTTTATTATCTTCTATCATTATTATTTTGATACAACTCAATTTTTATTTTGTAAAAGTTTTTCATATATTTTGAAGATTATACCTCCAAACCCTTGTTCAAATATGTGTTATTTGCAGTTAGTTAAGGAAAAATGAAGCCAGATAACATAGGTTCTAACAAAAATTAGTGCAACAAAAGGAGAGATTTACATGTGATGGAAAGGTTAAACAAGACAAAAGAGTCTTAAGAATAGCTAACATTACTGCTATAGATTGTTGTCTGAAATCTGAATGCAATTATTTGAAGTTAATATTAATGATGCTTGTAAATAATTGATTCTATTGGGGAATTATTGTAACTTCAAAAAGAAAAAGGTCTTTAATATTTTTCACATTCTTGTTTCAAGCAGCAAAAAGCCATATACCCCTTTGAGGGTTTGGGATCGGGACTAAGCACAAAAAGGGAAAATGAATCAAGTGGTGCTTTTGGAGGCAATATTGATGAAAATGCTGGTTCAGCTAATCCGACGTTGGTAAGGGCCCTTTCTCTAATTTTGCCCCTGCTTTGGTTGTTTGTAATTTTAATGGTGTTTGAGAGGCGAAGTTGTTGATTACACCACGTGGTTGTAAGATGAGGTACATGCATTGTATATTTGAAAAACATAGATATAGCAGCCAGCCTGCAGTCCAAGGGAAAAGCCATTGGAATGGATCCCAAGGATTACATATTCCAATTGAAATCAGAAATCCTGCCTCACTGATGATTTAGCAGACGCTTATGAATTTTTTTATAATCATCCATCCTATAATGTCAAATTTTCGGAATCTTATTCTGCCTATTACAGCAGTCCGTCTTTGTTTATTTCAATTTAAATATTATTTTTTAATAAAAAGAGTATACTATAATAAATATGTAAGCGTTTTTCTACAGGAAAAAATTGACCCAACTCCCCGGATCGCGAGGGTAATGTGGGGAGGGGGGGGGGGCTTAGTGTGGGTTTTTTTAAAATAATTTTCTCATGTTAATTACACAAATTGTTAATATGTTTGTGTAATTTTATAATTACACTGAACATAATCAAATTACAGAAAACATTACTCGAATGCATGAATTTTTTTCATAATGTTTGTTTAATTACTCAACATTTTTTAATTCTATAAATTATTACAATATTCGTAATATTTTTATGTAATTGCACAAGATATTATTTAATTGCGTAAAAAGAAAAGCAAAACATTACAATTTTTTCAATATTTTGTAGCTTGAAATGCAGGGAAGCTCAGCTTGTATTAAAGGAGTTTATCTGGTAATGGAAGTATAAATTGACCCAAATAACTTAAGTTGTCCGTCAAACAAATCCAAATCAAACTGAATCATTAAGGGTTAATTTGGCATTCTAAATGAAAATTTAGTACTTTTAAAGAATTTGTGGAACGGTTTATTAATTTGATGTTATTTAAAAAATATATTATTATTGATAATATAATAATTCAACACAGCATATCTTGAGCCTATTTGTAATTTTTTTTTGTTAAAATGGGGATTTAAAAATTGGTTTGGTAGAGAATTTCATGTAATGATTTGATGATTAAGAGTGTTTTATCGTCTCAAATTGAATCATTAAGGGCTAATTTGGTATTCTAAATGAAAATTTAGAAGTACTTTTAAAGAATCTGTGGAACGGTTTATTAATTTGATGTTATTTAAAAAAAACATTATTATTGATAAGATAATAATTTAACAAAGCATACCTTGAGCCTATTCGTATTTTTTTTTTGTTAAAATAGGGATTTAAAAATTGGTTTAGTAATGAATTTCATGTAATGATTTGATGATTAAGGGTGTTTTATCATCTCAGGTATGATATAAGTTCGAGTCACGTTAATTATTCAAGTTTTATCCTGTTATTGTAATTCATTAAAAAAATTTGATTTGGTAGCGGTTATAAGTTTGCAAATAAACCCTAAAAGTATGCAGAAATAAAAGCTTGTATTACTTCACTTTGTACATAGTAAAATCAACCATGACAAAATTAACTAACCCTAAAGAGGTTATTTTACTTTGATCAAAGATGTTTAAGTTTTTATCACTCTCGAAGTATTCTTGATCAGGACCTAAGTGAAATGGTAAATGAAGAGAGTAAAAAATGCATGAATCCAAACGCAACCTTCATAGGATTTAAAATATGAAACTTGAATTTTAAAAAGGGAAGGGAAAGGAGAATAGGAGATTTATAGAGGGGTTATTCCGTTAAGGCGGGAAGTTTCCAATAAAAATTGAAAATTTCTTTTAAAATCTCCAGAGCGCCAATTCCGCAGCAACAAAAAGTCAATAACTCCACCAATATTTCATTTTGATGAATCATCCAAAAGAGGGTCGAAGATGCAATCCAAAATAAATTCCTTCTTCAAGCCTCCTTCTTCTCTGTCGGTTGAGCGCTCAAATTCACCTCCAGTTTTCAGCGATGATGAGAACGATGAATTAGCCACCTGGGAGAAGAGTCTGCACACCATTGTTAACACCTACACGCGTAGACCTTCAAATTTTGATGGGTATTTTCTTTTCTACAAAATGTCTGGATTTTTGTTTTGTTTTGTTTTTTGTTTTTAATTTTGTTTACTTTTAAGGAATGACAAGAAAAAAGAATCTAGCGATGACAAGTTCGATAAACCCATATCAGAGACTAGGGTTTCAAGGGAAGAATGTTGTTCAAATGGGAGAAATCTAAATATGAAAAGAAGTTATGCACAGTTTCATTTGGAGTTAGGTCAATCTGATTTTCTTCTCCATGGCTGTTCAACTTGCGGGGTCAAGTATTCTCCTGGGGATGAAGCTGATGAAAGGAACCATTCCATTTTTCACAAGAATTTCACTCTTGGGGTTCAATTCAAGGTGCATCTCTAATTTGCTTAATACTATGTATATACACATGAAGAAGCTCCTCTACGTTTTCGCTTTGTGCTTTTTAACATGCCTTCTTCAGTTCAGGATTGTTCTTCTGCTATTTTCATAAATACAGTAGTAGCAAAAAAATAAATTTGTTCTGATCCAAAAACTAATAGAGTATTTGAAGAATTTGAAAAGTAGTGAAGGAATGGTAATTTTCACGGAATCTTTTGACTTCTAGCTTCATTTTACAGGGATGGAGAAATGAGAGGGTTGTTCATGTGCCCAATGTTGAACGAAGTCGAGTCATTTTGGTTTTGGGTTCTGATCCTGTAGCTAAGGGGAATAAGGTTAAGATTTTGGGTTTTTGAGAATATTACACGGTTTAGCTTTTATAATTTATTTTAACTTGATGATTGTGAGGTTCTTCATTGCAATACTGTCATGTTAGCAGGTGCAAGAGGTTGTAAAGATGATGGAGACTGAAGTTGGTGGGGGCTGGATTTTTCACAAGCTTTGTAAGGTGGCTTGATTGCATTTTACATACTGGCAATTTGACACGCTATGCACAAAAATCTGTTTCATTTATCCTAATTGTCGTTGTAAATTATTCTCATTTCTTCCAAAATTTCAGCAACTACTTCTGTATGCTTTGCTTTACTTCGTATAGTATTGGTTTATTACTTAGTTGCTTGCATTTGATAAATTTCTATATCACTGTATCACAGTCCAAATAGTTGCAAAGTACAACAATTTGTAAACACCAATCTTGGGAATTTTTATATTCTACTGTTTACAGGTATACCTATTCATTTCCTCCCAACGAATTGCTGGGTGTCTAGTGGCAGAACCAATAAAGGAAGCATTTGAAGTTCTTCCAGGTCCAGTTGGTGAAAGACAGGATGGTGCCATAGCAAAGCGAAGAAGGTCAAACCCAAGCAAACTTCAGTTTGGGGAAATTGTTTTAGAGAGGGAAGTCATAAAAAGAGCTCCTTCAGAGGTATCACATGAAAACCACACTGGAGCAATTCTCTGTAAAAAGGAAGCAGTACATGCTGTTTGTGGCATTAGAGCAATCTGGGTCACTCCCTCCAACAGGAGAAAAGGCATTGCCACTCAATTGTTGGAAGCAGCGAGGTAAATCCTTGACCGTTTTAGTTAACTCCAAACTGTTGTTTCAAAATGGCTTTGGTTTTTGGTGATGTTTGAGCGTCTTACCCAGTATACTAACTCATTTTGGATGCCTGCTCACTTTAGCCTTGTACTTAATTCTGTTGACAATATATATCACAATGAGCATCAGTTGAAGCATAACCTAAGATATTATTCATTAAATACTGTCGTTTTTACTTATAGTCCAAAATTTAAAATCTAAAACTTCTTAATACACACATATGAACACCAGGGATCAAAAGTATAACATAATTCCCTCACCTTCTAAAATGGTGGAACCCTTTGGATTAGTGGAGTATGCAAACCAGTGCTTTACTTTAGACTCTTAGTTGGTTTTGTGCATATGCAAGTAAATGGATGTCTGTTATATCTCTTCCTTTCTTCTAAGACTAAATACCATTCTGCTATTTTAATTAATATTAGGAGAGTTACTGAGTTTGTGGACTCATTTGTTAGTCTCCCATAGTCACTGAGTTTTTTGTGTATTTGCAAGCAAACTAGACAAGCCAGTTGAAATTGCACAACTATACATGATACATAATTTTGCAACTTAAACTATTCATGGTTTTGGTGGATCAGCTTAGAACTTTGTCATAGCTAATCCAATAAAAGGTTCAACATTTCTTCTGGATTTTATTATTCCTTCATTTACTTTTTAATTGAACTCTTTATTATTGGATATCAATGCGATCGTTAATATATACACATAGCAAAAAACAAATATTTAGATTAGCATAATTTCAAAAGAGATGAGAGCATAGCATTCTGTTGTTTTTTATGCATAAATCAGCTGATTTGACTAGGAAAATAATGCTAAGGGTTCACTTATGTAGCGTTCTTTCAATGTACACATACTTTTTTGTTCTCTGGTGGTCAAGCAGGGCACTTCCTAAAATTTAGCCAAAGTTCATACTTCAAGCAGGCAAAAGTTATCTTAACCCAACAATGCCTGGTATTTCTTGAGTCATTAACATTGCAGATTGTTGGGTGGTTAACTCCGTACGATCCCTGTCAACATGACTGATTTGATGCTTATGTGATCCCCTGCAAGATCAAACAAATTCCCCAAAGTGTAGAAGTTAAAAGGGCTGAAAATAGTAATTGCAATGAAACAATCTTGCATGTTTAGTCATTTCTCCGAAAGTAGCTAATTTTGTTTTATGCTTTTAGGAAGCACTACATGAAATTTTGAGTCTGGAATTTGGTGATTGAACTGCAAGGCCTATTTCTAGCTCCACTTCAATTTGTAATGACTATGCTGTTTGTAAATTACAGGAAAAGTTTCAGCAAGGGATATGTTATTGAAAAATCTCAGCTGGCATTTTCTCAACCAAGCTCAGATGGACAGGCTTTGGCGTCCAACTATATAGGTACCAGGTCTTTTTTAGTGTATAAAACTGGCAATTTGTGCTGCTAGATATTATATATATATCGCCAAATTCATTGTTTTCTTTCTTAATCTTTTATTTGTTAGAATGAATAAATTTATTTATTTCTTCCATTTTGAGTTGAGAATGTGTTGTTATCTTGATGACATAGCTACCAAAGCCTAACCGTGTTGGTTCAATATATCATGGAACCACATTAACCATTGAATTCTTTGGCACAAATTCATTTCCCCCCAATATTCAGTCGAGAAAGAGGCATTAGCTATTGCCGGTGAACAAATATATCTAGCTTGATTCTGTATTGGAACTGGATAGGAGGTCGAATTGGTAAAGTCCTTGGTTCATCGGTCCAATCGGTTTATTCAATCTGATCGATTGGTTTGATTCAATTAAATAAATCATTAAAAATCCGGTTCAATTGTTTGATTCAACCAATTTATATTGTTTCTAGATCAATCGATTCAATGCTCTTTTTTGAATGAAAATCTTGACCAAATTTTTATCCAATTGATTTGATCGATCAATTTGATGGAGTTTAAATAACTTCCTTTAGCTTTTATCACAAAAAGTGCTCCTTTTGACATTCTCAATCCACCAACGAAAAGTTGAGTCTCTTTTAGAAAAGTAAGATATTAGTACATAGAACAGCAGGTTGATAGGATTCAAAACCCATGATGTCAAGCTCTCCATTTTGTGGCTTCTCTACTTTGTTCTCCATGAAATGCTCTTAAATCAGCTGCTGCATCCAATGCATAGTCTTATTCCATTACACTCATTCCTTTCTTGTAACAACTAGGATCGGCAGTGTAAACGTCTGTTACTTCTTTTCTACACAACATTCCTTTTTAGTAATAAATTCAAGTCACTACTTTTTTCAAGGATGGCCCAGCCGTGTTCATGTTGAACCAATAACAAGACTATATTAACAATTTCAGTTCCAACTTACTACAGTTTTACCCAAGATGGAAAATGAAGAACAAAAATCGAAACGGAAAATGGCCAAACAAATCCTCTACTCTATATCCATATAAAAAAAAATGAGAACCAATGGGAAGACCTTTTTGGGACCTTCAAATTCAATCCCATATGGTACTTGGAGCAGACAATAATAACATTAGAAAGATATACCCGACTGGGAAGGGCAATTTGGTCTCTCAATCCCATAAAACAAATGAATTTCAGTTTTACTGTGTCGTTTTGAGAATCCCATCCCAACCCGTCTTTTGCTTGAGCCCCAAGTTTTTCTCTAAATTAATTAAAAACGTCCAATGAAAAGAGTACCCGATACATATCTATTCTGTACCTTACGTATCTCTCTCCTCTTCTTTTCCAAAACTATCCTCACCGCTTTACTTTAATTTACCCTTTTGTACTCACCTTCTGCCCCCTTAAACCCCCCCTCCCTTCCCCAAGCTTTTTATATAATAAAAACCCCCCTTTCTCTTTCTCTCATCACTCTTTTTCGGTTTCCACTCCAGATTCTTCCGCTTCTATTTGCAGTTTCTTCGGAAGCTGACGTAATCATCATGCTGGAGGCTGCTGCCGTTGGTGGTGGTGTTGTTGCTGGAGGGGGAGTTCCGTTCCCGGTTGTTTTCTTTGACGGAGAGTGCGAAACGGGTATAGGGAACGTCGTTATTCATCCAGCCATGGATTTCAAGGCTTTCCAATCGATTCTTAGCCGTAAGATCGGGATCTCGCCTCATCAATTCTCCGTCTATATTGTAGACGGCAACAACCCGCGCAACCGCTTCCCTATAACTGGGAAAATAAATTTCCCAGCGCTTTCTCACGAAAAGGACTGTTTCTTGCTCGTTGTATTGAAAAGATCACGGCGGTCACGGTCAAGAAAAGGAAAGAACGCGGAATCGTCTCCTCCGATGGCGGAGATAAAGAAGGAACCGCCAGCGAACGCTATGTTGTTGAGGCGAGGCGGTGGTGGGGGGAGTGAATTGGTGGAGGCAAGGGTATGTACGGGATTGGATGAATTTGAGAGGAGGGTAAGGGATTTGCAGATGGAGAAAGAGAGGTATTTGGTGAATTTAGGAAGTGCCAATCAGAGAATTGCAAGGGAATCGAAAAGTTTGGTTTGTGAAGAGTGCGAGAAGGCCAAGGTTGTCGGAACAGATATTGGCTTTCATTGGTGCGTTTACGACGCCGTTATTTTCGGGTTCCGGTCTCACGCCGGCCCGGTTGCCCGACCCGCAAAAGGCTCCGGTTATAGAAAGTAGGCTTATAATGATGATGATGATTATTGGTTTTAAGTAGAAAGGATGTTTTTCTATTTGTTTTTAGCCCCTGCGAAGAGAGGGGTTCAATTGAAAGAAGAAAATTATTTGGGCGCAGTTGAGATTTTGCCATAACACACATGTAGTTTTGGAATGAAGAGGTGGAATTGAAAATAGTATGAAAGATATTGCAGTAAAATGAGAAAGGAATATATATATATATATAGTTGGAAGGATTATAGGAGGTTTGATTTTCTTTTCTTTTTTGTTTTCTTTTAGAGAATTGCTGATTTGCAGTCTCATCCTCCTTTATTGTATTTACGGATGGAAAATTGAAGTTAAAGAACATGGTGTTCTCATGGATAGGAAAATTATTTATAATTATAGGACCTTTTAAAAAAAAAAAAAAAAATCTTCTGGTTTTTGCTTTAATTGTTAAGGGTGTGGTTCTCATGGAAAATATTTCTCACTTGAATTAATAATATATCATAATATTTTATATCTTCTGCCTTATGTTTTTTCATTATAAATATGTTCATTGTTTATCTTGATGTTTTCTTTTTCTTTTTTTGAGTTTGAGTTTTTATTATAGTATCTTATCTTTTAAGATAAAAACATGATTAGTCTTGGGTTTAACCGCTACTACCTTTAATTAATAAGCTGGCCCAGATTAGTATTAGTAGATAATAAAGTATGATTTAAATTTTAATGAAAGATAATATTTTAATAATCAACACAAATTTCATTTTCATTGGATTGCTTCAAAACATTACCTATACCTGCACGTGCTGGAATCTTGAGGATAAGGGTAAGTTACATATTATCACTCTTATATTAATCACTTCAAAATTGTTTTTTTAATTTAATTAATTTAAACAAAATAATTTATACGAATTAATTATTACCGTTAAAATTTTCATTTTTTAACAGGTTTTTGATGTGGCACATTAATTTTGATATATGATATTTTTTTTTATTTTCAACTAAAATTTAGGATATTTTTTTTAATAATTATAAGATTTTTAAATTTTAATCAAAAATTAACAAAAAAAATATTATAGTATCAGTCACTCAATGTATAATGTGTCACATTAATAATCCGTTAAATAAAATTAAAAATTTTAACGACAATAACTAATACATATAATTATTTTATTTAAAATGATGAAAATAAAATTCTTCTAATTATAAAGTCAGGTGTAGTCCGAAAAATAAAATGGAGACCACACAACTAAAATGATGATTCACCTTTCTAATATGGCTGTTTCGAGAGGATTTTAATAATATCCTAATCCATGGAGAATTTGGCTGCATGGCAGATAATTTTAAAACTAATAATAATAAAAAAGAAGGAAAGAAACAAATTTATAGTGTTATTATTGCTGTATGAGAATGAGACTACTCAAAAAGTAGTACTAGGGGTTTGAAAAACATGCAATGCCTTTCTAAGAAAGTTCATATCATTTTCATATTTTCACTATTACAAGTTATAAAATGTTTTTGTGAATTACAATAATAAGACAAAATCTGAATAACAAATACGACTAGAATCCAAGCAACATATGAGGCGGTGAACACAACCATCAGACTATCACATGAGGTTTAAATTATACATATATGAATTAACTATACTCAAAGTCAAACATTAAAGAAAGTCATCAAATTAATAACTAATTTTTTTTTGAATATACTAGTGTAATTACATGGTAGTATCTATTCATATTATCTTAACCTTTTGACAATGCACACACACTTTACATACACAGATGATCGAACTAAAGACCCCTAAGATGAACAACATCCTCTTTTCCATTAAAGCTACTTGTTGGGTTCAATTAATAACTTCAGTTAAACTAGAATAGTTTTGAAAAAGACTCATATAACGTGATTTATGTCAGAATAAATATACATATGTAAAAATATGAAGACAACCCGAACTTGATTCATACGAGATAAATTTATGTTGTATTTTTAATTTCATAAGTGAAATTGATATTGATTTTAAATTTTAATATTTCTTAATTCATCAAATCAGAGTAGTAAATTTCAATTAGTGATTGTATCCTTTTATGCAAAGAAAAAAGAAAGTAAAACTTAATATCTAATTTGATTGTATAATAAGCAAGTTTTCAGTTTTCCGCTTTAAAGATTTTTTTTTATTAATTTAGTACATGCACTTCCATTTAATTTACCACATTATTCAATTTCTATTTTTTGTTATAAAAAACGGCTAAACCATGCCATTTACAGAATTAATTTTCACAGATGTATTAATTTTTATTTCTTAAAGTTCCTTTTTATTTCTTTTTCTTTTTCATTTTCCATTAATTTCTACTGCTATTCACAATCTAAATTCTAGCATTGATTGAAATTAGAGATAAACCAAGTATTTTTTCTATCTCATTTTTTTAAATTATTCATAACCTCAACTTTTAAATAAAATAATAAATGCGTTTCAACGTAATTAAACACACGTTCTTCTATACTGATAATAATATCAAAAATAATCAAATTAAAATTCAAACCATTTTCCTATCTCATTTTCAAATCCTCAAATTGAAGTAAATAATATCATATCCACCATTTGATTTTGCTGATCATCTTCCCAATGTACCATCGATGGAGTCATCCCTATTGTTGTAACAAATCACGATCTCCGTTTCCAATAATGGGCCAAACTAGAAGGCTATTTTCTGGAAAAAAAAATCGAAAGAGAAATTTAAAAAATAAGTTGAAATAAAAAAGGGTTTGGTGAAGTGGAGTTTTAAGGTGATATCCGATAATATAATTTGTGAATTTTTTTTTAATCTGATTGAAGATGTGTTGATATTGGTGTTCAATAAGGATGAGTTAGTGGTGATGATAAGGAGGTTGATTCATATATTATAAGCAAAGAGTCGGAGTAGTTAAGGAAGAAGAGGAAGAAGTTAGAAAAGTTTGTAGACTGCTTAGGATAAAAGGTTTCAAGGAATCAAGAAGGGAAAAAGATTCTTCACTTATCGTGTGTTGGGGTATATATAGGGAGAAAGTCCCCATGCTTTGTAATGCCATGTCACCGACAATTCGAATGGTGGCATACCTATGCACAGGGGCGAAGTTAGGAAAAAATTTTAGGAGGAGCTGAAATTAAATTCTTTATATTTTTATTTGAAGGACTAAATCAAATTTTTATCATTTTAGGGGGCCAAAGTGTAATTTTACCTTTATTAATTTAACATTTTAAAAATTTTAAAAGGCTAAAATGAAAAAATTCCCATTTTAGGGGAGAGATCGAGGTCCTTGTCAACCCCCAGTATCCGCCCCTGTCTGTGCGATCGGCAAGGTGACAAGTTTGTTATATGTTGATTGTGTATCATCCCTCACTTGATTCGATAACAAATCTGAACAAAATAAACAACATTCAAAAAGGTATATTCAATCACATATAATTTGAATTTCAACTTTCACATTTAAGTCTACCAAAATAAACAAGTAATATAATTCATCAATAAATCTCCTACCATCTACAAGACTAGGTTTCTAATAATATTTAAATATTTATTTTACATTTTTTAAAAACTTTTCTAACATATTTTTATTTTTTTAAAAAAAGTATACATATTTTTATAATTTTATTATTATTTTTATATATTTTTAGCTTTTTTAAAAATCTTTTAAGGTTTTTTTTCTAGATGATGACATCATTATGACATTAATATATGACATGTTATAATTTATGATCGATTAGATATCCTAAATGAATTTTTCTAACGAGAACATTTAATTACATTAAAGACTAACTGAGAATGATGTTAAAAATTGAGTAGACTAAAAAACCTTTAAAGATCAAAGTGAGAAAAATGATATAATTTAACTAAAGTATGCATTATTATTATTATTATTATTATTATTATTAAAGTACATTCCTTCTAACATTTCATGACACATTTAATCCAACCCAATTATTTCATACTCTTCACAATTAAATTTTTTCATGGGCTAAGCTATTTGCTTAGACCCAAAAGTCCACTCGAAATTTTTGAGAGTTCGAATAAAAATATTAGGCCCCTAAAAATGGGTTTGGATAAAAAAATTTTGGTTCATTTAAAATATGGATCGGGCTCAGACTTGAACGTTTAAGGCCCGAGCTCAGCTCAACCTATTTTTAAGTTTATAATACTTTATATCATGTTATTTTAACATATAAAAGAATAAACCTATACTAAATATATAATACTATTTAATATAAACATTAAAATAATATTAAAATGACTATATAAAAATTTTCAATAAATAAATAAAATAAAATAATTAAATATTAAATTAAAATAATATAAATATTTTTTCAACAATAAAAAAAATAGATGGGTAGATCTAAAATGGGTTAAATTAGTCTCTTGCAAATATGAGAGAGTTTGCGTAAAATTGTAAACCCATATTTCGAGTCGAAACCGAGTTTAAATAAATATAAAATATATTAATATCATGCTTAAACCTTATCCGAACCTAACTTGATCCGACCCATGAGTACCTCTATTCACAACCCATACACATACCCTTCGTAGTACTATAAACTTCCTAGTAGCATGCAAATCAATTTCTCACGAAGTTTACTAGGATTAGTACACATTTTATTATCAACATACGTTAATTGCAGATTCAATTTTTCAATACAATTGAGCACATCTTAATATAAACATATAAGCTCATTTTTACATCAACTCCCTTATAAGCATACATGCCTTCTCAATTCATGCATGTACTAACAACTTGTTCTTTTGTAATATACCTAGGACAACATTTTCATTAACAATGCCATTTTCATCTCTTTCAATTAGCCATGCCAATTTACACACTCCATACAATTTATTCAATCCATTAGCTAAACATGATGCTCTTACCTTCATATCATCCATACGCATTCATTAAGATTTCACATGATCACTTGCAATTATTGAATTGAACAAAATGGAGCTACTCTTCCTCTTTCTTTCCATCCGTAGCTTTTTCTTTCCATTTGCTATTATCACTGTTTTCAATTCTCTTTTTTCCGTTCAAATAACATAAAAGAATACACAATCAAACGTATACATAAGATAACTAAAACATAACTCTCTACATAAATCAAATATGAAACGTAATATGAACTCTAAAATTTTTCACCTTTTACCAAGGGCGGAGTTAGGGGGTTTGGCAGGGGCCTCAACCCCCTAAAATGGAATTTTTTTTCATTTAGTCCTCTTTATAATTTATAAAATTTTAAATTAGTAATGGTAGAATTGCACTTTGCCCCTCCAAAAAATGATAAAAATTTGATTTAATATTTTAAAAATTATAAAGATATATGCTATTAAATTAATGAAATTACAGTTTTATTATCGTAAAATCATATTATTTAATTTCACCCTTAAAATTTTTTTTGACCCCACCCCTGCCTTTCACCTTTTAACCTTTGTTTTTACAACCAAACTTTTCCTTTTGTTTTCTCTTCCAATCACTAGGGCTTTGATTAACTAAACAGAACTTTTATTCATGAGGTATGGTGTGATGATTTCTTAATTTATCCTTTATCATGAGATTAAAGTTTCGATACTCACCCATGAGAATAGAACACATTTCATGATCAACTATTTATCTTTTCAAAAAATACCCGCGATGAAATACTATTACTAATAATAGATACCTTGATTTCAAAAAAAAAAAAAACTAAACAGATCCCAATGAATTTATTATAAAAACCACCGTGGAGTGATCATACCTAAAAATATACTTGAGCTCACGAGTGATAAGTATATATCGTAACCATTGGAAATTAAAAACCCATAGACCTCGACACCATGAATCTCGAAGTTACCCTAGAAAAGCTTATTATGATATTTAAATAAAAAATCTCTCTTAAAAAACCCAAGATTTGACTATATTATAATTAAAAACTCAAAATAACGTATCAAAATAAGTTACTAAAACTTTTTGAACATTTAATTTAGCGATGAGTATTTTTTTAACTTTTAAATAAATTAAAATTTTCTTTGTTTTAAATATAAAAATCTTATTGATAACTACTTAATTGTGATTGAAAACAGTAGTCCAAAGGAATAATAGACATCAACGTTGAAAAATGAGTTTATTATGTTCAAAGTTTATAATTTATTTATATTTATACTTATTATTGAGAAAATAATTTTTATTATTTATCCGTTAATCATGAAAACTGTAATATATATATATATATTAAGGAATTGATTAAGTTAGTGTCGCTCTTTAATTAGATTCTATCTTAGGAAATCATCAAAAATTCATTTATTTTACAAAGTAACAAATATTATTTTAAAGGCATTTATGTGTTTTGTACTTTAATAAATCTAGAAAACATATACATATAATAAGACCGATGGAATTTAAACTCATGATATCATATGTATTACTTACTATATTAACATTATCATTTCAACCAAATCCTCGTTTTGATTTTCATAACATCTTTTTTATAAATTTATTTGTATAAATATTTTAAAAACTAATAAAAAGAATAAAATAAGAAGGTTCTTTCTTGAGGAAGCTCAAAGAACATTTCTTAACAACCGCAACCAAACATCATTCTCAAAAATCTTAGTCGCAATAAAGTAATTCATGCATAGCCTCCAACGCCAAGAACATACTATAAACCATATTCAGTTCATGCATGGCATTGGGCAATAATTAGCTGACGTGGAATAAACTATTTAAAAATGGGCCTGGACCCCACCCGCTGGCCCGTCTTTCCTTCATAACTACTTCATATTTTGTCGTCGAACTCAACGAGAGACAGAAAAACCGAAAAATAGCGACACGGCAACCCTCACTCAAATCAAATCTCTCAAATTTAAAAAAAGGAATCATTTTCAAAATTAAAGCTTACGTCTGAAATCAAATCACGCCCCACAAGGGAAAACAAAAAGAAGAAGCACTGTCGTCTGGGATCGTGACAGGAAAATGGGGGTGCCGCAGGCAATGACTGCATTGCGGGACAAAGCATCGCTCGTAAGAGAGTCGTTGCAGAAGAGCCAAACCATAACGGAAAGCATGGTCTCCATTCTCGGTTCTTTCGATCACCGTCTCTCCTCTCTTGAGACCGCCATGCGCCCCACTCAGGTCTCTTCTCTATATTTCCTTCATTTACCTCAACCTCTCTCTTCTTTTTCAATTTTTTGTTTGATGGAGGAATTAAGTGATTTATTGTTGTTATTATTATTGAGAGAACTATTAGGTTTTCATTCCGAATATTGATTTGCTTTCTTTGTTTTTACGTAGATACGAACGCATTCCATCAGGAGAGCGCATGAGAATATTGATAAGACACTTAAAGCAGCTGAAGCTATGTTGGGGCGATTCGATCTCACGCGCAAGGTTTTTTTTGTTTTTCTGGTTTTCTCTGATTTATCGCTCTTTTGTTTATGTTTATTAACTAATCTGAGATTAAGGAAACGTAATTTTTTTTTTGTTTATTGGATCCTTTTGGCGCTCAGGATAGATATAATATTTTATTCAGCTAAGGAAAATAATTAGTCAAAATTATTGTTTAGAAGGCTGTGTTGAGTTAGAAGACGAAGATCAATTTTGAAACGTGATTTATATGTTTTAGTATTTTTTTTTTTGTTTATTGGATCCTTTTGGCGCTCAGGATAGATATAATATTTTATTCAGCTAAGGAAAATAATTAGTCAAAATTATTGTTTAGAAGGCTGTGTTGAGTTAGAAGACGAAGTAAATTGAAACGTGATTTATATGTTTTAGTATTTTTCCGCCGCCAAACAGAACTTGTTTTGGAATTTTGTCACTATTGTCCCAATTATATCATATAGTTTGGAAATATGATATCGTTTATATTGTTAATGCTGATGTTTGTACTTATACATACGTAATTTAGGCGGAAGCAAAGATTCTGAGAGGGCCACATGAGGATCTTGTGAGCTATCTTGAAGCAATTGATCAGCTGAGAAGCAATCTTCAGTATTTCACTACCCACAAATGTTTTAAAAGCACATCTGGTATAATTACCCATGCCAATAATTTGCTGACAAAAGCTATCTCGAAATTAGAGGATGAGTTTAGAAACCTATTAACAAATTACAGGTTGGTTTTAAGATTTTCTGAATTATGCTAATATGCTTGGATGATTCTTTTAGAATGGGAAATATTAAAGTGTTCTACACGTTCTTTGAACTTCAGCAAGGTGGTGGAACCTGATCGCCTTTTCGATGGTCTACCAGATTCATTGCGACCATCAGCAACATCACCTGGAAAGCGAAATGATAGCAAGAAAGATTCTGATAACCAAAAGAACTTAGAAAATGCTGTTTACACACCTCCGACTCTTATACCGCCAAGGGTTCTACCTTTGCTGCATAATTTAGCCCAACAAATGGTTCAAGCTGGTCATCAGCAACAGTTGTTCAGGATTTATAGGTGACACCTGTTTTTCATGATCTGATACTAAGATGCTTATGTTTCTCCTTAGTGATTATAGCTTTTAAACTTCACCGCTAATTGGTTTCAAAATTAATTTCATCTGTTGTGAGAAATATGTGAAGAATTATATTATTAACTCTTCTCTGCTGGTCGAGTTTATTCTTAATCCAAGAAGGGAAAAGCAGAGTCTAAAGTTTAAAATCTTATATTTTTTAATTTGATATGGTCTTGGTACTATTTGAGGCTGGCAAGTAGCTAAGTAATGATACATCAAGATTCTAGAGCACTAGAACTTGGCATGATAAATTACTTTATGAAAAAAATTTATTATTATATTTTTGCATATATAGAGGATCTCTTATTTTTTTGGATTGGAAAAACATTGATCTTTGTTTGGGATTCAATTTTTGGTGCTCTGGAATCTTGAATAATTGTTGCCAATGATATGATATTTCTAAATGCTAGGGATACTCGTGCTTCGGTCTTGGAACAGAGTCTGAGGAAATTGGGGGTCGAGAGACTTAGTAAAGATGATGTCCAGAAAATGCAGTGGGAGGTTTTGGAGGCTAAGATCGGGAATTGGATACATTACATGCGTATTGCTGTAAGGATTCGTGTAAAATTCTGCTTCATTGATAGTGTTCTACTTCTAGTTCTTTTCTCCAACACTTGTCATAATAATGCTTGACACAGGTCAAACTGCTCTTTGCCGGGGAAAAGAAACTCTGCGATCAGATACTTGCGGGCATTGATTCTCTCAGGGATCAATGTTATGCTGAAATCACTGCAAACAGTGTATCTGTACTCCTTAGTTTTGGAGAAGCTATTGCCAAAAGCAAGAGATCACCCGAAAAATTATTTGTTCTTCTGGATATGTATGAGATAATGAGAGAACTACAGTCAGAGGTATCATTAATTTTTTTCTTGCAGCATAACCATATGAATTTTCTTTTCTTGAAACAGAGTCAGTTTATTCCTTTTATTTGTGATAATCATGAGTTTTGTTTCTCTTTAGATGCATGAGAAGCACACATGATTACTTTATGTTTTTTTTGTTCTTAATCCATTCAATTCATGCATAAATTGCAACTCGATTGAAATAGGTTTAGGGTCAGATGCAAATTTATCTAAAACATTATTGTGAACTTGCATTTACGTAGTTAACTGCTAAGATTTTTTATGCATTAAAATGACAAAGTTACAGAGTGAAACAAAATATTTCCGTAGTGAGATTAACTAGCATTGCTTTATTGTCCATTTAACTATGCACTTTGATAAAAGAACAACATGCATTGTAGGGACAAATGCATATTGATTCACATGATTTTATAAGCTGACACTAATTTCTTCTCTCTCTCTCTCTCTGGGGGCATGTGGACAGATTGATTATCTCTTTGGAGCAAAAGCTTGCACAGAAATGCGGGAGTCTGCTATAAGTTTGACAAAGCGGCTAGCTCAGACAGCGCAAGAGACATTTGGGGATTTTGAGGAAGCAGTTGCGAAAGATGCCACCAAAACCGCAGTTCTTGATGGAACTGTCCATCCTTTGACTAGCTACGTGATAAATTATGTGAAGTTTCTATTCGAGTAAGTTGTATTTTTTCCGCTTCCAACTGCTGCTGGATTTTAGTTGTTATTGCTGTATCACTGTATATTTGGATTGTGTGCTACAAGTAATATTTGCTTGGTCAATCACATCTGATTGTGGTTGTTGAGTGCTGTAGCTACAAAACAACACTGGAGCAACTCTTTCAAGAGTTTGAGGAGAGTGATACGGAAGCTCAGTTGAAGATTTTAACTACAAGGATAATGGAAGCCCTACAGACTAACCTTGATGGGAAATCCAAGCAGTATAAGGACCCTGCTTTGACACAACTATTTCTGATGAACAACATGCACTACATAGTGAGATCTGTGCGAAGGTGTGTTTTATGTTTTTACCGTGTGTCGTTGGGATGATTCAAAAATACACTCTTTAATATTTCATTGACAGGTCAGAAGCCAAGGATTTGTTGGGAGATGATTGGGTTCAAATCCATAGACGGATTGTTCAGCAGCATGCAAATCAGTATAAAAGGATTTCTTGGGCAAAGGTTCTGTTGTCCATTTATACTATGCATTCATATAGCTAAAATAGCATGCTAAGCAGTTCTCTTTTAGTCGTGCAGGTCCTTCAGTGTGTCACCATTCAAGGGGCTGCGCCAGCTGGTGGTAGTGGAATATTGGGAGGTGATTCCGGCAGTGGAATATCAAGAGCAATGGTGAAAGACAGGTTTAAGAATTTCAATGCCCAGTTTGAGGATCTTCATATGAGGCAGTGCCAATGGAATGTCCCAGACAGTGAATTGCGCGAGTCCTTGAGGCTTGCTGTTGCAGAAGTACTCTTGCCTGCCTATAGATCCTTCCATAAACGTTTCGGGCAAGTTCTGTTTATAATTTTTTTGTGGCTTCTCTACTTCCTTTCCGTCTCTCTCAAACTCATTATTTAACACAACTCTGTTGTTTTGGTTTCTTGTGCTTGAATTCCACAGGCCTATGGCCGAGAGTGGGAAAAGCCCTTGCAAGTATATTAAATACAAGCCCGAGGACCTTGAACGAATGCTAAGTGAGTTCTTTGAAGGTAAGACATGCGTCGAACAAAAGCGATAAAAAACAAAAAACCAAATTCTGGTGAGAATCTGTTAAGAAATTTAGATACTGATGAAATGGAGCTTTCAACTAAATCATTGTAGAATGATGAGGTTGTGTGTACTTTTTTCTGCAAGGCTTGCTTTGTTCTTCTTGTGTCTTTTTCATCTGAGTGAATTTTGTACAGTGCTGTGAAGGAGAGAGAGTTTGACTTCAAATTTCAATATTAAATTAATAAATGTCTAAATAAATTAAAAAGGTTATGCATCTTAGTCACAGATTAGATCAGATCCACATGGATTCTGTTTTTTTTTTTCATTCACATTCCATATATATTTTGGTGTACGTCATTAATGAAAAGGTTATGCATTTTAGTCACAGATTAGATCAGAACCCAATGAGTGGTAAAGAAGATCTTCATCTTAGGAGATTCGGGTTCGAGTATCTATGTATATAAGGTGTGTGTGTCTTTGAACAAATATTACCATGTAATCACACCAGTATTTAAAAAAAAAAACTATGTACTTGGTAAAACTTAATTTAGATTCTTTTATGAAAATTAATTTAAATTTTATTGATAGAAAAAGAATTTGCAAAATTAAGTATTGAATTTATTTTGGTTAGGTAAAGAGAATTGAAAATTTAAACTTAGTTCAGTAACCCTTTGGCCCTTTGGTCCGATGACCAGCATAGACATGGGATGTCTAATTCACACGCTTTTTGCTCAAACCAAATCATTATTTAAGAAAATCCTATTAAAATTATTTCCAACACTCTCAATCATGTTCTTGGTGTTTGAACATGGAGAATACATAAAACGTACATCCGATAACTCAAAGTTCAAAAATATAAAATTTATAGATGAAATGAGATGAGTTTTTCTGTACTTGGACTTAATTACAAACTATTTTGCTGCTCACTTACAAGAGTAGAAAACGATTACCATATAAGTTAAAAAGTGTCAACTAAAGATGTTGTAATAGAAGTTCATGAAGCGGTCACAATGAAAAGCACCACTTGTGTACGCTTCCAATATCAGCGGCTCTCGGTTTTCTGCTTCTTGTGTGGCCGGTTGGGCCCTGGGGAGAGCTTTTGCCCTATATGTATTCTTCAAGGAACAGCGGACGTGACAAGGATTGGGATGTGACTTTCCGAGCAGGGCCTCGCCAGGGGCCAGCGGTGAATAGTTGTTGGTTACGTGGGGATGATGGTGTTCCTCTTGCTAATTTGGGGGTGAAAAATAAAGGGATTGAGGATGTGGGGGAGGTTATCACAAATTCTACTTTTGTGCAGGATGTTAGCCTTAATTTGGGGCTAAAGTTGACGGGTAGTTCAAATGTGGGGTCGATGGGTCAAAAGTTGAATGAGCAGGGTGAGTTGAGCTGTGTTATGTTCTCAAAGGATAATTCGGAGCACTGACCTGTGGAGGTGGATCATCAGTCCCTTAAAATGAATTTTTTATATTTTAAAATTTTAAAATTTTAAATTAATAAAAATAAAATTATACTTTGACCTCTATAAATATTTGATTTAATTCTTTAAAAATTATAAAGATATAGGTTATTAAAATTATGAAATTATATTTTTATTATAGTAAAAATTATAATTTAATTTTGACCCTTAAAAAAATTTTCTGACTTCATGCGGATGATGATAAGAAGCAAGCTCGTGTGGGATCGGGAGTAGCGTTTGCCTCTGACACAATGGATTCGAGCATTGTTGGCATTGATCATGCCATGTCCGTTGATCATTCTGTATCAAAAGGCTGCGAGGTAGGCCAGTCGAGCCCAATGAAGTTGTTATGCTAGAATGCCCATGGGTTAGGGAAGCCGCGCGTCGTTCGACGCCTTCAGTCAATACTGAGGGAACATAATCCCCACATACTTTTTTTCATAGAAACTAAATTGCTAGATCGTAAAATGGATTGTGTTCATCGTAAGCTTGGCTTCTTAAATGGTACTGAAATGTTTGTTCTCTCAGATTTAGAGGTGGTTTGTCGATTGGCTGGAAACTTAGGATTGATATTCGGTTGCGGTCTTACTTGCAGCAGTATATTGATAAGGATGTGTTGGACGATGATGGTGGGATGCTGTGGAGGTTTACTGGTGTATATGGGTCTTCGGACGAGAAGTCTGGATTGGTGTCTTGAGATCTTTTGCGGCAACTTTCTTCACAGTCCACAGGACAGTGGTTGGTTGCAAGAGATTTTAATGAGATTGCATACTCGTTGAAGAAATTCGGTGGGCGAGTCAAGGATGAGGGACAAATGGCAGCCTTCCGTCAAGTGTGGGATGATAGTAAACCTTTTTATATTGGGACTATGGATCCTAGTTTACTTAGGACCGTGGGCGTCTTGCTGCTAATAATATATGGGAAAGGCTTGATAGATGTTTAGTGTCGGCTAATTGAATTGACTATTTTTCGCAGCATGTAGTGAAACGTTTGCCGCAACGTATCGGATCATTGTCCTTTGTTGTTAAGTACTGTAGTTCAATCCAATGATTTTATGGCACATTAATTTCGATTTGAAAATTGTTGGGCCTTACAGGGTTCTTGTGAGGAGGTCATACGAGGCAGTTGGAGCGGTAGTTCGGTAGTTTGCCGACTAAAATTTCTCAATTGGGAGCTTATTTGCAAAATTAGCAGAAGAATCCTAGGCTGAATCGGCGGCAGTTTACTACTACTTTGCAACAACGCTTGACTAATTTGAATAGTTTGGATCTGGATGACTCAGTTTTAGGCAAGATTGTTGAGGTGAAGCTGGCTCTTAAGCTTGAATCACATAAGCAAGAGTTGTATTGAGACTTGAGAGGAGAGGGAATTTGCTAATTGGATGAAAAGTGTGATCGTAATATTGGATTTTTCCATTGCGCATGATTAAGGGTGTGCAATTAAAATCAACTTAACCGATCGAACCAAATTATTTCGATTAATTAGTTGGTCACAAAATCTAATTCGATCTGGAATCAGTAAAAGATTTTTTAAAGTTTTGATTAACGATTAATTCGATTCGTAATAGGATAATTAACCGAATTAATCGATTAACCAAAATTATTAATAATAAATATTATAGGCTTAATTTATTTCATAGGTCCAATATATTATTTAAACTCAAAATATAAAAACTAAATAATGAGCTTAAAATTAATTGGATTTATACAAATTATTATAATGTGCTTAAAATCATAATAGATTTATATATTTTTAAACTAAAAATAAATAAATAAAAGTACAAAAAATAAGAGAAAGATGCCCAAATTTTTTTTCTTTCCATCGTCAAACTCAAAATAAAGTTTTGATGGGCGCCATTTGACACCAGATCATCTTTTATTCTTCTGGACTTCTTTGATTATTCTTTATTTCATCACTTAAGTCTTAAACATTTTTGTTTTTAATGCAGTCTTTTTTTATGATAATCTTAAATTAGTGTTGTTATTGTGTCATTTGTTGTTTTTGCTTTCTTTTTAGAATTAAAAACAAAAAAAATAACATTGCAATAGTATTTTTATATTTTAAACATGAACAAAATAAAGAATAAAATAAATTTTTCGATTGTGTTAATACTTAAAATTTTTATGATTTTAGTTAATTCGATTAGTCATAATTTGATTCAGTTATTAATCGACTCGATCATTTGACCATCCAATGTATTGTTATTTTTCGGATTTGTTTGCTTTTCCTTATAACTTTTAGTTTTGGGGGTGTTAATTAATTTAATTGTAATTTTAATTTTTGAATTGGGTTATCCGGGTATTTAATTATTTGGGTAATTGAATTTATGTTTGAGTTTAGTTGGGTTAGGTATATATGGGATATGGCTAATTTGATATGTAATTATTTCAGCTTGAGTATAGTTATGAGTTTAAGATTTATCAATTCGGTTTGAAAATTTAAAATTTAAAATTGATTGAATAAACGGTTAAAAAAATTCAATATATTAAAAATTAATTAAATTAAAATTTTTGATTAATTCAATTAATCGATTTTTTTGCAAGTTTCTAAACTTTTCCAAAAGTTAAAGTGCAATACATTTTACTAAATTTAGAAATATAACTATGGATACAAGTAATACATATTTAAAAAATTATAACAAAAATAAACTGATGACAAATAGATTGAAAAAGAAAATATATTCAAACTTATATTAAAATAAATATGGTAGGAACTCATAAATGATGAGATTTAAAGTGAAAATAAATGTGAAAGACATCTACACATAATATTAATGAATGATGGAAGTGAAACTAGGAAACTCCAACTCTCATTATTTAATTGTCTAATAAAAATACGTGAAAAGGGAATATTCTTGACGAATTTACATCTCAATTGAGGTTTATATTAATTGTTTAGGTAAATTATCAAAATAGTCATTTTTGTTTGTCTTAGGTTATATTTTAGTCATTTATGTTTGAAATGTTGCATTTTAGTAATTTACGTTATCGTATTGTAATATTTTAGTCAATAAGCGTTAATTGTTGTTAATGATGCTGACATTTTATGTTAAATCATCATTTTAAATGAAAACTTTAAGTTGAATTATTCAATTGGTCTCTATATTTTTCCGTTTTAAGCCATTTATTTTTTTCTTTTATGTTCTTTGAAATTTTTTTTCATTCTCTTCTCATTCTCCCTCTATTTTCCTCCCTTCTCCATTTTTTTAACGTAGTTTTTCTATATTTTTCATTTATTAAAACTAGTCCCTATAGTTTTATTTTTTTTGAACAATTTAATTAATTAATTAATTAATCATTCCTTTTATTTTTCTCTCTTCTCATATTTTTCATTGCAAAAACATAATCTTTACCCACCAAATAAATCAAGTCCTTGATTCTTTCACATGATTCCTAAATTGAATTTCACTCAAAACCAAATATCAATCATTCTTAATCAAATTTTGATTTGAATATAACCTAATTTTGAAACAAAAGTTGGATCTAACTAATCAATATAAAAATCACATCCTTAATCAAATTTAAACATATATTGAATTCTTTATATTCAAAATAAATTTTTTTTCATTACCAAACTTTTGTAGAATCGTGTAGATTATTCCTTTACTTTTTTTTGTTTTATTTTCTAATGAATAAAATCAAGCAAACAATAAAATTGATCTACACCTTTTTGGATATCCCAAGCAAGTTTGATTGGAAGCCGAGCATAGATGAATCGAAGAGAGAAATGGAGCATGAAACCAAATTGGTTTGGGTAAAGTTGAGGGTAAGTTTCGTATGGTGGTCATTTTAGTCATTGAAAGTGTAGAGCTCGTTTGAAGAATCCGTTATAACGTAGTTTCGAGAGGGCGAGAGTGTTGTAAGTAAAGATAGATAAGATGATTGTAGTGGTTGATTAGGAGGTTAAGAGAACGAGCTCGAGAAACTTTGTTGAGAGTGGATTGCCATAAGTCACGACTAGCGAGGTCTTCGAGTGAGGTAAGCTTGTGGACTAGGTCATTGAGAGATCCAAATTGGTTTGTTAGAGTGATGATGGATGATGAGGGCTTGTAATTGTGGGGTGAGAATATGTGAACCAGGTTTTATTTTGGTTTCAATTTTCGCCTTTTATTTTTTCATTACCAGATGAAAAATATAGAAAAACTACGTTAAAAGAGATGGAGAAGGGAAGAAAACAGGGGGAGAAGCAGAAGAGAATGGAAAATAAAGAAAAAATTTTAACATGCCAAAACGAAAAAATATGAGGACCAATTGTACAATTTAACCTAAATTTTTTGTTTGAAATGATGATTTAACGTGTCATGCCAGCTTACCGCTACACTGTTAACAACAATTAACGGTTCAATGACTAAAATATTACAACACGTTAACGTAAGTGACTAAAACATAACAATTCAAACATAAATGATTAAAATATAACCGGAGATAAATAAGAGTGACTATTGTGATATTTTATCCAAAAATAAAATAAAATATAAACTTAAAAATAGATTTGTATCCAAAATATAAAACAGTTGACCTGACATAAAAAGACACGCTCGGTACTCGTTTTCACGGTTCAGTTCTTTAACCTTTTCTCTCTCTATTTTACGTGAGAGAGAAAAACCAAAGGTTTCATCCCAAAGAAAAAAAAAGAATGGCATCTGAAAAGGGTGATGCATACGATCATGGTGGAAAACCGAATGAGCAGACGACAGATAAAAATACAACACCCACATCACAACAACAACAACAAGGACCTCCAATCCAATGGCCGCCACAAAGTCATCCGTCGCAGGTGTGTTATCCTCCAGAAATTGTGCCTCCCAATGCCCAATTCCATGGCTACAATCCACTTCCTCCCGGTGGCGGATACGGGCCTTACCCTTACCCTTACCCTTACCCTTACCCGCCACCGGGGCCATATTATGAACAGGGTTACATACAATCAGCGCACCGTCATCGTTGTTCGGGAGCTTGTCGTTGCTTTTTGGTATTTTCGATTCTGGTCATTGTGATTTTGCTGCTAACAAAGCTGATCATCTGGGCAACTCTTCTGCCACGGTTCCCAGTTTTCCACGTAGAGAACATGCATGTCACAAATTTCAATACGGACGCAAATCCTTTCACGGCAAGGTGGGAGTCGAAGATTAGAATTGAAAACCCCAACACTAAATTGTATCTTTTTGTGGATGGGATGGAGGTTACTATGAATTACAACGACGAATACGACGTGGGGTTTACTTGGATCAACCCCATGTTCTTGGAAAGCAAGAACAAAACCTCGATACAATTTGTGATTAACACAGGGGAGTCGGCTCATCACGCCGTCCCCATTTGGATAGCCCAAGACATGGGGAAAGATCAAAAGAATGGGGCCGTCCGTTTTGTGTTGAAGTTTAAGGTCTGGGCCACCTTGAAAAGTGGGATGTGGTTGTGGTTCAGGAGGAGCTTGATGCTCGGTGTTGAATGTGATGATTTGAAGGTGAATTTCGGGACTTCCTCAAGGGAAGGAACTTTGGAATATATTAAAGACCGTGAAGATTGCTATGTTAGCGCCTGAATGAATCGAAATATATCCCCTCTATTCTTTTATTCTTAATTTCTTATGTATTACATCCTTTCCATGTCTCATCTTTTTCCCTGGATGTACATCAATTTTTGAAGAGGGTTGCTTTGGGATGGATTTCCGAATTTTAGTTTTGTTAATCGTCTAGTATTTATTCTCTTTCTATTTCATGTTTTTGCATCAACAAGAACTGGAAAATGTCATAGGAATATTAACAGATGCATGTATCTTTTCTCTTCTTTGGGGGGTGCTATGTGTTTTAATTTTCTTTTAATTTCAAATTTAAATTTATTAGAAATAGTTACATTACTCTTATTTTCTTTAAAATTTCATTTCTCCAACCTCTTTTAGAGACATGAAACTGTGATTTCACATCATTCTTATCCCTTTCTAATAGAAGAATGACAAATCGGATTTTCCTCTTGACTTTTAGCATTTTTAGTTGGGTTTGAATTTTTTTTCAAAAGAAAAAAAAACTTAAAATCAAGAGAATAAATCTGATTTGTCATTTTCCTATTGGAAAGATATAGAGATGACGTGGATTCACAATTTCATACAATCCCTTCTCCCATAGATAACAATATGACATTGCAAAAAAAGGAATCAATTCTTATGTGATATATCTTATAAAGTGTTATTTGTCACAATAATAATTTGACAACTATTGACTATATTTAAAAATAATAATAATTTCAAGATAAATTCTTATCTTCAATAATTTTTTTTAAAGATAGAGGTTGAATCGATTAACTCACGAATCGATACACACCGATTGAACCAAGTTTAAAACAAATTTTCTGGTACCAAAATGAAAAAAAATGCATAACTTAAGTACCAAGTTATGGGTTGTCACTCTTTTAAAATAGACTTAACGGTTTGATTAATGATTTAATTAACGGAAAGAAAAAATAGTTTAAAGTGTCATTTATAAAAAAAAATATTTGGTACCAAAATAAAAAAATGATAATACTTTTTCTGACAAAAAAAAATATAATTTAACCATCCATTTTCGAGCTAAGCAAAAACAATCTAAATGCAAGAAATGAAAAAAAAGAGAATTTGGAAAAGAATAATCTAAAGAAAATCAAAGGGTAGAATTAAAAGTTTGGAGGTTGAAAGAATATGTGTGGTGGGCGCCTGGTACAATCAAACAATGTGTCAGGGATGAAATCATCTTAAATTTCTGTGCCCAAAAGGCTGACTTTTGGGGATCCTAATATCCCTACTAACGAACCCAACTCGCTCCAAAGGGTATCTATCCTTGCCTTCTACCACTCATTTTTCCTATGCTTATCTTGTTCTTCCTTTTTCACTTTGATAAAATCAATTTTTTATATATCTTTTGTAAATTCTTTTGGAAATGTTTTTATCTACAACAAGAGATTCTCAATTTTATTAAAATGTTTTTGTAAAGATCATGTTCTATAGCAGTGTTTTTTCACATAAACGTCGCGAGTTTTAGCGACGTTTTTTGTGACACTTATAGAACTAAAAAAATGCCGTTAAAAACTTGTTTTCTTGTAGTGATGTAATTCTAGTTTAATGGGGTTCATAACAATGGTGTTAATTGAGTTAATGCTGAATCAACTAATATACGCAACTTAGTTTCCTTAAAATTAAAGTATAACTTATATATTATGTTCACTTAATTAATTCTAGCCCAATGAGGATCTAACATTGTTGACAAAGGCTAACATACTATACGTAATTGTTATGGTTCTTCAATCCCATCATACACAGTTGCGACATGTAAATTTTATTTGATTATATTTCAATTTATCAGCATTTTGTATTAGTTTAATTCTACTTTGTAATTGTTTTCATATATTATATTTGTGGTTGTTGTATTCATTTATACTTATAAAAAAAATTTAGACGGTTGTTAATTAAATATTTTTGTAAACATTGTGGGTTCAACCACCCTTCCAAACCTTTGATATAGAATATAAAAAAGAAAATAAAAAATTTGAGAGGCTTTTTTGTGGCACATTCAATTGTCATACGTTTAAGATGGGAATAAATTCCTGGGAAACAAAGTTACAAGCATATGAATTATGAAATAAGATAGTGTGTTTTATTGGTTTTGTTAAGATATCATTATTTCAAGCATTGATAATTCTTGTGTTAGTTACAGCTTTTACATTTTCCACAATTTCAATCCTTACATACAGTGGGTTTCCATTCTTTTCTGTCTTTTGTGCTCCAAGGAAAGAGGTCTCTCTGCTTTGCTTATTTTATTTCTCAACTTCAATTTTTTGGAAGACTAATTTTTCAAAGGAAGACTTGTATCAGACAAGAAGGGTTCATTCTGAAATTTGTTTACTTGTACGACTACCTTAAATTTGGAGGTGTATAAATGTTAACAATGCTTAAGTGCTATTAGTTGATTTATATATCTTTTTTCTTTAAATCAATGAAACTAATATAAAATGTAATTATTAATAATGCTAATAGCAGTTAAAGCCATTTGTGAGCTTATCAATTAAAATAAAATTGGTTGGTCAAACGTCAAGTAGCAAACAATAATTTAGCTAGAGAACGAGATTAAAAAATGTGTGATAGAATCTAAAATATAAAATAAGGTTAGGATTATTGTGACTGATTTGTCGTAAAGGTGCCATGAACATCAACCCAAAAACTTAAAAATGTAAACTACAGATTAGGTGTTGGAGGGCGTAAATAAATGGATTCCCCCCACCTGCTGTATCATCAAGAAAAGTATAAAAATAGGGTATTAAGAAAAAGGGGGATATTCATATGTATGAAAGGGAAAGCACCTTAAAACCTGTTCAACCCATAGAAATACAAAATAAAAGGAAGCGGGGGATGGAGTCATTGATTCCTTGCCCTCCTCCCACTCTTCAGCCTGGGATGGCTGACGAGGATGTGTGTGTATATTCTGTAGTGGGTGGCCGTAGCTTGGCTGGATATACATATGGAACCTCCAAAAAGAGGGTAGGGCTCCGCTGGTTGGCTGGCTGCCCAGGAATCCTACGGATACGTGTTACTTGGACTTTCTCTTTCCCAACCAAACCCTGTTTTTTTTTTTTTTAAACCTATATGTTTTTAGTAATATTTTATAATAGACCTAACGGGTTAATCTTTTCATTCGATTCATCTTTACCATTTTTGTTATTTTAAAACGAAAGGATAAGCTTCCCCTTCTTGACTTCATTATTCATTTCAAATGGTTGTTAATAATTTAAACGGAGAAAAACTAAGAGATTTTATTATTATTATAAATTAATAGTTAATATAAATAGATGTTCGTCACATTTGACTTGTATCAAAATATCTAAATATCATTAACTATTCTAGAGAAAAATATCTGTATCATTAATTTTAACTAACTTTTTAAAAGAAATTATTTTTAACATATACAAGTCGAATATGAATATTTGAAAACCCGAAACCTTTGCTTTTTCGTTTGTCCAAATTAAGTTGTCCACTTTTAATAATAGTGATTAATTTCCTCATGGTAGATATTTTAAAAGAAAATAAATAACTGACCATGATGTTTGCTTTAATAAACAATACCAATGCTTTGGTTGACTAAAAAGAGCTATCAATCTTTTTGAAAAATCAGTATTTATTTGAATTATAATATTTTTAATTGCAATTCCTTTTGAAAATTTATTGTTCATTTAATTATATACTTAAATTTGTCTTTTTACCCATATAGGTGTCTCATAATCTGATACTAATAATGTTTTTGACAAAGTTTGATTTCATTGGTTTAGTGACAATTATTAAAAAAATAAATAATATATATATATATTTAAAATATTGTATTAGTAATTTAATTATTTTTTTAAAAAAAAGCTGTACGTTCAGTTTTAATTTTAATTTTTTCAAGTATTCTACTTTTTCTATTTTTTTCATTATTGTACTTTCTTTTTCTTTTTTTTTATATACTGATTTGTTAATTTCATGCACGTACTAAGTATTAGAAATAATACATTTTAAAGATTCATATTTAATGTATTAATGGTGTATGATTTTATGCACGCCATCACTAATTTTTTTTTAAAACTGGCTAATTTGATTCATTAATGTTACATAAAATTATATTGCATTAATGAATCAAATATTAATCATACTTTAATTACTTTATAAGGTTTTCACCATTTTAATTTTTTATTCTTTTTTCATTTAATTTTTTATTTTTATTAATGAAAATGAAAAAAATAATATTATAACATGCATGGAAATCCATAAAAAAAAATTCAAAGAATGATAAAATAAAGGATGGAGACCAATCATTTGAGTATTTGTGTTCCATGTGTTTGAAAAAGTTATAACTATTAATTAGATTACGATACAAATGAAAACTTTATATAATAATATTTATAAAAAAATAATATAAAAATGGATGCGGCTATAAAAGTTGAAAAAGTGAATTATTGAATCTTAAGATTATAAGAAAATTATCCCAATAAATAATGTTTATTATTTTATAAAATAACTGATTTTTTGATAATTTTATACATGAATTGATTAATAGATAGTTTTAATTTAATCGAACACTTAAAAACTAACATGTAAATGCATCGACATAAGTCATAATATCAATACTATAAATGATTTATTTTTTTCCACCATGCAATAATAATAAACTCTCATTTTATATTATGTACATGGTTCCTGTATGTAATTATTATATATATAAAGAAACACAGGCAACACTTTATCTCATTACACGAACCAAAGCAGAGAGGTCCCTCACTCTGTTTCATCCCCCCTTCATTTTCACTCACACTTTCAATCTACCATGTCGGCAAAGGAATGCGGCCACCATGGAAAAGGCCACAATAAATCCCGCCGAAGACTCCTCTTCGGCATTGCGGTCTTCATCCTGATCGTTCTAATCACAATCCTTCTCATTTGGGCAATCCTTCGTCCCAGCAAGCCCAGATTCATTCTCCAGGACACCACCGTCTATGGTTTCAACGCCTCCGTCCCCAATTTCCTAACTTCCAGTTTCCAAGTCACCGTATCGTCTCGAAACCCCAATGAAAGAATAGGGATATACTACGACAGGCTCGACCTCTACGCCACCTACAGGAACCAACAAATCACACCCCGGACTTCACTCCCTCCCACTTACCAGGGTCACAAGGAAGTCAACGTTTGGTCGCCTTTCATAAACGGGAACATGATACCTATCTCCCCGGACTTTTCCACGGCTTTGAGTTCGGAACAGGCTGCCGGGTCGGTTTTTCTTACCATTATGATTGATGGGCGGGTGAGATGGAAAGTTGGAGCTTTCGTGTCGGAGAGATACCATCTTTACGTTAGATGTCCGGCAATAATTACTTTTGGAAGCAAATTTAACGGTGTTATTGTCGCACAAAACGTTGTTAAGTTTCAGTTTGTGACTAGATGCAGCGTCAGTGTCTGAAGTTTGAACAGACTGAGGATTGAGGAAGAAGCAAAAAAAGAAAGAACTAACGACGTCAAGTACTATATGTTATTTTCAATCTTAATATCTCGTCTATCCCTTGGGTTTTTTTTATTTATTTATTCGACGCTGTTAGTATTTTTATTTTTATTTTGTACACTTTGCTGTACAATAAATGGAGAAATAGATAGTAAAAAAAGTAGTAGGAATTTTTATTTTCTAAAACCCCAAGTGTGATATAAATAAGAATGAAGCAGTTTGCGGAGGTTGTGCAGTCTTTTTCATTTAGAAGTGACTTGTTTTTCTTCTTCTCAAGCCATGGATCTTAGAAGTTCTTTTAGTTTTTTCTTAATGAAAAAAAGGAATAATTTCAACCGGGTGTCGTTTCTATTCATAAATCCATAATTTTAATTTGATGTGATAGGCTCCATGCACATGATTGTATTTCTTAAAAATTATTTTAAATTTTGGTTTGCTGTTTGAAAACAATTTCATTCAAGTTGAAAAGTAGTCATGAGCTTAGGGAAAACGACATGTAGATGGCGGTGTTTAATTTTTCTTTAATTTTTAAATAAAAAAATAAACAATTGAAATTCTCGTCCTTTTATATTAATAATAATATTAATATCAACTCAACTAAAATTCTTATTTGTTGAATGTGTGAATCCAATGCATTTCCCTTTACACATTAACCCAAAGCATTAGAGGTGTTGATGTAAGTTTGGTGAGCTCCATTATTCACAGAAACTAATTAAAGCTTACTATATCCGTTTTCCATTAAGTATTTGGAAATTGTTTGACAAAAAATTCACTGAAAATTTGCCAAACCTAACCTAACAAAAATAAAGAAATAAATAAAGGCAAGAAGAAAATTGCGATTGAATGTGGAGGAAGGTGTCAACATCAAACGGTTGTGCTGTCTTGTCTTAGAACTGACAAATGTTGAATATTCTTCACTTGAATCAGGGCTAAACAGGTACTATTCATCCAAGATAAAAGGTAGTTTTCATAATATCTCTCAATTTTTAACTGAATTTTGTTTATTATTATTATTATTATTTGAAGTAGTAATAATTATGTGTTTGGGAAATGGGTCTTTCCCCATGGAATTGTAGCGGCGTCACTTTCTATGGGTAAAATTTTTATATGAATATGAATTTTTAATTCAAATGATAAAATTAAAGTGATTTAATTTATGTTTAAATTAGATTTTATATAAAAAGATAAAACCGTCTATAAAATTACAAGTTGATTATTGATAAAACTCTGCTCCGATGAAATGATGTTTTCATATATACAACAAGAATACGAGTTGATTAAGGATAGAGTAGAATGAGAACAGGAAAGGTGGAAGCAAGCAGAGGTAAGGGAGGGGTTAGAATGGTTGAATGTGGCAATAGGCTATAATGCCCAATATTTTAATGCAAGGAGAGGATAGTTTATTAAGGAAATTTAAGGAGAATAACATGCAGTTCATGCACCGCCATCTTTGCAGAGCTGGAACAACACTTGCTTTCACCACCACCTAACAACCGAATATTAGGATTATTAAGTGTTTATGTGTTCTGAGTTAGGTCAAGCTTGAATTTAAATAATTTATTTTTTGGGGTTTTAATTTTGATTGGTTGAAGTTGAATTTATTTTTATTTTGTAACTTTTATGATATATTAAATTTATTTTTATTTTAGTGTTTACGATCATAAGAGTTACTTCTTTGATGAATGATGATGGATTAGATCATTTTCAGTGAGAAAATTAAAATAAAGTTACTTCTTTCACGTGGGATTTTTCATTAATTAATAATAATAATAATAATATTAATATGAGTTAATAATTGGTATACTTGGAGTCTATCTTTTAATTTCGCAATTAGCTTTAAAAATTTGTCACATGTTTATTTTTTTAATATTTTATTATATTCTTATAAAACACTTGACAATCTCTAGCTCTATTTGTGGAGTCAAAAAACTCTACTAATAATGTACCAAATACTTTTTCTAAAAATATTAATAATTAAATCAATATATTTTTATTTTAAAAATTATAATTTTACTTTTATTAAATGAAAATTTAAATCGTCATAGGTTTCAAACGATTTAATAAATTTCATTATGTTTTTTATTACTGCTATTCAATATATACCTAGACATTCAATCTGAATATTAAAAAATTTTATTCTTATGGATAGCTTAGGTTTCACTAATGTATTCAAATATTTAAAATATGTGAATTAAAATAAAATATATTCATTTTTTAATGTTCATGTGTATTTTAAATCAATACCAAAATATATATATACATATAAGTCTTTAAATTAAAAGATTGAATAGTATCGAATATTAAACATTTTATTATACATCCAATTACTATAGATATCTATAGGGATTAATCTTAAAATTATACATAACAGTAGCAGGGATTCAGCGTTTGGATACCTGTAAAGCAAGGTGGTGAAAGTGTTGAAGAGAATGGGAGTATTGGTTTATGTTAGATGAGTTTGTTTTATTTCTACTGCTTTGTACTCTGTTAAGGGGATTTTGCAGAGTTAGCGTATTTGATGAGGCAGAGTTTATGGTTTGCTGCATGTTTTCGCGACTGGAAGGGCTTGGTTTCTCCATGTCCTTTTTCTGAAATTGTTATCGTTTGAGGAAAAAAGTGATTTGGAGATTGGCACTTGAGTTGCGGGTTAAATTTGGAGGTGGACTGTTTCTGTAGGTGAGTGTTTTTGGGTTCCTATAACTAGCATGATGTACTGAGGTGGGGTGTTGTATATTCTGCTGCATCTGTCTTAAGAGTTTGCTGCAATATGCAGCTCTGTTTTTTGGTGCTGGTATGGCTTTCATGTATCGCTGCTGTGTTGAGTGAGCTAAACAAAGCCAAACAAATTACTATTGACCGGGGGGGGGGGCAAATAAAAGACTAAAACTGGCAGCAACATTTGGAACAACAGTTTTTAAATGCAATGAGATATTCAAGGCATGGTGGTGAATTCTTAAATTTGTTCTTGCTCAGTTTGATTTGATTTTTTGCAAATGTTCTTTACGGCATATGTCATTTGTTTTTGAGATTGCAGGTTTTTGTTGTCTTACAACAGAACTATATGATGAGAAGGAAAAAGGTAGGGGTGTTAACTGGTCAAGAGCAAAATGTGATTGTGGAATAGTTCTAGGAGAAGTGTACGTTGGTTGTAGGCTGTTTTTGTTTGGATTGTCTGCTGCAATTAGCAGTTTTGTTGTTTTGGAAAGGGACGGTTGATCCAATTCCTTAATATTGTAATACTTTGATTGAGAAAAAAAAAATTTGATTCAATATGCAATTTGATAAATTGGCTTTGATTTGGTGTAATTATATACATGTAACTTTGATTACAGTTCAAATGCATACATACAATTTTAATTTTAATTCAATTATTCACATTTAAATAAATAAATAATCAATTTATTTTTATATTGGATAAATATAATTATATGTATATGTAATATATAAACATAAAATGATGTTATATCAATAATTGCGCTAATAATTTGTGAGAATTTGATCAAATCAAAATTTCGTGTATAAAATTACACAAAATCAAAGTTCATGTATAAAATTACACATTGAACCAAAGTTCATGTATAGTTTTGAGATTTATCTTGATATTTATATAAACAAAAGTATAGATTGTCTTAAGTTCATTGTGTTAGGTATAAATTATGATTATGGTCCCTCTACTATGCTAAAATTTGAGATTTAATCTCTACATTTTGATTTGGTATGATTTGATCCTTCTACGTTTATACTATTATTGGTTAGTACAAATAGTTAACACCTTTAACTATTTTGATTAAAATATTAAGGTGAATTTTTCTTAAAAACACAAATTCTAACTGATGTTGAAATAGTTTTTGTGTGTTAAAATTATTGTGTTAGGTATAGATTTCTTTTTCTAATCCTGAGTTGGAGGGTGGAGGTTCCGAGAGTGTTGCAATTGCAAAGAACTGCAGGTGTTGGATATGTTGTGCCCATCATTTCGAAAGCTTTGACGACTTGGAGGAGGTATAATTGGAGTCTTAATAAGTTGCCAAGCAAGAGGGGGTTGTGGAGGGTTTAGCTAGGGGTGAAATAGAGAGATTAATTTCCCTAGTTCAAAGGTACAAAAGGTCGAAGATTTTGAAGTTTTGGATCTGCGAGCACTTCGGTCGGAGGCTCCTTAGTTGGTAGGCTTCGACATTAATTTGTTAAAGGTTGAAGATCCTCGTTTGATTTTCCATATCATGTTAGTAAGTTGAATAACATTAGGCATGCTTGTGGTTATGTGGGAGGGTTTAGTGTTGGTTCTGATGATGCAAATGGTGGTCATGGTATCTTCTAGAAGCAGGAGGTTAGCTTCTTTGTACTAACCTATTCTAGTCATCATATATATTGATGTTGAGGTAGTGGGTGATGTTAAAGGGTTACCATTAGCAATTTATGGGATTTTATGGTCAAACTGATGAGCGTCGTGGTAGTGAGTCATAGGCACTCGCCTACCAATAGTATCATTTCGTGGCTTTGTATGGGAAATTGTAATGAACTAATGTGGTCTTTCGAGAAAAGAGGTTACAGAGAACGACTTGCAGGTAGAATGAAAGATTTTCGATCTTATTCTAAATGACAATAAACTCTCGAATATTGATTGTTTACTTGTGAATGTGGAGACTGGTGGGTGTTGCATCATTGGAATGGTGGAAATTACTTACAAATTGTGGATTGTCTCACTTGGCCAATTTACACTCAGATCATTGCCCAATACTACTTCATATAGTAGCTCCTATAGCTTCTCATGGGGTTAGTCGAAGGCTTTGAAGGTTTTAGTTTGAAGCAAGCTGGGTGATGGAGTAAGATTTTGAGGGTGTAATCTTAATTTTAGCTTTTTCAACGTTAGAAAAGTACGTTAGTAAAGGAGAAAAAAGTATTTCACTGCAGATTGTTTAGTCGTGCTTTAAACCAAAAAATACTTTTTGAGTGAAAAGTGCTTTTTAGAAGTATTGCTGAACGGAACTTAAGTGAGTCTAAAGAGACATCTTAACTCACAAGCCTATTCAGATGATCTTCTCTAGATTATGCTGAAAACATGAGAGGCACTGAATGACTTGAATAAAAAAACTGTTTATTGGATCAGAAATATCAATAAATGATTTTAAGAAGTTTATAGCAAATTTTAATACATAACTCTACTTTTAGCTAGCTATCAATAAGTGATTTAAACAGTAATGAAACTTCGAAGATAAAACTTTTGTTTAGGCTCTAAATTAGAAAGTTATACTGATTAGATGCTTAATGGGGAGATCAAAATTAGCATATATGAATCCTTTAATCATTTAAAGAATATGAATTTCGTGCGGTAGTTTAATGGTCATGAGTGTTTATTGTTCCAGATGTGACTTGGGTTCGAGTCATGTCAGTCACATTGTTGTTAGGATTTTGGTCTCTCTTTCACTAAAAAAAATATATCAACCTAATCAAATAATTTATAATCATTTGAGTTTTAACTTGATCAACTATACACGCAAAAATTGAATTATAGTTAGTTATTTAAATTATTCGAGTTATTTAAATAACTGAAATTGTACATTAATTATTTAAGTTGAACTATTTATTTTTTATTCCAAAACTAAAAAAATTAATTTAAAATTTAAAATCAAATTTAACAATTAATTCATAAAATTAATTTTAAAATGTAACCCTTTAATAACTTTAAGTTCAAATCTCAAGGGATATAATTGTTTTTAGCTCAATTCTATGGTTGTGTAGCATAAAAATACTTTAATTAAACGAAGCTTCGAATTATTAGTGATATTATTATTTAGGGTTTGTTTGGATACACAGAGTAATTGAATGAAAGCGTAATTATTAGGGTAATAATTATACTTGTAATTAAAAAATTATAATTTTTTAGACGTATTTGGTTGACAAAGCATAAGTACATCGTAATTCTCTATGTCATTTTTTATATTATAAATTGTAATTACACAATAATATAATTTATATTTTTAAAAATATTAATTATTATAAAAAATTTATTAGTATGAAAAAAATAATTTCTAAACAAGTAACAAAAATTAAAATTGAATCATTATATTTATTATGTTAGTCTAAAAACGTAGTTGATAATATAATTACTAATAAAAATAATAAGAAAAATAAACATATACAATTTTATTTAATTGTTCTAGTCCATATTTTTCGGGCTATCCCCTCTTTAACATTAAGATATGCTCATTATCATCATTTGTTGATTCTTGACCGAATTTGTTATCATGTAAATTTGAATTTTTATCATTAAGATTATTAAGGTATCATTTTTCCATATATTCTTCGAAGTATGAATATCTTAATTCCACATATGTTTGAAGTTATGGGATGTGCAACAAAGTATGATCCAATCTTGTTTTTTATACGATACTAAGGTAATGTTAATATGAGAAATATTTTTTTAGAACAATAAATGTCTTCTCAACCACATTTCAAAGCTTCAAATATCTCGAATTAAAGAGTTCACCAGGTATGTATGGTGCTTCTGTCTGACACCATTCTTTCAAATTGTATCATACCTCACGATATGGTGGAAGGAAATATTTTCTATTTGCATAATTAGTATCGAGCTTAAGATATTTGGGTTCATAATCAAAATAATTTGTACCTTTAATTATAAACACTTATATAAATTTAATTTGGAGAAAAATTAATGTTAGGTTATATCTCTTTTTATTATACTTAGATTAAGTAAAAAAATAATATAAAATTTACAATATATATAACCTTTATAAATACCGTTTTATAAATTGTTCAATAACTTTCATAATACTTCTTATAAATAATAGAATATTTTGTCATAACTACAAAAAATTATTTTTTTTATAAATAAGTTATAATAAAAAAACTATCGATTTTCTATAAATAAGTATATTATTTTATAAAAAAATAACATGGACACATAAATAAGTTATGCCCATACTTCTTAACCATAAATTTTTATAAATAAATATATTATAACATTTTTATAACATGTGAATTCTTTTTTAGAATAAACTTTATTGTCATAACTTTAGAAATTTTTTAGGATTTAAATAATATAATATTTTTTTAATTTTAAAAAATTTACAAATTATTTTTATAATATGATTTTTAAAGATTTATAATATAATTTTTTTATTATAAATATCTCAAATATTCATACGTATTCATGCTTATAATATAATTTTTATTACTTATATAAATATATATTTTTTAAAATTAGATTTGGTAGCATTAAAGGTTGATGGTCTTGCAGCTGCGCTACTGGCAACAGTAGCTGCTATCCAACATGCCCGCAACAACGGCTACCGCAATAAGTTAAAGATAGTGATTGGGCCACAATCATCACCAAGCTTCCGATCAATCTGAGTTCTCCGTTGGGGTGATCAAATTAAAAACTGTTTTCTCACCGTAGAAATAATAAACAACACTTGATATTTAGAGATAAAAGTATTTTTCACTCAAATATAAAAGTTAGGATTTAAATGTTTTTAACTTTTGGTTTTTGCGTATAAAGGTGAAATTATCAAAATATTTTTATTTATATTAACCATTTAATAAGTGTATAAAAATTAAATTAATTTTATATTTTATGTATTGTTATATTAAATTATTTAAATCTTATTTATTATATTTAAAACTTTAAAATATTTTATATATCATTAATTTTACAAATAATTTATATTAATTACTTAAAATATATTTTAAATTTATATTGCATGCATCATTATAGGAAATTATTTAAATATTACATAACTTAATTAATTTTTTACTATCGACTATCATGTCTAAAAAAAATATTTTAACTTTCAATTGTAATTTAAACAGTAATGACGAACACTAATGACACTTTATCACATTATTTTGTTACCACACTTCTTCCAAAAGCACTTTTTAAAATGCATTTTTCAATTGCAACATTAATGGAGAAGGAGCCTTTAGACTATTTTGTTTAGGTAAGTTTGTTTTTTTAGTAATACGCATGTGCTTGTGTCTTATTTCGAGTATGTATATTTTCTCTTTATACGAAGATAAAAAAAAAAAAAAAAAAAAAGCTACACGTGGTCTTACTAGCACGGCTTAGAAAGAGATACTCTCTTAGTGTTTGGGACAGATAATCTGAAAGGATATTCATAATCTTGTAATGTTTGATGCTAATCATTGATGGTTATAAAAGATTATAATGTATACATATATAGAGAACATATGGCGGCATTTGATTTTTTTTCATAGGAAAAGACAGTACTAAGTAATTACATGAATAAAACTAATTCGAAATAATACTAGCATCATAAATATCTTTTTGGAGAAAATGGTTAATTGCGTTTGGTGACAATTAATATTTAAATTTGGTAATTTAAAGGAAACGGTATATTGAGCTTCCCATTGAAAAGTAATTGTTCCTATTTTATTTATTTCTTCGTTCTTTATATATATTAATTTATTTCAAGAAGAACGTTGTTTCTTCTTAAAAAGAAATCTATGTTAGAGACATAACTGTAGTAATTTTCAGAAGTAGAGTTGATAGATTAGTACCCAAATCATGTAAGAAAATTCTTCACCTAATGTGGGATTTGAGTTCAGGAAGATGGGTTTTATTTATTCAACCACAACCCTCCAACTTTCCCATCTTTAGACTACGTAACTTACACACTCCCAATCCCAATTGAATGACTTATTCAAACTATTTGGCCTTACAAAATGAATTTAATCCGTACACGTCAATCTCAGTTGCCCTTATTATTCAACATCACAATTACCTTACCTTCTCAACAGGAGCATTAAAGTCAAAAGAAAACGAAGTTGGAAGTTTCCAAGCATCCCCAACCCACACAAGATTGAAAAGGATGTTGCGAGGCATTGTATTTTCTTGCATAAATCCCGTAAAACCTAGGGTGTGAGACTTTGCCCTCCCATGCCCCCACGCTTGACAAAGCAACCGCGTCCAATCGATTGACCACGCGGCCTTTCCCAATTTTCATTCCCCTCTTTTTACATTACGCTTCCTATTCCTAGTTCCCACTCTTTTGCCTCCCTATAAATACCTTCCCGGCTTCCCCTATCTTGCATATTCTTCCATTCCTTTCTTCTCTCAGGCTCAGCTTCCAAAACAAGCAGTTTTTCTCCGGCTTTTGTAGTTTACATACATGGCGGAGAAACAAGCTCATCTCAATGGAGCCTACTATGGCCCCTCAGTCCCACCAGCTCCCGCAAATTACCGCAGCCATCGTCGTAGCTCGGGTTGCGGCTGCGGCTGCTGTCTCCTGAAGCTACTGTTGAAAATCATAATCACCCTTGTCATCATTATTGGCCTTGCAGTTCTCATCTTCTGGCTCATCGTCCGCCCCAACGAGGTCAAGTTCCATGTGACTGACGTCTCGCTCAACGAGTTCAACCTCGACGCCAACAACACCTTGCGTTTCGACCTTGCTGTCAATATCACTGTGCGCAACCCCAACAGGAGGATCGGCGTACACTATGATCGGATCGAGGCTAGGGTTTACTACGAGGACCAACGTCTCAATTCCCAAACTTTGCCCTCATTTTATCAAGGACACAAGAACACTAGTTTCTTGAACCCTGTATTCAAGGGCCAGCATCTGGTTATACTTGGTGCGGATGAAACTGCGGAGTTCAATGAAGAGAGGGCTAATAATATTTACAGCATTGATGTGAAGCTGTATTTGAGGATAAGGTTCAAAGTTGGAAGCGTGAGGACTGGCAGGTTCAGGCCCAAGGTTTCTTGTGACTTGAAGGTTCCATTGAGCACTGCCAATGCTACCTTTTCCACCACCAAGTGCGATTGGGATTTCTGATTCATGTTCTATATCGAGCCTTTTGATTGGATATTTCCATTTTGGGATTCACACACTTTATTCTTTTGTACCTTGATATAAACCAGTGGTCTTCCTTTAGGAGATTATACATACACTGATGATTATGTTATGACTTGATTATATTCTTCAATTTTGTTTTCATTTCATGCCCTTACATTTCGTTACGTTTGTGTGAATAAATAATGAGTTTTAGTGACTCTTTTTTTATTTTCTAGCTTTATGATGATGCGTTGATGTTGGCTACTTTTTTTTTTCTCAATCCAAATAGATATTTGTAATTGTTTGGAATTAGAAGATGTAAGAAGCTGATAATTCAACCTTTTAAAAAGTCAAAGGCAACATGGGGTACGTAATTTGGTAATTTAAAGCAAACGGTATATTGAGCTTCCCATTGAAAACTAGTTGTTCCTCCTATTTTATTTATTTCTTCAATCTTTATACCTGCTACCTCATAAACTAAAAAGAAAGTACATAATATTGATTATTAAAGGTTCCGGGGTACTCAAAACATATGGCGGCCATTGATGAAACTAAATTTATGTAATATAATATAGAGAAGAAAATACTTGTGGGAATTAGTACAAACACAATATTGCCCGAGCTCAAACCTTTCTTTGTACCTGGGAATCAAAACCCAGTCAAATTTGTTCCAACTTTTAGAGAATTCCTCATTACCCAATTCGCAATAACAGAGATTTGAAGTTTAACACCATGTTTAGTTGCGGAGAATGGAATAGTATTCTCTTTTTATTCATTGAATGGTAAATTATTCTTTTGTTTGGTTGAATATAATACTCATTTGATGGAATGATTATTACTTGTCCTCCATTAATAATTATTCTTTAGTATCACCAAAAAATGGTTATTCCATTCAATCTTGAATAGAGAAAGGATTGTATGAAACAATGATATTATCCTTTTCCAATAGTTTTATGACACATCAACAATTTCATCCTAAATTTCAGGATTTTAATTGTAATTTAATTTTTTTCAAGATGAAAATGTTGAAATTAAAAATGAAAATACTGATGTGGCATAAAACTATTAGAAAAGGGACACAAATGACGTGATGTTATTGTTTCATTCAATCCTTTTCCTCTTGGATAATAAAACAAGACTAATTTCCATATTAATCCTTTAAAACCCGAACTCAGAAAATATAACAATAATATATTTGAAATAATTTAATATAAAATATTTTATTTCAAAATATAATTTAAAATATGATTAAATTATGTACTATTTAATAATATTCTTATTAAAATTTAATAACAATAACATAATCATCTTCCCAAAAAAATTCTGTTAAGACTATTTGGTCAGTTCATCATTTTTTTATACTATTATAATATCTATTCTATTCAACCAAATACAAAAAATACAATTAAAGTTCTATTCCATTCTATTTAATCAAATAATTAAATTACTAATTACAATTTTATTTCATTCTACTTCTGATTAATTGATAGACTCAAGTTTATGTGTTTTTGTTCCTTTGAATTCGAAGGAAACCTTTTAGTTTTCTAAATAGATGGAATTTTTTTTTTTTTGGGGGGGGGGGTAAGATTGAATTCGAGAATGGCAATTAAATAATGGTTTACCCATTTTGATTTTTAATTTTTTTAATGATTGGTTTTGATTTTTAATATATTTCATTATAGTTTATTTACAATTTGGCTCCTAAGTATACTCATTTTTTATTTTGATACCAATTTTTGTTGCTTAATTTTGTACTTAAAATATATTCGCTACTCAAGTTAGTACTTAAATTATACTTCTATTATATTTTTTTAATCCAATTTTAATAAGCATTAAAAAAAGTTGGTGGCCAATCATATAACACCATGTGTCATCTTTTTTGTAAACAATAAATATTTTTTTATCAAATTTATATAAATATTAAAAACATAAAATAGAAATAAATATATAAAATTCAAATATATAATCTAGAGATACTGGTATATTTGGTACTTAAACTTTGACAAATCTTCTAATGTAGGGAAATAAATATATAAAAATTTCAAAAAACAATTATCATCCAATAAATGAAAATACTTTTTTTTATATATAAAAAGACACCACATGATGCTTATGTGATTGCTGCCAGCTTTTTGTTATAACCTCTATTAAAAATGAATTATAAAAATATAATAGAGGCATACTTAATCTTTAAGTATCAAATTAGGAAGTGAGTGTACTTTAGGTGTCAATTGAGCTTAAAAAATTTAGGCACTAAAGTGAAAAAAAATATATTTCAAGAGTGAAATCATAAATTAAACTTTTTTATATTTTAAAGTTATATATTTTTAAAAATTTTAAAATATATTTAAATTTTTAGATAATGATATCTTCATTTACACGTGTCATAAACTTAGGCGTTAAAAAAAGAGTTAAAAAGGAAAATAGAATTGATATCAAATTGGAAAAAAGAAACATAAGTATCAAATTGAAACAAACCTACCAAAATCAAGGACCAAATGAGTATTTAAGGTTTTTTTTTAATTTTCTTTTTTTTACTTTTCTCATTCCATCTAATGGGCCAATTCAGTTTTGCCCACACAGATTTTTATAAGATCGGTTGATGGTCCACTCATCTTGATAGATACAATTTGGATTGACTTTAAGTAAAAGATAATGTAATCAGTGTCTGTTTGATCCAAATTATTGTTAATCTTTAAGTAATTAAAAGTTTAAAACATGTTTTTAATTGAATTTAATTGGAATGATTTTTTAACATTGTCTTAAATAAAAAAATAAACCTTGCCGATTGAGTCTCAGTTGATATTGGTATTGTTGTTATTGTAAGAGAACATGATTCGAATGCATTGAAACGTATTATCATTTAATTTAAAAATTAAAAAAAGATTAAATAATTTTAAATGTTATATTAAAAATCAAAAATTAAGAATCGACACTCATATGAAAAAAAAAGTAAATAAAAAAAATAAACCTTCAGAAGTCATTTTTGGCAAAATGGAGATGAAAACGTGGCGTAAGGAGCAAGGACAAATGAGTTGAAAACGCTTGGTTCCTGGAAATTTCTTATATCTACTATTCCCCTCCTTACCCTTGAGAAAATCGATTTAAAATTTGAACCAATGATAAATGCAATTATCAATTTTTAAATAAATAAAACGTGTCTTTCAAAAAAAAAAAAAGGTGTTAAGTTAGGATAGGAAAAACAATGTAAATATGATAACCATAAATAAAAAAGTTTATATAATCTAGTAATTTAAACAACACCCATAATATGAACAACACACAAATATATTATTTTTAATTTAAATTAATAAAAAATTATGAAAAAAGTGGCCCACAGCCTCTAGTAAAGTAATGGCCTTTGTGAGTCCATATCGTCACTAGATTGCCTTTAATTTTATTTTCGTTCTTTTTTCATATATATATTTTGTAATTTTTATAATGATTTAATTGCATGTTTTTATGGAGGATAATTTCTGCTATTAATTTATTTATCTTGTAAAAATTATTAATTTAATCTTTATACTTTAATTTGATCAATTTTAATTAATTTAATTTTAAAATTTTGGTTATCATCAAACAATAACTTTTAAATTCATTAACTTAAATTCAATTATTTTCAAAATATGATATTATCATATGTGAAATGCCATAATTTTGATCAAAATCAATTATTTCCGATAGTAATATAAATAACTCATATAGTTTTATATAATGTGAGACTAAATATGTATTTTAATTAATTCATTTATCTATTGAATATGTTCTCCATTATTGATCTAATATAAATATCATATCTATTTTAAAATTCAAATATACAACTATATGACAAATCAACGGTTGAACTTTCATCTTAACTAATATGATCAGATCTTAGGCAAATTTCTTTTCAACAATTGCAGGGTGACATTTGGAGAAAGTCAAATCTCTTATTGCAACTCTTTTGGTTGCATCAAATACCACTTCAAGAGGTTCATTACTGTATTCAAATTCCACTATATCAATTAAAGGTTATTTTATTATAACTGTCATTTTTATTCATATATGTACTTAAATTTTCTAAAATATTTTGTTTCAATGTTAAGATAAATAAATGTATGCACAAGTTAAAAACATATATATTTAGGGGGTTAATGATAATTGTTTTTGTTGTTAAAATATATATTTAGGGGGTTAATGTATATGACAGTTGTTTTTTTTTTTTTTTGCTAGATTGAGTGTAACATTTTTTTAATTTCACATCCAGATTAAGAAACAATCATATGCTTATTTTTAATTCATTTTTAAAAAATTATTATACTCTAAAAAATAAAAAAAACGTGTCTCTGTGAAGTCGTAGGTGTTTTACTGTAAAGAATGTAATAATTGCTCAGATAATTATATTTATATAGGATTAATCTCACGGGAATATGCATGTTGGAGAATTTGCTTTAGATGACCCAAATACATATAAAAGAAAATATAGGAGTAGGTAGCCCAAAGAAAATATAGATTTTCCGCTTGCTTAAATTCAAATTTGTGGGTTCAGTTCATAGAAAAAAAAATAGAATCTATTAATCAATGAGGTGAGCAAAGGGGGAAAAGATGATAGTTTGATAAAGAAAAAGTATGAAGGCTGGGAGGAAATTGTGATTTCATGGAAAGAGTTTAGAGATCCAACGAGAGGAGATTGAAAAGATCACAGCATGAGTTATATTTGCATGGTTTTTTTTTAAATATACATATAATTTGATTTAATTTCCTTAACAGTAATAATAATGTGACGTCTTAAGATAAGAGATATTAAGACAATTAACAATCAATTATTCTGAATTTTCATGTAATTTTCGTATAATCTTAACGGAAATGCATGGTTTTAAAATTTGTAAAACTGTGATCCGTGAGCTAGTTATAGATTTGTTGTATCGTTGATTTCATTAAAATACACACGTTAAGCTCTGAGAGTAAAAATGGTTACACAAAATATAACAAAAACAGTTTTTAAAATACACAATATTTACCAAAAACAAAAATTGAAGAAATGTAATTCAATTATTATTTAGGAGAAGAATGTTAAAAGTGTGAAAGAGATTTTAAATATAAAATAATGAGAGTGGTGGTTTTTAAGAAACTGTGATACGTAGAGCCAACGGTTACCTTACCGATGTGGCCTTGCAGTCTCTTAAAATCAAATCCTACCACTTTTAATGCTCACCTCTGCTACTTTAGTTCCTTCACCTACTTTTCTTTTTCTTTTTCTTTTTCTTTTTTCCCTTTAATAACTGGATTTTATATTATAATTATATTTGCAAAATGTTAAATTAGAAGTAGACTCACACAACTTGTTGAATCTTACAAGTAGAAAATTACGAGTCAATTAGAATATATTACATGCTAAATATATTATATTTGATGAGACTAAAAATGGCTGACTTTTACTTTACTACCCTTCAATTCTTAAACTCACAAACCCAAGTTTTCCATCTGACAAGACGTCACTCTCCGGCGACCTTACTTCGTCGATTCCCAGTGAAAAGATCAAAACCCCCAAATCACGATCAGGAGAAGGCGAGGGTGTGAAGTAAGGAGGCGATGCGCACGGCGTCGAAAATGGAGTCTCCACGTCCCCAGCTGATTCCGTCCCGCCCGAGAAACAAGCCCGCTTCTGGGTTTTCGCTTCACTCTGATCAGCGGAGTTCTCGACGCTGTCGTTTCCTTCTCTTTCCTCTTCTGTTATCGTATACAACACCCTCGACTGCCCGTACAACGCCTGCCACTTCGCTAGCTCGTCGTCATCCTCTGTACCGGCTGCCTCTAAATCCGGCGCCGTGGCAGTCTCCGTCGGCGTTGGAGACACCACCCCAGAGGAAGGTTCCACACGAGCTGGTTGGTTTTTCCAGCAGAAGAAGTAAAGAAGTTCCTTAGAGGGAGCAGCGGAGTAAAAAGGTGAATCCGAAAACTCAGAGTCAATGGAACGTGCGCCGCCGCTGACGATGCTGCGTTGACGAAACCTTCGTTTGCTCCAAAGGACGTAAACCAGTTCTAGGAAAAGAGCTAAAAGACATGTAGCGAAGATAACGATAAGGGCTATTCCAAGCTTGCTCGGAGCATTCATGGCGACTCACAGTTTTAGCAGTATGTTTAATGAAAAAGAGACAACTGAGGATTTGTGGTGGGGGAAGGGAAAATAATAAGTTCTTATTATTTTCTTAGGGATGAAAATGATGTAGGTTTTTTCTGGGAAAATGTACGGGGAGGAAGCATGGAAAACAGAAAAAGGTAAGAGTAAGTGATGACGTGGAAGTAGAGAAGCTAGTGACGTGGCCTTTTCTTTTTTGGGATTCTAACTGTAAAAGACTTTTCGAATTAGCTAGGCCTAGGCGGACGGATTGTATTTTTATTTATTTATTTTATTTTATTTAGCAATGTACAATAGGTGTGTTATTATTAAAGAATTTAAGTTATGCTTAAATAGTCAAATTTAGATCATATAATTATTTCTTATAAAAATACGTACAATTATAATTTGTGAAATCAAATGAAAGTTCAACATTGATCCTGCTAAAACCCAAAACCAAAGTTAAAAACTTTTTAGATTAAAAGATAAAAAGGGTAAATTACACTTAATGTTATTAAATTATTAGTAAGTTAAAGTTTTGGTCATTCAATTTTAAAAAATTACAAAATGATTATTAAACTATTTGAAAGTTTTCATTTAAGTCCATGTGCTGTTAAAATCATTATTGTTTGGTATTTTACACAAAGTGCACTAATTAAAGCACTCCTTCCATTCTCTTCAATAGTTAATTTTTTTTTCATTTAACAATTTTAAGCGTCACAAAGTTACGAATCAAAATCCAAATAATTTATTTTCTAATCTCTCACACTAATCCTCAAATTGACTTGGATCTAAGGTATATTCTTCTACTGTTGATGGGTGCTAATCCACCATACCGATCGTCGATTCATTGCTTGAAGCTCACTAACCGAACTTTTTTTAAGAAAAAACTTAATAGTCCGATTACTTAAATAAAAAACTTTTGAATAGTTCAATAATTTAAATGAAAACTTCTAAATAGTTTAGTGACCATTTTGTAACTTTTTAAAATTGAGTAACCTAAATATAAACCTACTAATAATAATTAAGTGATGGGTGTAGTTTACCTATATAAAACTAAATTTACATTGCTACTGGCATGTTGTTGTATTTGAAAGTATATTTCGTAACAAATTTACCTCTTTTTAATGTTTGATGCCGTCACAGTGTCAGGCGGCACCTTAATCCTTTTTTCAAGCTGTCAATTAAAATGGTAAACTTATGTATTAGGTCCCTGAATATTTTAAGTCATTACATTTTAGTCTGGTGTCGCCAATTTGTTAGGCGGCATCGTCAGAACACTGTAACAAATGCCTATTTTCGTAATTAATATATTTTCATACCTTTTTCGTAAGTAATTATTATTTTTATAGTATTTGGATAGAAAGATCCTAATAAATTTGAAAAAAAATGATTTACAAATTACAACATATAAATATTGTGAGAAAAAAATTATTGAAATATGACAAGAGAAATATGAGAAGAATTGAGACCAATAAGAGAAAATAACCAAAATATTATAAACTAAGAGAAATATAGAATTAACAAGATAGAAAATAGAAAGATGAAATGATGATTCAACTTTCACTTGAATATCAAAAAGCTTATACATGCCTTCTATTTATAGGGACTCAATCACCATAGGTTATAAACATATAATAACGATAATTAAAGTATCTTATAAATTATTTAAGGGGAGGGGGTGGGGGTTATATGGACATTCATTTATCAATAGATTTGCAACTCTCTCCCTTGGATTTCCATTAACGAAAAATGTGTCTTGTTAAAACCTTATTAGAAAAACTCTGTGAGATAAAAAAACTAATGAAGGAAAAAAAGCACACAATCTCCCATTACAAATTGTCTTGTTAAAAACATTTACATGGAAAACTCAGTAAGACAAAACCTTGATTAAAGGAAAATAGTACAACATGTTTTAGACTCCCTATAATGACATCACATTTCATCCTTGAGACAACGCATTCCAATTTTTTATACTAGTCTTTGTGGTTGGCAATACCTTGTTAAAATGATCAATCAAATTATCAGTAACGAATTTGTTGAACTTATCTATCATTTTTTTCTCAAGATTATGAGTGAAGAATAATTTTGATGAAATATGTTCCGTTTTGTCAACTTTGATGTAATCATCCTTCAATTGAACTATACATGATGCATTATCTTCATATAAGATTGTTGGTATGTTTTCTTGTAGAGGCAAATCACATATCTTTTGGATATGTTAGGTCAATAACATTAGTCAAACACACTCTCGACTTGTTTCATGCATTGCAATTATTTGTGCATGATTTGCAAATGCATCAACTAATGCCAACTAATAGAGATTTTGAATTACTTGAATAAAATAAGCTTATTCTAACGATTCCTTCTCTGAGATATTTAAATACATGTTTAAATTTCATTCCAATGTTTTTGTGTTTGAAAAGAACTAAATTTTGCTAACAAGTTCACAAGAAATGTCATATCTATGACAACCCAATTTTTGTCAATGTAAAAAATCAATTTCAAATCGAATTTAATAAGTCAAGCTGCCTAAGAAGCTGAATCAATAAGTTGCGAGTCGAATATGGGTTATAAAATGAAATTAGCTCATAAATAAATTGATTAAGTTATTAAATAAATAGTACATGAATTAAATCAAAAGTGAGTAAAATGAGGAGTTGTAATTGGAACCTGGAGTTGTAGTTGTAATTAGACTCAAAACATGCTGCAGTTGAAGGAGTTATTCGTGACGAGGACTACAATTGGATAATAGGTTTCAACCACTATCTGGGCGTTTGTAATCCTTTGAAAGCAGAACTCTAGGGTATCCTAAATAGGGTATTGATCATGCTCAAGAATGGGTTTACTAAAGCCACAATTCAGACAAATAATCTCGATGTAGTTAATCTTTTAACTGGTAGAGGGAATGACGACGTAGGCATCACTATCCTCCGGAGAGTTCAACTAATGCTGCAATGTGATAGGTAATGGCAAGTTCGTTATATTCCAAGAGATAAAAATTTAGCGGCTGATAAATTGGCCAAACTTGGCCTCTCTTGGAAGTCAAGTCTCCTCATTTTAGAGAAGCCTCCTTTGGAAATGGTTGGATTTATTCAACAAGACATGGATTATGACTTTGCAAATTTCTTGATATGATGTAATCATTTGTTTTTGCACCAAAAAGAAAAACAAATAACCCCTAATAAATGAATGATTAGTGGCTATCATCATGGTGAACCGTTGGTTCCCACCATTGTTTAGTGTTAAAGGTTACTAGCCATTGATTTCTTTCATAATAGTTTCTAATTAATCAAACTTAATTTAAACATGTACCTTGCTAATATGTTAAGCTTATTTCAACAATTTTGGTTGAATTGTTAAGTAAAAGGAATAGATATTAGAAGCCCAAATATTAATTAGGTGAAATAATGAGTTATGAATAATGTTTTTATAGTTCGAAAGTTTTAGAAAATTTGAGTTAAGAATTCATGCATGTTTGATTTATGATAGTTTAAAGAAAAATCATGTTAGAATTGTGATATGAAGGATTAAATTAAACTTGAATCAATATTAGATGTTTTGATTATTTATGTGATATTAGGGATCTAATTGAATAAAGTGAAAAGTTATTGAAACATTTAATCATGGATCAAAAGCTAAAGGTCCCTAATGGAGAAATATGAAATCGATTTTCAATCCAATGAAACAAATCGAAAGTCATAAGCATTTCAGATATTACGGCTCATAAAGATTAAAATGAATAAAATGCATTCATATTTTATTATTGTTAATATGTGTATTTGGTTGAGAAATTGATGTCATTTTGAAATGGTATTATAAAATGTAACGAAATACGATGTCGAAACGTCCAAGGTGAAGGGGAAGGAAAACACAAACGTCGAATAGTTACTGTGATTTGTGCTTCTATAATTCAATTTCAATAATATGCTTTTAGTATAGTAAGCCATTATAGATGAGTACATAATAAATGCCGAGGTAATCATATCTTTCCCAAAAACTATGAGATGATGAACTTGATATTGTGACTGTTGAATCAAGTATGGATATTTGAATTATATATATATGTGTGTGTGTGTGTTTACATATATGTTTGATATAATTGCATATATAGTATTGAGACTTTAATATTGTATTGAGTTGTGTTATGATGGTAATGCCCCGTTAAATGATGTTAGGCATAGTTCAGGTATAGCTGGCATGCCATTGGGTCACTGATATAGTGATTTACTACTCATCATTGTCAGGCAATCTGGGATGACAAAATAAACAGTACGAAACAATATTCACTAATTAATCATATTAAATCAATTTTTTTTCTTGTTACACTTTAATCACATAATCTATCTTAATATCTTGTGTCGCATATCATATTTCTATGTATTTCGCTTCTATTATTTCATCCACATATTTTCTTAAGTTTAACAATTTGGTCCTTGTCATCATAAAAATTCCATATTTTCCCACAATTTCACTTTTACAATACTTTATGCATATTTCATCATCTCATAACATATTCATTAAACCTTTATCATAATTTCCTTATTCAAATATTAAATTGTTTCACACTTAAACTTTTGTACATTTATCAGTTTAGTCCTTATTGCCATGTAATTTATTTTTCACTGTATAAACACTTTAATCAAATAATTTATTATAATATCTTATTTCACATAACAAATTTTCATGCATATCACTTCTCTTGTTTCAATTATAAATTTCAAAAAGTTTACATATTAATTCTTAACATCATGAAGATTCATTATTTATTATAATTTCACCTTAACATCACTTTGTAATCAATTCACTACTTTTCATAAATCTCAAATGTATACATGTTTGTTTCATTGAAAACAATTTTTATAAAATATTTTCAAGATATCTACCAGACAACAAAAATATTTTACACAGATTCATCCAAACACAAAAAAATAAGTTATTTTTCAAAAATCATTTTTCAAAAGTCATTTTTAGTGAAACAAATAGAGCCTTAATATATTGAATTTGAATTATATTTACACTACCGAGTAATTTGTACTCAGCATACGGTTATGCTTGTCTTCATGCGTAGGTCTTAGATGAAAGTTAACATAGATTTGAAGTGGTTAAGCATCCAACTCAACAACTCAGCTCAGAAAACATCTTACTACCTTTTTTGCATGTATATATGTGTTTGAGTAAATTAAAATGTAATGTAATGCAATTAAATTGGGTTAAAGTGCAATTTTGACATCATATTATAGGTTAATATTGAAATTTGCGATTATATTTGTTTTTATTGATATTTGCTATTGTATTTTGAAAATATGAGTAAATTTATCATTCAATTCCTATGTGATTTAATTTTACTACTAAGCTTTGAATTTTATTAAATATTGCAACAAACTTTGATTTTTTAATTAAATTTTACCACTCGATATTATTTTGATGATTGAAAATATTTCATGTTAATAAATAAAATAATTAAACTTACAAATATTTAAAATTAATCAATTAAGTACAATGGAAAATAAAAATCAAAGTGAAGCCTAAGGGAAATTTTCAACTTTCACTTAAAGTATAGTGGCAAATTTGCATATTAACTCAATTAAGTTAAGTTAATAATGGGTCCCATAATTATAGACTAATAATTAACGAAATCTTTTGGAACTCAAAGAACTATCCCAAAACTAAATGTTTCCATATATGCTTTCGTACTCTCTTTTATATAATTTATATGATATATGATATGACATATATCATTGTCGCATATAATTATATTATTTTTTGATTTATTTTGAAATTTTAATTTTAAAATTGTTTACATGATACTTAAAGTTGTTTGTTAATTAAAATTTATTATTATTAATGGCAAGAATATCATATTTAAAACTTAATTTAAAAAATGAGTCCCACTAAAAATTAAACTAAATAAAGAAGTATTTTGGAACTATCCCATAACTCAAAGTTTCCATATATTCTTTTGTACCTTCTTTTATATAATATAACCTTATATGTTAAAAAACCTTTTAAAAAATTAATTAAGTTTTTGTATTAAATTCATACTCAATTAAGGCATTATTGTTAATTAAAATAATCAATTAAGCCCCTCTGTTAATGGTTTTCGTCATTGATCATGTTGATCGTTAAAATAAATTAACGTACCAATCATACGGTGACATGTGGCGGTTTTTGGTTTAATATAATATTTTTTATGATTAAAAATAAGAAAAAATATTAAAAATATTAAAAGTGATATAAACTTATAAAAATAAAAAAAATTGTAAAAACTTTATAAATATTATAAAAATATAAAAAAATCTAATAAATTGTACTGAATTATAAAAATTATAAAATTAATAAAAATTTATTTAAAATATTTAAAATAAAAATGTATTATAATTCTTTTAAAATAAAAAATTGTAAAAATATTAAAAATTATATAAAGTTATAAAAATTATAAAAAAAAATCATAAAAACTTGAATTGGATTGGTTAGCATGAAATCGACAGGGGTACCAACCCAAAAAAAGCCATTAGACTAGTAGACCTAGTAACCGAGCAATTGAACCAATTTTTTATTTTTAATATTTTTATCAAACCAAAATTTTAACCAAAATTTTCAAAACCGGAATGGTGGTCGAAATGGTCAAGCCACCTGTTTATCAATTCGATTGACTTGTCCAATTCAATTAAATAAAACATTAAAAAAAAAATTGGTTCAACCATCCGGTTACTAGGTCAACCGATCTAATGCTTTTCTCCAAACTGATACCCTTGTCGATTTTGGTTTAATTAGTCTAATCGATTGATTCGATCTAGTTCAAGTTTTTATGATTTTTTTAATAATTTTTATAAGTTGATATCAAATTTATAATAATTTATATTTTTTCTGATTATTTATAATTTTTATGGAAAAATATTTTATTGAATCAGAAGCTTTCACGTGTCACCATCTTATTAGTCCGTCAATTTATTTTAACGGTCAACGTGATCAATGATGAAAATCATTAATGGAGGAGCTTAATTGATTATTTTAATTAACGAAAAAAATTTAATTGAGTGCGAATTAATATAGGAGCTTAATTAATTTTTTTGTATTGTCTTAAGGACTTTTTTAACCTATAAACCTATAATATATATAGGATTTGATATATAATTATTCGATGCAATTATATTATTTTGTAATTTATATTGAAATTTTAATTATAATTTAATGCATCACATTGTTTATTGTTTAAAATTTATTATTAATAACAAAAAATCATATTTAAAATTTAATTTAAAAAATACGCGTATTTAAAATATAACTAAAAAAAATCTTTGGAACTCATAAAACTATCCCAAAACTTAAAATTTCTCTTATTGTCCCATATATAATATACATGAAATAAAATATAAGTGAAGTAGGTGACATGGGCACATGAACCGGGCTTGTTCCCGTGAATGCTTTGTCCTTTTTACGAATAGAACTTGCGGTTGGGGTGGGCCATTTCTATTAATTTGCTCACTGCTTCTCCATACAACAGGGATCTCTATTAAGGTTATATGAATCACAATATAAGTTAAATACTGCTTGCCCTCCCATTTCTTTATATAATTCCTTTTTATTAAAATATACTATATAAGTCTTTATACGATTTAAAAGCTTGAAATTTAATTTTTGTATTTTTTTTCCAACAATTAGTCCCTCTACTATTAGGTTTTAAAATTCATGTCCAACTGTTAACACTGTTATTTTTTTTGTTAAATTCAAGTTCATTACAATATTTTTTTTAATTACATAGCTATCAAGTGGGTATTTTTTTCCTTTCAAAACGTCACACCAATAAATTTTAAAAAAAGTTTAACAGTTAAGTATGAAATTTAAAATTTGAAAAGTAAAGAGACCAAATTCTTAGAAATAAAAATATAGAGACTAAACTCCAAATATTTGAAAAACATAAAGACTCATGGCACATTTTAACCAATATTTTTAACTTTAGCTTCAATTTTAAGAGTTCATCCAATAATGAAGAGCACCTTTAGATCCCAAGGAAATGAAAAGAAATCATATGGGTTCGTAAACTTGGAAGGCAGAGTGGTGGTCTAAGCAAGCTTCCCAACGTGTAGAACAGGCCCAATGATGCCAACTGGTTTTGTGGAGATGGGCCTAACATTTTTAGAGTTAAAACCAACATAGCAATTCTTTTCCCAATATAATGGATTGGAGGGCAGAAGACGATGAATAGTGGTGAAGATCCTCCCTCACTTGTCCCAAAAAATGGGTTAAGAAAACGACCCAACAATCATCATGAAAAGCAGCATCAAAATTGTAGAGGGGGTGTTCCTGTTGATTTTATATATAGGCGTGTTATGTTGTCCCAGAACTATCTTTTTGACCAAAAGGGAAAAAACTATAACAGATAACAGCAGCACATGAAGTACTATGGCATCTCTTTATTCTCTCCCTCACCTCACTCCTTGGATCCCTCAATTCTCATCACTCTGAAATGATAAAAAAAAAAAACCCATACAAAGCAACATTTCTCCCCCCCACCCCCAAAAGATTAAAAAAGATGGAAAAAGAAGTAATGAATACAAAAACTGGGTGTGGGTGGGAATTATGGGAATATCTATGCATGGATTGTTATGAATGAGACTTTAGGGATCCCAGATTTCCCTTACTTTCATGCAATGCAAGACTCCCCCCCCCACATCATAATTTCAAAAAAGAAGGGAATTGGGGACAGTGAGTGACTCTTATGGAAAGACCCATACGTTAGCTCCCCTTTTCTTAAAGTCTGCAAAAGAGGGGGGGTTTAAGGTGTGTGGAAACTTTGTCTCCATGCTTATGTTGTCTTTTGTAGATGCCAACACTTCATTGGTGGGTCTTTAAAGATGGGGCCTTTCCTTTCCTCTTCTCTTCTCTTTTGTTTGTTCATAAAACCTTGAATTCCATGCAAATGACTGCATTGCCCCACCTCTTTGTTTCAATCTTGCCTCTTGGGAAATGCTTTTCAATTCATTTGGTAAGAGATGTTAGAGTTATAAGTTGGAGCCAATCCAAATATTACTTTGTTTCTGTTCATGTGTTTAAACCCTTCCATTATAGACAATCAATGAACACAAAAAGATCTTTTATGGTGGGAGGATGAAACAGTCTGAAATCAGGGACAGCAACCCTCTCAGCATAGGTAACAATCATGGTTTCATAATAAAAAATTAAACAAGTTGTCCTTTTATGCTAGTTGTAAAAGCAAGATATGCTTCAAGGGTGTTAAAAGAATATATATGAAAGCTTTATGATAATTATTTGAATATAAGGCAGAAAGAAAACACCAGATATGAAAATGAAGAAAGACAGATGATTTAGAGTTCCCCAAAAAGTTATGCAGTTATGAATAATAAATTGTAATGGTTGTTAGAAAAAGGTTTGGAAATCAAAGATAAATAAAGGAAGAGCACCTGGAAAAGTAAAAATAAAGAAATAAGGTTAAGGAATAAGCTTAATTGGCTTCCAAAAAGCAAAGAAGGGTTGTTGCCTTAATGAGTATGTCTGATATGCTGGCAAGGCTTTTGGCTCAAGTTTTAGACCCTCCACTATTGTATATTAATATTTAGAAGAGAAAGGAGAGTTCGATTTATCCCTTTTTCTGGGACAGAATACTGGATTTTCATTTTGGAAGAGAGGGGCTCCACCCATTTTGATGGGCCAAATTTTAGTCCTTATATTCGTCAGTGTGAGGGAATTTTTGGACTCATAAGACTGATATAATTCTACTTATGTTTCAAAAGAAAGAGACATGTTTATTCCCTATTTAAAAGCTCGCTCTTCAGTTGGGGGGGATATATATATATATATATATATATATATATATATTTCTACATATTGATGGTGAAACATTTCAAGTGAAATTTAGGTAGGGTTATGTCTTTTCCTTTTTCTTAAAAATAATAATAAGATACCCACAATAAATGGGATGAATTTTCATATACAGATAGTTGTATGTAACTATATTCAACAACCAGAATATCCTGCTGATATCCAAATGATGATGCAACATCTGGCTAATCCATAACCCCAACCATCCGCCCATGGTAGCCTTTTCTTGTGAGGCCACAGCCACAGCCACAGCCCTCTCCAGGCTGGTCGAAACCTAGCTAACTTCTAGCTTTGAATTTAATTTGTTCGTCAACATGGTTGTTTTCTTCATATCCCCACACACACATATCGGCTAAGGGGAAGAAGGTTAAAGAGTTGGGTTAGGTTAAGGATAAAGTCGATCTCCTTTAATTTGATCAGATTCCTATTCTCTGACAAAAAACTACTTCCACTTTTACTTCTCTTATTCTAATATTTAATATGAAAGAAGAAAAACAAGGTAAAGTTCCTTCTTTGTTAATTTAGATGGTAACTTAACTTGGTAAAGTTGTTAATATAATATTCTCAATACATTTTTTAAAAATTTTTATTCATAATAAATTTTAAAGAAAAAGAGGTAAAAGTTAAACTATTTTACTAGTAAAATTTTAAAATGTGATCAATTTAGTAGGAAGGAGGGAGTATTAATTATCATAAAATATCAATAATACTTGAAATAAATCCTCAAATAAGTAATAAAGCTTAAAATCGAATTATCATATGTAATATGTTAGTCTAAAAAAATATTTGATAATAAGATTATAGTAAAATTAAAAAGAAAAAATAAGCAACAGTTCTTTATAATTTCCCCTAATTTTATTTCCATAATCCTATTTGGATAATTAGATTTTTTTTTCATCTAGTTGGTACCCTCCATTTATCTATAGTATTATTTAAATTTTTTACTGAATTATCACGAGTTAATTAGATATCAATTCAATTTGAAAAATTATTAATTTATGTTTAAAATAAATTATATTATTACGAGAGTACCACTGTATTTTTATATTTTTAATAAAGCCAATAACAAATTTTACTAGTATTAAGATTTGAACCCGGTATATTTACATTCATAAAATTGTATCGTTACCACTCCAACTAACACTTTATTTTTAGATATTTATTTGTATATTTTAATATTATTACATAAACTTTTACATCATTTATATCTTTACTATTATTTAAGTATGTAACTGAGTCGGTGTCATGAGTCAACTCGACATCAATTCAATCAGTAAAATTATTAAAATAATCTTACATATTTTAAATAAATTATATTATTACAAGATCTTATTGTAAGGAACAATAAAAAAAAATACAAATGTTAATCTTTGAACCCATACCATCAAAAGTTATAAAAAAAAAATTACTACTTCAACTAAAAGCTTTATTTTAATATTTTATACATTTCAATTTTATTACACAAACTATTTTACCTACATTTTTTTGTCTATACTGTTATTCAAGTGTGTAATTAAGTTGATGCCTAAAAATTACTAAAATAATTTTACATACTTTAAAAAAGTTATATTATTACGATTGTACTTTTATCTTTTTTTTTTTGTTTGAAAACCAATAAAAATATCGTAAATATTAAAGCTTGAACCCATACTACCAACATCGATAAAAATAATTTCTTAAACTAAAATTTTATTTTAATATTTTTAATTTTATTAAAAATATTATAATTATAATATTTCTAACTTCCGTCCTATTTACGATCATCTTCAAACACACATGTTATCATATTATATAAAGAAATCAATGAAAATTGTCCACTTCCCAAATCTCTGTCAACTTTTTCCCACCCTAAAACACCTTGTTCATTGAGCGAAGATGGTTCACCTTTTTCTCCCATTAATGTAATTGCGACGCCTCTCGCTGAGTGAAAATAAAAGTGAACGTACAAAAAATGATGAATAGATTTGCCCCTGCAAGCAAGTATTCAATTCCAACCAGGAGAGGGTTTAAAATAAAAAATAAAAAGAGAGAGAGAAGAGCTTTTGCTTTTAAAGGGACACCCACTTTCTGTAGGTTTAATTAACATTTTGTACCTTGTTTTTCATTCTTTATTTCTTCCTCTCTCTTTTTTTCCCCTCTTTATTCTCAAATCGATCTCAGCTTTATTTTCCTTCTTTCCTTCCTGCTTTTGAGGGGAGAAAATAGATTCCACAATGGTTTGTATCTTAATTATTAAGATAACACACTCTTTCCTACAAAAATAAACATTCAGATCATCATAAAATTAAATTACAGTATATGATTTACCCACATATTTTTTACTAACCTTTCTTTCCCCATACATACATCAAACTTCGTTACAGCGGTAATTATCATATTCACTATTAATGGAGTAAAAAAAACTTCACAAACGAATTCAAAATGATGTTAAATGTCTTTCTTTAATTATTTAACATGGTATATTTAAATATCAAGTCATACCTATAATGAGATCCTACACCCATTACAAAACTTGAGAAAAGCCTAAACAAAAAACGTGATTAGCGCGATTAGAATCCAGATTACATCTAGAGTAGTAAACACCCTTAACTCGATTTAAGTATGAATTAAATAGATAATCTATCAATTTTACATTTCAAATTATATTTGGTTTAGTCGTTAACTCGATATATTACAAGTTTAATTACCATTTGTAAATATAACTTACATGATTTATAAATAGCGTCTAACATATAAATAGTGATGAATAATGTATAGAAAAATAATTAACAAAAAATAAAATATAATGATAAATTTAGTCTTCAATGTTTATATTTTTATTAGTTTGACTTTTATTTTCTTAACTAAATTTGGCTACGAACCTTTTAAAAAGAATCAAATCATTTTTTAATGGCTAATTAAAATATTATTTTTTAGCGATGTTGGTGTGCCAATCTGCATGGTGTGTACTTCATATTTACATGATATTATTTATCCTATATATCCCATCAATAAATAATTTAAAAAATAATAAAAATATATAAAAAAAAAAACTAGCATGAAGGACAAGCAAATTGCTATATGGACTACCATGTTTAAAAGTTAGACGTTTTAGTCAATATTTCCATTAAAAAATAATTCAACTCTTTTTAAAAAATTGAGAAGCAAATTTAACTAAAAAAAAGAAGAACAATGACCAAATTAACAAAAGACGTAACCTTTAAGAGATAAATTTATCATTATGCCAATAAACAATGAATTGACCAATTAAGCTTTAGTTTAATATATATAAGAATAATGGTATTGTAAAGATTAAGAGAATGTGGGTTCAAGTACATTTTTATCGAGAGATTATGAGTAGAAATAAACATGTACATAATTACTAGGAAGAATTATGTGTTGGATTGTTAGCATTATTATAATAATAAAAAGAAAGAAAAAGAGTGAAAATAAGAAAAGGTAAGAAAGCAGAAAAGATGAAGGAATTGAAAAGGAAGAAGTAATGAGAGGTTAGAGAATGTTGCCACCTCATTAAGCAATGAAAATGGGAAGAAAAAGGTGAAAAGTTGAAAGGGGAGAAGAAGAATTAAGAAGATAAAGAGAAAGGCAGTCTTAAATGGAGGCTTCTATCTTTTAGAAAGGGAAAATAATAAAGGAAGAAAAGAGATGATTAATTAGATTATAATATCAGCATTAAGCTGGATTAGTTAAAAAAGAAGGAAGAGAGAGGTATGGAATCTAAACAGCACTAATTCCTATTACCCTAATCTTTTTAAAAAGCTAAAAACGACAAATTCCCTTCTTATGTTTAACTAAAAATAAATAAATTAAAGTTGTCATCACATTGTAATCTTTTTCTGATTCTAAAGTAGAAACATCTTTAAGGTTTAAAGAAAGAGATGCTTATCTAAATATACCATTTCATCTCATTACTCTTTCCTACCTTTTAATTAAGGGAATTAAACTGTTATTAGTTTCCCCATAAATTTCAACATTTCTAAAATTATATTGCTATCTCTCTCTCTCCCTCTCTCTTTTTAAAAAAAAAAAAATTAATTTAAAATCACCTTTTGTTTGAGCGATCACTTTCACTGTTAATAGTAGTAAAATACATTTACTTTGAGTTTGGTAATACCACAACTTTCCAATGCTTTTCCCCCAAAGACGAGAGAATGTTTGGGGTTTGCGAAAATAAACAAAAAAAAAATATATATATTCTTTTAGAAAACAAAACGCATCAGAAATTAAGCATAAAAAGAAGTGCTCATCTCTTTTCTCTTTTCATATTTATTTTTCTTGCTGAAGATTTTGCTTTTCTCCATTTTAATTCCAAAAGCCTAAAGCAGAAATAAAAAAGTTGCTTCTCCTTTGCACAGCCCTTACGTTTTGCATTATACCCTTAACCTTAAACTTTCTCCAATTTAGTTATTCTACTCTCTTTTTTATTTTTTTTTATTTCAAGCAATTTAATTTCTTTGTTTTTTAAATTCACTATAAATCGAATTGTTTACATCAGTTAAATCCAAATTTATTAAGATATGTTATTTATATCATATGTGTGACACGATCAGGATGTAGTATGTATAACACTAACTCCTCCACTTCAACTATTTATGCAGAATATACTAATATTCAATTCCATAATCTTTATGTACATCTCTGCTACTTGTAATATATTCTTGTTATATATCCAAACCATTATATAGAGGTTCTTGCTTATATCTTATCGTGTATATGATTTTTGCTCTTTTTCTTATTACACATCTTTCAAGATTTATTCATTAATCCTACAAAAGGAAAATCAAATCTGATGAAAGAAGTATTCATTTATTTTTGGATTGCAGTATTAGTGGAGATAATTTAATTATTTATTATCTCCATTGTCAGAAAATAGGCTGAATTTTTCAAAATTGTATGAAAAGGAATTATTAATTTGCCTAATAGTCTTATGTATTTAGTATTTATATTGAGTTGGAATTAAAATTAAAAAGAAATAGAGTTGAAACTTCTCAATGTTGAGAGGAGTCAAGTCAAAGAACATCAAATATTTAATTAGTGAAGGAAATAAAGGTGAGTGAAGATAGGGAAGATGTTAATAAACGTATCCACAGAGACGACAGAAGGGCAACTTCACTTTCAGTTGGAGTCAAAAGCAACAAGTTCCCATCTTAAAGCAGCTCGATTCCATTTTCTAAGGCTAACCTACACAACACACCATTTATTCTTTTCTTCTCAACTTGATTCATTTTTATTCAAATTAATTCCTATACACTAACTTAATTAATCCATCCAATTCCATATCTGCTTAACATACCCGCATTTTTTATTCATTTTTTTTAATCTAATATTTATTGTTATAATTATAAATTAAAAAAAATAACAATTCGTCAGCATTTTGGCAAATATCATTTTTAAATGTTAGGTGCTTGGATGAATAAAAATTAAGCGATAGGATAGGAGGAGGGAGTGGAAATGTGAAAAGAAAATAAATTTTAGATGTGTTTGGTAAAAAAAATATAAAAGATGATCATTAAGATATTAAATATTTATCTTTTTGTTTAAATTTATATTAAATATTTCAAATTAATTTTAGATTTATATTATATAAATATTTTATTATTAAGATAGTAAGTAGAGCGTAATCCAATTGGATTACTAAAATTTATCTTAAATTTAATCTAATTCTAGCTAAATTTATTAGATCAAATAGCCTAGTTCATTTTTTTTAAAAAAAAACTCATAGATATTTACAATCATTTTTTTTCTAAGATGATTTAAATAACCATTTCATATATATATTACGTTGTATTTGATAAACTGAAAAATTAAGTACTATAAAATTAAATATTGAATTTTTAGTATAAAATTTTATAAGCAAATAATTTATATTACAAATTGTTTGATATATTAGTAAAAATTGAGCATGAAATCTAATTATGTTGTTTCGTAATAATAAATATTGATTTTGAGAATTTGTTATTTTTTTAAATTTTAATCTCATTAATATGGTATTATTTATTTTATTTTGAATAGTTTTGGATACAATTTAAAAGATAATAATTGGAATATTTTAATTTTTAATAAAATGATAAAATAATTTATTTTAAAAATAAGATTTTGAAAAATAATTAAAATCAACTTAGTATTTTCAAAATTAAGTGATAAGTAATCATATGCTTATCATATTTAACATTTTTTTTTGTTGAAAAATTCATATTAAGTTAAAAAGGTAATAAAATTATCAAAAATAAAAATTAATTTTTTAATGCAATATTTAGAATTACTCATAATCCCTTCCAAACCCTTCAATAGGAGGATAAACACATTTCAACATATTCAAAATCACTTCCTCTTGCACATACGACAATAAAAAAATTCATTTTAAATGTTTATCAAACCCTATAATCTTTCTCATTTGCTTTTGCAAGAAAATAGAAATGATTCTTATCACTTTACATATATTTGTACTAATTGGAAGCATCCAACATTTTGTTACAAAAATATTTCCATAATGCTGTCCTCGGGTTGAATCATTGAAGAAAAATAGTTTAATAAAAAAAAGATATAGGGAGTTAGGGACCCATTTTTTTTTTTCTTTTAGACGAAGTTAGGGACCCATTTCCAAAAACCCAAAGAAGATTTAGAAATAAAAAAAGGTGCAGTGGTTGATTGTCTATGAGACTATGAAGCCTATGATTGTCCAAATTGAAACTGTGGAAGAAGGCTATTTGAGAAACAGCTTTCACTAACCAATATCTCTAGATTTAGTAATAAAATACAATACATGCAGAGATTATGCTTTGTTTGAATAATTATTATTCTTCAAAAGATAGAATTGAAAAGAAGGGCACTTTGCCCAGTGGTCGTATTTCCAACTTGTTTCCCTCCATCAAACTGCCTTGTAGTCAAAGGTATATTGTGCAATCAAATTTATCTCCTTTCAAATATTGTAATCGTTTAATGTCTATCACAAGTAGAGCATCCCTGAATTAGAGTGGGTTTGGATGGGCGGTGGAATACGGTACGTTTAGCTTGCTTTTTGTCTCATGTTATAGTATTATCACTGTAATATCTAATCTCACCGTCACCATTATTTTTACACTAACCGTAAATAAACGCACCGCCCATCCAAACTCACAATTAGAAAAGAACCCTAGTTGGAAACTTGGAATTCATCTCATCACTTCATGAATTGACCATGCCATGGCATTTTAATACATTAATGTTTAGTGGTGTACATGTTATTGTTAGGTTAATAAATTAACGTGGATGGGTACTCAACTTTTTCTATCCATGATAAATTATTATATTTTAATTTGTATGTAAATAATAGAGTAGAAGATTAAGTAATGCACGTAAAGTAATTTTACAGAAATAGGCAAGTTGGTTTTTCTTGTATTAATCCAGCCCTAAGAAATGTCTAAGAATCTAAAGACTATTTGAACAAAGAGAATTTTCACAAAAAAAAGAAAAAGGAAATTACTTGAAAGGGTTTACAGGATTTTTTTTATTTTTATAATTCCTGAATTTTGAAAACGATCTTCCTGTCGACAGATTCAAGAAGCCCAATATCATGGATTGATTCCTCTTGGAGACTATCATCGTCAATGGACATATTCAAATCCAATGACCCACAAGGACTTGTTGTGTCCTCCAATGCCAATGCACCCACTTTTTCTTCGTCGGATTTTAGCTTGGCAGGAGGGGAGCAAGCTCTTGATCTTGAGCTGAAGCTTTCACAGCTCAAAATGATGATAGCATCGCTAAGGACAGCTTCTTCTCCATTTGCTTTGCTTATTCTTCCTCTCTCAATAGCTCTTTTGAAACCCATTTGAGAGCAATAATCTGATTGCTCAACATCTTCAATGAAGAACACTCGATGTGGGTTACTGGAAATTGCTTCAGCAAATCTCTCCATGTAACTGCAACTTTGTTCATCTCTTGATCTCTTGCTTCGACTATCTTCAGTCGAATCTGCTCTTGTGGATGAGAAGCTGCTTAACTCAATGGCGACGAAGTTGTTTTGTGAACCAAAAACAAGCCTTGCCAACTCTTTGGCTATCTTCTCCTTAGCTTGAACGTCAACACCTTGGAAAAACAACCAAGTTTCTTCTTTACACTCACCATCTCTCAACTTGCCTTTCCTTCGTAACATCCCTGACCTGCATTTTAAGATTGTGCTCACGATCTCAGGAACTATATCTTTCTGCCATGGCACCTTCTTTTCCAATGCAGTGCAAAGGGTGGTCAAGTTCTCCGCATTTAGCTCCTTGAACTTGTGAACATATTCCATCTCCATCACATCACTGGAAGAAGCTGAGTTGGGGGTGGAATTAGGGTTTGGGGATAAGAGTTGTTTGGGGTCCTTGTAATTATGTTCTGGAATATATAATCTCAAACCAGAACTGGTGGGTTCAGCAGTCTTTTCGAGTGTTTCAGAAATCCATAAAGGGTGGTCTCTCCAAGACTGTCTAGGTTCAAGCGCAGGCCAGTCATGGTGCTTGTCATTTGAAAAGAAACAAGTAGAGGAAGGAGGAGAAACAGAGGAGAATGTATGGGTTGTTTCGGATATGGGATATGGCTGTAATTTATGGACTGAATTGCAAAACGAATTCCACTTTTTGCAAAGTTGTCTGACTAGGGCAGAGTCCTGGGAGGTAGAGAAAAAATAAAAACAAAAGGAAAAAGTTAGTTTTCAACTTTGTATATGGATATGGTTTGGACACAATAATTTGGTTTGAAGATTATTCCGGGGAATGTGATTATAACCTTATCATTGGCACCAACTCCTCTGCTATCTTCCTTGTATGGTTTAAACCATGGGGGGAGACTTGAAGTGGTGGTGGACTCACTATTGCATGCACTGCTGCTTTGTAAGCTTCCAACTTCATTTTCGAACTTGGTGGAGCAATCCCCACAGCAAGTCAGCTGTTGCTTATTCTCATCCCCTCCATTATCAAGCGAAATCCACCAGCTTGACCCGTTTTCTACTTTCTTGCTTGTGACCTGACTTCGCGCGTCACTGAACAAGAAAATTTTTTTTTAAAGAAAAAGCTATAAAAGATTGAATAAGGCCGTAATAAATCTTAGTACTTGATTTATGAAAAGATGAAATTAATTACCAGTCAGTGATGAGAGTCAAGCGTAAGCCATCAGCAGGAAGGGTTAGAGGATGAAGACCCCAAACAGTTTCGAGGGATGGATTGCCAGATTTGTATCTCATGTAAGTTTGGAAGGTAGAAACCCCCATGAGCCTCAACCTCCTTCCACTCTCCCCCAACAAATTCCCAAGCTCCATGATCATATGCTCCACTGGACAGTAATATCCCCTACTTTGCTCACTTGAACTTGTCCTGTACTCCACAGCCCATTTGAGATCTCCTAAATTCAAAACAATCCCCGTGCCTAAACAGCTCCTAACCTGGCTCTTTAACTCTTCAAGTTTTTGCTCAACCTCTACTTTGTTTAGATGCCCAAAACATGAGAAGGGTAGGTTTGCAAACTTGGTATCTCTTAAAGACTGAGGAGCATCTCCTTTGTCAACTTTGTCAATCACAGCTCTAACTACACCTTGTACGCTTGAAATACACTCTCCTACCACCACAAAACTTCTTCTCTTTTCCTTCATCAAATTCTCTATCACAAACATCACATCTTCGTTCCTAATTATGGGATCTGATCCTTTTTGTTTCTCCACTTTACTACTCCCAACCTGAGAAGCCGTAGGAGATTGAGACAAGACTAAATTACCATTGCTACTTTCCTTGGATTTACTGTTCGTGGAAGGAGCGTTTTGGGAACAGATTTCTAAGGACACAGCTTGTTCCACGTTGCTTTTGACTTGTGTACTAGAGAACCCCGCTTCTCTCATCACTCTACTTACGCTGGGATCGTCTAATATAGATATTATAAGCTGCTCCAACTCTATCTTAACTGCTAACAGTGGTTGTTGCTGGTTTTCAATGGATCCACGTCTTTGGTGAGCCTGAGCACGCTTGAAGGCAGCAACCAAGGCATTAGAGATTGAAGGATACTGGGAATGGGCTCCCAACATGGGACTGGATGACGAAGCGGGGAGGCGATTGAGAGCAACATTGAAACAAAGCTCTAAGGCTCTACACTGAAGGGGATGGGAGTGGGATTGAATGCAAGCCGTGCGGAGCAAACCAGTAGCAGCTGACAGCATGGTGCTTGCTACATGGAGGGGAGTCACTTGGGCATGGCCACGCCGTCTAGCAAGATTAACAGCTTGCTTTACGACGTTAGCAGCCTCATTTGTTAGAGCTTGCTGCACTGTGCAACCCCCAGCTCTCATGTTGTTGTCTCTCCCAAAACCCTTTTTTTATACAAAAAGTATGCGGTGAAAGGACGCTTAGGAACAAATGATTAGATGAAGGAAAGTTGGGGAAGTTCAAGTTTCATGGATGCTGCAGCTTGAACAGAAGGAAAAGATGAGGGAAATCATGAGATAGGATGATAGGGTTAGGGCGGCAGCAGTAAACAAGAGGTAGTGCAGTGGGTGAAAGGTGGGAGAAGGGAGTTATGTAAGGTAGTGTAGCGTGTAGGATGAGAGATTTAGATTTTGGGAGGTGATGGTGAGAGAGAGTGAAATATATGAGATGGTGGGCTATGCTTTTCTTGTAGGTGAGGTTAAATTTTGGGGTCCAAAGTCGATTTTGTAGTGGAAAGTGGAATGCATGTGCTGACAAGCAGGACGGATGCAGCAGTATCAAAGGCAACTCAGCTTTGCTTACTCTCTTTTTCTATCTCATTTTTCCATATTATATATATTATATGGTACTGCTAACCTAAGTGGGTCTCTCTCTTTTATGCAATATATAAATATATCAAGTAAATTAACACTATGTTATATTTACCCTAAAAATGATCAACAAGCGACTCCTTTATCTTTCGAGTGCAGTGCACACCAACAAAATCTAGACATAATCATTTTGGTTTTGTAACCTTGAAGCCTACACAATCTTACCACCTTTTCAATTAATCACATAGCTCAAACTGACTCTTTTTTACCCACATGAAATCAGCCAAGTGAAAGTATGTGATTTAATAATTACATGGTTGAGGATTTGAACAAAAATACCTTAATTAAAAGGACAAAGGGGGCCTTGTAGTATGAAATGATTCAAGTTTATAAAAGCATGGGCAAATGTGGAATTGTGGAGAAGCAAATTGGTGGCTCTAAAGTGAGGCTGAGAGAGAAGAAAGGAAGCTTTTGCAGTGAATTTCAATCCTTCAAACCCAGAAGAGAATGGGGTTTAGCCTTAATAAATTGCATAATTTCATTTCTTGATTTGTAGCCTTGAAATGCAAATATTGCATATTTTTAATTGGGATTATTAGGAAATATACACAACCCCAAAGCACCAAACATTCATCCCCCCCCCCACCCCCACTCTCTCTCTTCATTATTTCATAAAGTTAGGGGAGCTTTTGGACCCTCTCTTTAGTTCAAAAATAGGGAAAAAAAATGAACAAATCATCAAATTAAAAAGCAAAATTTAAAAAGAAAATCATATGATGAGGAAGTTCCAAAGTGCCATAGGGCAATGGTTTCTTTTTACCATATCCAATTACATGGTACCAAATCATTTGGAAACAAGGCTGTTGTGGTCATTGTACTAAAAGATTGATTTACTATAAGATTTTGATATATATATTTATGTACATGTAGTAATCTTTTACATAAAAAAGATTAAATAAATGTCTGCATGGAATTGGAGCATATGTTCCAGTCAGTCAAATAGTTTTGATTAATGGGTTGTATAAAAGAAGAGAAAATGGGGTTCATATATTAATCAGCTATAACAACATGTGAAAATATAGTATTAGGCGCCATGCAAAATACAAGAAATAAAAGGGTGGGTGAGTGGGAGATAGAGGCTTTTGGTTTGGACCATCTTAATTTACTACTGCTCTTATATTCCTGAGTGACAGCGTGCCATTACATAGAAAGAAGAGAGACACTCACACCACTATGTAAATCTTGGAATTCTCATATCTATATAACTAATATCAAAGCATATTTTGGTTGCACCAAAAACGAGAGATCTCCCTTTCATTCCTCAATCATCTAATTCTAGTTCTTCTTTTTTTTTTATTTCTTTTTAATGCAAAACATTCTCTCTCTCTCTCTCTCTCTCTCTCTCTGCAGAAATGCAAAACATTCTTTGTCAACCCATGCTTACCGTTTAATATTTGCAGTCTGATAAGAAAGATATCAGGTTCATGGTTACATCTCACATGGTATGTTAATGAAAACTTCATAGCAACTATAAAAAATTATATAATAACTTGATTTGGGATTCAACCCAAAATTTGATTTGGTTATTCGATTTGAAATACCTATGATTCAAATAATTTTAAACATTTCATGTGGGAGAAGGGAGTTGAGATTCTGTTTTCTCAAGAAAAACACCATTCTCCTCTCCATTTGAACCTCCGTTGATACTGTGTATTTACAACTACTTATATAAAAAACCCGAAAACAAAAACTAGAAGAATGTCCTTTTGTATTGAAAGTCCCAGAAGGTATTTAGCATTTTAAAAGAGTTGACATGATGATATGTATATGACATAACGACCAAGGTTTGTCGTGGTTTCTTTGGGTACCATCCTTATATTTTTTAAAACTAGCTTTAATGTTTAAAGGTAAAACACATTTTGAATCCCCGGATGTTCACTTTTTTTAAAGAATAATCTATTCAGATTATCGTTGTAAAAAAATATTTTAAATGTGAATTTAATAAAACTGACCTTATTAAATTCTATTATTTAATTTATTTTTGTTATTTTAATTAGTTTTATGCAAGATTCTTTAATTAAAAAAATAATGAAATTATAATTAGTTTATTTTTTTCCAAAAATTATTTTAATAATTATTAAATTATATTGTTATAATATTATATTCTAATACAAGAATGTTTAAATATAATGTGTTTTTCAATTTAGTATATGTAATTTTTTAAATAAAATTTCTAGAATGGTAATTAATTTTATTTAATTTTTGTTCTTCTTTATTCATTTGTTTACATAGAATTTTATTCAAATAAATATTGAACATTTAAAATTTAATTAAATTATATATTAAATGTGATATGAATTCATTAAACTATTTAAATTTGAAATATGACAATTAAATAATTTTAAAGTTTTGATGATAAAAAATAATTAAAACCAAAATAAGGAAAGCAAATAAAATGATATTTTATCCCTCAAAAAATTAAAATGATATTTTAACAAGTAAATAAATTTTAAAATATTAAAAATGATATTTTAATAATTAAATTAAATTCTAATGGAAATATTTTTATTTTTTTTGGTTCTTTTCCTCTTTTTTTTTTATCTTATTTTAATAAATTTTTTTACCATCAAACCTTATAAATTTTAATGATTTTTAAATTTTACTTGAAGTAAAATATAACTTGATTAAAATTTAATTTTATAGTAATTCAATGTAATTTTATTTTGTAATTAAAAATGAAGAAAGAATAAATTACATGGTTAGTAAAAACAAGGATATAACCATCTTTTTTATAAAAAAAATTACTTTAGTAAATAAATTTCGGGGTAAATAAATATATTTTCAAACTAAATAGAGGTAAATGTAATTTTTTTTTGAAACCGTAGGACATATGAACTTTACCCTTGGTTAAAATCCAAAGCAAAACATCATATCTGGTTTTAGTGATGTAACCATTTATTGACATGAATATCCATTGTTCAAGGATCTTGATACATTTATTAATATCAACAGAGCTTAATTTAGTCTCGTGCAAATTTCGGGTAAAACCGAATTAATTCGATTAATCGGTTGATTAATTAAATTATTTTGATTAGAGTTGATTAATAATTTTTTAAAAGTTCGATTAACAGTTAACTTGGTTCGAAATCAGTCGGTTAACTTAACTTAATAAATAATATTATAATATATAAGTATTAGTCTAAAAGTTGGTCCTAACTTATTAAATACCACATAATATTCTCGAGACTATATCACATTACATACAATATTTATCTTCTCTTCATTTTATTTTGAAGTATTAATACCCAAATATAATATGATAAAAATGAATATAAAAAGTTGACCCCCAAACATAAGAAAAAAAAAATAACACACACATGTTGATGAAGCAATTGCATAATTGCTAATAGTATGTGAGGGGGAATAGGAGAGAAGTAGGACCCAAGGAATTGCTTACAACAAATAATCCAAAACTCTCAACTGTTTATTCTTTTCCCCAGTGAGTATTTTTGTGCAGTCAAAAAGCTTCATCTGTACCTTTGTTGGCCTAAAAAGACATACAAGGGGAGGGGAGGGGAGGGAGGGAAGGGGGGGGGGGGGGGGGGGGGGGGGGGGCACTAAATTATTTGAATGCAATGCAAAGCAATTCTGAAATGCTAGAAAAGGAGTGTTTGAAAGAAAGAAAGAAAGAGAGATGGGAATATATGCAGTTTCTTAGGCCATACCCCAGGCCCAGCTAGCTACCAACAACCGTTAAAGCTTTGTTTAAAGAAGCTAAGCATAAATATACAACAAAAAGCCAAACCCCAACTGTTTCATGCTAATCTTTGTTTTGGAAGACTAAAAGAGATATGGGTCTCAAAAGTGAAAGTTAAGAGGGCAGCTTATCTTTTCCATTCTTTCCTTCTCAAATCCTTTAATTTTTCCCAAGGGAACCAACACATTGTATTGGAGCTCCTAATTGCATATATATAATGTTCATTTCTTCTTTTGCTTAAAGTAAAGCACTCTCTCATAAAAGCAAATATTAAAAGTAAAATATGGCATTATCTACTAAAAAGGGACGCTCATTTTTATGCTTTTAAGCTTCAAATGAGCATCTTTTGGTCTATAGGTGGCCATGTGGAGGAAAGCAATATCCAAGAGAGGGAACAGAACCCTCTAAAAGAGAAAGGGAATTCCTAAATAGTGTTTTTTGGGTGGCCGCCCAGACTTTTAAATGTTTTTAACTTTGCTAACAAAAGTTACTCTAATTTTGACATGACAGCCTTGTTAATGTAAAAGGTGATGGTATTACGTACCACACACCCCTTTTCTAAAAAGTTCCCATTATTTTATAATCACTCATATCTTCTTATTAGGTATATATATATATATTAATAATTAACTTTTGAAACTGCATTTATTTCCATCAAAATACCCCCTAATTCTTTTATTTAGTTTTTTATTCTCTGCACTAATGGGCATGAGTGGAATAAATTCCTGCTGCTTCTTGATGTGCATATGGAATTTATTTGTGTCTTTGCCCGAAATGAACATATGAAAAGAAAATCTCGTACAATGGAGGATGACATTCAGCATCCCCTCCCGGTGCATATATTCTACATCCATGGTATGTTGCCCAAATAACTACTTACATCAATCATATAATCTAATAAATGTGGACGTTACACACATCATTGAGATAGACATAGGCTAAATAAGTAGAATATGTGATTGTTCTTAAACTTATTTCTCAAGTAAACTTCATACAAATAACCATGCAAAATTTAAGACTTTCTCTCATAAATGATGAATTTAGATATATGAACAGAAGATTTCATAGAGTCCAATTTTGACTATTCATGCAGAGCTGGAATGCAGTGCAAAGATAAGGGAAGAGAGAGGGGGAGAGAGAAGTTGACGCACCGTGCACATGCAAAACTTCAGACAGGAAGGCAGGGGCACCATAGCTGCACTCCTGAATATGATAAGACAGCAAATGGATTTTTACATGAGATGCTTCGTACAAGCCAGTAAGCCACACCAAAAATAGAAGATTGCAAATCAATAAGTTACAACACCAAATCTGCAAGATTTGAATATATGCGCCCCCTGAGTTTCACGAAAAAAAAAAGACAGGTCATATGGATAATCTATTCGAGCATACATCAAAATCATGAGATAAGATAGAAGAAAGGGTTTCTCATTTCTTAATGAAGTATGTGTTCAGAGGGGCAAGGAAAACAACAAAAGAGTAAATGGGTGCAGTTAATTTTCAAATTCGCAATGTCATTTTCACTTATGTCTACATATATTTCATAAAACATGTCAACTACAAATTCTTTCTTTACACACTGACAACAGAATAATGCCTGAAGAACAAAATAAGATCCCTTAGCAGAGTTATGTGAATTAGAGTTTAAAAGGGGAAAAAAGAACACCATAGTAAACACCTATTCCTTTGCAAAATTGTACAGAATTCTTTGGTGAATCAAAAGTGAAAATTCATTCTTTTTAGTAAATAAGCAAACCTAGAACTAGGTCTGGAGCTTTAATCGCCTTGGCTATCCAAAACATTTACTAGATAATCTTCCCGAACCAGTGGAGCAAGCATGCTCTCAACGGAGGACCTCTGCTTACAAGTCTCTTCAAGAATCAATAACTGAGCAGTCTCACAAGCCTTTGCACTATGAAAACCAAGTGTCCATCTCCCATCAGCAGGGGGAGTGGAAACCTTAGATTGGCTGCCTTTAGCTTTAACGAAATTTGGTTCGAATTCTCTTATCCGAAGATGTAACCATGTTGGGTGGTCCTCATCTATCCTTGGCTGCTTCAAGTGAACAGGGAAAGAAACAACATTGCTAATTTATCAGAGAATCAATTAATTAATTCAAGCTTTAAGTCTCTAAGTAAATCAAAGCCTTTTCATCAATTGCATATTTCAAACAACACAATTAGTACACAAGGCACAGAAGCTGTCCATTACAAATCAATATGATCGATTAATAATAAAACAGATTCTTCCTAAGTACACAAAAATTCAAATGGCTTTTCACTATAATTGTCTCGACCATGATTTTTCATTTTTACTAGGCATTTTGTTTTGCCTTGAAATAATAAATTGTATTGATAGAAAGGTATCGATAAAAAAAGAAGGAAGAGGAAGCATATTAAACGACGAGACACTCTCTATACACCAGAGCTCATTCCTTCAATTAAATGGTAACTTTTACAGTTCACACTCTTCAGTTCTACTCATAATTTTCCAGCAATTGACCTTTTAAGACGAGATATATCTGATATAGTAACGATATGAAAGTATAAGGATTGACTGGGTCACTAACAATATTAGTCTTTCTTTTGCAAGAAGCATAACCTTTCAGGTGCACCAACTTTATGATGAATAATAGATCAAATGCAGGACAGCGCTAACTTAGAAAGGAGTCAGTAAAGAGATGTATTAGGAAATCATAGAAGCTACACAAGAAACACATGTTTATTTGTTTATTATGTTTGTCATTTTGATTAGAAAAGAACATGCCCAAGTAAGTGGTCATAGGAAACATATTTTCTATTGTCCTCATTAGAATCACAGTAATTGGAAAAGGGGAAAAGAAAATCAGCAAAATCCTGACTCACACTTAACCCTGCCAGTGGAGCAATGGCAATCACAACACCACGTTGACTCCGGAATGGATGCTTCTCGGCAAGAATCAATTTTCCAGAAATTCCATGGGCCACTGCTACTAGGTAAATATCCCTGACTCCAGCATACGAGAAAGCAATCCTGCAAGGGATTCCTGATCCTACAAAAGTTAAATAAAAGGGAAGAATGAGGACATATATGGTTATAGAAGATAACATGGATAGCAGACTGAACATGATTCGATATCCAACCTAAAGAGACCTCTGACCCAAAGCTGGCAGATGAAATATCTCTGCTATAAGTTTTACCCAAATCACTGTCAGTTGATGACTCTAGTGAGGGTTTTTCAAGTAAACATCCCATGAAAATAAGTGCCTTGAGTTGAAGATGGAGAATGAAAACCTACATTTATTAAGTTCTGTGAGATCTTTAATGGGAAAACAACAGTGAGAGCTAAAAAGGCAAACTTGTAGGGAATATGTTCAGATACATAAAACAACAGAAATTATATCTCAAAGCACATAACTGTATAATTGAAAGTCAAACTGCTAGTAACAAAACTGTATAATTGAGCACAAACACCAACTTGACTTCCTTTTTAGATACATTATATGCATATGTCCACAACTGACAACAAAGCCAACTCAATAGCTAGGAACTCTAATAAGGCTGAGAAGACAATGCATGAGCCACTAAATAAATACAAATTAATTCAAAAACTATATATATGGAGTTATAAAAAACCTTCACTGCATCAACCATCCTCTCCCAAGCAAAGCAAGAGTTCAAATTGCCTGCAATGTATAAATCATATAAAGAAATACGCGTAAGAATTTTATGAACAATCACATGACAAGAACTTTCTATGAAGCTTATGAGTTAAAACACAAATTGCACATGCATCAATAAATGAGAAGTAAAGAGAAGGGGAGAAAGGCCCAATACCATCAATTGCTTGCTGGCAGATTTCAAGCTCTAGTGTAAATAAGGGATCCTTAACATGGGATTGTAGTTCAAGAGCTGTATGAAATTACAAAAGATAACATCAATTTTAATTCCATTTTGAAGAAGATGTGTACTCACCACATCACTCCAAATCCATATCTTGCAAAAATTTCACCTTTTGTTTAAGAAGATGAAGTACAAACATGAATTGGATCACAGTAATTGATACCTTTTTTACAGCTTCCCCACTCATGTCCTATGGTATCTGGGATATGATCAAACCAGCATCCATCAAGTTCCTTTTGAAGACATTCACGGGACTGCTCATATGAAGTCTGTCGACAATAACTAGAAAATATAAAACTTTAGAAAATTTTCACATAATCACAAATTTTTAGAGAAATCCAACCTGTTAAAGATGGTTTATACTTTGTAATAATAGCAGGCCACGACTAAGTAAAGGTTTCAGCATCTCACCATGCATAAACAAGAAAATCTCATCCAATTTGTTCTAATATGAAAATATTGGAAGCAGCAATACTTCCATTGGCAGTATTAATTTATAGCAAGCACGGCAAATCGGTAGGATGCTTACGTTGAATAGGTGGATATTGTCATCACTGAGCTTATTTCCTTGACACATAAGTAGCTTTCTCAAAAACCACCCTGTATGCCACTGCGTTGGTGGGGAAACCGGTGGTTGGCATGCTAAAACCTTCAATAATGCCTTCAAAATCTATTTTAAAAAGAAGGAAAAGAATAGAGAGAAGTCATATAATATAGAAAGGTGACAACCATGAAAGAGAGCACCAAAATCCAGGAAATGTCAATCAACAAATGAATGTAAAGTGCAGAGAAAAGGGTGAGGAGTGGAAGAAAAGTAACAGTACCCAGTTAATGCATTACCTGAGGTATAAGTCTCGCAAGAATACTTCCATCCACTTTCAGAAAAGCTGACTCACAGTTGTTCTGAGAGAAAGTAAACCGGAAAACTATCATTTTCCATGACAAAAACTTTAAGTGACATCATATTTTAAGATACTAACCATAACTAGATAATTCTTATTCCCTATACTTGAAAAAGTAAGCATTCTCAAAATAATTTATGCATTAAATAAGAAATAAAATATCATTCAAAAAGAAGAGAGACATGCATGGGAAAAGAAAAAAAAAACCACCCCAAGACAGTAAATGTCTAATTTTTGGCAACTCCAGAGTAGAACATTGCTAACATACCACTTAGCTACTGATACTTTTTTGTTTGTTTGTTTGGAAATAGGAATTACGAAACAACTACTACATATAGAAATCCCAACAGCAAGAACTTGACGCAATCCCTCTAGTACTGCAACAGCAATTCTCATCAGGAAAAGTAATTTTTATACCCTTCAGACCAATGAGAATAAGAAAAAGGAATAACATGATAACTCAAGGAAGAACAGGTGGTCATCCATCCCAATAATTATTAGACAAGCTTGATCTAGTATATAGTTTCAGACATAATAAATCTATTCAGACATATAAGAGATCCTTTCTTACCATCAAGCCCTGACTTTGACTAATTCCAAGCAGTGATGCTGGAAAATGCTCCAGATCTATAGGATAAGCCAAAATTACAATATTCCCTTTTTGTAAAAATAAAGAATTAAAAAAAACGTGCAGTGAAAGAAATAAAAAAAAACATTGATGCAAGGATTTATTTCTTATATCCAAAGAAGAATACTGTGATATATATACCGAAAGCACTAAAAATATAAGATACCTTTGTTTTCTGCAAGGGTGAGCAATAGAAATAAAGATGCTAATGATATACTATGATTGTCTGAAAACAAATACGCAAATATCCCAAACCTGCACCAACAATAATTTCAAAGAATCAATACAAATTATAATTCACTGCAATCTTGCAACCATAGTAGGAAAAAGTAACTATATAAAGAACTGTTGCATCACCTACGTATTCATCACACATATAGTTGCTTTCCATATATTTTCAGTTATGAGAGTGCCTAAATAGTTGTCTGTGTTTTCTATTTCCCAAGTAATGGTCAAATCTTAAGGCAGAAAATGAATAAAAACATATCTAACGCCACCAAGTAACGGTTAACTCTTTTGAGCATGAACTAAGCCTCCAGACTGGTGAAGCAATCCCCAATTTATAACACAAATAAAATTTTATTTTTAGTTGGAATCAGCTTAGTGGTGAAACAAAATACTGCCAGTAGACCTAAGTATACACATTAATCTCTGCATTACTTCTTAAGAAAGAAAATAAAACCATAAGAAAGAATTTATCAATATCCCCTTCTTTATGAGACTTAAAATAGTTTATTGACACTGTCAAGAACTCAAAGATCAATTATGACATCAGAATAGAAAGATGCCAACCTCTCTATACACACGTTATCATCCCTAGGGCTGCCATCGAAATGAGAATTTGAGGATGTTTGCACATTTAAATGTTGAAGTAGATAGTTTATATTGATTTCTTTTTCTCCTTCAGCCTCATGACCAGATACCTTGATGTTTATATCATTCAACGAGTGGAGAAGAGGACTTGCATCACCTGTGCTACCAGCAGTATCCCCATTTGTTGCAATAGCATCTCTCTGACATAATGCCATATAATGATACAAAAGAAGACCAGCCACTCCATTTATCAAGTGTTTTCCACCAACAACTTGAAGAAGGCGAGAAACTATGTAGAAAGAAGTGACTGCTGAGATGTTGTAGCTACCCTGAAACAGAATTATTTGATGAAAGAATGTTCCATGTAAATCTCAGAATAACAGATTTCAAATATCACTAGCATTAACACAGATGACATACAGGTGTAAAGATACAATTATATATTCCACCAACAAAATTCTACTTTGAAGCAGTATTTTTCCTCTCTATTTCTTTGTTCCAATTTGTGTCGTCCCATATCCTTTCCATTGTTTTCTTTGTATTCCTATCATTTTTCCTTTCAGAGGAAAGGATGAAATGCTAAATATGGCGTATGGACCAAAAACCAAGCCTACAGTAAGGTCACCTGAATACCATTCTACCTCATTTGCAGGTGGTGGACAAAATTTAAAAACCAAGAGGAAAGAAGATAAGTCCAAGACCAAATCTAAGAACATCCAAGGAAAATAATATTCTCATCCCCTTCCCTCTGCATTCTGCTCATAATGGCAGAGCACTGCCTGACTGTTTAAAACATGACAAAGTAAAAAGTAATGGTTGGTCCAATAATGATAACCAAAGCATGAAACTAAAAGAACCAGACAGCTTGAATTTAGACATCATGAAAGAGTTTCAAGATATTATTCCAAAAATACATACCCCAAGCAAGAAGCAAATCTATCAGAAATTTAATTGTCACACACCAGATATCTCTATTCTTTTAAAGCATTTGTAAATTTCTTTAGAATTAGAAATACAAAACCAAGAACAAAAAGAATCATAAACTTACTTTATTCTCTCCTAACTTCAGTAGTGGAAGCAGCAAGGGGAGTATAAGTAAACTCAGAAGGTTTTGGGAGACAACTCTACTTAAACGAGATTCGCCAACAGAAAGCATGTCCTTGAAATAGAAAAGATCGTCTACAATTTTATCAGTTTTCAGAAATATGTCCTCGTTTCTTTGATGCGTGCCTTTATCCCTGCCCATTGTAGATTTTGCCTTTAAAGTTAAGGCTTTAAAAATTAACAAGAGAATTAATAATGAAACAATTCTCTAACAAATTGAAAGGAACATACTCTGAGGAATTGACAATGGCATCTAGTTGTAGACATTGCTTCCTTAAACTAGAAACCAAGTCTGAGAAGTAAATCGAGGCTGGAGGAGTTGTTATAAACTGATAGACATTATCATCACAGACTGCATAAACCAAGATAACAATAAAGCAAACATTTTAATTTTTAAGATACCAGAAATTCAATAAAGTAGCCATTTTAAGATACCAAAAAGTTATGGACAAGGAATTGAATCTCTTTCATCATTTAAGGAGACAACAGATGATTAGTACTATTGTATATGTTGAGAGTTAATGCTCGTATAGCTGTTTGAATCATCTTTTCCTCGTGTTGAGCAAATTTAAGAGCTTCAGTGTACGTGGGAAATGAGACCACTACATCCTGCAATTACATAGGGTTCAAAAAGGTGAAACAACAGGAGAAAAACCTGATTTAATTAATTTAACAACCAATATAGAAAATTGAAGATAAATCATGCAAGTTTAGGAAAAAATGTCTAGCAGCTAAAAACTGAAAACAATATATATTAAAAAAATAAATTCAAGACATTAAAGAGAAAAGAAAGAGTGTTTCATTCACAGAAGCAAATGCAATGAAGGTGAAGACAACATATCCTGACTAGTTAGGCAATAGACACAAGCACAAGCAAATATATAAAAGAAATTCTGCTAAATATTTTTAACCTGAAGCTTCAGAGAATTTTTGTACCTAAATGAAATACACCCATAAAACACACAATAGATCACATATCATCTATATATAAGAAAGTTGTCAAACATATTTTGTATTTCTTTTGGGCTATTCTACAATCTCCTTATCTTAACATTAATGATAAAAGGCAATTCAGGTAGGTGTGGAGATGAACTTAGGAGTCTCAAACAGTGAATGGCAACCATGCCTCATAGACTCAACCAAAATCCATAACTTATATTTTCCTTTTTCTGATTGAACAACCTAAAAATGCACAAGCCTATTCAATAGACCTAACAAAAGCTTCAACAAGAAGAAATTCCTCTTTCTTCATCTGCTCTGTCTAAGAGCAAAATATATCACTTTGCAAATGGTCAACATCAAACTCTATTAAAGGCATCAGGAATATATATAAATGCAGGAAGAGAAGGGAATAAAGGTTAAAGGCATCACTTAAACAATGCCATTATATAGCATTGACCGCATCAAGGTTTCTTGTTTAAGCAAAAAATTCAATTGTTCGAGCATTCTATAAGCATGAATTATATGGATAAAGAGATTATAAAAGTATTCCAAGTAAGATCAACCACCAAGCACAGACATAGTAAAACTTAAAATGAAGTCCTTTAGAAATGAGCTATTGAACTCTAGTTGAAAAGCTTTAACTTACCCCATGAACCTTAACAAGAAGGCAAAGTGTATCTCTGCTTATTTTGCTACTCACTGCTCTGGTTTAACAGAAAAAAAAAAGATATCAAAAACATGAAGATAATATTTTGTTTCCATCTTTAATAATCAAGTCAGGTGATATTTTCAGCAAGAAAGAGAAATCAGTGGAAAATTCTATTTCAATAAATGAAAGTTATATTGCTATGCTTCAGAAATATAAAGGAAAAAGAATGAGAACACAACCTTAAAAAAGATACATAATAAAGAGCAAGATCTCCTGCATTGAAGTTATATGGATGTGCTACAATGTTGTTGACATAGTCATTGCTTAAACAATAGTCTGCATCAAAAAATTGTATGCATCAAGTTGCAAGAGCAGGCAAAAGAGAGAAATAATTTCAGAGACAAGACAAATAGGCAGAAAAGTTAAATGCAATTGTCTACACATGGAATGTCAACATTTATATTTGATATCATTTCCAGAAACATGCAAACAAAAAGACAAAGAGAAAAACAACCAAGAAGTTTTAACATACATATTTATGGCACTAAGCATCTTACAAATTGCATGTTCACTATCCATGTTTTGGATCATTATGCTTAGATATTGAAGCAATGGAGCCTCAATTGTTGAACTTGTACTGATCTTTAGTACCCGTAAGAACTCTGCTAAAACTTGGTATTCCATGAAACATCTGCAACAAATTGATGGAATTCAGATTTCTTCACAAATATACCGAGAGACATAATCATTACAAGAGAAGATGTTTCTTGAGTAAGGCATACTCAAATATTAGTGGATCTTGTCTGTCACCATATGTCACTATCTCTACAATCGTTTGTAGAAGATCTACCACTGTATCCTGCACAAGAGAAAGAACAAAGAGGGCTATTTTGGGAAGAAGTTCATATATTAATCATTATGAATATTATCCAAGACACTAGAATTCAAAAACTCCACAAGCGGGTTCAATAGCCACTTGCCCATTTAACTATATATCCGAACTTAATCAGTTGAAATTTGACATCCTTATTTATAATTAAACAGATACGTGGAGAACATATGAACCTACTCATGGGGTTTTCAACCTTCATCGCCACTATATACATAGAATAACACTCTGAAATAGCACTACAATAAAATTCTTTTAAAGTAAAAAAAGTTACCCTGTTCTGCTCATTGACAACTGTTATCTGCCGCAATTCGGTAATTACAGATCTATATCCACGAACAAGAAATTTTTTAGAAAAACCGTTAAAATAATAATCAACGCAATGACAATTGATGACGAATCGATACGATAATGTGAGGAAAAAGTAACTGCTGAAACCTAATTAAAATCGTCACAATTATGAGAAACATTAACAAAATTCAAAAGAACAAAATCAGCACCACATTGTAATTAAATGGAATACAATTAATTAGAGTTTCAACTTGTGTAAGCATAATAAAAGATTTGAGAGGGAGAGAGAGGAATTACTTGAAATGTTGAAGAGAGAAGCGATCGATGGATCGCCAAAGCGAGCGCCACATCGTGAAAAATGGAGGTGATCTTGGTTTTCTATTGTTATTATTATTCTAGAGAGGAAAGAAACCCTCTAGGAAGAGAAGAAGAGAAATTGCAGAGGTGGAACGAATTTTGGCTTACTGGAAGATGAGAGTTTACGGTTGAGTTGGGTCTGCGCGGCATGGGAAGTGGAGTGAGGCTTTTGCTTTGGCTTTGGTGTAAATGCCGTCTCCTGCCCGTGCCAACTAACGTTCAACGTTTCTTAAATTTCACGTCAACTTTACTACCAGAACCTATAATCAAATAGAAACATTTTTTTTCTTCTAAAAATAAAAATTATTTTATTAACAACAATGGTTTCTTAACAATTTTGATTTAGTTTAATTATAAATATTTAATGAAATAAAAATATTAAATTATTTTTTATGTAAGATAAATAATTATATAATATATAAATATAAAATAATTTTATATTAATAATTATACTATTAATTTATAAAAATTAAATTAAATCAAAATATTATATAGAAATTATACAAAATTAAAATTTATATATTAAATTATATATTAAATCAATGTTTATGTTATTTTTTAGATTTATATCATCTTCATAAATGCAGATAAAAGTCATATTTATACCTTTTTACAGGTTGGCCAAATGTGTTAAATCTTTACAAGAAAAATAAGCATAAAAATGCAACACATACAAAATAAAGTTCAAAGAAATACAAATAAAAAAGTATGAACGCATGATTGAAAATCAAGTTATATCGAAAAGAACACAACCGCCACAAATTCAAACCATGTCATGAGCTTCTACACGTTCTCATATCACGAGCTTCTGCACATTTTCGGGCTGACAATCAACTATTGTTTTCCCTTTAAAATTTTTAAATAACATTTCATCATTAATTAATTTTGAATATTTTGTTATAAATAATATTTAAGAATAAATAAAGATTCTTATCTTACATCATAAATTTATAATTTTTTTTAATATAAACTTTTATCAAACGTTATAACCCTTTGACAACGCACGTACACTTTGCATATACAAATGTTCGAACCCGAGTATCTTAAGATGAACATGATCTTCTTTTTCATTAGAGTCACTCGTTGGGTTCCAAATTTATAATATTTTTTAAGAATAAATAATATCTATACTATAAATATGTATTATTTTGCATATACAGTTGGGTTCCAACTGTATTAAGAAATTACTAAAAGCTTATTTCTTTTGCAAAGCAACAAATATGTATTATTTTGAGGGTATTTATATCTTTATATTTTTTGATAAATCTATTAGGAAATTATTAATGCCAATGTGGGTTCTTCCTAATCAATCAAGTTTCGTACTAGTTTGGAGTATAATAGACAACATTATTATAACATAAGAAATTATTCACTCTATCGGAAAAAAAAATTCTAATAAGAGTGGATGGCTGTTAAAATTTATTTAGAGAAAGCTTATGACAGGTTTAATTGGAGATTCACTGAAGACACTTTATTAGATATTGGGCTTCCCACTCGGTTGATACATGTTAACATACATTGTGTTACCTCTTCGACTATGCAAGTTATTTGGAATGAAAAGCTATCTAGAGTTTTTACACCCTCTCGAAATATCCATCAAGGAGATCCTTTCTCTCCTTATTTGTTTGTTCTTGCATGGAGAGATTGGCTCAATTGATTACTGAAAAAGTTAAGAATGGGTATTGGAAGCTTATTAAGCTTGTGCAGAATGGGTTGAGTATCTCTCACTTGTTTTTTGTAGATGATCTTATCTTATTCCCGAAGGCGTCAACTGAGCAAATAAAAATTATGAGAAGAGCATTGGATATATTTTTTGCTAGTTCGGGACATTAGTGAGTGCGCAAAAGACACAAAAATTTTTTCTCTAAGAATGTCTCTCCCCATCCGTGAGATGCTATTAGCTGTGGCATTGGGTATTCACAGGTTGAAGATTTAGGAAAGTACCTTGGTGTCCCGTTACTTCATCAAAGGGTCAATAAGGTTACCAACCAGTACATTGTTCAAAACATGCGACAAAAACTAACTGGTTGGAAGGTGAAAATGCTCTCCCTAGACAATCCTATTACCCTTGATAGGGCAGTACCAGCAACAATTTCGGCGCATGCAATGCAATCTACGGTTATTCCTCGGGGTGTTTGCCATGAGATGGAGAAAAATATACAAAGGTTTGTATGGGGTTATTCTGAGGAGAGGAGAGATATACACCTTGTAAGTTGGAAAGATTTGTGTAAAAATACGAGACAATAAAATTTTGGCTTTAAAAAGATAAGAGTGTCAAAATAGAGTCTTACTTATGAAGATCAGATTTAATTTGATTAATAAATTGAACGAATTGTGGGTATGGGTGCTGAAGACAAAATATAAATGGCAAGGAGTAATCCTAACATATTTGAATCTTTCTAATTCTTCTCGTATTTGTAGAAGTGGCACGAAGGTGGATTTTTGGCATGATAATTGGCTTCAAGATTGTGGACCCTTGATTGATAATTGTACCCAGTTATCAAAAGTTACTAATGGCCACGTGTCCGGTTATAGTTATGGTGACATCGGAGGGAGAGTGGAGATGAACGGAATTTTAGCATTTGATCCCACCAAGTGCAATATTGTGTATTGTGGCTTATAAACCTTCGAATTTTAACGATATAATTTATTTTTCGGGATGGATGTTTGGTTCTACGAGACGTTTTTCAGTTAAGTCAGCCTATGCATTTTTTATTGGTACGATTAATGTTGTGAGGGACAGGATTTGGGAGCTGATTTGGCATTTTCTTGGGCTACAGAGGATTTGAGTATTCCTTTAGTTGGTAGTGTCGAACAATTTGCTAACAAATGAACGTCAAGTTCAATGACATATAGATGCATATGCACGTTGTGATTTTTTTGGGGATTCCATATAGAGTATCAGTCGTATTTTGAGACATTGTACAGTAGCTAGAGAAATTTGGGAACAAGTTGTGAAAGTGGGGATGATGCATGAATTCTTGACATTGGATATGAAGGGGTGGATTCGGGTTAATCTTTCAAACCTATCATATTTTGCATGTGAGGCTACAGATTGGAGTTTTCTCTTTGGAACCATTTGCTAGAACCTGTGGAGTCGAAGGAACAAGTACGTATTCAATGTCGACTTTATTAAAGGGGAAAGCATAATGGCAAGGAGTGTGAGAATGTGAGATTTGTATTATTCGATGCAACAAATGAAGGATCAACTTAGTCCTAGTGGGAGGAGTGGTGTTTGCAAGTTTGTTACATGGGAAAAACTGGAAAATGGGTGGTGTAAAGTTAACACCGATGGCGCACATAGAGATGATGATAGTGTAGCTAAAGTAGGCAGGGTAATCCAAAACCATGAAGGATGTTGATTGTCGGGTTTTTGTAGAAATATTGGTCGATGTTTTGTTGTGGAAGCAAAACTGTGGGGTGTGTTAGATGGTCTCAAGCTTGTATGGGATCTTGGTCCACATTGTATTATTTTGGAAATGGACAATTTGATTATGACTCTGTTGATTCGAAATAGGTTAGCAGTTCAATATCACTTAACCATTTTTCGAACTATTATTATGATTTTACAATAACTTTGAAACATTAAGGTACAACATCCATATAGAGAAAGGAACAAAATCACAGACGACTTAGTTTCTATGACTTATCTTTACCCGTTGGGTGTTCATTCATTTGTGCAACCACTAAAGGAAGTGCTAAACCGTGTTTATGATGATAACATTGGCTTGGCTTGACCAAGGATAATTTAAGTTTAGAGGATTTCTCTCCTTTTTGTACTAAAAAAAACTGCACATAATTATAGAATTTAAACCCAAAACATCATGCAACTCACTATTTCAACTTTATTAGTTCAACCAAAAGATATTTGGTTTTTATACAAGTCTTTTATAAATGTGTGACATTAATGCTTTCACTTATATTATGAGTGTCATAATCTAATATATTTTAATTTATACATATAACTAAACTCGTGCATTACACGAGATAAAAATTTGTCAAATAAAATTTTAAGGCAAATTATTTGACATACTAATAATGAAATTTTTAAACTTCACAAGCAAGATAAAAGGTTGACAGGTGTACTATAAAATATTCAAAACTATATATTAAAAAAACATTTATCAATTTTTCAAAACTATTTATGAAATAAAAATATACCTACAAAATATTAAAACAAACTTTAAATGCAAAATAACCCCTTCAAAATGTCCATTACCGTGTCGATTACTCAGCCCATCACTTATTTTTGAATCCATTAAAAATCAAGAAATTTGCCATCACACTACTGGTGAATATGAGTAAATTTGATTTTCAACTGTTTCGTGATTTAATTTTACTACTAAATTTTGAATTTTATTAAAATTTAAAATTTACAACCAATCTTTATTTTTTAATTAAATCTTACGGTTCAATATCAATTTTGATGATTTAAAAACATAATCTAATAAAAAAATATGTTGAAAAATAATATGTTCAAAATGGTTGAGTAATGAATGAGAAATTGAAGCTAAGTAAGCTACATGAAAATGATTGTTGAGTAAAAATAGTGCTTAAAATCTCATATCCCACATTCTTAAAAGTGTGGTATATGGGAAAAGTTTATAAGCTAAAAGCAACATGTTAATTAGTAAATAACTAAACCAAAGCTCTCTCTCGCATGCAGGGAGGGGGTGCGGATCAAACTAAAACGATTTTAAAGGCTCAGCACGACGTGGACAACACGAAAAGTCTAGACCGATCGAGTATTTTTTCTCTTCAATAGAACTGTCATTTGGTATTCCAAAGACAATTATCATAGTTTTATTTTGCTTTTAATTTTTTGTAACTCATCAATTATTATTATTTTGTAACTCTCTTGCCATTATGTTTGTAACTCTCTTGCCATTATGTTTTTGTTTTAAATTACATGAAACTGTTACATGAAAATTTCACTATAAATTAACCCTTTTTCATTTCATTTTAATATATCAAAAGAAAGAAGAAAGATCTCTTTCAAATTCTTGTTCTTAGTTTTCTCTCAAAATACTGCTTTTGCTTGGTAATAGAGGAGGCTTGATTAAAATTCGCCTATTCACTGAAAGTCATGCTGCTTTTGGTAGGTGTTCGTTGTTGTATCATAGGAGATAGACGTCCAAAGTTCTTTAGCACTTAGGAGAGAGCGAATCTGTCTTAAGGAAACTGTTCATACAAGCTTCAATGGATTTTTATTTACAATCCATCTACAAATAACAAGTATCTATAAATACTACATAAAGAATACTTGTTATTTTTTTTAAAATTTATTATTAAATTTAGTTTATATTTATATTTTTATGTACTGCCTTTTGTCTAACAAAATATTCTAAATATTTTATTTTAGTAATTAAAAACATTTTAAATTATGAATATTAAAAATAATGAATTAAATTAGAATTCATATTCAATGAAACAAAAAAGACTTGAAAAATAAAATAAAATATATCATAAAAGAAAAAAAAATAAGTTTACTTTTTTTGAGTAAAAAATAAGTTTATTTTTAAAATGACCATTTTTATTTAATTTTAATATTTTTTTTAAATTATTTTAAAGTAAAATTGAATGGAAAATTTTAATAAAAAAAATTAAATTTAGTCCCAAAATTCAAAATAGAGTTAAAATATAGTAATAAATTTATATTTATTTTATAAATAATTACGGACAATGTGAAATATCAATTAATGTAGAATCAATTTACAATGTGGTAAATTTACATATTAACCCAAAAAAAACATTTATACGGACGTTAAATGATAAAAGAAAATTGGTAAGCGAGGTTAACATTTTTTTTCTTTATTATAAAATGAGATAATTAGCCCATGTCTAAATTTCTAATTTCTACTTGGGCTTTTAAAATCTCATTGTAAAATTTAAGAAAGTTTTGAATACTTGTAAATTAAGCCTTTAAAGTAATGTAGCAAAAGAGAAAAAGACCTTAACTTCTTCTGCTTTTTTATTTACGTGCAAAGGAAGGAATATAACTTTTTAAGTTGTGCCCTTCAAATGAAAAAGTTATACATCCAATCTAATATTACGTTTTCAGCGAGGGAAACAAATAGAGGTGGCAAATTCACCGGATTCCAATTATTTTAAATTTCAATTTTTTTATAAAACTCATTTCATTTTATATTCGAAATTTTTAGTTCATACATATAATTATATTCGTGCATTATATGAGAAAAAAAATTTATGTCAACTAAAATTTTAAAGGAAGTTATTTGATATATTGATAGTGAAATTTTTAAACTCCACAAGCAAGATGAAGGATTGACATATGTGCTATAAAATATAATATATATATATATATAGTCACGCACGCATAGTCAATTACTTACTCAAGATTAAGGTAAGCCACACTATGAATATCACAAGCTAATAAATCCATAAATGGATCTAGGATAAATTCAACTTAGATATTGTCTGATGTAGTTTCAATCCAAACAATAACACTTATGCCTCTATCTTTCGAGAGTCATTCGCTTCAACACTCAAGACAAAGTATCTCTCCAATTGGACTCAATAGACTACATACTAGTTTTTGAATCGATTTTTCAATTTCAATTCATTAGACTATGAACCATTCTGATTACTTACTAATATAAGTTATCTTCTTATATTTTGATCTGTTCACATAATGCAACTTAATATTAGTTAAACGTAAGGTAATCAATGAGTCAATATTTGCTAATATTTTTTTTTGCGCGCAAAAATCATTGAGGAAAAAGTACAAACGGTAATAATGTGAATGATAAAATTTTATTAAATCAATATGTTTGAAAGTTTATATATATGACAAAAACTACACTAAGGACACTAGATCTCAACAGTTTATTTCCCACAGACAACGCTAATTGTTATAGTAGTGAAGTTATGCAATGTGTTGAGGTGAATAATATTGATGGTTCACACCGTAGGTGGTATGAAAAGCCACTAGGGACAGAGGTTTAAGGTGATTAATAACCAAATTTTATCTTCAGTTTCTAAGTGTCTTTTAGTCAGAAAATAGGTAAATTAATCATTGTACGTTAGATAAAAAAGCAAATTGGTCCTCCTGTTAAAAATTGGTCCTTATATGTCAACATGAGATATACATGACACGCCATATGTTATTATTTGGTATTTTATCGACAATGTCAGTATTTAACAGTAAAAATAGATGAAATTGTTAACAGAAATGATCAATTTATTTATCCATTTTTAAACTACAGGAACAAAATGTAATCTAACATTTAATACAAAGACCTCAATAGTAATTTTACCATTTGTAAATTTTACAAATGGATGAATCTACCTAGACTTTATTATAGGGTGGGCATAAAGTCTCAGCATTTATATGGTTTTACAAATCCCCATCACCTAGTCTCAGCATTATTAATGTATGGTAAATGCGTAAATTACGGATGAATCCCCCTGTGCATATGTGTGTACAACTAAAAAGAAATTACGGATAATTCCAGATGTCTTCGTCAACTCGTATTCCTGAAGTGTCTTCGTCAACTCGTATTCCTGAAGTGTTTTACTCGTTACCTTGTTTTTTAATTTTCCAATTCCATGATTACGAAAGGGTAAAATTGACTGAATCTGGAAAATAAAACTCGAACCCTTTCCTAATAAGTTTTAATTGATATGTTTTTGAAAAAGAAGGGCTGAAAGTTATATAATCACCAAATTCGAAATTAAGATTACTTAAATACTTAAGATTGAGTTTTTTTCATCATTGTACGATAAATGAGTCATACTGTGGAGACCAACTTTAGATTAATGAAATTTCACTTTTGTTGAAGTCATAGTTAAAGAACAGGCGCAATTGGCTCAGGCAATGTGCAAGTCTCTAATTAAAGATACAACAATTATGTAAGAGGCTCCCCACTAGAATGAAATACGCAAACCCCCCCCCCCCCCCCCAATTTTAGAAATGTATAGGCCGACCGTACATTATTTCCGGAGAAAGCCCCCCCAAAAAGCCACAAACTGCCTCAGTTTGATGATCCATGTGATCCACATACCCAATCTCTTTTCTTTTTTATTTTTATAACTTAAAGTTATATCATTCCTACTCAGAGTCATTGTTTTTGAGTTCATCTGCTGACCCGTTGATAATCAACGGTATGAAGAAAGCTGGTTCGTGAATGCATGTTTGTTGAAGCAATTATGATAGAGACACTCAATGGTATCTGAAAAGGAAAAAGGAAAAAAGAAAAAGAAAATGGGTATAATATTATGTGTTGCTGTAAACTAAAATTGGATAGGTTGGAGAAGATGAGAATTGGATGGCTGTAAACCCCATTTGAAACAGTAGGCTATCAACCAAAGTGGTCCTACTACTAGTGCTGGTTTTCATATAATTTAATTTTCATTTTTATAGACAATCCACCTATTCTATGTATCACTTCCAAGTTTCAACCCCACAACTTCACTTGTTTGTCAATCCATCAACGTGTTAAGATAACTTTTTGTAAGAATTTCAGATGAGTGTTGTTATTTTTCATGGTCTTCTGGCCCTAGCAACTCAAGTAATAGTGTAACGTTCAAATCTTTGGTTGAAATGGAGCTGTAATTTCCGGTTCAATACGTACTCTCTCCACTGACAAAAATAAAAATAAAAATTCTCTTCTGACACATGCATAAAAGATTTCAACTGGGTTACTTTTAAAGTTAAGCTTGAAGTTGAAGGGTGAAACAGTTATACAAGAACAGAAATGGGTTTAATAAGTAGCTGGTTACTAGTTAGAAATAGGGCAATAGGATTCAATGAAGTAAACTATCAGCTGGGAACGGATATTTGTTTTGGGAAGCAACTTTTCCCAAATAATGATATTTCAGGGGAAAGGTGAACATGAAGGAAATCACCTAAAAGGAAGGTAATAAAGAAGGTGCTGTTGCCCCCGTTTTATGAAATAAAGAGGAAAAGAGAAAGATGCCCAAAAGGAAGATGATTAGACCTTTGAAAGGCAATAGCCAATAAGAAAGAAAAGAATACTTACTTTGGAAGGAAATCACTAGGAAGCTGCTAACTCAGATGCCACTATAATGTTATAAATTAAAATTTTCAATATCATCCAACTTTTTGATTTAAAATGACAGAAAAAAGAAGAAGCTCATAACCCTTTTGTCACCATTCCATTAAAATTAGAAGCAAAAGAAAAAGATGACCTTCATATTCAAGGCCAAAACACAAAATAACAAAGTGCAGCTCACACACAGCTTTGTTTAGCAAATCCAAACCTATCGTTTGCCAAATCAAATTCCATGTAATAATTCTGCTGCTGAAAGCTCCCTAGTATTATCACCGGACCGCCGTGTAAGCCTTGGCCGGCCACATTGTCTGAAACGACCATCAAACACACAACCTTATCATCACCGATAAATGAGAAATAATTAGCCAAAGGCAATGCCATTTTGGCTCCTCCTTTGAAGTGGAAATTCAATTCAGGGACTTTTATTGAATTATAGCCTGAAATGTTGAAGCATGGGGCTAAACCAGACATGTTTTCGATTTCACGCGCCCTGCTATAATTTCCCATTTGTTTCTCGAACTCTTTCGAGACTAGCTCGAACACTGGTCTCTCCATGAAAGTTAATGTTGATCCCGAGTCCACGATGGTGCCACCGTTACCGTCTGATCCTGGGACCAAATAACTGTACGGAACTTTGACGTTTTTATCGCCCACCAGAATTTTACGTAGAGTTACGTAGTAGAACTCTTTGAAAGCTGGGTTTGAAGCCACTTGGTTCATGTAAAACGGAGTGTAGCTAAGGCCTGGGGTCTTGGCGTCACCGGAACCCGACCCGGTTTCCAACAACATGTTGCTGCTGACGCCGGTGTCATCGAACCGGCGAGAAACGAGACAGTAAGAGAATTTCTTGAGGCCTAATTGGGAGGGTAAAGACTCATCGCCCCGACCGAACCCGGCTATACCAGCGGGCTGTCGGTTGGAGATGATGGAGCATCCGACAAGGAAGCCTTGGAAGATATTCTGGGGGAAAACAAGGTTTTCTAGTAATAGAAGTCCACCAGTGAAACCTAAACCGTATTGAATTATGTAAGGAGGGCAAGTTTGAGTGCAGTTTTTGGAAGTGGGTTCACAGTCTCGGCAACGAGACTCAACGTCGGGGCCAAAAAGCCAACTACACTTGGGGTTTCTGCAACCTACGAGCTTCTTGGAAGATGAAAGTTTAGGGACAAAAGTGGGGATTTTTGCAGGGTCAACATTGGGGAAAGCGCATTGGGAACAAAGGTAACGGGAGGTGCAAGGGAACCAGGAGAGGCTGCTCCCAGTGTCCATGATGAAAGTAAGGGTTTGAGGCGGAGTTCCAAATTTGAGGGAGATAGAGTAGCCCCCATAACTGTGAGGAAATAGTGGAGCCTTGAGAAGAGAAGAGGGAGTATTATCGGCCTTGGCTTTGGGGTGTTTGAGGTGGTGGGCTCTTGCAACTGAAGAAGTGACTAAGTTGTTGAGAATTTGGTAAGAATGGGAGGAAGAAGGGTGAGGGAGGGGAGAGAGGGAGAGTTTGATGGTGGCGGCGGCGGCGGCTGACGTCAATGTTGTGGAGATTATAAAGAAAGATAAGAAGGAGATGAAAGGAAGAGAAGCCATGACAACAACAACAAAAAAATTGGTTCTCTGTTTTTGCTCTGCTTTTGGATTTTCTATTTGTAAAGGGGAAGTAAGTAATATTAATTGGTATTTAAAAGTGAGTGGGGAAATAGGCATAGCGGTGGGGGTGATGTTTGTCCCATTGTTTCTTTATTAAGATAGAGTGTAGAAACACTATACCAACGGTAGACAGCACAACTGGACCAAGGTATCATGTTCGATTACAGTGATACTATTTTGACATTGTAAGACACTGAATTATCCATTATGCCACTTCAATCACCCTGACAATATTATAAAGGTTAAATTTTACTTTATGGATTTAGTCCCTGTAATTGGTGATCTAATGTGAAATATATATTATCACATGTGTAATATCATATCAATTTATTAGTTTTACATGCCACTTTCACAAAGGCAATTTAATAGATTTAATGGTTATTTTTTGCAACAAGATTGAAATTTAAAAATTTGAAAAGGTTAAGGACTAAAAATGATTCAATTGAAGAGTATGAACTAAATCTATAAACTTACGCATATTACAAGACTAATGACATAATCTAATCACTTGATTTAACTACTAAAATTTGGGTCAAGAATTAATTTTTAAAATTCAGAAAATACATAAATTAAAATAAATCAAATTAAAATATAAAAACTAAATCTACATTTTACATAGAGTATGAAGGCTAATACAGAATATAAGTCATATTCTCACTATTGAAAAAAAAGACTTCTAAGGTTTATATTTCCAAAGTCTCATCAATTAATATTATTTTCATTATATTTATTTAATTAACAATCTATTAATTAATTAATTTTATAAATATCAATATACCTACCACACGCGTGTGAAAAATATTTTTATCTATACTTAAATGGTATTTAGTAATTTAAAGATAAGATATGGTTTAAAAAATAATAATACACTGCATATGTACCTAATTACAATAAAATTCAAATACATCTCATAAAGAATATTAAATTAATACCTAATTACAATAGTAAAGTGATGGAAGTTCTCTTCTTACATTAGCTGTTGCATGGAAAATGGGAATTCCGAATCAGACATGTTTCAAGGAATGCGAATGTGGTGATTGATATTATAACAAAATTCATGACAGTGAGTGATTCACGACTCCAACTCTTTCAAAAACCGTAAGCTGCAGTTAATCGTTTTCTTCAAAATGATACCTATGATATTTATGTTGTTTCGACTTAGTTTAATTCTTATAGTCGCTTAATGCTACTTTTTTTTTATCAAAAATAAATACCTTCCAACATTTTCCCACCGATTTTTCTATGTTTCTATTAAAATTAAAAATAAAATCATATTAGAAAACCAAAAAATGCCACCAATCAAGTGCTCTATTTCCAAACAATTTAATTGCTTCTTATCTTATGGTACATAGGTTTCTTTATGTATCTATTTCTAACCCCTTCTTCACTCCTCTTTAATACATGAAGTTGACAAGTTCAGAAAGGATTGAGATTATTTAATATACAATTCGTGAAAGAATTTTATTTCATGATTGAGATTTTATTATATGGATTTTAAAATTTTTTAAATACAACTTAATAACATATAAGAAAATCATAAACTTTTGTAGAGTTAAATTATATTTTATGAATTGTTCTTTAAATATATCATTTAAAATTAAATTATATTTTGTTATCTCTTAAAATTAAATAAATATTTTAAATTATATTTAATTAATTATCAAAATTAAATTTATGGTAATAGATATATAGATATTAAATCTGTTCAAAATCAATGGCAGAAGACTAATTATTTTGAATCCATTATTATTTAAATTAAAGAAGTTATTTTTTCTTGTGGATTGGGTGAAAACACTAAATCAACCCATATGCAAACGCATAAATCAACTCGCTTCAATGCATTTTAAAAAAATATATCTAACAAATTTGTCAGCAAATCTAAACCAACCACATAATAATCAAATAATTTAAACATGTTATTTTAAATTAAAATAATGTTTTATTTTTTACCTTAAGACTAAATTTTAAATCGACTTGCATGCGTATTAGTTACTTTAAATATATAATTTAAAAATCAAATAAATTTTCCATATACAATATTTAAAATACGAAAAAAGGATAACTTTTCTCTCTATCATTCTTTCCTTCTTTTTTTTTTTCCTTCCTTTCGCTGTCTCCCTTCTTTCCTTTCCCTATTGCCCTTCATTTACGCCCAAAAGAGAAAAAAAATGATGACTTTTTTCTCTCTAACTTGAAAAGAGAATGATTTCAATAATTATAATTAGACATGCATTTTTAATATATTAATATAAAATGATGTTAATTCGTTTCGTCGTAAATTGAATTGTTAGGACGGAATTCGGAAAGGCTTCGGTGTAATTTTGCCAAACTACAAGCTAAAACTGTAAAACAAGAAAAAACTAATAAAAAAATAAATTTCTGGTGAAGTAAAAAAAGAAAAAGAAAGAGAATTCATTAGCCGTTGAAAGCGTTGACAGAGCAGCTTTCATGGGACCGTTAGTATTGAGTGGACTTTGGTGTTGCCATACTTGCATTTGAGAGAGACAAAAGAATGAATAGTTTGGAAGCTTAAACAGTAGGAATTCACACCCTTGAATCATACCAAAATCACGTTTTTCTTTCACCCCCTTTGTATGCTTTTTATGAAATATTATCTCATTTTCATTAACAGTTATGCAAACAATTAGTTTAAGTGCATATTGGCAACCCAAGGTATTTTCCATCATCGTCCAAGGAGAAGACAAGTGGTGGGGTATTTCTTTATTTTACTTTTTCACTGCCAAAACTAGTTTATGTAATGCTGAGGTCATAAGAATGGATAGATAGAGAGACATGAGTTGCATGTGGTGGTGGGGGTAGAAGTAGGGTTTGAGTTGAGAATAGGCGATGAAGAAGGGAGTGCATGTGAATGGGGTGTCACACTCATGATTTTGTCACAGTGTGAACCCTTTATGTCATTTTGTGCCTACAAATGTCTGGGTGTAACAAAACACATGTCCTCTTTCCTTTCTTCAATAAATGATTGATCAGATACCTTTCTTCATCTGTACCAATATCCAAAAACTCATGGCAGTGATGTAAAAGATGAATGTTCTTAAATTAACTATTGGACCCTAAACAAGCGGCTGAGAAGCTCATATTTGAAGGCTTTTGCCCACCAGCCTTTCTGGAAAATGGCTTAACTTGGTGCCTGGATTGGACTCATAAATCTTCGACCAGGGTTAAAACAGGAAATGACAAAAATAAAATGAGGTTTTTTTCTGGGCTAGGGTTAGTCTTCGGTCCAATCAAGTGAAAAAATTCAAAATAGTTTGAATTGAAATTTTTATATTATTTTAAATAATCTTTTTATTATTAACTTCAACTAACTTGAAAAAAAAAAATTCAACTATACCTCACAAATGACAGCCCACTTGGTTTGGAGATTACTTGGGCCTAGGCCCTACACTCAACTCAGCATTTCCTAAATTCATTTTTTATGTTCGCCAACTATACCTCACAACTCGATGAAATGCAAATCAAATCCTGGAAAAATGAAAACTTCTGCTGCCTTTGTAATAATTTATCTAAGGAAGAAAACTATTTAATTTAATCACAACTTAAGCTTTGACAGATTCTTCAAGATCATGTCCAGATAGCACGAAATCTTGGGAATTTTCATCAACTTGTTAACTCCAAAATTTTCTTCATTACCAACAACACATTTTAAATAAACAAAGAGATGAATATGATTTTGGGAAGATACTAACGCAAGCCTAAGATATTCTTATCGTCTCCAAACAAAATAATTTTTCTTTCCTTTTTTATACGGACAATTTCGGAGATCATGTTTCATTTCTGCTTTTGCGAGAGAGGATTAAATTATGGTTTAAGATTTATAATTATATTCATGCACAATTTTAGAGGAACTCAATCCTGCCTCAGTACAATGTACAGGAAGCAAATAGACTGACCCAGCATCTACTCAATAAGATTTGGTCAACCACAATCTCAGTTTCCCATTTCTAACTTGAAACACCATACAATTTAATCATCCTCCTTGGTTTTGGTTGACATTAACTGCTATTTTGTTTGGATTTGAATCATTTCAGATACCTGATGTAATCTTTTATTCTCAAATAACGTTAAGATATCGGATTATAAGGGTAATCTCAATATCACATTATGAAATTTTAATCAGTTTGATCTCTTTTTTTGAATAAAATTTAAATTTAACTAAAAACAAAATATCCAATTTCTTAATAGTAAAACAATAAATGTCATACTGTAAAATTATGATTATTTTATTTATTCAAAATATTTATTTATTATATTTATGATTTATAAATTATGATATGTGATGCAGCAATCTTTCATGATTTATTATAATTATAATATATAAATTTATTTTAATTAGTGTCTGTTACAAGGGCATGTCAATTGCAACTTTAGGATCATCTAATAGGTCATTGCAACTTGTCTTATTTGATTGACATATTTTAACTAAAACTGTTTGGAACTTTTAATTGCTTATATTTGAGGATTTTTAGCAGTTTATCATTGAAGATTGTATCAAGATTTTTAATGTGATCGAAATTTAAATTAAACACGTAAAATCTCATATAACATTAAAACTTAGTTAATAGTTAAACGTAGTAGTCCGCACATTTCCTACTTGGAGAACATAACATTTTTTTAATTAAAGATTAGTGTTACTCCTACAACAAATTAATTGTTTAGTAAATTTTATTCAAATTATATTTTGGTTTGAATGTGCTCCGATCCTCTATATTATTAGCAGATTTGAAATTTAATTTTTTTAGTTTTATTTTTAGGAGGTTTGTCTTTTTATTTTTTAAATTTTAAAATTCAAGTCTAACTGTTAATATTGTTAAATTTTTTTTATTTCAAAATATCATGCTAATAAATTTAATAGAATAAATTTAACACGGTTGACAATTGAACTTAAATTCTAAAATGTGAAAAGCAAAAGGATTAATTTCTAAATGTACAAAGAGTCCAAGGATTAGAAGCGTAATTTATCCTAAATCTTTATAATGATAAGAATTAAAAGTTTAGCTTTAATTAATCTTTTAATACTAAAATAATTGATTAAAGAACAATATTAGTATAAAATATATACTAGCAGTAGATTTTTTAAATTCCTCGAAATTACAAATCTCAAAAACAATTAAATTTTTTCTAAAAAAAAATCAATCAAAGAACAACACATCGATGGAAATGACACGTAGCTATAATGGTTTGACAGCAATCACAATCTACCATGCTGTACACTGAAGTTCGCTCGTGGGGGCCAATTTCCATTTGCACCTTTAGTCCTTTGGCAGAGTTAGCTTGCTCTATTTCCCGTTTTTGGCGCCGTTAAAATCTTACATGCAGCGTGGGAGATCTTTCCTCGCCCGCGGAACCCGACGGATATCATACCCCTCCACGTCCTTAATTTGCTCTATTATCCATCCGTTGCCACACAAGATGATTGTTATAACAAGCATATAAAGACTGAGTAAAAACATAAGCCAGCTGACTTCACCGTATAAACCCCATCCGCCACCTTTTAGATCGAAATAGGAAGTTTAAAAACTCAGTTAGCATCATAAGCTGCTAGCAATCCTTCCACCCTTTCTTTATCCCAAGATGACCATCTACAGACAACAACTTGCAAACTTCCATATCCTCCCGAATAGGCATGGGAATCGTGTCGATAAAAAAAATACTAGCAGCCCAGGAGATTTAATGAATTTTTTGACCGTCAACACCGCTAGCACCCACCAAAACGACTTCATAATTTTTCTTAAGAGTATTCAACGACAGCATAAACAGATTCATACAAGAAGCAGGGATTTAATATAAATTAGTTATTTAATTTCCCTCATACTTGGCATGAATAACACCTAATTATTCATAAATGACTACAATATTTAATTAACATGTGAATTAAAACTTAATTACAGTTGTCAATTTAATGTGGGATATTTAATTCGTTGAAATATTAACCAACTTTTTACATGTGATCTGCATGGTTTTGTATACATTATTGTAGAAAAAAAAAACCATTAAAATATTTCACCATCTTATTTATTCTATATTCTAATTTTGATTGTATGATGATACAATCAGAGTTGCTTTCATTTAATATTATGAACTCATTTCATGCCTTATTACATCCGAATCTTTTTAAACAAATTTTTTGGGTATCCATTATCAGTAGTAATAATTAATCTCTTTGTCGGATGTGCTTTCCAAAGAGGTAAACAATTGTCCATAAAATCTGTTTTATTCCCATGAGCAGGGGATCATACCCCTAACCACATTATTAAAGATGAGGTGAGCAACCACCACATCACATCTCATAAATAAGTAAAAAAATTTATAAATATTAATAAAGAATAAACAAAATTAATTGAACTCTTGGAGAAAAATTGAAAAAGTATACCAATTTGATCATTAAATAATTATTTCAAACATCATTATATTTTCACCTACATTGTGGGTATGATAAATTCTAATATCATAAAAATAATAATCATTTCACATACAGAAATATATAATACTAAAATCTACCACACCCATGATATGGGATTGAATATAAAAATTATATTTATTACAAATAATTAATTGATTTTATAATATTATAACTTATTGTACCCATAATGTAGGTGAAAAAATAATAATATTTGAAATATTTTACGTATAAAAGTAATAATGATATTTGACATAATTATTTGATTTTATAATATTAAAAATCACAATACCCGCAATGTAAGTGTCGAAAATAAATATTTAACATATAAAAAAAATATATATTTAACATAATGATAAATAAGAAAATGTTTTATTATATAATTACATATTTATTATTATTATTTATATAAATAAAAGATTTATTAATTAAAAAAATAAATAAAAAATAAAAAACTTGAAACAACACCATGAGATAAAAAAATTGATGCTTGAGATAGTAATTTGGGACTGAAGGATTGAAAACAGTAATACTCAACCATTTAGCTGGAGGAACTAAAATTTTAAAAGAAAGCGCTTACTTGAAAAAGAGCTTTTATTAGCATGTGCTTTTACTAAAACTCTGAAAAATGGAGCTATTTTTTAAATAATAAAAACTTTGACCTATATATATGCTTAAATTTTTTCTTGAAATCAACCTATTTTGCGTTTATTTAATTCTAAACTTGTAGTATTCAGTATTCTTTATTTTTTCTAGCAATCAGAATTAATTTGAAAAGGTAAATATAAAATAAGTTTTGCCTTTTTATGGAACTAATGAATGATTGTATATATAAAATAATATTGTTGGTTGATCAACCAAACCAAGCCACAAAAATGACATTCTTTGAAAACTCGACTTTCGATCCACGTGGATGAAAACTAGTGGCTGACAGTGTGAAACCGAGATATAATAATGTCTAATTTCTAATAAAGTTCCCACTTTTAGTTTAATTAAATAATAAACAATAATGATCCCAGTCGCTCTCAATAATAATAAAATCAATATTATTTTATGAATACTACCTTCCAAAGAAATAAAAAGAAACCCCTAGAGTAAGCAGAAATTGATTAGAGGGTGTGGTGTTTATACGTGATGACTAAAAATTTAATAATCCTACTTAATTTCGAAACTTTTATTTGATTTAGTATTTGTATAAATTTTAAAACCAATGCATTAATTTATAACTGAAAATCCTTTTATTATTATTATTATTTTTTTCTAGAAGAAACTGAAAATATAGAATTGAATGCGGCATTTTTGGGAACATATTTCCATCTTCCTCTCTTGTCTATATAAACAAATACTCACCTTGTTCTCATTTCCCAACCTTCTTCAAAGGACATCATTCACATTGTTAGAAAAAAAGAAGAGAGTTAAGAGAAAGAAGGGAAGATGGAAGAGACAAAGTCCAGGTTTAAAAGGATTTGTGTGTTTTGTGGAAGCAGTTCAGGGAAGAAAGCTAGTTACCAAGAAGCTGCTGTGGAGTTAGGCAAGGAACTGGTAATTTATAAAACTATCAAAATTTCTTACTTTCTTTCCTCTTCTTTCTGCCTCTGGGATATTTAATCTTATCTTCTTCTTCATTAGTTTTGTTTCTACAGTTCAACAGCTTCTGAGGAAGTACATTTCCTGAAATTTTAACACAACTTCGATTTGGGACCATTTTTTTTTTTAAAACTTCGATATTAATTTCTCATTTTGCTTTCAACATGGAATTATTTATTTGTTTACTACAAAATTTGATTCAATGGAAGTTTTGGTTTTAACATACCGGTTTCTTCTTCATTAGTGGAAAACTCAAAATATCTTAAGCTAGAATATTCGTTTTGGATGCCAAAAATGAAATTTTCTTATATGAATTGTTTGCTATTCTCTTTCTTTGAGTGTTAGTAGTTGAAACAATCAAGCCTTCGACGTGCGCTTATGATTGTAGATGGGGGATTAGCTGTACAAGGAGAGGAGGTTTAGGGTTTATGTTTGGCATGAGAGAGAGAGAAATAGGCATTGCTCGCTGTAACCTGCCTGTCAGTTGAGCAGCCTTCTTGCATGATCCTTCTCTTTCATTTCACTTTCTTAAGAACCATATGAAGATGAAAATAATACAGTACGATTTATAAGCATAAGAAAAGATAATATTAATAACAAATAATCATAGTCTGCTGCTTTTCCCAAGGGAAACAAACGTGCTTGCTTTGATATAATGACTCCTTGAGCGTGTTCTTCTCTTTGGCATTTCTACAAGAAAACCTCCATGATTTTTGTTTATGGGTTCCATGAAAATATATCATTCCCCCTTTCCACTCAACCTTTTATATTTGTTTTTTCAATGTCTTAATGCTTCCTGGTTCCCATCGTTAATTCTTGTATGGACAAATAAATAAATAAAATTAACGTTTATGTCATAATGACACGTGTTTATGGGGGGAAGGGTTGTTTTTCAATTTATTAGGTAAACATTGTTGTTGTTTTGGATTGTGAAGGTGGAGAGAAGGATTGATTTGGTGTATGGAGGTGGAAGCGTGGGATTGATGGGTCTTGTTTCTCAGGCAGTTCATGATGGTGGGCGCCATGTTCTAGGGTTTGTTTTCTCTATCTCTCTTACAAAACATCATTGGTAATAAAATTTGTGTTTTTTATTTTCTTGGGACTTCGAAATGGGGATCCAGTGTAGATATTTTAAGAGAGTTTTTTTCCCCTTGAACCATGCAAATTTTTCTCTAAATTCTCTACGGCAGTGGGTTTCTCAACAAAGGCAGACATCATGGTATCAAATGCTGGTCCGGTCCAGTCCAGGGCAGAGATAAAAGAATTGATTTATCCTCTTTTCTTATTGAAAAAATAAAAAAAAGGTTTTAAGTGGCCAAAATGGATTTGTGCAGAAAGGAACATGGTTTATCTCGTACATCCTGCCAGAATCTAAAAGTGCCTTTACTAAAAGTTCTTACAAAGGCCGCCTTTTTCATAAGCTTTGGCGGTTTGGGAAAAGTGAATCTCTTTTGATCCTTACATTTGTACACCAACTTTCACTTATATTTCGTTTTAAACAGTCTTTGTAGCTTTTTCTAATTTGCAGTCACTAGACTGGACAGCCGCTTCTTTTAACATAACTAAAATGCACTTCTTACATTAAAAAATCGACTCTGGCGTGCTTGTAAAAACATAAATTTTTATTAACTTTTGTTGTAAGATTTACTATATTAATATAGTCTCTGGAATGATACTCATCCATGGTTGTTGGATTTTGCTTGCAGTGTTATTCCAAGAACTTTGATGCCCACAGTGGTATGTTTTTTTAGTCTTGGATCTAATCTTCAACTTGTTCCGAGTTGTTTGCAATTATATCCGAGTATCTGTTAATAATTTCCAATGAAATCATTCATTCATTTACACAAGTTTGCTGCAGATTACTGGTGAGAGTGTTGGAGAAGTAAGAGCTGTATCTGATATGCACCAGAGGAAAGCCGAAATGGCACGACAGGCTGACGCTTTCATTGCGCTTCCTGGTATTACTTGTTATTGGTTAATCCATTGATTTCGACATCATAACATATGTATAATTTATTAGAACCTATTAGAATAACAGAATAAGAAGCTCAAAAATAACAAAAACTAAGAACAGAAAATTTAGAGAAACAGAGAATTGATTGGTTTATTTTCTTTGTACATCTTACTTACTTTTCACACACACTGTACCTAGTATTTATGCATGTATTACTGCATCTGTTATCCCCTAAATCACTGCTTAACAACTTAACAAACTAACTACCGTTAGCTACAGTGTGAACATTCTGCTACTTATTCTGTTATTCTAATAGAACCGCAGTTTATGCTAACATGAAAATATGTAATGTTTCCTATAATTAAATTTCAGGTGGCTATGGCACCCTTGAAGAACTGCTGGAAGCTATTACATGGGCGCAACTTGGGATCCATCGTAAGCCTGTACGAAATACAAATCGGTTTGTTTAGTTATCTCAATCATTGAATTTAATGATTTGGTGGAAGACAGATAATGACAACTTGGGATCCATCCTATTTTCTCTCGATGTCATGCATGTTTTTGTATTTTGTAGAACTCAGCTTTGATTTACTGGTTTTACGTTAATGTATATTTGAATCATGTCTGCAAGCAAGATGGTAGGAATTTGATTTGTCCTGTTCCTTGATTGTAGTAAATGTTTTGTTAGTTAAAAGCAAAGTTGACGTGATATTTAGTTTTATTTTCTGATAAAAATTGTGATGGATTAGAAAGAAAAACTGAAGAATCAATGCATGTGGCGCTTCAATTGAATTCATCACATGGAAAGATAGCATAAGATTTTGGGAATTGATTGCAAGATCTCCTTTCCAATGGGAGAAAGGGGTTCTCACCAACTGTTCAAAGATTGAAACAAAAAACAATACAAAAATGTTGGTCAATCTGTTGTTGCGTCTTAGGTCACTTTGAGAAACCCCATAAATTAATATTATAATTTGATACAAATCCATTTGGATATTATACTTTACTCCAATAATTTAAAAAGAGATTTATCCCTTTTTGCAGGTGGGTCTATTGAATGTGGATGGATATTACAATTCTTTGTTGTCTTTCATTGATAAGGCCGTTGATGAAGGCTTCATTTCGCCAACTGCCCGTCGCATTATCTTGTCTGCCCCAACTGCTAAGCAATTGGTCAGACAACTAGAGGTAAAGCTGGCCTAAATATGTTCAATTAAGAGCAAATACAAACGGCTTTATGAACATGAATAGGATGTTTGAATCCCAAGTCTTCTTATTCAAGCAATGATTGATGAAAATTGACTTGACTATGGTAGTTTTCTTTACTAAACAGGAATATGTTCCGGAGTGCGACGAAATAGCATCAAAGCTAGTATGGGACGAAGTTGATAAACTTAATTTCGTGCCGGGATCCACAGTTGCCACGTGATCTATCGGCATCGGCTACATCTTTCTCGTTTTGGGGTTCTACCTACTAAGTCAGAATCCTGTCCAACCAAAGGACAGTCATTGAAGTTTTTGATGGAATTTGGCCAGCCAACTCAAGTGTCTCAAGTAAGCCTGATTTGCAGGTCCATGGAGAAAAGATGTAGTGTCACTTTCCCTCTAGCTAGTTGTGAAAGCTTGTGAAGACATCATCAAATTCAGATCTTTATCTGATTCTAGTAGTGTTCATAGCTATAAATTCTTTTAAGGTTCTCAGTATTAGTCAATCTAAGCAAAGGATGGATGTTACCATACAAAACAAATGAGTAAAGAAATGGTAGTATTTGGTTTAGTTGGCTCCCATATATGAAACAATATTAGGCATTAAGATGTAGTGTGAGTGGAATATTCTTTGTATTTAATCTTTTATTCCTTGACTGGAAAAAAGCAAATTGACACGGTTATATTTCCATAAACTACTACTGTTTCATCACTGTTACACTTACTGCCCATTTACATTTCATAAACACGAGATTGAATGACAAATCAGATTTCATGCCGCTGTCCATGGTAACCTCGATACCAAGCTCGAAACAGACAGAATAGGAACAAACATAGCTAGTTCAAATAACTATTGCTCTTAACCACGTCAGATTTGTTTTTTCCATGGGTGCAAGAGGAGACTCTCTCTTGTAACCTCGATTGCTTATTCATAGCACGCGAACATGTTATAGAGCACGAGAATCTCCTGCCAATGAGAGCAACTAACGAAGCAACCAGTTGACACTTTTCTTTCAAGTCGTCGACGGCCGGGTAAAACCCATCAGAAGGCTACACATTATCACCTACTTCTCCAAACAAAGGTTTACAAGAGAAGAAAGAATGACAGCCCTGCAAAGCAAAAACATGACATCCAAGTTCCAACAACATCAAAGTCAGATCTCCACCCACAGTTGGTGGGTGAGGTCGAAGGGGACACCATCAGCTTCCATGAGATTAATGACAGAAAAGCCAGATAAGTAGATTTTGACACAATAAAAACCAAAGAGAAAAAAAAAATTAAGACATAATGATGATTTTAACAAATTCATATATTTATGTTACTTTTGGTGTCATTGATGATGATGAGTTCATAATTAATAATAAAAGAGGCGTATCTGATGAAGAGTTTGTGCGTAATTCTGAAATAAAAGAGTAATTATTGTGACAAGGAATATGAAAGAGAATACAAGACAGACTCCCTCGTACATGAAAAGGAAGGACAGTTCAATAATTCGGGAATAAATAAAAAGTTTGCATGTTTTATTGCATGGAAAAACAAAAATCAATTCTGTCATAACATTAACAGCAAGATGTGTAATTGGGCCCACCTGTTATAAAAAAAAAAGTCTGTAGTGCCACTATTCTGTAATTTTCCAATTCCCAGTTCCTTATTTTTTTAAATTTTTCGACACTATGACTTAATTTAGGAATAAACACCCCGGATATTTCTGTATTAAGATCAAAAGTAATTTAGTAAAAATATAAAATTTGAAAAAAAAAATACATATAATCATGTTAACTCAGATATTCCATTTAAATGAGTAGACAAGAATATGTCACATGCATGTTATTGGTTGGAAATTAGACATTTTTGAGCAATGGCATATGGGGACAATGCAATGCTGTTCCTTTTTACATGTAAGACCTGGGGCATGAGTGGTCAAAAAGGACATGATCTTCTCAATCTTATTTTCTGTCATTATTGTATGGAAATTATACACATGACTTACACCCCATTTCGATGTATGCAAACAAAGGGATATTTTGATTAATTTGTGCACTTCTCTTTAAAAATTTATATGTAACGTCTTGGAATCCAAAACTCAATGTCTTATCTTACAAATTTCAAATATTTACTTTGTAAATTTGTCCATCTTAACATAAGCACCTCTGTACTAAAAAGATATTTTGATGGAACGTGTAAGATGGTTCAAAGGGAGATTACCTTTCTTGAATATGATGATAAAAAGTTTCATCTAATATTAAAGATATCATGTGATTGAGGGTGTGATCTTCGCTTATTAAAATAGAGTACATTTTGTTGTTAATTGTTTACTTTTTTAGAGAGTACCTGTGATGATCAATAGTGTATACCCTGGTTTCAACAAAAAAAGAGACAAATACATTTAGTAAACATGGAAACAACATAATATAAACATATTATGTATTTTTGTAAGAAGTTACATGTTCAATTAATACATCCGAATAACTATAATTAAAATAAATAAGTACAATAAGCATTGTGTGGATGTATTGCATGCATGTTATATGCATTGCGTGGGGCAAGGGGTTTAGGCAGATTGAATTAGAATGTGATAATGTACTTCTAGTTGAGTTGATTTTAGTTAGATGGTATGCTAATAGTAATTTGGTGGAATTACACTTAATATATCAGCTTTTAACCAGGAATTGGAAAGTAAAAATTCATCATATTCTGAAATCTCTGAATGAAATGGCTAATCATGTAAATGGGCTCTCACTTCTACAGTGGTTCGAGGAACCACCATCCTACGTAGTTAATTTATTGCTAGTTGATTATAACGTTTTCACGTAGATTTAATTTGAGGGCTTGAAGTAATCGCTATGTGTTATCTTTTTCTACAAAAAAAAAACCTACAATAAGCAATTGACTTGATAATTAAAATATATTCGAACTTAAATCAACACGTTGGATCATTTGGAAGTTGTATGGTATTGGATGTGGATAATAAAATGAAGTTATTTTTTTTTAATATACTGGTGTGATTATATGGTAGTATCTGTTCATACTTTCTTAACCTTTTGACAGCGCACACACACTTTGCACACACTGTAACACCCCTATACTCGATTTATACGTATAAACCCAATATAAGAGCATTACATTACAGTAAGGCACAGAAAGTTGAGTAACAGCAAATTTTCTTTAAAAATCGATGTCTTTTAAGACCATTCAAATCGAAATATCATATATTAATTATTTTATTTTCATAATTCATAACATTCGAGATAACATTTTTCCCACTCATTAGGGATTCACACAGATACTATTGTGCATGCCATTTTCTAAAAAAAATACCTATATTTGGAGTCCACCAAAGGATGATGTGATGTGATGAGAGGTCCCTAAACTCGACTTTTCTCCTTGCAACTTTGTACCTACGCGATAAAATAAACGCGTTAAGCCGGTGAAGGCTTAGTAAGCACTACAAGAATAATAGATGACTATTTATTTATTACTTAATTTTATCAAATATTTCAATACTCATGCGTATAAATTTCTAACCTTTCTTGCATATAACATTTAACTTACCTTAATGCCACCATAACACACATTCATTCTCATATACCAACTTACCTCAATGGTAGATATTACATTTTCATCCCTTTTTCACAACTTAGTCCTTTCAGCCACATTAGTTCACTTAATTATCAGCATTTAATTACACATACACATATGGTACTTATCTTTCATGTATTCATCATTTCACTTACCTCAATGTCATAATTTGTACATTCTTTCACTTTTCACAATCTAGCCATCATAGCTTTCTTAACCATAGCTCACTTATCTTATTTGTCCACTTGGCCCATAGTAGACTTTTATAGAACCTATCGGATAAACGGAACAAACAGAGAGTACCGAAGTACTGAACAGAGAGCACATAAGTGCTGGGCAACAGAGAGCACACAAAGTGCTAAACAGAGAGTACACAAAGTACTGAGCACACAAAGTGCTAATCAGAGAGCACACGAAGTGCTAATCGGAGAGCACACACAGTGCTAATAACAGAGAGCACGAGACGTGCTAAACAGAGAGCACACACAGTGCTAATCAGAGAGCGAGCTAGTGTTCCTTAATGGCATGCCACTAATATCACAATGGTTCTAACTTGTCTACATGGGCATAATATCTTATATAACATCATTTCTCATAATTTCATATATCACATTTACATTTCTCTTCACATATACATAATCATGTATTTCTCACCTTTACTTTCTCAAATAAATCCACAATTTCACCAATTAGTCATCTAATCAATAATTATAATTAAACACATAATATTTCATACAATATTTTTCTCACATATTCATCATCATATACCTCTTACTTTTATTTTCACATTAATTTTCAAAGCTGTCCATTTGCGTCACAGTCACTAAATTATTTATATCTCGAGCTACAGAATTCGAAATTAATATCCGCTTGATGTTTCTGAAACTATACTCAATCATATTTTTACCATAAAATTTCCAGAATTTTTACTTTAGCCAATTTGTACAGTAAATTCTTTCAATTTACCCCTTCTTTGCTGCCTGACAGTTTCGACCATTCTTCACTAAAAATTATCTATCTTTTAGTACAGAGATCCAATAATGTTCTCGTCTGTTTCTTTTGAAAATATATTCATTAAGGATTAAACTATATAAATTTCAGACTCTAATGATTTTTGTACATTTTTCTAAAATTTTTCAAAGTCAGAACAGGGGAACTCGTATATGCTCTGACCTTGTTACACAAAATCAGTTATAACTCAGAATATACAGATCCATTTAATTCACTGTTTCTTCCATATGAAACTACACACAATAAGATTTAATTAAATATATAATTCGACCCTTAACTCAATATATACAATTTTTAGTGAATTTTAGAAGTTGACCCTGTGATTCTGTCCACTCTGTTTTAATGAAAACATTTTCTTTCTCATGTTTTATTACACTAATCTCACTTAATCATCTTTATAACACATAATTAAACAACAATTTCCATGCTAACCATTCCGATATATTATGAAGAATAGACCATAAACTAAAATTCTTGTAGTACTTACAACAAAAGGCTGATTTCCTTCTCTTTTCACTCTTTGCTCTTCTCTTTTCCTTTCTCTTCAATTTGATCCTTGCCTCTCTTCTCTTTCTCTTCAATTTCACATAAACACATATAAGCTATAAGCTATAATTCAATAGTTTTCATGCTAAATAACAGTAAAATACATGTATATCATGAGAATTTAACCATCTCTTACCTTAATCCTTGAATTCAAAATTTTCTCGATTTAGTCCCTATGCTCTCTAACACCTCAAAATGAATTCTAAAAGAAGTTTGAGGTGTCTAATAACTCTATTTTATGACTTTATTTCAGAAATTCCAAATAAAATGGAAGGTTTTGGAGTTTGGAAAGCTTAAAAATGGTGGAAGGACCTATTTGGAATAAAAGCAAAAGTTGGATGGAAGAGGGAGTGGCATGAACGGTTGAACATGAAAAGAGCTGATATTTTTGACTTATAATTGATTTTTAACCTTTCTCAAATTCTCTAGAAATCTCACTTAAAATATCTCACTTAATAAAAATGGTAAATTTGCACTTTTAGTCCTTAGGCCTTCCAACTTTACACTTTGGCCCAAAACTTTGCCTCCAAAAATATCTTCCACCAAATTACTCTTTTGCCCTTCCTCAATCAATCTAATTCCCATGATGACTCAAAATTCAATTTGGATAATTTACTATTTAGTCCTCCATATTTTCTCTCCTTTACTATTTAATCCTTGATTTCTCCAAACCTTTCTAAATTCAACCATATATTCCAATTCTCAATTGTACTCTATCACTGTTCCAAATCCGATTCAAGCACGCGGATGTTACACACACAGACGCTCGAACCCGGACCCTTAGAATGAACAACATCCTCTTTTCCACTGGAACCACTTGTTGAGTTTTGAAATGATGTTATTTTAAATATCAGCCTTAACAACCAACCAAAAACAAAACAAGTGTTCGGTTCTCATAAACTTAAATTAATAATGTCCACCTTTATAATTTGTGGGAGAAATGGGTTGTGATGAACCCATCACTCACACATGATGGGTTGTTCATCTAACTGATGCTCCTTTCATAACTTAATATGATTAGATCTGTGAAATCCCACATCAAGATTCTTTGAGGTCAGCCAAAGATGAAGTCAACCCTTATCTAGGGTTCTCATATATTAATTTATTAATTTGTCTCATTTAGATGGATGAAAAAAAAAAACTGTCCACGTAAATGGAACCCAATTATCAAAATTATATTGGTGTTTTTCTTGATACACTTTTGTATTTTAATGTGCAATTTAATACATAAATTTTGATTTGGTGTAGTTATACATATGAAATTTTGCTTGTGGTTCAAATATATACAAGAAATTTTGATTGTGGGTTCAATCATATACATTTAAAGAAATAAATACATCAATCTATTTTTATATTAGATAAATATACTTAAATGTGTATGCAATATATAAACATAATATGATGTTATATCAATAGTTATGTTCATAATTTATGATAATTGGATCAAATCAAAATTTTATATATAAATTTGTATAAAATAAAAAATCATGTATAAAAGAAATTACCCAAATACACTCTCATCTTTCTACTTAGGTACCTGATTTCTGTGAAGTAACTTAGGGCGAGGGTTCAAGGATTTGTCAGCGGGCTGGGCAAAACTTCATCTGAATTTTCTTGCACATACTGTAAGGCCTGCAGGAAGTGCAAGCCCATAAAACAAGGTAGGAAGAAGCAATTATAATAAGAAACATGCTTCACCATATATAAAGCAAGCTAATTCATACAATTCAACTCTGGATGCCCAGCACACTCTTTAAACCCATCCACATATCAGCCTGGTAAAATATTATTACCAGCTCAAACTCCTCAATGTTTCATCATCTCTCCGCCCAATTGCAAGGTTGTTAATAGTAAAGTGCTAGATTACTCCCTCGTTCCTTATCTATAACCAAAAGTTCTCTCAATACAATTCCCTAACAGCTGAAATGAACTTGTAAGAAATGTATCCTACAGATCATATTTGCAATAGAGAAGTGCTCGCAGTGCGAAAATGTGTTAAGAAGATACATAAACAATTTACTCTATTTTCTTATAATCGTCACAGATATTGTATCAGGAGTGTAGAATTAAGTATTATCGTATACGATCATTCAAAATATCAGTTAGAATCAAAGCCCAAAGATTTTTGTTGTCAAAATTTACCAACTTAAACATGACAAATTTTTTAGTAGGCAGTGCCAAACACCAATTGGCACCGCTCAAAATCTACCTCAACAGTTTATATTAACGTCCTTGATGGATTTTGAATACTAAAACCATATAAAAAATTTTGAGAAATTATTCTATACGTTTGCATTACTAATATTTATATAATTTAAAAATGTATGGTAAATTTGACTTATTAAATTATTTAAAGAAAAGATTTAAAATAAAGGGTGTTAGAAAAATAAAGTTTTACCTCAACTCACAAATCAAACATATAAAATTTTTATATATAAATTGACATTCGTAAAAAGACTTAAAGAGATTCAATATGAATAAAGCATATTCATTGAGTATCCCTATGGTTATAAGATTATTAGATATGAATAACGATAATTTATCGTTTTAAGAGAACAATAAATAAATCCTTGATCCAGAAGCACCATATCTTAATTGGTCTTGAAGTGCTATAAAAGTATCGATGCATCTTGGTAATCACACACATTCTATTAAACATGTGACCTATCTTTAAATAAAAAAAAGATTCGTGACAAAGTATGAAGATAATGTTATATGCATAGCTTTGTTGAAAGGGTGATATATATATTAAAAAAGATTGATCAAAATGTATCTCCTCGCTCACGACTTAAGAGAAATGATGATATAAATGTTTAGCAAATCTATTCAAGTGATCATTTGAAAAGATACTATTCAAAATTGAAATACGTAAAATTTGATATGTCATGTTGCATGAGGGAGAAAAATACATATTGTACTCTTTTTCCTTTAAGTAAGATTTTTCCCACTAAATTTTTTTTATAAAATTTCTAAAAAGCAACATATAAATTTTTTTTATAAAATTTCTAAAAAGCAATATTATGCATATTAAATATATAAATACTCTTTTTTCTTCACTAAAAATTTTTTTCCACACAATTTTCACCTCAGTGAAGTTGGATATTATCTGCACATAGAAGGGAGAGTATTCTAAATATATTTTATTATTTTATTACAAATGAATGTTATTAATTTCGGGCTTTTCTTTTTCCTGTATGCAGCTTTGGGGATCTTTTCATACATATTCCGTTAGTTAATTGTGTGGTTTGGTACGGCGAAGCTTTAGAAGAGCTTGGTAGAGCCCGGAATGACTTGGGGAGTCTGGAATATCGTATCCCGAGTTGCCTGATTCTGCGGTTGAACGGTTGATTGTCTTCTTACTCTTCTCTGATACTGGATCTTTCTGCAATTACATTGAAGAAATTATAAATTTTGGATGAAAGAAGTTAACAAATAGGATGGGGGAAAATGTTACCTTATTCCCATGTTTTAAGCTGGGTGATTGAAGCATTTCCCAGAATTTAGACTGCCCCAATTCAGTGCAATTTTGCCAGTAATACAACGCAAAGTCCCATGCTCTAGCTCTCACCTCTTGTACCTTTTTGTCTACTTCTGTTCCATGTCTTGCCATGTAAGGCCGCAACCAGGTATCGTATACATAATCGCTTCCCTAAATTTAAGTAAAAACCTTTATTTCCCAACCACCCCCCCACCCCCCCAAAAAAAAAAGAGAGATCAAATGTGTTGGTCGTTTGTACGTTCTGCCTTTACCTTGGTTTTAGGATACCATAAATAGATTAAGAGCGTAAGCTTCAACTCCCCATACAATGGCAACCTTGAGAAAAAGTTAAAATCTAAGATTAGGATTGTAAGCAAATGAGATTGGCTGAGCATTAATAACTGAGAGAGCTTTGAATCACCATGAAATGAATATGTCCCCTATCCTCTCAAAGACTGTCAGGAAGGCCAAAAGGATCCTGCAAATTTCATGTTAATATACAAGGCTGAATAAATGAACAACCGACACAAGTTTTGGTTTCAACTTTTTGCGTGCACTGTTTATGGAACAAATAGAGCCAAGTTTCCCGTATCCCTATTTAACTCGATGGTCACTGATCGGTTACGTTCGAAATCTACCATCCGCTACTTCATTAATCAAACTAATGTCAGTGTAGATTATCCTTTTGAAGTAATTAGGCAAGCCAATTAGGAATGGTTTCTCGTGACATAATGAGTTTCTAATACAAGTTGGGCTTAGATAAAGGGTTTCTAATCAAAGCTGTCGTGACGTCATTGTTTTGAGTCCAACAAAAATAGGATTAATTAAGGATTCAAACTGGGGTTTCCCAAGTTCTAGCCAAGTCTTATTAACTTGCTACCGTTGAATTTGTCAAGCCCTCAAAGCTTGACATGAAAAACAAAACAGAAAAAAAAAAAACCAATTCCACGAGTTTGAATTGGCCAAAGGTTGTCAAGAAGCATGAGAAAAGTCAACGGCTTCAAAGGAAAATGCAAGAAAATTGGCAAGGTGAAGGGTTGGATTTGATACCAATATTGGCACCAAAATCTGAGTTCCTGCATCTCCACTTTGTTTTTCTCCACCGTTTTAAAGCACTCAAACGCTGGATATGCATATCCAAGAATCAACCTGAACTCACACACATCGCCGGAATATATGTAGGATCAAATCAAAATAAACACCTTTAATTATAGTTTAACAATAAAAGAAGAACTTTGAATGCAAAATGACTTACATAAGCAATCTGATAATGAATTCACCCAACATTCTTCTTTTGCTTTTCCAATTTCAATTCTAATATCTACAATCTTCCGCGCTAATACCCCTATGGCAATACCAAAAAAGAAAAGGCCAACCCAATTTTCCAAAGCTGTTTCCAAGACTTTTGAATTCGTGAAGTTCCCTGATGTATGATATCAAAGATTCAAGAACCCTGCAAAAAGAAACAGAGAAATATAGGAAAGACTTACAATGAATTTTGAGGGGTTAAAAAAGTTAAAAACCTCCTAAACAGTATAAAGGATAACTTGGATTCTGCACGAAAGAAAGAGATGAGGGAGTTGGGTTTTTGGGGAGCAGAAACTTGAGATCAAAATCAAAGGAGAATAAAAGGTATTTGAATATACTGATTGCAGTTATTAATAATTTATATAGCTTTTGTTTGATTACAGTATTGAAACGAAAGCAGAGGGATTTCTTGGCGGAGACGCTTTGTTTGTAATTTTACACGCATTTCAGTAGCGGACGTGTTTCTTGGGATCCTTACCCTTTCTTACTTATTTTACGTACCATTCTACGTTTTCTAATTTGGATTAAAATTCAATCAATATTATCTTTATCAAATATTTTATTTTATTAACTGTGAATATATTTTTATATATTATACCTGTATTATTACTTCAGCTTTTAATTGAAATAGTGTCACAAGTTAATTGATATTAATTTAGAAAATAATTAAAAGTTGTTCACTTTTACAAAGTTATAAATATAATGCAAAATCATTTTTTTGTCTTTCTATGTTCTTTTTTATAAAATATTAAGTAAACTATTAGTAAATTTATATTTTGATCATCCAATTTCAAAATATTATAAAACAATCACAACTATTCGAAACTTTTCATTTAATTTATTGGATTGTTAAAATCGTTGTTGTATAGTTTTCTTTATTCGCACCACCTGTGCTAATCGAAACCTCTCATTGCCCTTCTCCTCTACAGTTTAATTTTTTATGAAACAATATTGAACATTATGAATTTGCGAACCAAAATCCAAACAAATTTATTCTTCAATCTTCGACACTAACCGTCAAATCAACTTCGATCTAAGGTATGTTCCTCCACTTGTTGATGGGTACTTAAATAAAAAATTTTGAATAGTTCAGTGACTTCAATGAAAACTTTCATATGATTCTGTGACCATTTTGTAACTTTTTAAAATTGAGTAACTAAAACATAAATTTACTAATAGTTTAATAACCTTGGATGTAGCTTATCCTAAAATATTACTATCGTAAAATTTGAACTTAGGGCACATTATCTTTAAAACTTAAATTTAATTATTTTAACCAATGTCTTATTAAATTTTAATATAATTTTTTATAAATATATTTTTACATAATTTGTTTCACTAGCTAGCAATTCATTATTGGAAGCAAAATAAAATTTTAAAAGTTTAGAGGCTAAAGTTAAATTTTTTTTTTTTAAAAAAGCTTAAATTGAATACTTCATAATTAAAAGGGTCTAAAAGGAATATTATACCCGTTAAGCTAAAGGAGGTCAAAACACTGCCTATGCCCCTGATCATAATCATATATCAACTCATTTGTTAAATAAGATTAAAAATTATGCCTTGTTTCACTTTATTTATTGCTGATATATTATTGTACCAAGAAAAAGAAATCATTAATCGAGAATAAGATGATTTTTAATTATTGAGAAAATTAGAGGAGTTGTACTTTGTTGAAGATTATACTTCATATTTAGTGGCAACTTTTACTTTCTGATGATTAAGAGAGGCCTTTTACAAACTTACTCTTTGCTTGATCTAATATTTAATATTTACTTTTCTTTAAAGAGTCATTGACTTCTTATTCTTTGGTTTATTTTATATTTAATATTTACTTTTCTTTAAAGAGTCATTGACTTCTTATTCTTTGGTTTATTTTATATTTAATATTTATTTTTTAAAAGAGTAAAATAAACATGATTCCCCTGTATTAATCTGATGGTCAAAGGTGTGATTTGGATTCAAATTGTATTAATTACTATTTGTAATTCATAAAAAAAAAAAGTAAAATAAACATGTCATTGACTTCTTCATTAATTTTAAAACTTAAAATCATTCAACTCTTTTTCTTTATCGCTTTTATTTTCTTTCTTAAAATCTCATTGCTGTGTTTCATTTTTCTTGGTGAAGGGCTCGAAATTTTCATTAAAAAGAAGAAGAAGATAAGGGCTGAAAATACTATAAGAGAGTAGATTAAAAAAAAACACATAAGATTAGGGGAGTAATTTTGTAGATTATTATAAGCTAGAAAATAGAATTTGACTTCATCTGAAACTTTTTTCTAATTTGAAGAATATAAAATGAGACATTCAACAAAATATTATATATGGCATAGGTTTCTAGATTGTCATTTCTAACGGTATGAATGTTCAACAAAATATTACGACATAACTAAAGCATAATTCATGGTGTTAACTTTTTGAAGCATAATCATCCGGTAAACATTTCAGCAATTTATATTTTTTATATTAATTTAATTAATTTGTATCTTAATGATTTTTCTCAAAAAATAATGAAATCAAAATATTTTATATATATATATAACGAATTTGTAATTGATTCCCATTTAGCAAATAGCGTTGTCTTAACGATCCTTTAAATTGGACTTGAATAAACAATTTTCTTATTCAAATTCAGCCCTGTCCATGTCTTTTCCCGTCGGATCCAAGTAGTTTAACATTAATTCTTGGATTCCTCATTTACTCCTTTCCTTTTCATCATCCATTTTTTGTCAATCACTTCTTCAATAGTTTTTAAACACTAGTAAAGCTTATTGGTTAATATAATTAGAGGCATTCATAGGTCGGATCGAACCGAGTTTAAACATGATATTAACATACTTTATGCTTGGTTAAGCTCAGTTTAATCTGAAACATGAGCCAAAAATTTTACCCAAATTCGTCCATATTTGCAAAAGATTAACTCAATCCCATTTTAGGCATGTCCATATTTTTTTAATTTTTTTAAAAATATTTATTTTATTTTAATATTTAATAATTTGATATATTTTTTATTTATTAAATTTTTTTATATAGTCATCTTAATATTATTTCACTGTTTACATTATAATAGTATTATATATTTAATATATATTTATTTTTTAAGTGTTCTAAATTACATAATATATATAAAAAAACATAATATAAAGTAATTCGGGCTCGAATGTTCTAGTCTTAGCTCGACTCATATTTTAAATGAACCTAATTTTTTTACTCAAATCCATTTAAGGGATTAATATTTTTGCTCAAATCTTCCCAAATTTCAGGTGGACCTTCAGGTATGAGCGGATGACTCAGCCCATGAAATAGTCTAAATATAGCTCATTAAGCACATAAAAAATCAGTTTAAAACTGATCATGTTTTGTTTTAAAGATATTAATATGGAAATAATCTGTGGCGTTTGGAGCATATATTAATAAAGGGTGGGCGCAAACTAGAGGGACTGTTGAGTTGGGTCAGGTTCGGATCAAGTCGAAGCATGTTATTAATATATTTTATGTTTATTTAAGTTTGATTCGGTCCAAAATATGAACTTAAAATTTTGTTCAAATCTGTCCATATTTGCAAGACTAACCCAAGCCTATTTTAAGCTCATCTATATTATTTTTAATTTTTTTTAAAATATTTATATTGTATTATTTTAATATTTAATAAATTTGTATAATTTTATTTATTGAAATTTTTTATATATTCATCTTAACATTATTTTAATGTTTATATTAAAGTAGTATTATATATTTTGTATAGGTTTATTATTTTTAATGTGTTCTAAATTACATAATATAAAGTATTATGAATTTTAAAATGGGTTGGGTCGGACTCGAGTCTTGAATGTTCAAGGGACTCGAGCCCAACCCATATTTCAAACAAGCTTAATTTTTTTGCCCAAACTTATTTTTCAGGACTAATATTTTTACCTAAATCTTTCCAAATTTCGAGCAAGCTTTCGGGTTTAAACGAATAATCGACCCATGAATAGATGTAGCGCAAACTAAAGCTGTGAAAATTTTTTAGCCTAACTTTGTTGAAAAATACTATATATCTAAGAAATGTAGGAAGATCTCGGATGTAGTATTAGGTTGGCTTAATTATAATGTAAAAGAAACAACCACACTTGGTATATTTGAAATAAATAACAAATTCGGCCTCACATTTGCTTGTAATATTGGTCTTAGTATTTGAAATGAAATGAAATGAAATACGCATACTAAAATTTGAGATTTTTATGTTAAGAATAATTCTCAAAATTAAATGTATAATATGATATAAAAAATTAATTTGGTGTAAGTATATATATATATATATTGTTAGTGAGATATAAATTGTGAGGTTTGCTTTGTATTTTGTATCACGTTGATATATGTTTTGGGTTGTTTTCTTTTGATGCACCCTTTTTTTAAAAAAGTAAGTTAGTTTTCCTCATCCTACTTCCAGATTATATTAGATTATTTTTTTGGTTGCCTGTAAAACCACAAGAGGTCCATGTTTCTGTAGTTGTTGCTAACCTTTTCCCAACTTGGATGCTTTGCTTTGGGTGCATTCCTATGCAGTAATAATGACTTGGCTGCACAGTTTATGATAATTGGTCTGCCCTTTGAATAACTTTATCAGCTAATAAATCATGGTGCTTCTTGCTTCCACTTACTTTTAGTTTAACAAAGAGTCTTGAACTTCTATTGTCTTCACTGGCCACTGCTGTACTAGATTGATGGTGAGTAGAGGAAACCAGGTATCCATGCAACACAACATGCATGCATTTTTATGTCGCTTTAATTGTTGCTCCCGTCGATAATGTTGTAATTTTTGTAACTGGAAAAACCAAATATTGGCATTTACATGTGGCTGATCAACTTGTTTGATAGTCTTAGTTTTGTATTTTGGCCCTTGAAACTGGTGTCTGACCACACCCATACGCCTAGGAACCCCCAATTTGATCCTTTATTGTTAAGAGTCCATAATCTATGTAGTCTTAAACGGTCAATGGTCAATGCTTCAGCATTAATATTGCACGTGAATGTTTAAAAGACAAGCAGCCTGTCGATATATACACTCTTTTGTCGTTCGACAATCAGCCTGTTATATAATCAGTAGCCTAATTGCATAGTTACAAATGAAAACCATCATTAATAGATTACGCTTGCCATTGCCAAAACTGATTGGCCTAAACCAAGTAGGCTTCATTGTCGGTCGAACCATTATAGACAACACTATTATAACATAAGAGGTAATTCATAGTATACCTACTTGGAAAAGGCATACACACCGTGGATGATTATCACAATTAATCTCGAAAAAACTTATGATAAAATTAGATGAAACTTTATCAAAGACTCGTTTTAGATATAGGTATTTCATGAAAAATAATTCATCTTATTATGCATTGCATCACTTTACCAATAATACAAATTGTTTAAAATTTGAGAATGATTAAAAAGTTCAAGCCATCAAAAGAGACCCGTCACCGGACCTTCTTTCACCATATTTGATTGTAATGGGCATGGAAATACAGGCGCATAGGATTAACCAAGCAGTTGAGCATAAAGAATGGGTTCCTATTAAATTATTTTAGAAAAGAAATTTTTTCACATTTAAACTATAAAAAATAACTACAACTAACTAAAAGAAAAAATATTGGGGGGGAAAAACTAAAGTAAGTATTCAAGTTCCAACACAAAATCATGGCCATTGTGTGGAGGGCCATAGATTACCACCTTTAAGTTTGAAGTCCCATAGGCCATTGATAACATGTCAACATTAAAGCTCCTTTCTTTTTAACCTTTTGCCAATATCAACCCAAAAAGCTCTAACTACACTGAAGCAAAGAAAAGCTCATACATTCTTCTCTCTCCCACTTTACGACTAACCCTCAAATTTAAACCCATAATGTATAGTTTAATCTAATACTCTACCAATATTCTATTGTTCTTTCTTGCTCCACAACCTACATGATTTTAGTTGGATAATGGATTTAGGTTCCATTAATTTCAATTTTAATGGATAAATTGTAAAAATAGTTACCCATTGATTGCTGTTAGATGAGTAATAGAAACTTTATGAGAGTTTTTTTTATTGGTCTAATAAAAAATTTAATCCTTTAATATTTACGTATTTTACTTATTTAATTTTAAATCTAAACTATTGATAAATTTAACTTTCAGTGTTTACAAATTTATCATTTTAGTTTTGATTCTTTAAAAAAATATTAATCCTCAATATTAACAAAATTTATCAATTTAATTCTATAAGTTAAAAAAATAAAAATATTTTAAAAATTCATTTGTGAATTGTGATCAAGTTGAGGTATAACTGAAAGTCACAGAGCAGTCACTCTATCACCCCTTGAGACCTTTCCTTGCTCAGATGCAGGATATTTATAGGCAACTTCGCCATGCTCATTCAGTTGCCTCATCCAAACTCCATGCCAAGTTTAAGCACCACTTTTAGGCAATCTGTTCTTCATCACCGTTGCTTTTTCTTTCACCTTTTGAACGAAAAATCAAGAGTTCAAAAAATTGATATTTAGTCTCTTTCGATTTAACTCTGTTTTAAGCTTTGTGTGAGTCTCAAAAATGTCAAGCAACAGAAGAAAGCTGATTTTCAACACAGTTTCAGTCAGCTTAGGGTGCGGCAGCTGCAAGAAACCCAAGCTCACTAGTTTTTTCAACCCAAAACCCAAAACAAAATCTCGTTATTATAAAACCCATTCCCCGTATAACTACTCTTCATCAAGCTCATCCAAGAAAACAACCCAATGTTCTTTCTCTGAATACGAAACTGCCAACTCCCTTTCTCCAAGCACAGGCACTCCCCAGTACTGGGACATAGACAACGAGGCAGACCAAGACGCAAACCGTTCAACGGCGACCGTACAAGGGTTTGGGCGCGTCGGAGGGAAAGCCTAGCAGTGGAGAAAGACTCCGATGACCCTTATTTGGATTTCCGGCACTCCATGTTGCAAATGATATTGGAGAAAGAGATATATTCGAAAGATGATTTAAGGGAGCTTCTAAACTGTTTCTTGCAGCTGAATTCGCCTTATTACCATGGGATTATTGTTAGAGCATTCACGGAGATATGGAATGGGGTGTTCTCCGTCAAGCCTGGTGCTTCCACCAAGCTGCATCTTGGGTTCAGGCCACGTGACTTGTAGGTGCTGCTGATGCCACAGTTTTTTGGGGGCTTTAGCTTCGAGTACAGTCCAGTATGGGTTAGAAAAAATATAGTAGGTAACTCCGATAGGTGGCTCGTAAACACTAGTTAAGTTAGTATTTAAACAAATATTTTCACGTTTGATGCAGTAGTAAGTTGTGAGTCTGAAGCTTTTTAATGCATTAAAGGAAAAAAGATTTTGATGCAGTTGTAAGTTTATTTTATTATTTTTTTTTTTTTATGTTTTTGGTCAACATCTAAAATGTTTGTCTTGGAAGTAATGTTCCAAAGCAAAGAAAAAGTTAATCTAAATAAAATTTAAAATTTTTAATCTGATGGCTTGATCGCCTAATAATTAAAATATTCATCATCACATGTGATGGTTTAATAGTTAAAATATTTATCGTCTCAGATATGTTTTGAATTCGAATCGTAATAATCGTATTTATTATTTAAACTTTAATTTATTTTTATATTTCAGAAGTACTTAAATAAATAAAAGTCTAAAAAAAGCATTTTAATCCAACTAATTATTAGTTTGAATTGAAAAATAATTTGAAAAGTCTCAGTTATTTAACAACCTTTTACCATAAAAATAAAAAAACTATTTTCTATTTTTGAATAGTAAAATTAATATAGATTATTAGGATTTGACTTGAGGTGATTTTAGATATACTTTGCCGTGCCACTTCCCATAGAAATTGAGAAACATAAGATTGGAGAAGAGAACCGAATTTTCCTCCACAAAAAAAAATGTTGGTGGAGGAGTAAACCTACATGATTTGACGGAGGGCAGCTTGCTGTATAAGAGCCAAAGCAAAAGGGTAGGTGGTAGATTGTCTATGTTGTTTGTTTGTGGGGCTTCAGTCATGATGCGGTCTTGGCTTGGGTGGGGAAATATAGGCATTGGGATTCCAATACTAATTTTAATAAGAGAAGGGTGGTATGTCCTGTTCTAACTGATGAACTGAAAATACAGCTAGGCGTCTCAATCTGGCTTTGATGTGAGCATTTTCACATTTCCCAATTCAGCATTTTATTACTAAATTTACCACTTGATATTAATGCTCATAGCCTATAAATAGCTGTGACTTTCAATGTCTCTCTCATTACCAACTTCAATTTCTTAGGGGATTTTCCTGAGTTAATTTTAGATTTTGGGAAATCATTTACTTGAACAAGTTAAGGGGAAAAAATAGCATAAATTGGGATTTCAACCCCAATACTCCATGAAGCCTTGTTACCCCGAGTAACAAGCTTCGTTGTAAATAAATATATTTATTATAACGGTATTATAGATAGTTGAGTTCTTCTATCTTGTTTGTCTCCTCACTTTGGTGCTAGAATGTTCATAGAGGGAGGTGAATTCGGCATGGGTCTCATGCCACTGAGCATCCCACTCCAAAAGTGCAAAGGGTAGAGTGATATGTCCGTTAGATGCACTGTTATCGTCAGGCTTAAGAAATGATAAATGATAGTAAGAGCTGTTTCCTATATATATTTTCAGGATTATATAGGGTCATCTTACGTGACGTCATATTTTGACGTGATTAAACTGAAACTAAACTCAGAGTTCATTGAATTTTACTTTTGAATATAGGTGTCGGATGATTCGATAAGAGATGTTTTATTTTATTAACGATGTATATGATATATTGCTCAACCTGACAAGATTCAAAATGTTCTTTTATTGATTAAAATTAGTGTTCTTTTATTGAACTAATTGATTCATGAACCAATACAAATTAGAGGAATTGAGTTACAAAAATCGGTTGAATCAACTCAATCAGTTTTTTCTATTTTTAAATATGTTTATTTTTATGATTTTTTAAATATATAAAGAAAATATTCATTTTTGTCTTTTTTTTCTACATGACGATTTTTAATTGGTTATATTTTTCTTCTTCTTCTTTTTTTTAAATAGACTTAACTATTTGACTAACAATAAAGATATCATTTTGAAAAAAATTAATTTAGATACCACTTGTAGTTAAAAAAAATATTTAAGAACTAAAATGAAAAAAAAAAGACATAATTTTGATATCAATTTGTGTATTTAAATTTTTTTTTAAAATAACTTAATAATTTAATTAACGTAACTACCAAGTTAAAAACTATTTATGTTTAACAAAATTAAATATCAAAATAAAAAAATATAATTTAAATTAAATTGGATTCCTTAAATTTTTAATTTCATCCATGATTATGAGTCAAACTAAATATCTAAGGTTTCAACTCTTTGTGGTTGAGATTCTATAGGATCGCAAACAGCCCAATACAATTTTGAAGTTTCTTTTATTTTATTTTGGGTAATAGCAAAAGAAATGTTGAACACAGAGTTCAAAACAAGGCACTACTTTACTATGAGATGCTCCACTACATAATTACATCTCTTTCTTGCTAGCCACCTTTCCTCACGGTTCTCTCTTATTTGCTTTCTCCGGATACAGAAAAGCTCACTGCCCCCACCTGAAACCAATAAAATTTAGATAAAAAAGTACAAAATAGTATCTTGTTTTTTATTTAAGTTTACCTTTTAATTGGTAAACTTTCATCATTATAAATGTTATCGATTTATCATAATTTGATTTGTGTCGTTACCCAACATTAGAGGTGTGATGGAAATTATACATGTCTCATTAAATACTAACGTAGCTTTCATGTCATTGTCACGTAATTTAAATATTTTCTTTTAAATTTCAACCTTTTTTAATTAAAGAACATATTTAAATTATGTGAGATGACTTGAAAGCCACGTTCACATTTAATATATCACTTGTGATTTTCGTTACACTTTTTATCAAGTAATAGCATAGTGACCAAATTATTATGAATCGACAACGTTCATGATTGTTATATAACAATTAAAAGTTCAATTACCACAACAAAAATATAACTAGATGTATAGGTAAACTAACATTGGTTTTCTACAAGGTAAAAATTCTCCTTTGGTTCAAAGATAAAAAGAGTTATCTATCTATCATTAAATTCTTGATTCAATTTGTACATTTTATGGATCTTTAACTTCTAAATCACTTTTCCTTGAATCGGTTATTAAGTGAATTCAGGTTTGTATGGTAGGATTTAATTTAAATTGAAAAAAATGAAATTTAACTGAATTGATTTATGCATTCATTTTCTTAAAATTGCCATTTAATAGGTTTATAATTCATATTAGATAATGAACGCGCAAAATAAAAAAAATAGATAAATATTTTGTACCGTAAAATATATATATATATATATATATATATATATATATATATATATATATATATAATTCTAATATAAATTTTATTCCTCTACTTTATAAACATTAATAAGTTAATCTTTTTGCTTTAATTTTTGTCAAAATTTAATTTCCGTATTTCATGAAAATTGAGAAGTTAACTTAGTTACTAGTAAGCACATGAACTTGAATAGTTAATTTTTATTAATTTGTTGCATATACATTACTAATTTAAAATTTTATAGATTATAAAATGATTTAATTTTTTTAGAAAAGATCATAGTCCTTGTCAGCTCCCTTAGCTCTACAATTAAATAATAATTCAAAGAAATTAAATTAACTTTCTAATTCATCTCTTATTCCTTTTGAGAAAATGCATTTAATGCAGTGTGATTACATGGTATTATTTGCTCATACTTTCTTAACTCTTTGACAACGCACACACACTTTGCACACACTAGTGCTCAAACCCTGGTCTCCTAAGATGAACAACATCCTCTTAACCACTGGAGCCACTCGTTAGGTTCAATACACGTTCCAACTTATTCTCATGCTAAATACTCGATAATAACTCTCCTTTTTTTCATTTTGATCAAATTTACATTTCAATCATTTTAACTTTTAAAATTGGCAATTTAATCCTATTTGCAATATTTTCACATCCACGATTCTCTTAATTGATTTCCAACTCCAACATCGAATTTCCTATCATGGAAATTCTCCATCTGAGTCGTTTCCCAATATTCTCGGAATTCACTGAACTTAAATTTTAAAATATAAAAAATAGAGGGATTGAGTTTCAATTTTGAGAAGAGTAGAGGGACCTATAGCATCTTTTATCAAAATGAAATGAAGCAAAAAAAGAAGAGAAATTATAACCACCTCCCAGCTAAACCCAGCACTATAGCCCAATACATTAAACCCATATTCATAATGTAACCCGTATCAAACCGTGGAGCCCACCTCCCAGCTTTCGGCTATACGGGGCTGCCATCTCCTTCTTCTGCTGTGTTAGTATGTCCTCCATGGTATACTTCCTCTGCCAATTTGCAAGCAATCAGAACTCCTTCGATTCCACCTGTTGCAATCGGATACAATCAAGTTCCCCTCACTAGGGTTTCTATCATCATAGTGATAACAATATAACAAAATAAAATTGCACAAATCGGAATGCACCCGATAGTTAACTACTTTTGAAATTATGAGTACCTGAGTTAAGCGTATACACAGAACAGCTTCAGCTGATAGATTCAACCTTCATGTACAGTCTGAGAACATGAAAAATAAAAATCACCACAATGAAAGAACAGAAGCGTATGTGCAAAATGATATTTTTCAAAAGAATCCCCAGTAAAACCCATTGCTCATTTTTAAAAAAAGGAGAGTGGGGTAATCCAATGACAAGCACCAGGGTATGAGAATGTTGATTCCTTGTGAAGAAAATTACAAGAAACAGTAAGATAGTATGGTAGTCCCATATATATATCAGCTAGAACTTTTAGCACTTTGGCTTAATAACCAAAACAATAAACTGAGAATAAGTTCTAAGTTCTCTGTTTTGTCAAACGTTGGGTCAATGCTCAATGTTGTATCTCAGAAGATTTATATATGATTCTCCATAAAAACACCAATTTCAACTTAGGAATGAAAGAATCTGTCAAAATAGTACTCACTAACACAGAAACAGAGAACTACAGAGAATGAATTTAGAAACTAACTTTGATTAATTCTGTAAAATGAATCTTAATCTTCTACCGTACATTGATCTGCTATTCATACAGATCTAAAACGTAACAACTCTGATAACCAAATACCAGCTCTTAACAGCCTACAGCTCCTGATTCTGTTAATCAGTTTTACACCTGATTATATACTGTAAACATATTAGTACTCTAGTAAGGAAAAACACCAAAATATATCATATGTTAACTGAAAATAAGCAATTACATTGTGAGGACCAATAATGGTGCCAGTCCAAGAGCGCATGTAAATATCATCTCCATCATCCCTTCATAGCTTACAGTACCATCTCCAATACCTTTTTCTCCACGCTCAAGCCCCGGGGCACTGCAAGAAAAACTTATGATAATCAATAAAACTCATGATCCCTTATGCTAATAACATAAGAAGAGATTTTTTTACCCAAAAAAATAATTAATTACATAAATAACCCTGATTAAAAAACAATCACCTAACTAACTTGAAATAAATAGTAAAATTGAGTTACGGGACTAGATGGCCGGCACCACTATTTTTTTATTAAAAAATAGTTTTTAGGGTTTTGGATACTAGATAACCGCTATCGATATATTTTTTCTAAAAAAAATGTTGGGGTTCTGACAGACTTATGATCGAGACCCTTTTATCTGATTAAAAAAATATCTTTTTGGGTGGTAGTGCCGGCCAACAAAGAGCCAAACTCACCCAACAAAAGAGGATGGAAATATTGCAACATTAACCCCTCCTTGTTTTCCATCTTTTTTATTTCCCAAGTTTATTTAACACCTCCTTGTTTCTAGATATTGCAACAAATGACCAACAACGTGTAATATATATATATATATATATGTGTGTGTGATTACATGGTAATATCTGTTCATATTTTATTAACCTTTTGATAACGCACACACACACTGTCGAATCCAAGACCTTTAGGATGAACAACATCTTCTTTTCCACTAGAGTCACTTGTTGGGTTCAACGTGTAATATATTTTTAAGTCTACTTAAAATTAAAATTAAAATTTTTAAATGCTATTTAATTGTTTCTAAATTTATAAATATATTACACATTATTTTTTAAAATAAAAGAAACAATAATTTAGCAATATTTATTTAAATTATTATAAAAGATGAAAATTATTAAAGCTCTTTGTAATTTTATAAAAAAATTCTAGTTTAATTGTGCATATTAAATTTACATTAATTTTTAAATTTAATAATAATGTTAGTGATGCAATAATAATTAACAACATGATAAATAGTCCAATATTATTTTAAAATATAAAATATATAATTAAACTTGGGAAATAAAAAAGATGAAAAACAAGGAGGGGTTGATGTTGAAATATTTCCATCCCCTTTTGTTAAGTGAGTTTGGCCCTTTGTTGGCCTGCACTAACAACCAAAAATGATATTTTTTTATTCAAATAAAGGGATGCCAACCATCAATGTGCCAGCATTTCCAAAAATTTTTTTAAAAAAAATATGTGTGTCGGTCATTTAGTGTTTAAAACTTCAAATTTTATTTTTTAATAAAAAAATAGCGGTACTAGTCTCTAATCTCCATAATCCAATTTTACTGTTCATTTCAAATTGTTTAGGTGATTGTTTTTAACTAAGATTATTTATGTAATTAAATTTTTTTGGGTTATTTGAATAAAATAACGCATAAGAAGACTAAGCATTGGGCTTAATGCCAAACAGAGGTAATTAATTTGAATGCCATAAGACCTCTTCCATTTCAATAAAATAAGCATAATCACATTTCACATGCCATAAACTAATTATTTGTCTCATGCTGAAAGCTGTTTTTGATATTTTTGAGTCTTAAGTAAAATAATAAAATGGAGTTTTTGATTCCTTAAAAATTAGAGAAAAAAAATTTAAGTCCTTTAAAAGTTAATAAAAAAAATTTGGGCCCTTAAAAGTTAAAAGAATTTTGAGCCCCTTAAAAATTGGTAAAAAAAAATTTTGGTCTTTAAAAGTTAAATTTTTTTGAACCTCTTAAAAACTGGAAAATAATATTTTGGACTCCTTTCAACCTTGGACCTTGGGCGACTGCACCTCCAGATTGGGGTGAGTATTCGATCGAGTCGAATCGAGTCAAAAAATTTCGAGTTAGTTGAGTTGACGAATCCTATTTTAGTAACTGAACTCAATTTGAAATATTTTTCGAATCAAATCGAATCGAGTGAAAAATTTTGAGTTAAGTCGAGTCGAGTTAACGAATCATATTATTTATACTCAATGTTGTGTTTACATGAATTACAAGATTATTTAACTAAATAAACAATATAATGGTTCTTACTTTTAACGTAATGGATAAATATTTATCAAAAAGACATAATTTTGACTTTTAACTTTAGAAAATGTAAACATTTATCAAAACAACGTAGTTTTGCTTTTTCTTATTCAAATTTTCAGATAACTCGAATTGTGCAATTCATATTTGAGTTAAACGGAAAAACTTAATTTTTTATTCGAATTGATCCGAATAACTCGATTAATTCAAATAACTCAAACTATTTAATTTAAAATTTAAATTTTCTATCGAGTTTTTCGAATTAATTCAAATTTTGCCCAACCCTACCCCTAAATGATCCCAAGGCCAGGCCTGATCATGCTATAAGCGCTTCTTATATTTATCATGTTAATATCAGCACAAGATTCCAATTATTCTAAAATGGTGACAAAAGTTCCTAGATATGGGATGCTAATTACAATTAGCAATGAACATATTTATGTCATCAAAAAAAAAAGTAAAATATTGAGCACAAAGTTCTCGCCTTTCAACATTTAGCACATGTTTATGTCATCACAACTGGGGTCAGCATTCGATTGAATCGAATGAATTTTTTTTGAGTTAATCGAATTTTCGAATCTTATTTCATATTTCTAACTCGATTTGAAATTTTTACGAATCGAGTCGAGTGAGATAGAATTCGAATCGAATCGAATCGAATATATTTGTTCGAGTTAAATTAAAAAATTAATTTTGTGTTGTTTAATTTTATATAATTTTTTAAAAAAATATTTTTATTTAAAGTTTTTAAATATGACTATACAATGAAAAATTGAAATAAATAAGTGAAAAAATCCAAATAAACAATGACAACACAATAAGATTATAATAAAAAAATAAATAAAAGTTCAAGTAAATAACATAAGTCCAAGTAACAACAATAATACAACAAGATTATAAAACAAATATAAGCAAAAATTCAAAATAAAGTAAAAACCTACACGACAACACCAATCCAAACAATAAAACAAAAAATAAAAAAACAAAATAAAAATCAAATAAACGAACAGTAATAACACAAAACCATTATAGAATAACTTAAATTTCTTCTTTTGAGGGTTTTAATTTAGGGTTTTTTTAGGAAGAAAAAATAGATTTTGAATTTACAAAGTTAATATATTCAATTTATTTTTCAAATAAAAATTAAATAAGTACACCTAACCATAATAATAATAAACAAAAAGGAACAATAAATTTAGACACGAAAAAGAGTTGTTTATGAGTGTTATTTAGGAATAAAATTATATTTGGATTTAAAAATATTTGCGTTTAGTTTATGAATGAAATTATATTTGGGTTTAAAAATATTTGGATTTAGTTTGTTGATGAGTTTTAAATATTAGGGAAAAAATTAGGTAAGATAAATAGTTTGGGTTTTGGGGGAAAATGGATATAGTATATTGAGCTTGGATATTGGGTTTGAGTAATATAAATTTAAAATTAAAAATAATATATTTTTATTCGGTTTATTCGAATTATTCGAATAATTCGAATTCGAAAATTAAACTCGATTCGAACTCGAAATTCGAAAAAAAAATTCAACTCGATTCGAATAATTCGAAATTCGAATTTTTTTTCGAATTTTTCGATTCGAATCGAGTTTTACTGACCCCTAACCACAACAACATACTATATACTATATACTCAACCTGGACAAATTATCCATACTAGACATCAAACATAACGACAATTGTTTCTGTAGCTTTAACAGCATCAGCAGAAGCTTTTGATTTATTATTTACCCCTTTCCTCCCAGCCTTACGTTTGGGTACAGTACAAGCAACCAAGGGTCAAAATCATCGGTCTTTTCTTCCTGCATATCCATATTTTCAGAGTTATTATTAACTTGTTCATTTGAATTTGGAGGAGTCGAATGAGGGACATTCGAATCATTCATTTGTGAACCATCCAAAGCATAACTGGAAAACTTGGTATTCTCCTTAGTAGGTGTCGATCCAATATATTTCTCAATGCCAGTTTGGCTACCATCTCCTCATGGTGAGAAAACAACCATTAATGAACCAAGGACCTCCCTTAATGACAACTTCATAGTCCTCACTGTACATGAACTTAACAGCAAAGAAACCAAAGCCTAAATCAATCAGTTGCAATGCCACAAAGGGTTTCCATCAAGGATTAATCTTAAAAAGTAAATATTGGTACCCTAAGGTTTTTTCAAATACTTTGATAATTAGGGTTTTATTCCATTTCAATCTAATGCGACGCTTTTCATCTTTAGAAAAAGGTTAGAGAAATGATATGTATTCCTCATCAAAAACTTTTCCATCACTCATGGATATTATCCATTTGTTCCAACCCATCCAACAGAAATTGTCGGTAATCACTAAATTCACTCCCAAAAAAATTGGATTGAATCACATCAAACAACCAAATCCACGTTTTAAGGTGTGTGGGTCAAATTACTTGAAAACTCTAGATAATTGGAGTAGATGGCGTTCTGTAGTCTTATAGATCGGATTCAACTGTTTGATTGGGCTTAGCATGTATGATCAAGTCCAAGAAAACATAGTGTTGGGCATCTTCACGTAGATTGGGACATATGCATGCATCCCTGCTTCTATCTGATCTCTCTTCCTAATTGGTGCATTCCTGCCCATTTATGAGCTCCTGTATTGTTTTTATCTTTTCAATTTTCCTAAGATTATTTGGAGAAATTGAAGTTATTATATCTGATCTTCTCTTCATCATTACTTTTTCTGTCACTGAAATTATGATTACATAGTGAAATGATTCCTGTTTTATATTCCCTATGCTGGAAGTACAAGATTCCAAGAGGGTTGAAAAGAGTGAACATAAAATGAACAAAAATTGAATGAGAAGGGGTTTCCAAAATAGGCCAATGTCAGAAGAAAGGTAGCATTTAGTGAGTGACGAAAAGAGAGCGCAAACTGCAAAATGAAGCCAGAAAAAGAAGAAGAAAAGATTATTGACAACTGTTGAAGAATTTAATTGGTATTTATAATCTGACGTAATATCTCCCCCTCCCCCCTTCCATTATACTCTCAACCGTCTCAATTACTCATGCATTTATGTGTTTTAATGGTCTTTCAATCTAATATGCTTCCCCTTCTCTTTTTCAATGCTGGAACTACCAATTCCTCACTCTCCTTTCTTTCCTTCCTTTTAACCAGTTTGTATCATTTTGGAAATCACATTGTCTTTTGCACAATTTTAGCTGAGGGCTTGCATTTGCAGCCGAGAGACGACTGATTTCATTGCCTTGTGTAACTGGTTTCAACCCAAACCCTGATTCGTCGAGTTGTTTATAGATATGGCATGCTTAAATGTTGGGATTTTATTTGAAAATAAAGAAAACGGCTGGCTTCCTGCATCAAATTGCGATGAAGCTGAGTGAGAATTGAGAATTTAATCATGACAGACAGTGTGGGCCGAAGTCAAGCACAAATACTACTCCTAGAATATTTCCCACCCAAACCCATCTTCCTCTGCTCTCATTCTGACGTACAAAGAAAATCTAACCTTTTTGTCATCGGATTTTTATCCATCTTTCTTTTTCACTCAGTTGAGCTTAGCATTGCGTCACTGCCCCATCACCAACTTGTATTGTATGCCATTTTCTGATTTATTTATTATGAAAAACAAACACCGAACAATATAAAATATATTTACTTTTTTCATAAGAAAATTTGGGCAGCTGCAGTTAAACATAGTCTTCTGCTAAAGAAGGGAGAAACCTAAAACCCACACCTAAACTACGACGACGACACCCATAAACGCCCACATCTATGTTCTATAATTAGGCCACCCCCCAAAATAAAAAAGCGACCAGTTCTACCAGTCAACATTAAAATTAGCAAAAGGCCGAGGAGAGGAGGAGGAGGAAGGGAGGGGGGGTGATTCCTAGTTCCTACTTAGCCCTTCCTTGTCTTGATGGTGGTTGTGGTGGCAGTATCACGGAGGAAATCAAGCAAAACGGCGCTCTTACATTTGGGGCATTTAGGATCATCCTCTGAAAGCATAACGTACATCAAGCACCTGGGGCACCCTACCAGAACCATGGATGTCGCCTCAGGGCTGCTTGAGTATCTGACGTTAGCAGCCTCAACGTCCTGGTTCATCTCTGACGACACGCATGAGCTTGGAGGAGATGTCGGTGACATGGTAGCTGATCGGCTTGGTGAGTCCACTCCTGGATTAACCCTTGCCCTTGGTGGCGATAGGTTAAGCGTCAACTCAAGCTTCGGACCATTCCTGCGACTCATCTTTCTACCCTTTACGTACAATTAACCTGAATGAAACATGTCAGAAACCAACCAAAATGATGAACAAAAAGTTATAAAATTGAATTGTATTGAAACATCGGTTACCTTAAAGGTCACGTAACCTTGGACTGGGCTAGGCTAGGCTACGCTAAAACCCTTAAAACTAACGCCGATTATGAGGAACCAAACCAAGTCGGGTTGGAAAGAAGGGAAAGTGGTGGGGGATTGAAGCAGAAAGAGCAAACTATATAAAGGGAGAAATGAAGGGAGAGAAGATGGGTTCTAATTAAAGCTTAATTAAATCATGGTTTGGGGGGGGGGAGAGAGTGGAAAGAGAGAAGGAAATGGAATTGAAGGATTGGTAGAAGAAGAGTGTAAATTGAGGCCAGGAAATGTATTAATGGCCGGAAAAAATCCCAAGAAGTATGCAGGAGGAGGAAAAAATGGCAGTAATTTTTATTGCAATTTAACAAATCTGCAGAGAAGGTGAAGTCCTTTCATTCATTGCCTTTTGCTTTTATATTAGTAGCAAGGAGGGGGAAGTCGGTGTTCTTTGAGTGGAAAGCTTTGAATTTTTTCTTTTTGAGAGAGAGATCAGTGCAGAATACAACAGAGAGAAAGAAACCCTCCATAGCCTTTATGGCTAATACCTCAGAATTTTTAAGAAACCAACACAAAGGCCACCTAAGAATTTAATATCAAAGACCAAGAAATTTAATGGCAACTATAGCTGCTAAAACCCAAGTTAAATGTTCATCACCACTCATACATTTAAAAAGTAAAACAACACCCCAGAACCCATTTTAATGGCCAAAGATTTCAAATTTGAACCCTAGGAAACATGCAAAGTTAAGGCTTCCTTAATTTTTCTCTCACAATTGATTGTTGAGATATATCCTTAAGAGTTTCCAGGCGCTTTGCTTCATGGTTCAGCTAAGAACTTCACAAGTGAGAAGTCCATTCTTTGATTAATGCCACAAACCCATTTTCCTATTCAAGGATATGGATCTTTCCCTTTCCTTCTAAACAAAGATATTAATAGTAGTTTTCATCCACAAACTTTGCATGGATATATGACATTTTCCCTTTCACCATAATTGCCCTGCTAATTTTAATCTTTTTCAGCATCCATGTGATCTTATTAATTGTCTCACACTTTAGATTATTTAATTGAAAATAACTTCAATGTTAAATATATAATTTTGTTATTAAAAATATATTGCTAAAATATGCTCCTAGTCCCTGTACTCTTCATATATTTCAAATTTAATCCCTCTACTTTTATTTTTAGGAATTAATTAGTGGTTCTGATTTCAAAATTCAGGTTCAATTTTTAACACTATATTGAAATATTTCTAGTAAATTTGCTGGTGTGACATTTTGAAATGAAAGAAATACTCACTTAACAACCATGTAACAAAAGAAGAACATTGGATTGAACTTGATTTTATTTGAAAAACTTGAACCATGTTAACAATTAGACTTCCATTTTTAAATCAAAATAGTAGAGAGATTAAATTTCTTAAAATAAAAATAAAAAACTAAATTCCATATGTATAAAGAAAAGTACAAGAGACCTAGAACATAATTTAACCTAAATGTAATAAATATTTAGTAAAAATATTTTGATTTAAATGATATACTTTTAAACATATACTTAATTTGGTTTAAATATTTTATTAAACTAACTGATTGAGTATTAGTTTGATTGATATTTTTGTTGTTGTAACAATTTGGAAATTATGAATTATGCCGATAAAATACGCCAAAATAATTAGTTGAGATTTAATGATTATCGGTAATTTATAAAAAATATATAAAAATATATTTCTAAAATTAAAAAACTTTCATTGGAGTATGGTTGAGGTTGGGTGATGCTCAATCGAATCTCAGTTGGAAGTTAAAGAAGTGCGTGCGGTATTATGATGTGGAATGGAGTAGGAAAAATGTTAAAACTAGACAGATCCAAATTGAAGAGTTGAAGCAGAGGATTGGGGATATCGTGGAGAGAGTTGATGGGAATGACCTGTTCAATACGTTGTGTGAACGAAAAGATGAGCTTAAATCTGCATGGGAATGGGAAGAAATTTCTGGTTCCAGAGGGCAAGAAGAGGGGGTAAAAGGCCTAAAAGAAGTTTTTCTAAGGAGGGGGTAAAGCCTAAAGAGTTGAATGAGACTGAAATTATCATGATTCCTAAAACTGAAAGGCCTGAATTGGTTTCTCAGTTTAGGTCGATTAGTTTGTGCAATTTCGCTTATAAAAAACATCTCTAAGGTCATAGTGAATAAGATGAAAGATATTTTGGGGGCGTGATTGATTACTCAAAATTAAAGTGCTTTCGTTGCCGGTATGTAATAACCCTTTTTTAGTGATGTTGGAAGCAGTAGTTTCGGAACCACAATGAGTCAGTAAATATTATTTATTTAATATTTACGAGCCTAATAGAGTGTCGTATTGAAGTTTGGTCTAGTAATTTTGATGTTTGATTGGTTGATTAAAGAAAAAAGATTAAATTGTAAAAGTCATATAAGTTAATCACTATTGAATCTTATTAGCTAAAATGCTTAATTAGACTTTGTTTAAGGGTTTATATGGCAATAAAACCATATTACTTTATGTAGTGGACGGTTAGGTTGTGAAATAGTTTAAAATAATGTTAAATTATAATAAAAATTTAATAAATTAAAAGTTTAGTTAAAAGAAAACATTAGTGGAAAGCGAGCGAATATTTCATTCTCATCTTTCCCAAACAGTCCAACACCATTGAAGAGGAATTTGAGAGATTCAAACTCTTCCCATCAATCGGCCATTGCATGTGAGTACTCCCGAGGCTCGTTTTTCATAAATGGTATGTTTTTGATATTATTGTAGCTTAATCTAGTTAATCCAGGAACTATTTTGTAAAATTGTTATAGATTTAAAAATTTATTATTGATGAATTTGAAGTTTTTAGATGTTAAATGGTTGAGTTTGAAGAGTTGGTGTTGAAATAAGATTATTTTGTATGGTGAAATTAGTTCGTTTTGAGTTTAGGGATTAAATTAATAATATATTGAATTTAACATGAAATTCTTGTAAAAATTAGTTGCTGGGGACCTGTTAAGGAACCATATTGAATTCGGCTCTAAGATATTTGGTTTTATTGTGAAAAAATATGTAAGTTTTTATTTAGAGATTAAATTGAATAATTGATAAAAGATAAGAGAAATATTGTAAAATATTGTTAAAGGGTCATATGCATATATTTAAACATTATAAGGTATTTGGAATTGTTACTTGAGTTAAATTATTGTATAGATCAATAAACATATTAATCGGTAGATAAACGTGGAAAGAAAAAAATTGTTAAGTAGTCTTTGGTGTCGTGTTTGCTGTTATTTTGGTTTAGGTAAGTTCATATAATAATTAGTTTGAATTATAATTTATTTGTGATTTGATATGCAACGCATATCTTGTAGTGAGTAGTTATGGAATGATAATTTCGAATGTTAGATGAACTAAAAATGTGAAGTATGGTATAGACGAGGCGTACAATTGAAAATGAGAATTTATATAGTTGAATATGCGATAATGTTTAAGAACTGAAAAATAGGTATATGAACTGGGGCCCGTATGAACTTAGTGAACGTCTAGGATCTAAATGATATGTCATTAGAGTTATTGTAGTTTCGACTGTTGGTATTGGATGTCTTATCAGTAGTTAAGGTCCTACATTTGTTGTGGATTCTTCACAACTTGTGTGAAAAGTATCGTGTAATGTTACTAGGGAAGCATCAATAATTTATTCCTCTAGAATGTGCTATGAAACTGTTTGAAGAAAGATATCAATATCTATTTATGTGATATTGATACACTGATCTTGTTTGATAAACCATTAAAAATTTTAATCCAACTAAAAATTAATATATTCAATGATTTAATTTTTTAAGCATCTTTGATAATCCATAATAAAAAGCAAATAAATAAAGTTTTTCAATGAAAAAGTTTAGAAAATGATCAATAGATAAGAAGTTACTTATCACTTAATGTATAATTTTTCAATTATTTTTATTTTATTTTATTTCTTTTAATATTATCTTTTAAATACTATACATTTAATATTTTAAAAATCACATTTATCAAACATTTTAATTATATCTTGTAATTTAATGAAAATCTAAATATTATATGCTTAATTACACCCAATCAAATTTTATACAATTCAATCAAAGTTTATTTATAATTTTAATATATATAAATTTTCTTGAAAGATGAAACTTGACATCTAAAAAGAAATTGACATAATAGTTTATTTGACCCCTAACTTTACAAAAAAAAAAAGTTATTATTACTTTTCTTTTCTTTTTTTATTTATTTAAATTCTTTAAATTCTTGAATTTGCATTGTTTGTTAAATCACTTTAAAATAGATGAAAATATTGATGTTTGTTAACTTTGTTGACTTGATATCCACGTGACAGTCCACATGTATGCCATGTTTGCAATTAATTAATTTTTTAGAAAGAGTTTAATCATAAAAATAAATTAATTGTTGACATGGTACTCACATGTATGTTACATCTGCAAAGTTAACAAATGTTAACTTTTTCATCCATTTTGAAGTGATTTGACAAATAGCACAAGTTTAAAGGTTAAAAGAGACGAAAAATTAAATGATAGCTAAAATAAATTTTTTGGGGGGTTAAAAATTAGAAGACCAAAGAAGTAATTATACAAAAAAAGATTGACTGCTAATTTGTCTTTGCTTCTATAAATTAGAATAAAAGGATTTTGTCCTATAGAAGGAATTAATTTCCCTTACAAGTTGAACTAACCAATCTTTGTCTTAAATATGCAAATTTTGAATTAAATGAAAAATGGGCCACTTGGTTAAATATATTAAATAGTTTCTTTCAGTTAATGTAATAATAGTGGGAATAAATAGTGGGCCTTTATAAGAGCCACCGCCCACCAGTGCCAAAATATGAATTGTGTGTATATATGTTTTTTTTTAATTAGATTAAATAGGTTATTTTTAAATTTAGAAAAATAAGTTGATTTTAAAGAGATTATGTAAAAGACGGTTCAGTTGGACGCGTTTTTATTGACATGTTACGAAAGCATGTCCAACTAAAAGTGTTTTTTGAAAATTTAAAAAAATACGTTTAGTTTGACACATTTTCCTTAACATGTTACCAGCAATGTAGAAAGCACGCCTAACTGGACGCGTTTTTCACTTTTCAAAATCGACTTATTTTCTTAAATCTTTAAAAAATTATCTATTTAATCAATTTTAAAAAATAACGGCAAATATAGCTAATTTAGCTTCAACTTTCTTTCAGATTTTTCTTTCACTTCATTGGCTGCTAATGGTTTTTGGTATTGTTGACAAATGCTAATTAACCTTAAAAGGCTTCGATGAATAGTTATGTTTTGTGTGGTTTTTATCTGATTTTTTCGAATTAATTTAATTTTTATTTATTCATCATTTATTGTACATTGTATTATTTGATTTTTTATTGTAATTAATCAAATATATATATTTATATTTGTGCTATACTTACAATCTTATTATAAAAAATCACTCCTTTAAGATAACTAATTGCTTTATATTTGTCGTTCGAAATTTTTTTATATGGTTAATTCATTTAATTTTGTTGTTAAATTAATATTAAAAAATATTAAATAATAATTGTGGTGCGATTGAACTACTATTTTCATTTTCGTTTTTTTAAAACTTGAAAACATTTAACATATGTGTTTGGTTGTAGAATTCTAAAACATATTTTTTGGAAAAATAAAAATGGAAATATATGAAAATTAAAAAAATTCATAATTTTCACTAAAATGTTTTTCGTAGAATTGAAAATAAGAATTTTTTAACTTTAAATGGATTGATACTAAAAAAAAACCATATAAATGTAAAAATATTCTTTTTTTAATAAATTTTCAAATGTTAAATCTGGGACCACTATTAGAATCCATATAAAAATCATTTCTATTATGAAAACATTTTTAAAAATATAAATAATTTTAGAAATTAATGGGAGCCCAAAATTTTTTATCATAATTCAAGTCCATAACAATAATTAAATATAGTAAAACATTTTACTTCATTTCTCTCACATGTTTTTATTACCAGTAAATATGTACGAAACAAGTTTTCATATATTATTTTTTTGAAAAAAATCATATTCATGTAACTAATGTGTTTTTTTTTTAATTTTTTTAAAAAAAGAATAAACATAATTTTCTGAATAAAAAAATTTAGAAATAAAAAAATATTCTCAAACCAATTTGAGCCTAAATTAATTAGCTAGATATTATTCCCAATTAAAATTTTATTAATTTTTCATCTGTAATTTAAAATTCTGAGTTGTTGATTTGTAATTGAAAAAATACAGTCTTTGATATTTGTCAACTAATTATTATTTGTTATGAAAATAATACTAATTTTCTATAAATATAATTTAGAAGGGAGTTATTGCTTTGAATTTGGTGTCAATTGAGGAAATTGTTGCTTTTATTTTATATAAATTTAATTAAAAAATAGAGTTGTAAGGAAAGGGTTTGTGGTTTGTAGTAAGGGCAGCAAGGCTCCTGTATATCTCTTTAGTGTTTGTTTAGAATGCATGGGAAATGTGAAATAAATTGGTTGTTCCAAAAGTAGAATGAATTCCCTTCATGCTTGGATTTATAACCTCCCTTTTCTTCTCATTATTTCATAAATTAATGTTTCAATTCTGATTTTTATCTGCTAGGTAGCTGGGAACTGCAATTTCCAATTTTATTTGTTTTCAATTTTCAAAACATAACTTACCAACCCAACCATTTTTTTCCCTAAAATTCAAGAATCTAATAACAATAAAAAATAAAAATAAGAGAGAGGGGGGGGGGGGGGGGGTGATGTCATTGATGTAAGACTAACCAATTTGATGTGTGTTCACATCTTTTAGCAGAGGGTGTTGATAAATTTATAACATTTTATATGACTGACTTTGGGATGCATCTAGACTTGTACATCTTGGAGGGTTTAAAAAAAAATATAATTTTAAAAAATAAGTTTCGATAAAAAATAAGATTTGTTTTTTTTTGAATACATTAATGTGATTATATAGTAGTATCTATTCATACTTTCTTAATTATTTGACAACGCACACACATTTTGCATATACAAGTGCTCGAACCCTGAACCCTTAAGATGAACATCTTTTTTTTCATTAGAGCCACTTGTTGAGTTCAATAAAATCTGTTTTTTAAATGGATTGGATCTCGGGTAAATTTTTTATCCAAACTTAATCTAATATTGCAAAAAAAGAAGTTACTGTTTTTTTTTACTGTTTTGCCAATATTTTTCATTGTATGAAAATATGTACAAAATTAAAATAAAAAAAATTTAAATTGTCAGTAAAAAAAATTAAATTTATAAATGCATATAATTAAAAATACTAAATACATTCTAATTATTTTCCAGCTCGTACTAACACTTTTTTGTAGCACGTGAAAATGTTATAACTTTTAATTTAAAACACCAATTCAACTACAGTTAGTAAAGACGTATGAAATTACTTGGATGTGGCCCATAGAGGTAGAGGGGGTTCACCTATCCTCTTTGGTGCTACCCCGACCGAGCTGCTGAACATTACACAAATTAAGGTTGAGTGCGGACCTGGCTTGACCTGATCAACAGAATACACTGGGACCGTAGCGCATATCTCTTTAATGTTCACAACGTTAGATAGAAATGAAATATGTTGACAACGTTGGATGGAAAAGAAATGAGAAAATGGGATTAATCTGAAGGAACATAAACTTGAGTAATGAAAGAAACACACTTTTTTTTTTTTTTAATATACAAAATATTTTATATAATTAAAGCATTTAACATTTTAGTTTAAAGCAACAGTTTTGAACGGCGTGAATAAATATTTTTATACCTTATTGATGAAACTTGCATTTAATACTCAACTTCCTCCTTCAGCATTCCACAATATAAAAATAGAAATAAATCTAAGCCTCATTAAAGGATCCATTTCATGTGCCAGACAGACACAGGCTCAGAGGGATTTCAGAATTGCTTTGCTTTCTATTAATGGAATAATCTTTTCCTCCCTGTTTTAATATTTTTGATAATAAATGGTAGCATTCAAGTGATAATCTTATTATTCATAATATCAGTAGAAGTTCAATTAAATTCACAAACAGCTAATGCTTTCAATGGAAAATAGGATTAAGAATTAAAAGTTAGAAGATACATTTATGATTGTCCATTAGTGTGCTACAGATGAAAGGAAATGGGTTAGAGGCAGAAATTAATGTTTTGGTAGCGAAGGGAAGCAACTTTCCCAAGGACCACACATGATTTTTTTATTGGGGCTGTCATGATCACCCCAGGAGACTGCCAACTATTGATATAATTGCATTTTTATTTGGATGTTTAAGAGGTTACACAATTTATGATTGATGTACACAATACAGTGTGGAAAGTGGGAAACACTGCCCCAGTTTGTAATTGTAATTGACAGGGACTTACTATCAGTATTGTTGGAGCCAATTCTCATCGCTTGAATCTTCATTCCTCATATCAATAATTCTCCACCCTGGATTAGAACAGTGGCAAACTATGAATATGGTTACTATAAAGTGAACAGAGGCAATAAAAGACCCGAAGATCAAGCAATTCAGGCCACAGGTCCAACATGCAATCGATCCATGAAACCCTAATTCAACCAGATTCCATATCATAGCCTCAACAGATCAAGTAAACTACAACTAAAACAGAGGGGAACTGATCATGACTGGCTGCACCAAAGTAGCATCACTTTTATAGATAGAAGTAAGAGAACAAAGAAGAACCCCCTGCTTCATAGTATTTCGCCTGACCAGAACGGTTAGCGGCAAGGGTGAGATCTAAATTCTGCAGGTACATATTGAATATTGACATGGATAATAGATTCTGTGTTTTTAAAATTACTGTGGCTTCAGCATACGAGGATATGAAGAATAATCTAGACATGGAACTAGGGACCTTGGCTGCTAAAGGGTAAATAACGACTTCTGAATGCAAGGGGACTGAGTTGTGGAGTCAGTGACCAGGTGAAAATATAATATGATCACTAAAAGGCTTAAATGCCTCAATAACATAGACTTCCCCGATACCCACTCATGAGGAGATAAAAGTTGCCGCATAGAGTTTTCAGGAGAGTAGAAAGATTAACAAACTTAGTAACTAAACGCTGTTGCATGTATTAATTCACCGGAAGCTAAGAGCAAAAGTGGTAGATTTGATAAGAATTTTGGTCATCGAGAAAATGAAATAAATTGTGAAATTCGTAAAACTAGCACAAATTATTCCTGAAATTAATAACGGATAAAACTTGTTACAGAATGTGCATACTCAAGCATTAAATTGGAAAAGAATCTTGATCACTTTGTTCCTATTGATAGTTAACATACAATAATAAGCTGCTAATGAAGTTTGAGTCACTTGTAAAGTCTAATGACCGTAAAAATGATCAACCACCTTACAATCCGTTTCTTTCCAAACATTACTTTAAATGGGACAAACTCAAGCCCAGGAAGACGGTGGTCAAGACCTAACGTCCCATAGATCCAAAACAGTTCATCTCCCTTTTACCATAGTCCCCCTAAGGAGGGTAACTCAGAAATTTTTAGCCTCGGTTTATGACGTTGAACATTTTAGGTTGCATCACTGTCAAAATGCCCAAGCTCAAGGAGGAGCTTGAAGAATTCCTAGGTCAGTGATCCAAGACGTTCAATTTGAGGACTTTGGTAGCATCAGCTACAGGATTGCGAATTTGCACTCAGGTCTGCCAAATGGCATCCTTATCTAGCTTTTGTAAGATTTAGTTCATGATCCAATATGGATAATGTCAGAGAGTAGATGACTTACTGGTCTTTTTTTGCTTCTTGATGACATTATTCAACCAAATGGACAAAGTTGACGACAGAAATCAAAATAAACTTGTCTACCAGACTAGATACACTCAATATAAAATCATTAGCAACAGAAAGGTAACTCTCTTTATTGACATTGACAAAAGATGAACAGGGAAATATCGATTTCAAGAATTGAGCCAAAATTTTGAAATTCTTATTCAATATTATTCAATGTGGTTATAACTAATCCCAACAATCAAACATATAGAAAAAAATCTATTGGAATAAAAAGTTCTTCGATGGTCATACAAATTAATCAACGATTTAGAACAACAGGAGGGAGAAAACAAGTAAAATGTAACAGCAGAGCATGAAATTCATTCAAGAAAACCCAAGCGCGTAATGATTTTTACTAATAACCAGGCAAATGCCGATACTTATACTAATTCCAAGGATGCTAATGATCCTCTGATCAAACAGAAGAAGTTGCTTTGATATGCTATTCGCAACAATCAAGTTTTTGGCGTGAAGTAATAAAAGGTTCCATGTGTGCCCTCATATAAGCTCATAGTGAAATAGCGTGCATATAAGGGAGACAATATTTTATAATTGGAAATTCCAGACCTTAATTGAATTGCTTAAGTTTTAACAGAAAACAACTGAAGTTACCAATAAAGCAAGTTTCAAATCATTACAAATAGATATCTTGCAGTACAACTCAAGTATAGTTTCATGTGTACATACGAGAATAAGATAAATGATCAGAATTGCAAATACAGGGGCCTCATAAGAGTTACCTATGATTTAAAACAGTATACTTCAAATCATGAATAAAATCATATTCTTCTACTTTAAAGTTCATACTTCTCAGAAATTCTACTCTATTTTCATACTAGGTGCAGTATTTATTTCAAATATTTCTCCATTTACCATCAGTGATCACACAGACTTCCCTGTCAACCTTAATTAAGGACAACATCTGCTCACCTGTTGTGCCGTGATTTCAATCACAAAATCACTAAGATAGGACACTTTACACTATAAAACACATTAAAATCAAGCATCCATGACATATTGACAAGAGATCTTCAATGTTTCACATCATGTGTTGCAAGTTAACAGAAACAGCAATAATTGCGAAGCAACAGCAAAGGGGAACAAAAGAAATAAGGATTATCTACTTGCACATACCAAACAGATTTGACGTAATTGGCATGTGACCCAAGAATTCTAGTCATCCAACATTGGTTGCTGTTCAAGCTCAGTTAAATGTTCAGTTAAAGCAAACGTAGAGCGATTGGTAACCTCATTTTCAGCCTTACACCGTAGCAGCTGCTCCTGAAGACTCTTTACTAGTTCATTCAGTTTCAGAATATTTCTTTCTTGAGAAAGTATGATCTGCAGTGAAGTTGACACAAAATAACTCTAATCAGTTGCTTACCACTCAAGAGTTTAAGGTGATTAATGCCATCTTAACAAACAATGGAAAATTTCAAGTTACTTCAACCAACTACACCAGGAAAATCAGTAAATGCAGCCCAGAAAATAAAATCAAACCAGACAAGTAAGAAATGGATGATATTGAGGTTACTAACTTGTTTAAACTGTAAGGAACTACTGGCAACCGGTATGTATTAAGGTACATTTAAATGAAAACTAAGAAAATTTTAGAAAGTAATGTTAAAGTCATATTAGATGGGGAATATGAACAAACTTCCAACAAGACGATCATGTTAAAAGTATCTGCCAAAACAAATAGTAACTAAAAGGTACAATAGTTTGAAGAAATAAATCCAACCTAACTTCCTTTTGATATAATGTATTACATATATGAATAGGAAAAATCGAATTTGACACCAAACAACTAAAAGAGCCCTTGAGGATCTAATTTGACTGTTAAATAAGCCCTTATACTTTGATTGTTATTTAGATGTTATTTCAAATGAAATGTTGATTTATATTGAGAGTTTTGTTTAAGTATAAACTAAAGGTAAGGAATTGTTTGGACACAAGTTAAAGAGAAGGGCTTATTTAGATGCCAATTAAAGTTTAAGGGCTTATTTGGGTGTAATACAGGTATAAGTGCTTATTTAAATAAAGTGACAAAGTTCAAGGGTTTATTTAGTATATTAGCCAATAATCAAATTGACTTGGTGCTTCCCAGTAAAGTGACTGATGGAGTTAGAAGGTAGAAGGGGATAAAACCTAAAAGAATTCTTGCTACTTAAGGTTTTCACTAATGGAAATGTAATTGTGGAGTTGAAATAAAGAACAATGGAGTTAGAAGGTTGAAAGGGATAGAACCTAAAAGGTTTCCTGCTACTTGAGGTTTTCTCTTATGGAATGTAATCATGGAACTAAAATCAAGAAACTAAGTGAGTATGTGATACAAACTTATGGACCAAAATAAAGATGTATGCCCGAGAGTCAGGTCTAGCAGTTCACGACTCTTATCCACAAAACTTGCTGACATGAGCTGAAAAGGTAGATATTCTAAAATAGGTTCATTATCAGGAAAAGCATATGCTGAAAGGAAAATTCCCAGTAACAGCATCACCAAAATGAATTCTCAGAAGGGATGGCATAGATAGAGTCGTACCCCATAGTCCAAAGCTTCTACTATTCCACCTAAACAATGACGCTGTGTGATGTGAGAAAATACATTTATAACATACTGTAACATTAGGGGCTTTACTAGAAAAGCAACTAAATTTCGTAAATTTTTCTCCCAAAATCAACAATTTCTAGCAGGTGGGTAACATTTTAATACAATTTGAATGAGCCATGAAACAGAGTGGGTAGGAAGGAAATAATCCAATAAGTTGAGGATTACTTGCAATGTAAAACCTGGATTTAGCAAAATGTATTAGATGTTCAGTTGTTCTTTTGTCCTTCGCAAAGCAAATTGAAACAGAAGCCCAGGTCACTAGAATGGGTCTTTTCTGAAGTTACTCTTCAGTGAAAAGACATCTGAATAGACAAAGTATCCTTATTTAATTAATTGGCAACAAAATACCACCTTAAGAATATCAATTTTCTGTGCTTGCAGGCAAAGGAAAGTATTATAAGTAAATTCAAAGTATGGCAAAGCAAGTATTAAAGGGTAACAAAGGGATGGTTACTCTCCTACACAAGAAGTCTGTGGTGTCTCCAAGGACTTCTTTTTCAACTCTCCAGCAGAAGTACAGGGAAAAAGAATCCAGAGACTGATGACTTATAACAAATTACAGAAACCAGTTGGTTTGACTATTCATAGTAATAATCAATCTTCTATTTCTTTCTTCAGGTATATCAGATCGAGCTAACTGAACTAGACTAGTTTATCCCATCCACAGAGACTCGGATCTCTATAATTCTAACCAGATTAATGAACTAGCAATCAAGTACAGAATGAACTAGCAACAAGTAGGAAAAAAATACTATCAGAATTAACACTATAACGAAGCCCATTTCAAGATTTTTAAACGAGTTTTAGGAGTAAACTATGGACTAATTTTCTTGTTAGGAAAGATGAAAAAGCCATATTGGCAAAATGAAAAAAAAAATTTAAAATCAATTACTTAGCAGAATTAAAAGACTAAAAGAAACGAAACCATAATTCATATAACTTTTTAATCATTATACCATTTGGAAGGTAACAAATACGGGGAAAAATGAATAACAATGTAAATTAACAACAATTGAAGATCTAATTTATGTTTTGGGATAGAAAAAAATAAGAAGATAAAATTGCATTAAAAAAAGGGATAGGCGAAACCTTTTCTTTGACGGATTCTTGGCGTTTCGAAACGTATTGGTCTTTGACAGAAACGGTGGAGGTTGGTTCAATTTCTTCACCAAATTGCTGCTTCCATTCGAACTGAGAAGTGAATACTATTACGAACACTAGAAAAACGAGAAGCCACGGTCTCGACATTGCTCACATCTGTTTAACCCAATCTATTGTTTTCTTAATTCTACTTTTTCTCGTTTGGGTGTTTCGAGCAATTGAAAAGAACTATTGCCAGCGATTTATGGCAAGCAATACCCAACAAAAAACTGAAAGTAGGAAAGAACTGCCGCAGATAAAAGTAGCCGAGACTGAAGAAATGGAAAATTGTTCTAAAAACTTTTAATATTTTATTTATTTTAATAACCATAAATTCTCGAATTTTGTATGGAAAATTAATGGAGTAATAGAAGCTACTAAACTTCACTTATAAAATTAGAAGATTTAATCGTAAATATTACGAAGAAATCACTGTCCTGGCAATTTGGAAATGGTCTAAAGCCCAAAATCTTTTGGGCTTTAGACATGGAAAACAAAGGCGGCCCCATGAAGAACGAGAAAAAATATGGGAAGGAAAAACGAAAAGAAATGAACAAACCAGGAAAGAAGGAAGAATGGGGAACAGCCAGTCACCTGCACCAAATCCTCGTTTCAATTCTGCTTCAAGGTTGTTCTTTCTCCAGACTATCTCTCTCTGCTTTATTTCTGAATTCTTCTTTCTTTTTACTTAAAAGAACTGCTTTTATTTGGGTATAATTAAACTAACGAAAACATTAATATGTCTTAGAGCTTTTACGCCGAAGGAATTAGAGGATCTCAAATCACTCTTCAATTCCCTGGCTGCCCAGTCACAGACCAACGGTCAATATGTTTCTTCATCTGTCTTTCAGGTTTTCTTTTTCTTGTTTTTTGGATCTACCCATTTATAGCTATGAATGTTTTATTTTGATTCCATTTATGTTCTTGAGTTTTTGTTTGTTTTTTTTTTTCCCTTTTAATTACAAAAATACTATATTGGTTGTAGGCTTACTTTGGGTTGAAAGGTCCTCTCGGGGAGAGAATGTTCGATTTAGCCACGCAGGGCCGCAAAGACGATAAGCTTACCTTTGAAGACCTGGTGATCACTAAAGTAATTATCTTCTCTTTCTTCTTCTTCTTTTTAAATTTTGTTGGAAACTATATTCTCTTAATTGTTTCTAAAATATCTGTGTCTAGCAGTTGGGTATGATCCATTAAAAATATGAAAAAAATTTAGAAAAAAGAAATTGAGTATATTGTATTCGATGGTGACGCTCACCCCAAGTCCAAGTAGCATTGATTGAAAATTTTATTGTTGGTTATCATTGCTGAGTACAAATGATTAAGAAACAAATCTAGTTGGTTATGTCTAGCTTATTTGGTTGCTTTTGTTATTGGCTTTTTACTTAAGAAAGTAAAAAGGGAAAAGCCTCTATGTTTTCTTATTTAATTAAAGTTAAAAATCAACATTTTGTGAATGACCAAATGCATGGTTTTGCTTCAATGTGAAATGGCTACCAAGTTTTAGTGTTTCTTACTTTTTGTTGTTTATTCTTAATCAAATGCTACAATTTTGCTTTTTAGTAACTTTTGAAGGAGAAAATAAGTATCAAAAGGCAGTAACTAGAACAACAGCTCGGGAGACCTAGGTTAATGGCTGTTCTGAATTGAGCTTGCAGACCTATTCATTTTATGTTTCATGTTTTGTAGGGTACTTATGTGAAAGGAACAAATGATGAGATTGAGGAGTTTATTTACCGAATGTTGGATGTCACAGATGATGAAAATTTGACAAGGTAGAATAGTGATTGCTTGTAGTAATGTTTTCTTCACTTCTCCAACTCACTTTTTCCTAGCCTTTAAAATTATTTCTGCCAACATTTATTTCCCAATACATGAAACCTAATGAAGGAACAAATTTTCTAGTTATAAATTACTTTTACCATCTAATGGCTGGAAGCCTCTTGAATTTCTATCTCTGTCGTGTCAGAGACCTTCTAACTTATAAGGCTTCTTCTCAAAGACAGGTCTGACTTAGAATCTGTTCTAGTCAAAATGTTTAATCATATATTCCAACTGAAAGGTTCTCAACCAGAATCAAGTTCACATTGCTACATGGTGGAGACTTTTCTTAATGCTGCAACATTCTCAAAGGATCATGAGGGACGTGATAAAAGTATGTCTTTTGAGGATTTCAAAAGTTGGTGTACTCTTGTACCATCTGTGAAGAAGTTCCTTTCAAACTTACTAGTGCTACCAGATCCAGGTTTTCCTTGTCTCTGTTCTTACATATGCCCTTTTATTTGTAATCTTTATCATTCTAGTAGCATTGTTGGAGACATTATATCTTGTATGAATAGATACCTATATCTATGTATATATAATTATCAGTGTGATCCTTGTCCGACCATCCATTTGCTGAACCTAACAAAATTATGCAGTTAACTTAATTTTAATTCCATAATTTGATTTGATGGCCCCTCCAGCTTAACTTTGATTAAGCCCGATTCATTTTCGAAAAACTTATTTTTGTCTTTGTGTTGTCTAATTTATGAAGGCTTAACTCAATTAAGCTGGATTACAGACTAACAGGATAAATTGCTAGAATAGTTATACCAAATAATTTCCTTTCTTATGATTATGATTGCAATTAGTAACTGAGGTCCGGTTTTAATATTACTTTTCTGTGTAGGGAGACCGGGATCTAAGGTTCCTAAATTGCAGTATTCGGAGAACATTGATTCCAGTATATTATTATTGAGAGATGAATATGCTTGGCATATAGGGGGGGCTCTATCTCATGAAGAGCTAGAGGAATGGAAACTGTTGTATCATAGTTCATTAAATGGCTTAAGTTTTAACACATTCGTGGGCAGCATATCGTAAGTACCCTTCTTCCTTCTTGCTACCATTTTATCTATTGGACTCTGTGAATTGATTTTTTTCATCTGAGTTCGTTTCGTAAGAATCTGATTAGTTATATTTTCCACTGTCCTAAACTATGACCTTATAATATTTTTTAGACCATTTTGAAAGAACTACGAATAATTTTGGTATTTGGTTTTGAAAATATGAAATTGATCATATCTGATTCTTTTTGGCATGATTTCTGACTAATTTTCCTCACTTTTTCTTGAAAATTTCCAATCATTAAACTCGATCTTGTGTAACATTCTAACATGGTATGGCCTCCATTTCTGCCATTATCCTTGCTTCTTTATCTTGTTTAATTTGAAGCTTCTTTGATCAAGAAATCTCTAAATAATGTAAATTGATGCTCTCGGCTCTCTAGCATATTGTACATTGAACAGTAAATGCTTATTTTGGAAGCTTTGACACTTAGTGATGCATCTATTAGGGAGACCTAGAAGGAAAAAACAAGCTCTTAATTCTTTCTCATCTTTTGTGATATAGCAAGACACACACCTTGCTTGTCTATGATAAATTATGGGTTTTCAACTAGAATATGCAAATCAGATTTCATTTTTCTGACTGCAGGGTTTGTTTCTGTGCTTCCTTGTGAGTGGTCCATTATGTAAAATAAAGAGAGAATGTCAATTTTCTCTATTTTGTTTTTCATTACTTTTTCTTAAAGAAAGTATAGATTCTAAGTACTTTCTAATTTTTTTTTTTCATTTTTGTGGTTGCTGGAATTATTCTGTTAATAGGTTGCGTAATTACTCAATTGAACTGCAGAAACGGTGATGACCCAACTGTCTTGATTATCAAGGATAGAGAAGGTTACATATTTGGAGGTTTTGCTTCTCAGCCTTGGGAGAGGCATAGCGATTTCTATGGGGACATGAAGACTTTTCTCTTTCAGCTCTACCCAAAGGCATCTATTTTCAGGCCAACTGGAGCAAACAGTAATTTGCAATGGGTATGTCTTAACTTGCTCTTGTCTCATTTTCTTCTGGGTCTTTCCACTTCCATTTCGAGTTGAGGCCAAGGTACGTTTGAATCCTTTGCCTCCAATTCCGGTACTCACTTTTTGGTACTTACGTTGATAGGAGATTTCTTCTTGCAAGTAGACTTGCCATCATTGGTAGAAGCTTCGTGTGATTTGAATGAAAACTCTGGAGAATCTTAGACTGTTTCCTGAACAATATGCCGTTATGCATATACACTTTGAATTTTAGGTTGCCTAATACTTAGGGTAGCACTTATGTTGGATTTATTTAACAGCTTTCATAACTTGAGAACAGATTGGAGTTATTTATTAATAAAAGTTGTTTGAGGTTGGCCAATATTTCTGAAATTAGCGTTTAAAGTTGGCTTGACCGCTAAGATGCAAGGAGTCTTAATGCCCCTGAGTTGGGTTATCCAACTCTTGAAACAGTTGCTCATTTTCCCCTTCTTTTATCTACTTTTCAAAATTTTAAGTGGAAAAAACTGCAGCCTTCTTATGCATATGGGAGTGTGGCTGTTTATGTTGCTAACAATATGCATTTGCAGTGTGCTGTGAACTTCAGTTCCGAGACAATCCCAAATGGCATTGGTTTTGGAGGACGCATAAATCACTTTGGCATGTTTCTCTCGGCAAGCTTTGATCAAGGGCATACCTTTTCCTGTACCACTTATAATAGCCCTTGCCTCTCGAAGACCTCCAAAATCTGCCCAGAAGTTATAGAATGCTGGGGAGTTGTTAGAAAAGGACTGGAACAAGAAACAGCAGAGGTTGTTAAGGGCACGGTGTTAGAAAGGTTCAAGGAGGACAGGCATATGCTCAACTTGGTCGGGATTGCAAATGCAAGCGAGTAGCATGCAGTTTTAAGTGGTCTGTACATTAGAATGATTGGAATCTGCTTTTCTTTTGTTGTGTGTTACCAGATGCAATATATGCTACCGTTAATGACAAATCAATCGCCTTTGAAGTTTGAAATGTTGTAATGCTATTGACAAAAAGATTCTATAGTCGGGTTTTAAAATAAACCATAACGAGGATTATATAAGGCTTCTTATTGTGAAATATCGATAACCATTATAGAATCCTTTACTGCTGCTCAATATTCTTCTGTTGTCATCTCACCATGAAGAAGAACCCTTGCATTTAAGGTAAGAAAGTGACATTTGCATATTGATGAAAAGTACAGGTAGACTCACACCACGGGAATCCTCTGTTATAGTTTGTAGTTTTGGATAAGTTTATAAGAGGATCAAAGAGAAAAAGAGAGGAAGGTTTATTGAGAAAGTACTGACAGTCCTGTCTTCCATGATTGATTAGTGAGGCTATACCCTCCATCAATAGTCAGGTTGACACCACTCACAAATTTGGCCTCATCACTTGCCAGATACAGGGCCGCATTTGCGAAATCTTCTGGTTCCAACAAGGTCCCTTTCAACACTGCTGAAGCAGAAACCATCTCCTCGCCCTTCTTCCTATCCGATAATCTGAGTGTTTTTTGGAACATTGGGGTGAAAATTGCATGAGGTGAAATGCAATTAACCCTAATTCCATGCTCACCTAACTCCACGCTCAAGCTCTTTGCCAACCCTACCACAGCGACCTTTGATGATTTGTATGAATGGGAATTTCCATAGCAAATTTTTGAAGCAAGACTTGCTGTGAAGAGAATGCACCCTTTCTTGGCTGGAACCATGACCCTGGCGGCATGCTTTGCACCCAGGAATGCACCCAACACATTCACATCAAGCACTGTTTTGAAGTCCTTGATACTGGTCTCGGTGACTTTTACCTCATTCTCACCCATAATCCCTGCATTATTGAACATGATATCCAGCTTACCATGCTTAGAAACTGCTAATTTTACAGCATTTTCGACATCAGATTCGCATGTTACGTCACAGTGGACATAGCTGGTGTTCTCTGTTCCAAGCTCCTGGCAAAGGGAGTGACCCAATTTGTCTTGAATATCACCAATCACAACTTTGGCCCCATGTTTCACAAACAGCCTTGCTGTAATCTCCCCTAGACCACTGGCACCACCAGTTATCAGTGCCACCTTACCATCTAGCCTGTTTCAAAGGAAGAAAAACTAAAGGTTCAAATGCAGATTTGGTTTCTTCAAAAATTAAATATAAAAATTTGAGGAGCCGTATGATTTTACCTCTTGGTCCCTGAAGCCTCGGCGCTCATTTTTGTTTAAAAAAAAAAAATCTTGCTCAATTACTGTCTTTTAATGCAATACTTTGAGGGTTGTGTGTTTCACTTTGTTGTTTTCTGGTCTTTTATAGCTTCACACACAGTAACCATATTCCCTTGCTATTAAATTAAATTTCAGAGGCTGCGTCCAAAATCCGCCATTCCAGTCTACTTTGAACGACAGTGGTTATTTATTCAAAAAGAAATGTATAATGATAAAATTAGCTCTTATTATTTATATCTTTATCAATTTGGTTTTTATTCATTTTCTAAGTTAAATTTGACCCTCGATCTTTTAAAAAGAGTAAAATTTAACCATCAACCCTAAAAAAAGAGTTGAAATATTGATTTTTTAATGAAAATATTTACTAAAAACGTTAAATTTTTAAATATGATAATCTACATGGCAATGTACATGTACTTCATACTATTTATTTTTTATTTTTTATGAACTATTTATATATTTCTATTTTTTGAATATTATTTAACTTTTAAATTATTTGCTGAAGTGGCATATATAACAAATAATACAATGTCAACATGAAGTACACGTAAATTATCACATGGTTGTCATGGCAACATTATTTAAAATTTAATGCCAACATTTTTGTTAAAAAAATAATTTGATTATTTTTTAAAGATTGAGGGTTAAATTTTAACTAAAAAAACAACTAAAATAGCAAAAGATGCAAATGCATCGTTATATCTAAAAAAGTATTAGTATATTTTTAAAATATTATGTAAGCTGATGTCTTTGGTGTTGCTTGTATATGTTTTCCTCTTTATCATAATTGTGTGATGTCTAAAAAGTAATTAAATTTTAATGAATGTTTTCCTCTTTTATAAAACAACATATAGAATTATGTAGTGTTAAAAAAAAAAAAACTGCAGACTATTGTGAGTTGGTTGAATTCAAAGTTGGGTAGCTTGAACAATGTTTTATAAAAAACAGAGTCTTTGTGTTGACCCTTCACCTAATTTCATAGTTCATTCTTATCGGTCTCCTTTGGTTTCACTACGTGCAGTTGCGTAAAACAACTTCCATCAATCTCACTGATAGAGTATTTGGATGACATTCAACAGTACGGTTAAATTGATTTCAATTAAATTTATTGGAGCTTTTACCCATAATCCAGTACAATAAAGCAGAAAATATTTTTAAACTGACAAAAATATTCATACTTCTGTTTATTGTTTTTCTTTTTTATCTTTGAAACTTGAATTAATTTCTGTCCCAACCTTGTTTGTTTTCAGATTTGGGAATCTAAACACTCATCATATAATTAATTAAAATATTTATAATATTATATCAAAAGATACATTTTAATATTTTATTAAATGAAATTATAAATTCACATATTTTTAATAGTTTGATAAAATTAAAATAATTTAAAAAATTTCTATTGTATATCATTTTTAATCTAATGTCCTTAACCTTAATAGTTAATTTTTATTTTCATCTCATCGCTACAACTGTGTTTGAATCCAAACATACATCCCACCATTATTTTTATTCTCACTGCCACAATATTCAATTTCATCGCTACGATAATTAATCTCACTATCACAGTTAATTTTAATTTTAGCCAAAATAAACGCACTGCCCATTTAAACTAAAACCTTAAATTTATAGCTTTCAAGTTATAATTTTTTTTATTTACTTTTAACAATTTAATATAGAAGAAAAAGCTGTAATTATCTAAGTTCATTTTTTAAGTTATCATCTTCAACAATTCTTTTATTTTTTTAAAAGACATTATAAACCTATTCAAATATCGGATTATTTATTCAAACTTCAAGATCTATTTAAAACATAAAAAAGTTTAGACAAAAAAAAGAACTGAGAATATAAATTTAAACAAATTATTAAACCTATTTTTATTTGCATCGAACTTTGGATAAAATAATTTTGGCACAAACCCAATCCGACCTATCCGACTATATCTATGCAATTCAACATAATCTGATAGGTTGAACCCAACAAGTGGCTCTAGTGAAAAAGAGGATATTGTTCATCCTAAGGGTTTCGGGTTCGAGCGTCTATGTGTGCAAGGTGTGTGTGCGTTGTCAAAGAGTTAAGAAAGTATGAACAGATATTACCATGTAATCACACTAATATATTAAAATATATATATATAATCTGATAGGCTAATATGCTAAAAATGCCCTTAAACTAGTATACATTGTTTAAACAAATCTCTTATGCTATTTTTGTAGTTAAATAAAGAGTAACCTATCATTTTTACCCATAAAAAGTATTGATTTTAATATTAAAGTAAAAATATTTTAAATTTTTAAACTAATTTGTATTTTATACTTACATGAATATGATGAGAATAATTTCTTAAATAAAAAAATAATATTTTTTGAAAGCAAGATAAAATAATATTTTAAAATTTTGATACTCTTTCAAATTTTATGTTTATATAATTAAAAGTATACTTTTTAAAAAAAAAAATATCATATTATAATAAAATTGTTCAAATTTTATCCATGTGCCTTTATATACCCCATTTTGTCTTGTTATAAAATTTTTAATATTTTGATATTTATAAAAGAATATTGTATATGTATAAAGGGGTTCTAAAATGATTTAATATTTTGATTTATCTTTTTATTAATTTCATTTAATTTCGATTGATTAAAATTTTTTTTAATATATTGGTGTGGTTACATGATAGTATCTGTTCATATTTTTTAATTTTTTTGACAACACACATCTTACACATACAGACACTCGAACCTGAAACCCCCGGAATCACTTGTTAAATTCAAGATTGATTCAAAATTTCTCACTCTACATGTATATGTTAGATTTCTCTCTCTACAGATAAATGTTAATCTTCCATAAGAAATCTCTTTCTGGGGACGAATTTTTTTTTTTTTTAACTAAAATGAGATGTATGCTTTGGATGAAAGCTATATATAGCTATGATGGTGTTGATATCTCTTAAGGCTTTCGGTGGGAGAACAGGGATTGTTTCCCTAATCCTATTAGGAAATCATTGCGAAAGGGTTCTAAAAGGCTCCCACCGCCCTCGGGATATTTGAAATTTAACGTCGATTCATCAGTAAAAGGCAACTCTTCTGGTTGTGGTGGCATTCTTAGAGGACCAAATGGGAATATCCTTACTCTCTTCTCTGCAGCTGCTAATACTTTCGATGTTTTCGAAGCTGAGTTAAGAGCCAACAAAATGGCATTGGAGCTATTTCTCAAGGCTAGTAAGTTTGAATCTCATGGTTTATTGATCGAACCGGATTCCTCAACTGCTGTTCTCTGGTGTATTGATGCTTCGAAACGGCCATTGAAATTCTGGGAATTATTCAAATTAATTGACAATCTGGTTGAGAAAATTGGCGGGGTTACTTTCACTTACATCTTTAGAGAAGCGAATGGCTAAGACAATGGTCGGACTGTCTGGACATATTCCTTTGGTTGTAAGCTGATGCGTTTTGTTCTTAGATCTTCCCCGTTTTGGTGTTTCCTGTTTCACACATTTGCATTTTGTGTAGTTTGCTTATTCTGTCTGGGCGCTTGTGTCGCCTTATGTTTGATGTCCTTATTTGTAACTTTAGCTTATTAATAAAACTATACCTAATTTACTGATAAAATAATTTCTGTTATTTTGGCAAATATTTTATGGTATATCTAATGCTTGTCTGCTTGTTATTTTCACGTACTATTAAAAAAAAATTTAATGATGGATTTAATGATTATTATTTGCATTAAAATTAAATTTTCAAAATTTAAAAGTACAAATAATATATATGATCATATTAAAGAACATAGATTAAATCTATGATTTTACACATAACAAAAACACTAATAACATAATATAACTAAATAAATATATTTAATTGCTGTTGTTAAATTAGAATTAGAATTTTACCATTCAAATAATAAAAAACTAAAAATAACAAAATTAAAATCAACCATCTTAGTTCCATTAGTAATGATGACCTTAATTATAATAAAACCTTACGGTGCTATACCTTACTCAAAAGATTGATTGAAATTTCGAGAACATACATGGGCAATTATACACCCCCAGTTAGAAGGCCATATAGATTTGATATGAGCCAGTCACTGAAGTATAATAATAATAATTTTACTTCAAAATTTTCCAAGAAACATTCAAATATAGCAGATGCATTGTCCCTCTGACATACATGAATATGTTTGCTTACATTTCCAATAGAGGGACCAAGCTACAAATTAGAGTATAGTAGAGAAACTACTTTTAACAAGACATGCTTATAAATTATGATTAAACTTGTATCAAGAGCCCAAATTTCCTCTAAATTAAGTTATTATTTTTTTAGGAGTTTATCCTTTATTGTTTAGTACATGGATGATCGTCATTAATATGTATAAAAGATGGACGAGCATTTGCTGAGCAGAAAATATTGTTCTCAAGAGTCGTCAGGGTATTGGAACATTTGGAGCGACGGATTGACAATAGTAAAGCCCCCATCTATGAACAGATTATGCCCACTTACATATCTTCCTTCCTCACTTGCTAGGTAGAGTGCTGCATTTGCTATATCTTCGGCCTTAAGATACATACCCTTTAGGTTAGCCGACGCACTCATCGCTTTCTCCACCTCCTCATCATTACCTCCCAGGAATCCCGTCGCTAAAGGCGTTGCCAGAGCGTAGGGAGACAAGCAGTTCACTCGGATCCCAAATTGCCCCAGCTCCGCTGCAGCATTCCTGGTCAGTCCTAGCACTGCATGCTTTGAAGCACAATAAGCATGTGAGGCGACAGCACCGATCAGGGAGCTTATGCTGGATGTCGAAATTATGCTACCACTTCGAGCAGGAACCATCACCCTAGCTGCGTGCTTAATCCCCAGGAAAACCCCAGTTACGTTAACACTAAGAACACGTTCGAAATCTGATTTGTCGTTGTCAATTATGCGAGTCTTCTTGGGATCAACGATGCCGGCGTTGTTGAACATGATGTCCAACTTTCCGTGAGTGGCGAAGGCTTTGTCAACAGCACTTTTTATTTGGTCTTCATCAGTGACGTTGCAATGCACGTAGGAACAGTTTGAAAGGCCTATGTCCTCACAAACCCGATGACCTAAATCATCTTGGATATCAGCAATTACAACTTGGGCTCCATGCTGAGCAAACACTTTAGCAGTGCATTTCCCAATACCACTAGCTCCTCCTGTAATTAGTGCTACCTTCCCTTCCAGCCTGTACATGAACGATGGTTGGATGGCAATTACATGAATTAAACTCTTGTATTTGTTACACTATTAAATCCGGAATTTTATTTCCAATATTGCAATCCTTGTTCTATTCTCGTAGGTAAAAAAAAAAAGTAATATCTTACCAAAAAAAAAAAAAAGCCACGTATTGTTGGGTTCCATGTCTTCAATTCCTATTTGTTTAACCAAAAAAACAAAAGAAAAAGAACCTTGACTGCAGACTATCCTTTTCTACATAAAAAGCCAGAAAAAAGAGAGAATCTATTCCGAATGATAATTCCGATCCAAATAATTAAGTTATAAATGGGAGAAGATGAGTACTATAAGTGAAGCTTAAGATTATTACTCCGACGCCAGGCATTGAGCTTTCTGGAATTATACATGCTATAGTATTAAGCAAAGATATGAGGGCTGAAACAATGGAATCCGGAAATTACATATATATGTATATGGGTGAAACTAATGCTGTATTGGTAACTACAAAGTGCTTCTGGTCGTATCAGGCGCCGCCCCACAAATACTTCATATTTCAGATGGGAAACTAATCTTCGTAAACTAAGAAATGGAGCTTCTGGGCAATCACAAGTCAAGGAACAAAGATAACCCTCTATCTGTGTATATATATTTTAAAGAGAATGAAAATTTCAAACAACTATAATAAAATAAAATGAGAGAAACAAAGAGAAAGGCACCTCTTTGTGAGTAGCGAGATCAAAGCTGAAGTAGCTGCCATGATTTCCTACAATGACTCTTCTATTTCAAAAGCGGCAACGAGAGATGCACTTATTAATAAAATAAGGTCTTCCTCTCTTATAATAACTGAGTATGGCCGTATTGTCGGATTGTCACGGCAGCTAAGGGGCCCCACCCTCTTATCTTTTAGAACTTCGGGCCTTTGGCTTAAATGAAAAGAAAAAGATTTTTTAAAATAATTAAAATTAATATGTTACTAATAAAAATAGAGGTTAACTTTATTAGTAGTTAACCCAATTATTAGTGTTTTTTTAAATTATTTTATGTTGTTCCTTTGGTTTTGAGCTTGTTAATATTTATACATTATGTTAATTTAATATTAAATACAAAAAATTTTAATTTTTAATATTTATAAATTATGTAATTTAATTTTTTATAATTTAATTTTTTTCTAATTTATAATAATTTTTATATTTTTTAATTATTATTTATATAATTTTTTATTTTTTATAAAATAATTAGAAGTACTCATAATCGCTCCCAACTCTTAAATATAATGATAAATGTGTTTCAATGCTTTCAAATTCATATCCGTCTATACTGACAACAATGTTAATGCCAACCGAATTAAGACTCAATTTATTATATATTTTTTTATAAGTTTCTATAATTTTTTTAATAATGTTATGTAATTTCTATAATATTTTCATAATAATTAATTTTTTATAACTTTCTAAAGTTTTTTTATAATATTTTAATAATTATTAGGCTTAAATGCTAAATAAATTTTCATAAAATAATTAAAAAATCAATTAAATAGTTAATTAAATCATCACGATATTTTTCAGGTCAACGATCACATCATGTAATATAAGTGTTATTAAGATTAAGTAATTTTGGTATTTAATATTTATGTTTTTTTTTTTTAAAATTGAAATGAATTTCACCCTAAAAAAATTAGGTATTTGGTGCTTGGTTGTATTGCCTAAAAATTTTTAAGTGATTTTACCAACCAAGTAAAAAGCCAAATTTTTTAGAGTGAAATGCTTTGCAATTTTTTAGGAAAGAAAAATAAATATTGAACACCCAAAATGTTTAATCTTGATAATCTTAATTTTTTACTTTCAATCTTGTTGTAAATTTGCTTTCTTCTTTTTTTTTCACTTCAAAAAAATTAAATCTGAAGTTAAGAGATTATCCAAATATTTTCAACTTAAAACTTGTATTGCACGATGAAAAAAGAAAAGAAAGTTTAGGTGTTGTGCGCTTTATTTTAGTGAAGTAGATTAAATCTTAAAGTTAAAAGGCTTAGATTTATTCAAAACTTGGTTTTCATAGTTTTTAGTTTAGGAGTTTCTACTATAATTACACTTGTCCAAACATATGATATTTTCATTTTCCTTCTTTTGAAAAATGAAAAACATTAAAAAAAATGTTTTTGGTTGAAAAAATTTAAAACTTATTTTTTTTTAAAAAATGAAAATGGAAATATATGAAAATTAAACCAAAAAATAATTATCTTCACTAAAAAGCTTTTGGTAAAATTGAAAATAAAATTTTTTAACTTTAAATGAATTTGCACTTATTAAAACCATATAATTATAAAAATATATTTTTTTAATAATTTTTCAAATGTTAAATCTGGTACCATTATTTGAATCCATATAAATATAGGAGGCTCCAATTTTGTTTCTCATTTTTTATTATAAAAATTATTTTTAGATATAAAAATATAATAAAAAATATTTTTAAAAATTAATCGGAGCCCAAATTTTTATCCTAGTTCAAGTTCATAAAAATAATTAAATATAGGGAAAAAATTACTTCATTTCTCTCACATGTTTTTTTATTAATTCTCTCACATGTTTTTATTACCAGTAAATACGAAACAAGTTTTCATATTTTATTTTTTTGAAAGAAAAAAATTCATGTAAGTAATGTGTTTTTTTAATTTTTAAAAAAATTAATGAATAAACATAATTTTCTCAATAAAAAAATAGAAATAAAAAAATATTCTCAAACCAAATTGAGCCTAAATTTATTAGCTAGATATTATGCCCAATTAAATTTTTATTAATTTTTCTTCTGTAATATATATATATATATAATTTAAAATTCTGAGTTGTTAATTTTGAAGTGAAAAAATTCAGTCTTTAATTTTTGTCAACTATTTATTATTTGTTATAAAAATATTACTAATTTTCTATAAATATAATTGAAAAGGGAGTTATTGCTTTGAATTTGGCGTCAATTGGGGAAATTGTTGCTTTTCTTTTACATAAATTTAATTAAAAAATAGTAAATAGAGTTGTAAGAGGGTTTGTGGTTTGTAGTAAGGGCAGCAAGTGTCCTGTATATCTCTTTAGTGTTTGTTTAGAATGTATGGGAAATGTGAATAAATTGGTTGTACCAAAAGTAGACTGAATTCCCTTCATGCTTGGATTTATAACCTCCCTTTTCTTCTCATTATTTCATAAATTAATGTTTCAATTCTGATTTTAAAAGATATTTTAATCAATATTTTAATTAAATTAATCCTCATCAATTCAACTACAGTTAGTAAAGATGTATGAAATTACTTGGATGTGGCCCATAGAGGTAGAGGGGGTTCACCTATCCTTCTTAGTGCTACCCCGATCGAGCTGCTGAACTTTACACAAATTAAAGTTTACTGTTGACCTGATCAACAGAATACACTGGGACCGTAGCGCATATCTCTTTAATGTTCACAACGTTAGATAGAAATGAAATATGTTGACAACGTTGGATGGAAAAGAAATGAGGAAATCGGATTAAATTGAAGGAACATACACCTGAATAATGAAATAATTTCTCGGACGGGATGGGTCCATATCAGTAGGACTTCAATTAAATTCACAAACACAGATCAGTGAAGTCAAGCACTTCCTCTTTCTCATGTTTTGGAGTTTATGTTTCAACCGCAACCACCGTTCTAGCTAGGTTAACCGGCAAGTGGAAAAATCTTTCTGGGGTCATGTTCATGTACAGTACTGAAATATAACATATGTCTCATCATCTATATCAAACAAATTATTATCATGTATGATACCTTAAACACCATTCTCACATGAAAAAGATGACATATATTCAATACCAATAAATGGATTGCCAGTTTAGGTGCAAAACAGCTAATGCTTTGAAAGGAAAAAAGGGAATAAGAATCAAAAGTTGGACGATACATTTATGATTGTTCATTAGTGTGCTACAGATGTAAGGAAATGGATTAGAGGCAGAAGTTCATGTTTTGGTAACAAAGGGAAGCAACTTTCCTAAGGACTGCACACATGATTTTTTTATCGGGGCTGATGTCCCAAAAGCTTAAAATGAAAGCAAACCACCCAACTATTATATTTAAGTTAAAATAAATTTTCCCATTAATAATCTCAGTATTTATAATTCAGATCAACATAATTTAAAAACTAAATTGATAAAAATTGTAAATGCGAAAGATTAATTTTGTTAAACTATATAAAATTGGGATTGAATTGATAAAATATATTGGAATTAAATATGTTATTATAAAAATTTAAAATAAAACATGTCTCATTTCTATTAACAATTTAAAAAGAGTGATCAAATTAAAATCACTCGAAATGCTAGTGATGAAATTGAAAATTTTTGTAATTTGATAACTAAAACAAAAACCCGTTAAATGTTGAGTAATGATGAGGTTTGCCCTAATTAAATCTTGTACTAAGTTTCTAGCTTCGCCTTGTACCTTTTTTTTTTTTTTTTAACAATTTCATATAAAATAAGAATTTGTAATTATCTGTTTACAATTCCATTGATTTTGTTCTTTTTATGTATGTGTATGTATATATAAACTCGCTTACACTAGTGCGAAGGTTGTGTTTTGTGTGGATTTAGGGGAGAGAAGAGAGTAAACATAGCTTACATGTACACATATGTATATATGTTCATCAAGTTGGCTATATAAATATAAATTCTAAACCCTAATTTATTGGCACAATGGTTGTTCAGGAAAATCCTGCTTTCCATGTTTGATTGTTGAGACTATAACCTCCATCCACAGGTAAGTTGACGCCATTCAGATACTTGGCGTCGTCACTTGCCAGAAACAAGGCAGCCTGAGCGACGTCATTGGGTTCCAATATGGCCCCTTGTAGTACTCCTGCGGCAGATAATATCTCCTCAACCTTTTCCTTATTTGAAACTCCTGAGGTCTGTTGGAACAACGGAGTGACAATTGCATAAGGAGAAATGCAGTTAACTCTAATCCCATACTCACCTAACTCCACTGCCAAGCTTTCAGTCATTCCTACCACAGCATGCTTCGATGTGGTGTATGCATGTGACAGACCCATGCATATCTTTGAAACTATACTTGCAGTGAAGAGAATGCACCCTTTCTTGGCTGGTATCATCACTTTAGCCGCATGCTTAGCACCCAAGAATCCACCCAACACGTTTACATCGAATACCCTCTTGAAGTCATGGAGATTGGAAGCAATGAGCCTTGGTTCCGCCTCCCCTGCTATGCCTGCGTTATTGAACATGATATCAAGCTTTCCGTACCTAGAGACTGCGGTATCCACGGCGTTTTGAACATCCGATTCAGATGTTACGTCGCAGTGGGTATAGCTGACGCTTTCTGGGCTTCCAAGCTGTTTGCAGAGGGATTGGCCTAATTCGTCTTGAATATCAGCAACTAAAACCTTTGCTCCATGTTCAACGAACACCCTGGTTGTGCTCTCTCCGATGCCGCTGGCGCCACCGGTTATCAGTGCTACCTTACCTTCTAGTCTGTATCAAACAAAGTGTGGTTTCTACTTTATACACAACCTAATGATCCAATCCATCCTTTTTTTAAAAAAAAATAACGTAGGAAACAGAATTTAAGGGAAAAGAAACAATTTACCTCTTAGCTACCGAAGACTCGCCATTCATCATAGCTCCCGATTGTTTGGTTTTTTGTGTTTCACTTTCTTTGTTGTTCGTTTCATTATGCTCAAGTAGCGTGTGGGGATGATGTTGCTTTTGTGTGGATGACATTTTGTTTAAAAACAGATTGTTTTTTTCTCTTTCTTCGCAATTGTCATATCTATGACAATAATCTAAAGAGAGGGGATGAAAATGATGAAGTTTAATATTTTTTTAATGCTATATTAATAATTTTATTCTAAAATTTAAGATTTTAATTTGGATTTGATTTTTTTTCAAAATTAAATGATAAAATTCAAGATAAAATAAAATTATTAAAAAATAGATACAAATGATATAACTTTACTGTTTCAAGCAATCCTTTTCCAAAATCTAAAATTATGGGATAGCTAAATATAAAATTATGGTATCCTAATTTTAGGAATTAAACTTTCTTCCAGGGATAATTATGGTAATGGCTAAATTAGTTTTTTATTTTATTTTTTAATCAAAATAATTTATTTAATGTGTTATGTTCTTTTTCATATTATTTTTGTGTTTATAAATTTACAAATTTATTTATTTTTAGGTAAAAGGGATTAAAAATATTTAGTAAAAAATTAAAAAAAATTCTACCTTTAGGGAAACGGTGCACATAATTGAGTTCTTATGATGTGAAAAAGTAAATTAATTAGGTTTCGTTAATGATTTTTATTATTAAATGGACTTTTTACGTGTCATATGACAATATACTAATCGTAATTATTTATTAAAATTTTCCAAAAAATATAAAAACAAAGGGAAAAAGGACAAAATATTTATCTTAAAAGAGTTTTTTTTTTTTTTAGAATTCGTCTTTGGATTGCTTCTAATCAATGATGTCTTATGAATTCTTTTGTTTTTTTCTGACTGAAATATCATTCATAATAAGGAAATTAGAAATGGGTCAAAGCCCAACATGACAAATAAAGCCAAGGCCCAAAAACAATCACCATAAAACCCTAACATCTCCATTGTCGTCGCCGAGGTGATGGTGGGAATATTATAGGGAATATTCTTGTCTAAAATTTATCTTAGGATTTGGAATCTTTCGCATTTCCAGAGTTGTAAGAATGAAGGCCCAAAAAATTCTATCACAGATATCAGATGCAGAAATTTTATGTATAATTTATAGCTCATAAATTTTGTTGAATGTTTAATTTGTGATAAATTACTGTTAATACTTTATAAATTTAATTATTTTAATATTTTTAATAGTATTTAAATAGTGGAACAAGCCTGTGAGTTGGTCTAAACCCATAAATATATTTTTTATTTTATCCAAATCAATCCGGTTGAAGAAAAAAACATAAATTTGTTTACAATTTTTATATTATTTAGATTTTTATTTTTAAAAATTTCATGTTATCATGTAATCTACATTAGCAAGACATTTGCTGATGTAGTTTCACAGATGTGTTTTTTTTTTCTTTTTGAGTCTCAAATTTAAGGGTAATGTCAATTTTATTAATATTAAATTCTAAATTTTATGAAGTTTCTAAATTTAGGATCAAATTTGTAGGCTGTGCAAATATTGAAGGGTTAAATTTATTATGGATCCATAAGAAACGTTAACTTCCCTTACTCATCTAACTAGAACTAACAAGAGAGTGACTACAATATGTAATTTTGAAAAGTTGAGCGATTAAATCGAAAAAAATTAATAGTTGAGTAATGAATATAGAATGAATTGTATAGTTCGGTGATTATTTTTGTGCTTTACCCAAAAAAAATTAAAGTTAATAGTTTAAAGGGATAATTCTTAAAACTATATATTAATTTTGGTTTAATGCGTAATTTTTATACACAAATTTTGATTTTATGCAATTTTATATAAATGAAATTTTGATTTAACCAATTATTACAAATTACTAATATAACATCATTTTATGAATATATATTGCATGCACATAATATTTCCAATATAAAAATAAATTAATATTTTTTTGAACAATCTCCTGTTATTTTTGACAAATGCCTAGAATTATCCATAACTCCTCTCGACCCACAAATAGGAGGATAATCCGGTTCAACGCACTTGAGCCCACGTCTCCCTGCATTGACAACAGTGTCTATGCCAATCGAGTTAAAACTCAATCAACTTGATTTATTTATTTCTTTAAATGTGTATGGTTTAATCAAAATTAAAATTTCATGTATACATTTAAATCATAATCGATCAAAATTCCACATGTATATTTACACCAAATCAAAATTCATATATCAAATTATCCATTAAATTTTAATTTTGAGATATAAGAAGTTATGATTAATTCACGAGTTAATTTATAAATTGATTCGTAACTAAGCCAATTTGGTGGTTAAAATTGATGTTTAATTAATGAAGTAATTGAATTGATGAAAGTCGGCCATGGAATTAATGCAATGCTTGGCAATAAGAAAAATATTAGGTGACCAATGGGTAACTTAAAACAAGTAAAGGTAGGCAAATAAGTGGAGAATTCAAGGGAAGAAAAGGATGGAGGTTTCTTGCATTTCAAGATTTTGCTTCCCCATCTCATATGGATTTTTATTTTATTCATTTTCCTTGACTTCTCTATTCCTTTCACATTTCAACACTTCTACGTTAGGCAATGAAACAAGACAAATATATAAAATAAAAAAAATTGAAAGTTAAAATTTATGTTATATATATGAAAGAGTTGATGTTATGGTTAACTTAATATTATTTAATTAAAAAAATAAAACAATAGATTTTATTATAAAGATATTATATTTTTTAATAATTTTATAATGCTTTATAATTAAATAATTCAATCTATAATTTCAAATAAAATTTTGATATGTGTGAATGGTAAAATTGTGAGTTTTAAAATTTTTAGTTGTGGGTTCAATTCTTACTATTGAATTTATTTATATTTATCAGTTTTTTCATCACCCAAAATGTGGATATCATATGATTTGTTATTTAAAATATTATAATAATTTAACATAATATAAAAATAATTAATCCAAATTTAAGTTTGCAAAAAGAAATATATATATATTTTTAAAACAAGTCAAACATGTGGAATCACTTTATTATTAACCCATTGAAAAAGTCATACTTCTACAAAATAAAACACTAGTCAAAAGATTTTTATTTTTTTAAAAAAAAATAATATGTTTAAATTCAAAAGAAATACATATTTGTAATAAAGAATTAAAATATGTAAAAACTTGCACTGTTCCGTAACTTCTACGGCTGTTTTTCCTTTATGGTATTATATAATACATGAATTTTCATTGTTTTATAGTTGCAATTCTATTGATTCAATTATTACAAGTATAAAATAGAATAATTAGTTTAATAACGAATTAAACTTAAATTAATTAATTATAATTAAAATAAATTTGAAAAAGAATTCATACATTTACTTATAGTGAAACTCGAACTTGAAATCTCAAAGTTCTCAAAACTTTGACTTTGTCAGAATAATAGCCTTTAACCTTTGATAGGATTTTAAGTATTGTTGTCAGATAATGTTGAATTATAACTCCTATTTTAAGTCAAATTTGAAAAATAATCTTTCAGTTAAACTTTGTTTAATTGTTTCAATTAAACTCTATTTATTTGTTTGAGTCAAACTCTTATTAATCTAGATTATTTTATCATTATTTAACCTAAAAATTTAGCCTATAAATAGGCTCTTTAACAACTTTAGAAATACACTCATTAGATACACCCATTAGAGTTTAGAACTCTTAATACTTTTGGAGAATTTAGTGTTTACGTTTTGAGGGTTCTTTGCTTTCGGGTTTTCGGGGTTTAGTTTTTATCTTCATCTCTTGTACTCTTCATTCTTTTGTCATTATAGTAAATTATCTTTACCCGTGATTTTTTATCCTCTTCGGAGGGATTTTTCTACGTTAAATTTGTGTGTTTAATTTTTCAATTTATTTCGCTATTTTTACTTGTTCGTTGCTTAATCGGGTCGATTCCCAACATGTGTTATCAGAGCTAGTTCGATTTTCGCAAATAAACCCGTTCAAAGATGGCAACAACAAGGTTTGACATTGAGAAGTTCGATGGTGTCATAAATTTCAATCTGTGGCAAGTTCGGATGATGGCAACTCTAGTTCAGACTGGCTTGAAAAAGGTCATTACTGGGAAAAAAGCCCGATAATCTAGATCAATCAAAATGGGAAGAGTTTGATGAAAAGGCCCTATCTGCAATCCAATTGTGCCTCGTGAATAGGGTATTGCAGGAGGTATTGATGGAGAAGATCTCATCCGACTTGTGGAAAAGGCTAGAAACTCTTTATGCGACTAATTCTCTAGCTAACTGTTTAGTGCTGAAACAATGTCTATTTACATTTTGCATGAACGAATGTGAGCTTTTTAGAGATCACATCAGTCAATTCATTACTCTTTTGAATGATTTAAATAATGTTAAGATTCAGATTGACGATGAGGATTAGGTTATGCTATTGTTGTGCTCTTTATCCCCTTCATATAAGTCTTTTAGGGAGATATTGATTTATGGTAGAGATAAACTCTTGTTCGAGGATGTGAAGGGTCATTTGTTGAGTAAAGATAAACTCGACAATGAGTTTGGTTTTGATAGCAAAGCAGATAAGCAAGCTTCCGTTTTGGTAGCATCAAAGATGTAATGACCCAAATTCACGGGTATCGAAAAAGTGAGTGATAGGGCCTCCATCTTAGTAAACCAAGTCCGTAAATAATTATTAGGAGTAATTATGAGTTTAGAAGTGTGTTTAATTAAGCTTTAATTAGGTGAATTTAATTTAATTTAGAGTAATTAATAAAAAGGACTAAATTGAATAAATGGTGAAAGTCTAATTATAGATTAAAAGAAAGAAAGAGGGACTCAAGTGGCAATTATGCCTATTGTCTAAATTGAGGCGACAAAACAGAAAAAAATCTAGATTTTTCTTATTTTTTTAATTTATTAATATTATAATATAATAATATAAATTATTATTTAATTAGTATTATATTATTATTATTAACTAATATATATATGTATATGAAATAAAAGAATAAAGAAGAAAGAAACAAAAGAAATAAAAGAAGGAAGAACAGAGAGCTAAACGAAACTGGGGAAGGAGAAAAGGGAAGGAAAAAGAAAAGGGGAAAACTAGGATTTTGAAGCTTTAATCTTTAAGTGGTAAGTCAATTAAGTCATTTTCTCTTAATTTAGATGTTTTAGAAGCTTTAGAACAAAGTTTTGATGAAATTAAGTTGAGTTCTTGGAAGTTTTAAGGTCTTTGAACATAGTTCATGTTGAACAAAATAGTGAATTAGGGATTAAATTGAATGAATTTCAAGTTAGAATTGATAAAGGGATTAAATTGTAAAAGAAGCTATAAGTTTTGTGATAGAAGGATTGAATTGAAAGAAATTTTAAATTAGGGTTTTATTATGAACATTTGATAGTTAAGTAGAATATGAAAGGAAATTGAATAAAAATAAGGTATGAAATAAGTTAGAAACATAAATGAGTTAATTAGGATTAAATTGGAATTAAGGTATAAATTGGATAGAAATTCAATTATTATTATTAATTAGTGTTGTAATTAATAGTGTAAATTATTATTATAAATTTTGTAGCTAGCAAAGAACCCGAAGCATCGGCACAAAAAGGAAAGGAGAAAGTTAGCGAGGAATAATCGTTAAATCCGGGTTTGTATTACTATAATTTAAATTATTCATTATTTAATGTTTATTTAAATATTTATATTTAATAAGTGAAATTGAAATTGAATGTGATATGAATTGTAAATTGAAAATCCCTATTAACTAGTCGGGCTGAGTCGGATATAGTTGGCATGCCATAGGATTGGAAGAGTTCAGGGATACTTCGACCTTGAGTCGATGAGACACTGGGTGTCATTTTTTACTTCGGATAGATTCGATGAGGTACTGGGTACCACTTTACTTCGGCTAGGCCGATGAGACACTAGGTGTCACTTTATTGCTTCGAACTATCCGATGAGGCACTGGGTGCCATTCTGGTGTGTTTGGTTGGATCCGTGTATCCACTAAGGTCCGAGTCTCGTTAATAGGGGTAAACAATGCGAAAAAGGAAAATTGAATAGAAATGAAAATTGAGACATATAAAGTGATGTGTGACGAAATCGAGAAATGAGAATGAAATGATTAAATTGATTGATATTGATTCGAAATGAAAGTGATGTATAAATTAAGATATTATGTGTTCATGTATTATATGATCGATTATGTGAGATTATTATATTATTTATAATTTGAATTATAGTAATACCACTGAGTATGAAATACTCAGCGTACGGTTGTTTTCGTGCGCAGGATTGTAGAAATTAAGGTCCTGGTTCAGCATTCAGATCGATCCCGACTTCAGTAATAAACTCGGTGATGTAATTCTCTCTCTTTTTGTAAAAATGGCATGTACTAGGTGTTGTATAAGTTACATGTATATGTTTGTAATGTTGGTTACAAATATATGTATATACTATATTTTGATATTAATTTAGTAAAATGATAAATAGTATATTATGAAATTTGGCATTTTGTTTGAATGAAAAATGTATAAAATTATGAGTAAATATTGAATAATATGTAATGGAATGATTATGACTTAGGTGAATTTGAGTATAAATTGCTTTGGTTGCTAGTTGAAATTGCAGGGAAGGTTAGATGTCTATAAAAGGGGTTATATCGCGTTTGAAATAAAAATTTACTAAAAATCTGTGGAACATCAAAATAAGTCCTAATGTCCTTTTAATACATATTTTAAGTCTCGAGGGTCCATTTAAGGTAATTTTATGATTATTTTAATAGTATGATCATTAATTATCTATTTATTATTTGTAAGATTATCCGATATGTCTGGTAATACCCTGTAATCCTATTTCGATGATGGTTTAGGGTTAAGGGGTGTTACAATTATTGTATCAGAGCTATCAGGTTTAGTCGATTCTCGGACTAAATCGAGCTCGAAAATTAAGTTTAGAAGTACATGCACTTTGGGTCAAAACTAAGTCGGGATCTTTGGATGCTGATCTATTTATTTGTTTTGTTTTTATAGATTGAAGATGTCAGATGAAGAATAGATATATTGATCAAGAAATGGACACTGGAGGAAGAGGAGTCGTTGAGGTTCGTATGGGTTAAATGAACAGAGTCAGTAACACCTAGTGTAAACCCAGTAAGAAATCCACCTCCTAGAGTAGAAAGAAGAAATGATAGAGATGATTCTGATATACTGAGAGTAATTGCCGATGCATTACAAAGAGCAGCAGCGAGGACTGCTCCTGCTACGACTTCTGTACCAACTCAGAGACGGGCCCCGATAAAAGAATTGAGAAAATATGGTGCCACTGAATTTATGGGTCTGAAAGGAGTTGATCCATCCACAGTTGAAAATTGGATGGAGTCGACCAAAAGAATTTTACAGCAATGGAATGTACCCCCCGAGAATGTTTGATTTGTGCTGTGTATCGTTACTACAAGGGGAAATTAAAGTCCGTGGTGTCTAGAGTGTCAATAGAGGTGTCAACTCCATTGGGGCAAACAGTGTTAGAAATCAAGTGTGTCCGAGATGTCCGTTGATTATACAGAATAAAACTTTTTCTGTCGACTTGTTGATTATGCCATTTAGGGACTTTGATATAATACTGGGAATGGATTGGTTTATCTAATATGGTGGTGATTTTGGATTGCTATAAAAAAGAAATTCAGTATTCAGATGGAAGATGGAGGTCAGATGGAGGTAAATGGTATCCGTATTAATGGGCCAGCACGTCTTATTTCAACAATAAAGGTTAATAAGTTACTTCAGCAGGGCTGTTCTGTTCAGCATATTTGGCTTATGTCATCAATTCAGATTCAGTTGAAAGCCCAATGCAGTAAAATTCGGACAGTTTGTGAGTTTCCTCCTGATATCTTTCCCGAAGAATTACCAGGGTTTGCCACCAGACAGAGAGGTTGAGTTTGCTATAAAGGTTTATCCGGGTACAGCTCCGATATCCATACCCCCGTACCAAATGTCACCTACAGAGTTAAAAGAGCTAAAGATACAGTTGCAAGACTTATTAGATCGTGATTTTATTCGACCTAGCATATCACCGTGGGGAGCTCCAGTGTTATTTGTTAAAAAGAAAGATGGCTCGATGCGACTTTGTATTGACTACCGACAGTTGAATAAGTAATAATCAAGAATAAATATCCATTGCCTCGCATTGATGATTGTTTGATTAGTTGAGAGGAGCTTCTGTATTTTCGAAGATTGACTTAAGGTCAGTCTACTACCAGTTAAAAGTAAAAGAAAGTGACGTTCCAAAGACAGCTTTCTGTACAAGGTATGGTCACTATGAATTCTTGGTAATGCCATTCGGATTGACTAATGCCCCAGCTGCTTTTATGGATCTCATGAATCGTATCTTTCAGCCGTATTTAGACCAGTTTGTAGTTGTTTTTATTGATGATATACTGGTTTATTTTCAAAGTCAGAGTCAGAACATGATTAGCACCTCAGAATTGTATTACAAATATTACGAGAGAAGCAGTTATATATGGAAAGCTTAGCAAATGTGAGTTCCGGCTATCAGAAATTGTATTTTTGGGACATGTGGTATCGGCAGATGGAATCAGAGTTGATCCGAAAAAGATTGAAGCAATTATTCAGTGGAAAGTACCGAAGAATGTATCTGAGGTACGAAGTTTTCTTGGTTTAGCTGGATATTATAGAAGATTTGTGAATGGATTTTCGAAGATAGCTTTGCCGATGACTAAATTACTACAGAAGAATATTCCTTTTATCTGGGATGATCAGTGCCAGAGAAGTTTTGAAGCATTGAAGCAAATTTGACAGAGGCACCAGTTCTGACATTACCAGAGTCGGGGAAAGATTTTGTAGTGTACAGTGATGCTTCTTTGAGTGGTCTGGGTTGTGTATTAATGCAGGACGAAAAAGTAATAGCCTATGCATCTCGTCAATTGAAGCCACACGAGTGTAACTATCCGACTCATGACTTGGAACTAGCAGCTGTGATTTTTGCTTTGAAGATTTGGAGACATTATTGTACGGTGAGAAATGCTACCTCTATACTGATCATAAAAGTTTGAAATATCTTCTTTCTTAAAAAGAATTGAATTTGAGACAAAGACGGTGGGTAGAGCTTCTAAAAGATTATGATTGTGTTATAGAATACCATCCGGTAAAAGCTAATGTGGTAGCTGATACACTAAGTAGAAAAGCTGCAATTGAATTGAGAGCGATGTTTGCACAGCTCAGTATCAGTAATGATTGGAGTCTTTTGGCCGAATTGAGAGTAAAGCCGGTAATGTTTGATCAGATCAGATCAGCACAATTAGAAGACGACAAATTGTTGAAGAAAAGAGAAATGATCCAGAATGGTACAACAGAGAATTTAGTATTGATGATTGTGGATGTTTGAGATATCAAAATCGGATTTGTGTTCCAACTAATTCTGAGTTAAAGACATCGATTCTTCGAGAAGCTCACGACAGTTCATTCGCCTTGCACCCCGGAGGTACGAAGATGTATCAGAATTTACGAGAACTATATTGGTGGCCTGGAATGAAAAGAGACATAGTTGAGTTTGTGAGTAAATGTTTAATTTGTCAACGAGTAAAGCAGAACATCAGGTTCCTACTGGATTACTTCAGCCTATTAATATTCCTGAGTGGAAATGGGATCGCATCACGATGGATTTTGTTACAGGATTACCATTGTCAACAAGTAAAAAGAATGTCATTTGGGTGATAGTTGATAGACTTACCAAGTCAGCACATTTCATAGCAGTCAGAACAGACTGTTATTGCAGAAACTTGCTGAGGTTTATATCCGAGAAATTGTAAGATTACATGGTATTCCGGTATCAATAATTTCAGATCGGGATCCTCGATTTACATCAAGATTTTGGAAGCAATTGCATGATTCTCTAGGTACTAAACTTAACTTTAGTACAGCTTTTCATCCGCAAACAGATGGACAGTCCGAACGGGTAATTCAGATATTAGAAGATATGCTTCGAGCTTGTATGATTGATTTTGAAGCAGGTTGGGAACGTTATTTGCCATTAGCTGAGTTTGTCTACAATAATAGTTTCCAATCTAGTATACAAATGGCCCCGTATGAAGCACTATATGGTCGAAGATGTAGATCACCAGTGTGCTGGACAGAATTGAATGAAAAAAAAAATGATTGGGCCGGAATTAATTGAAGAGACAGAAGAAATGGTTAAGAAGATTAAAGATAGATTAAAAGCAGCCTTTGATAGACAGAAATCTTATGCCGATTTGAAGCGTCGGACATTGAGTATTCAATCGGGGATAAAGTATTTCTCAAAGTCTCTCCTTGGAAGAAAGTGTTGAGATTTGGCCGAAAAGGAAAGTTAAGTCCTCGTTATATTGGACCATATGAAATTGTAGAAAGAATTGGGCCAGTTGCTTATCGGTTAGCTTTACCTCCAGAATTGCAGAAGATTCACGATGTTTTTCATGTTTCTATGCTACGAAAATATTGATCAGATCCTTCTTATATCATTTTTACTGAAGACATTGAAATTCAACCTGATTTGTCTTATGAAGAAGAGCCGATTCAGATTTTAGCACGAGAAGTAAAGGAATTAAGAAATAAATGAGTTTCCTTAGTAAAAATCTTATGGAGAAGTCATAGCATGGAAGAAGCGACTTGGGAACCAGAAGAAACTATGAGAGCACAGTACCCCCATTTATTTTAAGGTGAATTTCGAGGACGAAATTTATTAAGGGGGGAGAAATGTAATGACCCAAATTCACAGGTACCGAAAAAGTGAGTGATAGGGCCTCCGTCTTAGTAAACCAAGTCCGTAAATAATTATTAGGAGTAATTATGAGTTTAGAAGTGTGTTTAATTAAGCTTTAATTAGGTGAATTTAATTTAATTTAGAGTAATTAATAAAAAGGACTAAATTGAATAAATGGTGAAAGTCTAATTATAGATTAAAAGAAAGAAAGAGGGACTCAAGTGGCAATTATGCCTATTGTCTAAATTGAGGCGGCAAAATAGAGAAAAATCTAGATTTTTCTTATTTTTTTATTTATTAATATTATAATATAATAATATAAATTATTATTTAATTAGTATTATATTATTATTATTAACTAATATATATATATGTATATAAATAAAAGAATAAAGAAGAAAGAAACAAAAGAAATAAAAGAAGGAAGAACAGAGAGCTAAACGAAACTGGGGAAAGAGAAAAGGGAAGGAAAAAGAAAGGGGAAAACTAGGATTTTGAAGCTTTAATTTTTAAGTGGTAAGTCAATTAAGTCCTTTTCTCTTAATTTAGATGTTTTAGAAGCTTTAGAACAAAGTTTTGATGAAATTAAGTTGAGTTCTTGGAAGTTTTAAGGTCTTTGAACATAGTTCATGTTGAACAAAATAGTGAATTAGGGATTAAATTGAATGAATTTCAAGTTAGAAATGATAAAGGGATTAAATTGTAAAAGAAGCTATAAGTTTTGTGGTAGAAGGATTGAATTGAAAGAAATTTTAAATTAGGGTTTTATTATGAACATTTGATAGTTAAGTAGAATATGAAAGGAAATTGAATAAAATAAGGTATGAAATAAGTTAGAAACATAAATGAGTTAATTAGGATTAAATTGGAATTAAGGTATAAATTGGATAGAAATTCAATTATTATTATTAATTAGTGTTGTAATTAATAGTGTAAATTATTATTATAAATTTTGTAGCTAGCAAAGAACCCGAAGCATCGGCACAAAAAGGAAAGGAGAAAGTTAGCGAGGAATAATCGTTAAATCCGGGTTTGTATTACTATAATTTAAATTATTTATTATTTAATGTTTATTTAGATATTTATATTTAATAAGTGAAATTGAAATTGAATGTGATATGAATTGTAAATTGAAAATCCCTATTAACTAGTCGGGCTGAGTCGGATATAGTTGGCATGCCATAGGATTGGAAGAGTTCAGGGATACTTCGACCTTGAGTCGATGAGACACTGGGTGTCATTATTTTACTTCGGATAGATTCGATGAGGTACTGGGTACCACTTTACTTCGGCTAGGCCGATGAGACACTAGGTGTCACTTTATTGCTTCGAACTATCCGATGAGGCACTGGGTGCCATTCTGGTGTGTTTGGTTGGATCCGTGTATCCGCTAAGGTCCGAGTCTCGTTAATAGGGGTAAACAATGCGAAAAAGGAAAATTGAATAGAAATGAAAATTGAGACATATAAAGTGATGTGTGACGAAATCGAGAAATGAGAATGAAATGATTAAATTGATTGATATTGATTCGAAATGAAAGTGATGTATAAATTAAGATATTATGTGTTCATGTATTATATGATCGATTATGTGAGATTATTATATTATTTATAATTTGAATTATAGTAATACCACTGAGTATGAAATACTCAGCGTACGGTTGTTTTCGTGCGCAGGATTGTAGAAATTAAGGTCCTAGTTCAGCATTCAGATCGATCCCGACTTCAGTATAAACTCGGTGATGTAATTCTCCTCTTTTTGTAAAAGTGGCATGTACTAGGTGTTGTATAAGTTACATGTATATGTTTGTAATGTTGGTTACAAATATATGTATATACTATATTTTGATATTAATTTAGTAAAATGATAAATAGTATATTATGAAATTTGGCATTTTGTTTGAATGAAAAATATATAAAATTATGAGTAAATATTGAATAATATGTAATGGAATGATTATGATTTAGGTGAATTTGAGTATAAATTGCTTTGGTTGCTAGTTGAAATTGCAGGGAAGGTTAGATGTCTATAAAAGGGGTTATATCGCGTTTGAAATAAAAATTTACTAAAAATCTGTGGAACATCAAAATAGTCCTAATGTCCTTTTAATAATACATATTTTAAGTCTCGAGGGTCCATTTAAGGTAATTTTATGATTATTTTATAGTATGATCATTAATTATCTATTTTTATATTTGTAAGATTATCCGATATGTCTGGTAATACCCTGTAACCCTATTTCGGTGATGGTTTAGGGTTAAGGGGTGTTACAAAAGAAGCGAGAAAAAAGGTGTCGTTATTGTAAGAAATTAGATCATGTCAAAGCAGATTGTTACAAACTGCGAAATAAAAGGGTTGTTGAGAGTAACGAGGAAGATTTAGTTGGTGTTAATTTGGTCGATGAAAGTGGTGATGATTTCTTGTTAGTGTCAACGAAGCGAAAGCTTCGAGCTTACGTCTAAGTGGATCCTAGATTCAAGATGTTCTTTCCACATGTGTCCCAACAGAGAATGGTTCTCCACATACAGTTTCGTTAAGGTGGAGTTGTGTAAATGGGAAATGATTCATCTAGTAAGGTAATCGGTATTGGTACTTTTAAAATTAGGATGCACGATGGTACGATTAGGACACTATTAGATGTCAGGTATATACTTGATTTACGAAAGAATCTCATCTCCTTAAGTATTTTAGACTCAAAAGATTGCAGAATCAACATCGAGTCGAGCGGCATTAAGGTGTTCTCGTGGGGCTCTCGTTTTATTAAAAGGTAAAAAGACCGGTAGTTTTTATATTCTGGAAGGTTCTATAGTGATCGGTGAAATCGGATGTCTCTCGTCCGTTACGGAGTTGAAGTCAACTCGTTTAGAGCGGAGACAACTTGGTCATAGGAGGGAAAAAAGTATAACTGTTTCGTTGAAGAGAGGTTCTTTTTTGATGTAGATTTTGAAAAGTTAGGGTACTGTGTTTGTGAAAATCAAACTCGGGTTAGTTTTGATTTGACCGTGCACAAATTGAAGGCTAGAAAACTTCCAGCTTCTAAGCACATATTCGACTCAGTTAATTCCCTGCATAGTTCAAGATAAGCCCGTGATGAGCTTTGGCAAAGATGGCATTGTGGAAATACAAGTCAAGGTGGAGATTTGTTGAATTATGACTCCTATTTTAAGTCAAATTTGAGAAATAATTTTTCAGTTAATCTTTGTTTAATTGTTTCAATTAAACTCTGTTTATTTATTTGAGTCAAACTCTTATTAGTCTAAATTATTTTATTATTATTTGACCTAGAAATTTAGCCTATAAATAGGTTCTTTTACAACCTTAGAAAATACACTCATTAGATACACCCATTAGAGTTTAGAACTCTTAACACTTTTGGAGAATTTAATGTTTACATTTTGAGGGTTCTTTGCTTTCGAGTTTTCGGGGTTTAGTTTTTATCTTTATCTCTTGTACTCTTCATTCTTTTGCCATTATAGTAAAATTATCTTTGCCCGTGGTTTTTTATCCTTTTCGGAGGGATTTTTTCACGTTAAATTTGTGTGTTCAATTTCTCAATTTTTTCTGTTATTTTTATTTGTTCGTTGCTTAATCGGGTTGATCCCCAACAGATAACAATGGATTAAAAAGCAAAATGAATATTCTTGATGGAAGAATCGACTCTTTTCAAGAGAAACTTTTGAAGTGTCGTTTTCAGGGTGGACTTGCAACAATCGAAGGCATTGTCTCGTGTTGGGATTTTGTTCCCAACCTCCTTGGAGAGTTGTGTACAACTCACGAATGGGGCACCTAGGTTAATGGAGATAGATACCGCAAAACTCGGGAAATGTGACAACATTGAGTGTGTGAATAATAATGGAGGTACCTAGTAGCTTAAATGGTACCATGTTTGCAAACATGTTGTCTTTAAAGCATAGGTTGTGTGGTTCGAGCTACGACACGTCTAGGTACTTCCATTATTCTTCACACATCCAATACTGACATTTTTTTCGAGTCTTGTAGTTACCTATCTCCACCAGTCAAGGTACCTCCTCCGTGAACCATACATAGCTTTTCGTTGAGGTCGGGAGAAAAACCCGACATAAGAATAATATCTTCGATTATTGAGAGTTTAGGCCAGTTGCCTCAAAGACGATACTTCAAAAACTCTTCGGATGGAAGCAAAAATATAAATTGATTCGATTGATTGAGTATCCATTAGGGACTGGAATATAAAAATAATAATTAAGAAACAAAAACAGAGGACCTTATGTACGGACAAGGAGTAACGTGGTAAGAGAGGATTTGCCAAAATGGCTTGGCATATGTTTTAATCAACATGGCATGTTCTCTGGTTGTTTTCTTCTTTTATTATTAATATTTTATTTCAAACGTTGTAACCAGTTGTTTTTGGGATGGACCGAAATTAACCTATTAAATGTTTTGGTTGAAATATTGGTGATCTTATTTTTATTTAATTCTCTCTTTATATAAATGCTTGGATACCACTGAGACAAAATCAACAAACAGCCAATACACAAGTTTCTTCTTCCCCTTCCTGCTAAATTCTAAATTTTCACAGACGTGTTTAAGTGAGCATTGCCATGTCTCAGAAGAGGTAGCAAACTAAGAACTCGCACCCTAATTTTATGCATTACTATATGTTTGAATTTTGTAGCACCTGTTTTTTTCTCTTAGTTTGATTCCAATTTGCCGAGATGATCATAATATTCTTTAATTCGCATGTAAAATATCAGATATTCCCCATATTGATGTATAATCTTCAAGTTTCAGGCTTGAAGGCAAGGTGGCAATTATAACGGGTGGCGCCAGTGGGATTGGAGCAAGTGCTGTGCATGTTTTCCATGAAAATGGAGCCAAGGTGGTCATTGCTGATATCCAAGATTGCAAAGGCCAAGCCCTAGCCAACCAGCTTGGCCAAAATGTTGCCTTCATCATCCATTGTGATGTCTCAAATGAAGATGACATCTGCAATCTTGTCGACACCACCATCTCCAAACATGGAAAACTGGACATTATGTACAACAATGCAGGCATCATGGACCGCCCAACAAGCGGAGGGATTTTGGATGCTAAAAAATCAGACCTGGAAAAGATGTTTCAAGTCAACACCATCGGCGCTTTCCTTGGCGCCAAACATGCAGCAAGGGTTATGATACCCCAACGTAAAGGTTGTATTCTCTTCACTGCCAGTGCTTGCACTTCGATTGCGGGGCTAGCATCTCACACATACGCAGCAACAAAGTATGGGATTCTGGGGCTAGCTAAGAACTTAACGCCTGATTTGGGGCAATACGGCATAAGAGTTAATTGTATCTCGCCCTATGGAGTGGTAACTGGCTTGCCAGGGATTACAGAAGAACAGAGATCCATTGTGGAACTGAAACTCAGCAACATGGGCAATCTAAAGGGTGAAATTCTTAAGCCAGAATGTGTAGCCAAGGCTGCACTATACCTGGCTAGTGAAGAAGCAAATTATGTGAGTGGACTCAATCTCCTGGTCGATGGAGGGTACAGTGCTGTGAATCCAACCATGTTCAAGTTTGCTAACCTTGTTAATTAATTACCAACCAAGCAATCAAGGGATTGGCCCTTCCCAGAGGTTTTTTCTTTTCAAGTGATGCAAAATGTCAGACTTTTTCTAGTCATATACATCAATATAATAAATAAATTTGTTGGGATATTCATGTAGTTGTTTGATGTGCTTATATACAATAAGAAATCAAATTTCTAATTAGTTTTCCACGTGTGATTCGATTATCTATATAAAATGGAAGTTTTGTTTGGATGGTGCAAGGAAATTAATTGTTCTAAACTTATGATATACTACAAAGAATTTAATGAAATTTATTTTGAAAAGGTAAGCTTGACTTGTAGCTAACTAAACACATGCTTCCAACGAAATTCCAGATTTTCAACTCCTAAATTTTGAACATCTGCATTCAAAACCCTCTGCAAGAAATTAGGACTCAAAATCCTTTACTTTCTAAAACATTTGCTTGTACATTTTATATACGCAAGTCAATAATTTAATTAATTTTATATTTTAGGTATACATATGCAGTGAAGTTATGTTTATACTAACTAGAAATTACGTATTTAAAATATAAGTGTATGTTTAAAAAATATATAATAAATTAAAACAAAAAAATTAATTTTAAATTGTGAGAAAAAAGATATTTTAAATAGGTAAATATATTATATTAAGAATATTAAATGTACTCCAATTATTTATTATATTATTATAATTTGTCATGAATTGGTATCGAGTTGATTTGTGACACATCATCTCAATTAATAACATTACTGATACCAGGATGTGGGTGAAAGAAATCTATCTAAAAGATATATTTATAAAAAAAATTGTATTAAGACTAATTGAGGTCTTGATTGAAATGGTTAAATTAATATTAGTTACTTTGTACATAAGTGGGTATTATACTTAAACATCAAGGCTTTTATCAAAAACTTTATGAAGAGAATAGGGATTTAGGATGCTAATATAATAATAATTGATACATTATGTACTACTATTATAATATGTGATTTAGTATTACATAGTGTAATAATATATATATATATATATTAATTGATAAAAATTAAATTTATCAAATGATTTGATTAAATTGACTCGATTTGATCAATTAAATTGGTTTGAATTACTAATTATAATAAATAATATACTACTACATAATATATATAACTATTATTTATTATTATTATTATTATTATTATTATAAATTATAATAAAAATAGCTAATACATGCCTATAACGAATCATACATAAAATATTATTAAAAATTTAATATATTAATAAAATATTATTTTTATTAAATTAGATTTTGAATTGAGTTTTAATTTTTACAAATTGTATTTGGGTATTGAATTTAAATTCTTTTTATTTTGGACATAAAATTTGGACTATAATTAATTTATTTCAAGTTTGGTTAATAATAGATATATTATTTGGGTTTAAACTTTTAGTGTAATATTTTTGGATTTTGGAATAAATATTTTAGAATGTAAATATTAAATTTATAAATTTAATAAAAAAATCACCGTTATTCAAATGTAAAAATAATATAATAAATAATAAAAAAATATTTTTGTCAATTCATATACATGTCATATAATAATAAATTTTATATACAATAAATGCTTTAATTATTTCATATAAAAAACATATAATAATAAATTTTATATACAATAAACACTTTAATTATTTATTTTATATGGGATATTATTATTGGGGTAGAAAGATGCCTGGATTTGGGCAGGATCATTTTAATAAAAATTACTGAAAAAAAAAAAGAAAAAAAAATAGTGAATAAGGTTAAAAGCCTTCATAATGGTAGGATTGACAATGCTGAAACCTCCATCCAAAACAAGGTTGAGCCCACTCACATAATTCGCTTCATCACTAGCCAGGTATAACGCTGCATAAGCCAATCCCTCTGGCTTGAGAATTTCCCCTTTCAGATTGCCCATTGCTGTTAGTGATTGTTCCATGTTTCTCATCTCTGTTTCATTTGGTGAAATCATTGGAGTGGCAACTGCATATGGCGATATACAGTTCACTCTTATCCCATGATGCCCAAGCTCTGCTGCTAAGTTCTTAGTCAGTCCCAAAACTCCATGTTTCGACACTGCATAGGCATTGCCTGATAGCAGCCCTGCGATTGCAGTACAAGCACTAGCAGTAAAAAGTATGCATCCTTCGCGCTGAGATGCCTGGCATTGTTATGCATTACGTCGAGTTTCCGTACTTGTTGATTGTGGTGTCAGTGACGTTGCGGATATCATCTTCGCTCGTCACATCACAGTGAATGTAGCAAGCACTTTCGCCCAGCTTTCTGGCAAGGGCCTCTCCTTTGTTGTCCTGGATATCAGCGATGACCACCTTGGCACCGATCTCATGGAAAAGGCATGCTGTTCTTGCTCCAGTGCCGCTTGCCCCTCCTGTTATAATCGCCACTTTTCCTGATAACCTGAAATGAAATCATAGTAAAAATGTCATGAATACCCTCTCTATAATATCGTATATATCCAAAGTTCGAACCCATATCTTTTTTTGGGAGTGTCATATGCCTTTCTACTACACCTTACCCTTGTAGGTTAATATATATATATATATATATTAAAAATTAATTTTTTTACTTTTTAAATTTCAAAATTAAAAATCAATGGTTAATATTAGTAAATTTTTATTAAATTCAGGCTAATTATATTTTCATATGCTTTAATTATATGGGTATTAAATTAGTATTTTTTATTTCAAAATATCACAACAACAAATTTAAACTTAAATGATGATAGATTTTGAAGAGAAAAAGGTTTGGATAAAACATTTCAACTCTTAATATTGCAGCAACGTTTGGATAAACATGGATGTTGATAAGCTTAAATGATGATAAAATGTTGAAGAGATATCTAGAAAGAGAGATTGCGGTGATATTCTTTAACATTATCTTCGATTAGTGTTATATATAGAGCTCACGATGAATCAAAAACCAACGGCTGCTCAGTTGTTCCTATCTCTGCTTGGTTTCTGATTTCTTATTAAGTAGACATGAGCAGTGTAGCTTCTTTGATATCACCCCTTAAGAGGTACTCCCACAATCTCTAGTTTCAGTTCTTCCCAAATTGCTGGTACACGCATGCAACTCTGTTTCTGTCCCTTTGGTGTCGAGGACATTCAGTTTGACTTTCTGTAGAAGAAGGGACATATACCAAAATCGATTGATTTCATTTGCTCTTGATATTGTTGCTTTTTACAATGGTTTCATTTCAGGTTAGCAGGGAAAGTGGCAATTATAACAGGAGGTGCAAGCGGCATTGGAGCAAGCACAGCATGCCTTTTCCACGAGAACGGTGCCAAGGTGGTCATCGCTGATATCCAGGATAACAAAGGAGAAGCCCTTGCCAACAAGTTCGGCGAAAGTGCTTGCTACATTCACTGTGATGTGACAAACGAAGATGATATCCGCAACCTTACGGACACCGCCATCAGCAAGCACGGCAAACTCGACATAATGCATAACAATGCGAGCATCCTGGACCGTACCTTAAGCACCATTTTGGATATCACAAAGTCAGAAATAGACCAAGTTATTGGGGTAAACCTTGTGGGTGCTCTCCTAGGAGCCAAACATGCAGCCAGTGTGATGTCGCCCCAGCACAAAGGATGCATACTTTTTACTGCTAGTGCTTGTACTGCAATCGCGGGGCTGCCATCAGGCAATGCATATGCAGTGTCGAAACATGGAGTTTTGGGACTGACTAAGAACTTAGCAGCAGAACTTGGGCATCATGGGATAAGAGTGAACTGTATATCGCCATATGCAGTTGCCACTCCAATGATTTCACCAAATGAAACAGAGATGAGAAACATGGAACAATCGCTAACAGCAATGGGCAATCTGAAAGGGGAAATTCTCAAGCCAGAGGGATTGGCTTATGCAGCGTTATACCTGGCTAGTGATGAAGCGAATTATGTGAGTGGGCTCAACCTTGTTTTGGACGGAGGTTTCAGCATTGTCAATCCTACCATTATGAAGGCTTTTAACCTTATTCATTAAAATTTCCTTTATTTTTTTCAGTAATTCTTTTATTAAAATGATCCTGCCTAAATCCAGGCATCTTTCTAATAATAAAATATTTGCTATTTCCCTATTTAAAGGAAAGGTTCTTTTAGTTAAATTGATTAATAAAAGAACAAACCAAAATAAACTTAATATTATAATTGACAAATTGAATTATTTTATTGAGTTAATTGTTTACTTGTAAATTAGTTTTAAAGAGCATATTGTTAAAATAGGATAGCACATACAAGGAATTGGGCTTGTTTGCTACCATTGTAAAATATTACGTAGACGCAATCGAATCTCAAGTATTAATAAATTATAACGTGAATGTATATAATTAATTTCTGATATTTCCCTTTAATGCATGCCAGTTAATTTTTCCAAAAAAAAAACAAATTAGAATTTTAATTTATTGTATCCAACATTCAAACATCACTTTATGCCCAAATTAACTCTCTAACAAACCAAAAGTTTTCCAATATATGGTTCTTCTGTTCAAATCCGATTTGCACAGCTCTCATTAGGGTTTCTTTTCTTCACAGTTATTATTATTTAATAAAATACATATCTTTTCTATTTTCTGTAATGTTTATTTCTTTTATCTTGTACCTGTGTTGAGATAATTTTTTAATTAATATTTCAAAGTCAACTTTGTTAAATGTTACAAATCTATAATATATATAAAAGCTTGAATTTGAATTTTTTTTTGAATTAATACATTTTATTTTCATCATATGATTAAATTCACATCTAAAATAATTATAATATTTAATTTAAAATTATTAATTAAAAATAAAATAAAATAGAAGTTATGATAATTATATATTTAAAAATAATTAAAATTTAAATTACATTTATTAATTAAAAAAGTGTTCTATTTTTTTTATTCTTCATGTCTTATCGGTCCATGTTTGGGATTTATAGTTTTCCTTGCAATAATGTCATTTTCAACATTTGGACCTGGGTTCTCCTCTTGGGAATACAATACTCCTTACCATTACACCCAACCAGGGCGAAACTAGAAAATTTTTTTAGGGGGGACAAAGTTAAATTGTAAATTTTACGATAATAAAAGTGTAATTTTTAAAAGATTAAATTAAAATTTTATCATTTTTAGGAAGGACAAAGTGTAATTTTACCTTTACTAATTTAAAATTTTAAAAAAATTTAAGGACCTAAATAAAAAAAATTTCTATTTTAGGGGGCCAGGGCCCTGCTAGTCTCCCTGATTTAGCCCCTGCACCAAACCATTTGTTATTATTATAGGACTTAATGCACATGGTGGGGTTTACTTTTGGGGGTGTTATCCGATTTGAATGGAAGGGAGAGTTTTGTAGATTGAAAATTCGATTGAATGTGCGCCGGTCTCTAAGGAGAGTTATTGAATATAATTATTGTGCTAATTCTATTATAATATTTGAATTGATAAATTAATATATTTGAATTATATTCAATAATTCAAATAAAAAATATTATTTTATGCTAAGCTTAAAATTATGCAACGCATGTGGCATTAGAATTTAGTGTTATTAAAATCATAAAAAATATTTAATGTTGAATTCATAAAATAAATAAATAAAATTAGAAAGCCTATCACATGCGTATGTGATTTAAAACCACTTATGTAGAATATAGGTATTAGTTTAAAAATAACATACAATAAATAATAAAATATACGATTTGAAGCTAATAATAACAACAACAATTATAATAATACATATGCAATATATACAAAATTAAAAAGAAAAAAATAGCTTAAACTTTGAGTAAAAAGAAATTAAATAGGCAAATACTTCATTTTAATAATCATAAATGGACTCCAATTATTTATCATGGTATTGTCATTTTCATATAGCATGTCAATAAATTATCATGTTGGTGAAAAAAAATTCAATATTAAAAATCCAATTATAAAAAAAAATTAAATATCAAGCTGCCTTGTGACAACAACTTAATTAATGTTATTATATAAAAGCATAAAAAAATAAAAAAAATTCATCAAAATAATGTAATAATCATTTAATAAAAAGGATAAATTAATTTTTTTTTCTAACTGATTTATGATACCAACTCAGTCAAAGATTAAGATAATAGTAATATATTTCTTATTTTAATATTTTTTTTCCCATTGTTGAGTTAAACAAACAATGATCCTTGTTATTAACTTTTAACTATTCCAATAAGAAATACATGCATCTTTTCTTTGTCCTCCATCTTTCAAATATCTAATAGAAACGCTGCCTAAATAGCTTCTTATTCATAAAACTTTAATTGCAAGCTAATTAACAAGACGGGCAAGCATTTGCTTAGCAAAATGTTGTACTTACGAGCCATCGGGGTATTGGAACATACGGAACGACGGATTGACAACAGTAAAGCCCCCATCTATGAACAGATTATGCCCACTCACATATCTTCCCTCCTCACTTGCTAGGTATAGTGCTGCATTTGCTACATCTTCGGCCTTAAGATACACACCCTTTAGGTTAGCCAACGCACTCATCGCTTTCTCCAGCTCCTCATCATCATTAACCCCCACGAATCCCGTCGCTAAAGGCGTTGCCAGAGCGTAGGGAGACAAGCAGTTCACTCGGATCCCGAATTGCCCTAGCTCAACTGCAGCATTTCTGGTGAGTCCCAGCACAGCATGCTTTGAGGCACAATATGCATGTGTTGCAGTAGCACCAACGGTGGAGCTTACGCTAGCAGTCGAAATTATGCTACCACTTCGAGCAGGGACCATCACCCTAGCGGCGTGCTTCATCCCTAGGAAAACCCCAGTTACGTTTACACTAAGAACACGATCGAAGTCTGATTTATCATAGTCGATTATGCGAGCCTTGTCAGCATCAACGATGCCGGCGTTGTTGAACATTATGTCTAGCTTGCCATGGGCGGCGACTGCTTTGTCAACAGCATTTTTTATTTGGTCTTCATCAGTGACGTTGCAATGCACGTAGGAAAAGTTTGAAGAGCCTATGTCCTCACAAACGGAATGGCCCAAATCATCTTGGATATCAGCAATCACAACTTTGGCTCCATGGTGCGCAAACACTTTAGCAGTGCATTTCCCAATACCACTTGCTCCTCCTGTAATGAGTGCTACCTTCCCTTCCAGCCTGCACTTGATGGTTGAATAGTAGTAAGATTAAGTCTTTATTTTCATTTTCTAAGGATGAGTTTCAGTATTTACAACTCGTTTTTCCTTTGGAGAAGGCTAGTCCATCCCCAAGGGTCTCATTCTTTTACCTAGAAAATGGATCCGACAACTTTAACTCAGGTCAAATGAGCTCCCACCCAACTAATTTACTTACAGGTTGGAAACCGGGGGAAGAGACTAGCTGGAACTTAAGATTTGTACTCAAAAACCAACCATCGAGTTTTCATTTTAAGATTCACAGTTAAATCCTGACAACCTCAATATAAAAAAATATATATCAAAATAGTGGGATCTTTAACATCATTATGCTATTGCAGAATTGCAAACAACAAAGAGCTTCTGCTTCATTTTTTACCAATCCAAACCCATCGACTCTAAACTCTAGGAACAAAGATTAACATACATAAATGAGAATTTGATACCAAAGGTGAAGTTAGATAATTAGTTTTCAAATGAACATCGTTTCCAGACTTCATCTGATAATCAGCACAACATTCAAAGAACAAATAAGATTACAGATTAAGATTGATAACAAAAAATGAGTCGACAAGAGATACTCTTACCTCTTTGTGACTGCTGAGATAAAAGAAGAAGCTGCTGCGCTTGCCATTGTTTCTTACAATTCTTTGACAACGCAGATGAGAAAGCCGACTCTTATAATAGTATTTGCGGACCAACAGGGAGATGTTCGCGTGTGTACAAATATCTCGTATTTTCTTTAAAAGTTATATATTCAGTTTTTTTATTTGTAAAATTTAAAAAAGTCAAATGTTAATTTCTGAAAAAGAACGCAATACCACTTGCAGCATTGGTTTGTTCAGTACAATTATTGCTATTTATGTCCAAGTACTACATTTTTTAAAAATTAATATATCATAAATATTGGTGACTAGTCTTTTAATTGTGGGTGCTCCCTAATCGTAAATATTGGATATTTCTACAATACTAATGTATTGATAATATTTTTGCTATAATTATCATCTTAGTTGTAACCATTTAAAAGTAAAAATTAATATATTATTTTAATAAAATTTCAAATTATAATTTATTGGTTGAGTGTTCATCTTCCTTAAAAGTAATTTGGATTTAATTCACAATTACATTAAAGATATTATTTTAATAAATTTAAAAGTCCTATATTAATTTTACATTTTTTTGATGAATTATAAGAGGAAGACAAAGACCTAACAGTAATGTGATTGGCGCGATTCAAACCCAAATAATATTTGAGACAATGAACACTTTTGATCACCATGTCAATACAAAAAATTTAATTTTACATTTTATTTTATGGGGATTGGTTAGTAATTAAAAAAGCTTATGTGCTATAAACATCATTATTGATCCTAAACCTTCGTTTGGATCGAAATAAGAAGCTTGGGTTTGAGTAATAAAATAAGAAAAGCGATGAATTGTTAATTGGTGGCTGGCCGGTTGAAGCATCTATCATCAAGTGCTGCGAAACGACAAAGATCATATGGGGGGCATCTTCTTTGGTTTTCAGAGCATCTTTCCTTCCCTTTTTGTTTTTCTTCATAATAAAATAAGCAAAAGAATTACTAATTATTAATCCAATTTATGATATGTTTTTCTGAAAACTATTGTCATTTTCTAATCAACCATGAACTATCAAATATAAATAATTGACGTTTTTAGGTACGGGATAATTTAATTAGACTCAAACTTAAATATAAATAATTTAGGTTTAAAGTGAATTATAAGAATCAAATTTAATATTTAAATAAGAGTTTGGAAAATTGTTTAATAATTTAATTTAAGTGTAATTGTTTATAATTATATATGAATGGTATGTTTGAGTAACCACTATAATTGACACGTCATAATGAATTGGGCGTAATTGAAATACTCATTTACACTTTCTAATTATTAGTGGAGGGTGAGAATTGGTGATTATCTTATACCTTTCTAAATACTCATATATTATTTAATTTTAAAGAAATTATTTTATACAAGTTTAAGTTATAAAAATTATATTATAAGCGTGAACACGTATGAGTATTTAGGATGATTATGACGAAAATTTTCTAAAGTAGTATTATAAATATTGTAAAATTATATTATAATGAACTTTGTGTATTGATTTGACGGTCAAAAATGTTTATTATTTCAGGTGTGACATGAGTTCAAGTCACGTGGATTGTATTTTTGTAAAGGCTTCGTCCTTCTCTTATAATTCACCAAAAATAATTTATGTTAGTGATAATAAAAAATATTATTTAAATCCTAAAAAAATATAAAAAGTTATAGCTAATCCTTATACCTTGTCAATCACAATCACCTATTAACTTTCTCAATCATATAATTTGTATTATATTATATGAAACATATATTAGCCGACTTAAGATTCATATATCAGCCAAAATATAAGTTTAATTTGCATTCAACCGTGTTCTTTGAAGAAATTACATTGATGCCACCAAAAAAAAGGTACTATTCTTTGATTAAAGTGTTGTTTGATAAATTGAAATTTTAAATATTGAATTTATGTTATAAAATACATTTGGTATATTTCTTAAAATTAAGTATGAAATATGATTAGATTGTTCAATAAATATCATTAAGAAGAAGAAGATCCTGATCGCACGTTTGGGGGGTGTTCAAAAGTGTTTGGAGAAGTACAAAACTCAGAAGTTAGTGGCGCTTGAAAAAGAGTTACAGTTTGAGCTCGAGCGGGTCCTTGACAATGAGGAGCTCCTTTGGAAATAGAAGTAGCGAAGCGAGTGGTTATCTCTTGGTGATAGAAATACTAAGTATTTTCATTGCTAGGCTTCTAAACGAAGACGGTTCAATCAAATAAAAGCCCTGAAATTAGATAACGGTTAATGATGTTATGATGAAGAAAAATTAAAGAATGCGATCATTTTGTTTTATCGTACGCCTTATTCTGATGTTGTACCTACTGTGGATAAATTCCCTATTAGAAACGACTTTCCTAATGTTGGAGATGCGATTATTGCTACAATTGGACGACGGTTAGATGCTAAAGAAGTCCACGATGCATTGTTTGGAATGGCTCCCCTCAAGGCACCTGGAATTGATGGCCTGCACGCTCAGTTTTTTTCAAACTCAATGGAATATTGTTGGTGAGTCACTGATCTCTATGGTTAGGGGAGTTTTTAAGAATGGTATATTTTTTAATAAGACTCTCATTGTTCTTATTCCGAAAGTAGCTGGACCTGAGTTTGTTACACAATTTCGCCTGATAAGCCTTTGTACAGTCCCACATAAGGTGCTTACTACAGTCGTTGTGAATAGACTTAAGTCTATTATGCCAACACTTGTGGAGGAAAACCAAACAAGTTTTGTTGGTGGTCGACATATCATGGATAACGTTTTGATTGCTCAAGAGGTCATACACTCGGTGAGAGGTCGTAAAGGTAAAAAAGGATGGATGACGATTAAGATAGATCTAGAAAAAGCTTATGACCGTCTTAAATGGGACTTTATTCAAGACACTTTGGAGGATGCGAAGCTACCTAATGATATGGTCCGTATTATTATGCAGTGCGTCTCTACTTCAATGATGCAAATTTTGTGGAATGGAGGAGTTATAGAGGAGTTCAAACCGATAAGGGGTATTAGACAAGGTGATCCTATTTTGCCTTATCTTTTTGTGCTTACAATAGAGAGACTTGGTCATGCGATCAAGCTAGCAGTTGCTGATGGGAGATGGAAGCTGATAGTGTTAGGGAGAGGAGGTCCACCTTTGTCGCATCTATTTTTTGCGATAACTTTGTCTTGTTCGGGGAGGCAAGTATAGATAATGCTATTGCCATGAGATCAGTTCTTGAATAGTTTTGTGCTTTTTCTGGACACAAAATTAATGCTAGTAAGTCACATATATGCTTTTCGAACAACACGACTACAGAGCAGAAGCGACAGGTTGGGAATATCTTAGCATTCCAACAAACGGATGACTTGGGAGCGTATTTGGGTGTACCTTTGTTCCATAAGAGGGTCACTAAGAATGCGTATCAGTTTGTCATTGACAAGGTCCAGAATAAGTTGAATGGCTTTGATGCGAAGTTGTTGTCTATGGCAGGAAGGACAGTGCTTGCTAAGTCTGTATTATTAGCCATCCCAAGATACTTTATGCAGGCTGCAATGATCCTGATAGGTGTTTGTGAGAAAATAGAGCAAATTGTCCGTAGATTTGTCTGGGGATCGACGAATAGTGGGATCAAAACATCTCTAATCAATTGGGAGACCTGCTGTAAACCCATGCTTGAAGGGGTATTGGGGTTAAGGAAATTAGTGCCTCAAAACATCTCGTTCCTCATGAAACTAGCCTACCAGCTGGTGACAAAAGTGGATTCCTTGTGGGTAAGGGTTCTGCGGTTTAAGTATAAGATGTTTGAATGTTGTCCTACTGAGATCAGTAAAGCGAATAGTTCATATGTTTGGCGTTCGATTTCACGAATATGGTCTCTGTTTAGAGGACGTTTGGTTTGGAGATTGGGTAATGGTAGAACAGTCAGCCTTGTAAATGATGTTTGGATACCGGAGCTGGGACCTTTGATCAACCATTTAAGACCTGGTAGCACCATTTCGACGGAGATGAAGATGGCTGATGTGGTTGATGTTTCTGGTTCTTGGAATTGGCTTGTGTTGTCCAGATTTTTTAACAAAGGAGTGCTGGATTTTGTTGCTGGGTGTTTTCCTCCAAAGGATGAGCTTGGCAAGGATTGCTGTGTATGGAGTTTAAATAGTAAGGGCCTGTTCTCAATTAAATCTGCTTATTTTAGTATTTTACAGGTTGATGTTACAGCAGAAAATAATGGCTGGAAGGTGATTTGGAATAGCAAACTGCCGCCTAGAATAAAGCAATTTCTATGGCTTGTGGGACACCAACGAATTCTTACAAATAATGAACGTGTGCGGCGAAAGATGGCGGACGATGCAAGCTGTTCCTTGTGTGGTTTGACGCAAGAAACTGTTATCCATGTTCTAAGGGATTGTAAATACACTACTGCCTCTTGGTTGAAGGTATTGTCTGAAAGTTGTGTCCATAGATTCTTTGAGTTGGATATTGTTGAGTGGGTGGATGCTAACTTGAAAGGGGAGTTTCAGTTGGGGGATGGGTGTGCTGATGCTGCTGTTATTTTTGGGGTGTTGTGTTGGATTTTATGGAAACATAGAAATGAGCAGGTGTTTTGTCAGAAGTCACGGCCTGTGGAGGAGAACATTAGTGCTGCTGTCTGTTTTGCTACTACTGTATGCAGAGCTTTTCGAGACATCAAGAATTTTGGCACCGGTTAAATGGAAATCTCCTACTCCTGGTTGGGTAAAGATAAATTTTGATGGGGCAGCATGTATGGATGGATGGGGGTTGGTCATCGGTTGGTGGCGTACTAAGGGATTCACGTGGGAATTGGATTGCAGGGTATCAACGTTGTGTTGGTAGAGGCTCGGCTTTGAATGCAGAACTCTGGGCATTTTACACGGGTTAGAAGTTGCTTGGCGAGGAGAGTATAGGAAAGCTGTTGTGGAAACGGACTGTTTGCAAGCTGTGGAATTGATCACAGATTGCTCCGGGAATATGGCTTCCATGACCATTGTTCGAAGGATACAAGAAGTGGCTTGTCTTTTTTATGGTGTCAAATTCCAATTCGTGCACAAGGAAGATAATAAAGTTGTGGATTGATTAGTCAAAATATGCCTAAGAATTGAGGAAAATTTACGCATCATTGATGTTCCAGTATTTAATGTACGACAGTCGCTTTTGGAAGATAAGTTTGAGAACTTTTATGTAAGAGTAAGTTGATTTAAGGTATTTGTCAACTTTCTTTTAATTATATATAAAAAAGAAATAAAATAGAATAAATAGAATTAAAAAACAATTATATTAAGTGATAGTAATTCCTTATGTATCTATCATTTTCTACAATTTTTTCATTAAAATTATTTTTTTGTGTGAAAGAAAAATTTTATTATTTAAGTAAATATAACTTAATTATAAAACGTTATGACAAAATTGAATGGATAGAACTTATTTAAGTGTTTATGTAATATATTATAGAAAATAACATATTTATAAAAAAGTGTTATATGTTTTTAAAAAATGTTATAATTTTTTTGTCACAACTTATTTATAAAAAATAATTTTTTAAAATTATAGTAAAAATGTATTATTTATAATAAGTGTTATAAAATTCATTGGCCACTTTATAAAATATTTTTATAAAGATTATATATTATAGATTTTATATATTTTTTAATTTACGTATTATAAAAAAAGATATAATCTAGTATAAATCTTTCTCCTAATAGCTTTCTCCAAATTAGGTTTGATAGAATTATAAAAATTCTAATATAAAAGTTAATAAACCAGGATCTGTCATGTTAAATCATTAAGAATGAAACTAAATGTAGAACGGTAAAAGCATACCTTAATTCGTTCATGTGTAGAAATATTCGAGTCATGTGGTTTTGATCTATCAAATTAACACAAAAATATTTTAGAGGAAGTGACCCTCTTTTTTCTAAATATGAGATGTCAAGAAAGTTACGTATTTATAAGTTGGGGACCATAATTTTAATATATAACTGCAATTAACCAAAATTTCTAACTGGCTCATCATTAATTAGAAAATAGTTACTAGAGTATCTATATATATTTGACCAACATATCTATACTTTGAAAAGCACATGAAAGAAAGAGATCTTGATAATCTTCATGATACAGATATAGATCCAAATGGAGAAGAACTCGATCAGAGACCAACAAATGATGATAAGAAATATATGTTAAATGTTAAAGAGGGAATAACTCAACAAATATGAAATGCTAGAGCAATTAAATAAAATTGCATATGATGTTTATTTTTCTTGTTATTTTTATTAGTAAACGTATTATCAACTATTTTCTTGTATTAACAATATTACATATGATTATTCAAATTTAATTTTTATTACTCATTTAAAACAATTTTACCGTATTGATAATTTTTTATAATAATTAATCTTTTTATAAAATATAATTTATATAATTATGTAATTAAAATTTATATTAATATATAAAATTATAATTATTTATAAAGGGTTTAATAAAGGTACAAATTTGAAATATAAAATTGGATTAATGTGAAATTTTTAACCAAAATTTAAATTGAACTCCTCTCCGTTTGATGTCTCCTTTCCTTTTCATTTTATTATTTTCAAACTCTCTATTCTTTATTATTGTTTTTTCTTCAATTCTTCATTACATAATCACCAAGTTGGAAACAAATTCCACATTTCTTTTTCATTTATAAGTATTTAAATATTAAATTACATTTAATTTAATTTAATTAATATTTTTTCCTTTTTTCCTATAATTTAATAACAAAGGAGAAAAAATAAAATTTTTGGAAGTTTTACTTTTCTGGTAAACACTAAAGAAAACAAATAAGAAACAATAATAATTTATATTAAAACAGTAAAACGTAAAAGACTCAGACGACAACCTGCTTGGATCCATGTTTTTTTTAAAATAGATTATTGCAGTTTGGTTCTTCACGATTTTTCATATTTTAATTTATCCCTTATTCAATTTCAATTGATTCAATTCGATCCCGATTTAATTCTAATTTCTCTCAATTTATATCTATATTTATATGAGTTGATGATGATGATGATGTAATGTTTAATTTATATATGATTTATTATATGTTGTTAAATGTATATTTGTTGTTTAATTTTTATTTACCATATTTTAAATTTATTAATTTTAGTTTTATATATTCGATATTATTAATCAAATATTTGACTTTTTAGTTTTTTGCTAATATTTTTGTATATCGTTTCATGTTATCTAATACCTAATTTGAGTTAAAAATTATATTGAATATTATGCACATTTATCACTGATCAATTATTTATCTACTTATTTTTTTAAGAGATCATTATGGGTAATTTGTCATTTAAGTACTCTAGACAACAAAATTTAGGAACTTTTTTTTAAGTAAATATTTACAAAAATCTATATTCAGGACAATGTTCTATTATTGAAGTATAGGAAGCTATTGTTGACAAATATGCTAAGGAAAAAAAAAACATGAAATTGAAAATTTTAAAATTATAGCTTTAAAAAATTAAAGAAATACTAGAAATTTTATTACTCGTGTATGCAAATAGCAACCACATATTAGAAAATAGGGTGTGTTTAAAAATAACATATAATAAATAACGAAACATACGGTAAAATAAAATTTAAACGCATAATAAAACTGATGGAAGTAATAAAGTGTGCATGATAAAATTAAAATGCATTTAAAAAAATCAAAATAGAGCTTTGGTTGAGTGGTAAATTTAAGGTTTATACTAATGCAATGGGGTGTGTTCAAATTCCAAAATATATATTTTATTTTTATAAATAAAAAGACTAAAATATCTTCAAATAATATAATTTATTTTAAATATGAAAGGATATTTTTATAATTTTATTATTGAATTGGTGTTTGGTACCAACTCAATCAAGGACTTAAATAATAGTATAGATATTTCAAGTAGATTATATCAAAATTAACTCTTTTTTTAAAAAATAATTAACATACTATTAAAAACTTAAAAATTAAATATATTTAAATATTTTGTTCTCATCAAAATATTTTTTTTTGATTAAAATGGATAACTTTTTTAAAAAAAATATTTGTTAAACAAAAATATAAATATTATATTATATTTATTTATTTATTTAATATAAAAACATAAATTATATACCGTAATTGTAGAATCTTATAAAAAATTATAAAAATAATATAATATATACAATTTATTCGAGTATTGCATGGACAAACTAGTTTTAAGTTCTAATACTACACTTAGCTATCAAGTTTTATTCATTTTTTCTAGAACTGGAAAATTTACTTGAACTTGGACTTAAATATAAATAATTAAGTATAAGAATCTAACTCGATTTTACTAAATAAACAAATGAAATGAGCTTGACATTTTAGAAATGTTTATCTTTAATAAAAATTGAATTTAAAAAATAAAATTGGATGAAAGTCAAATTTGGAATCCAACTTCAAATTGAAATCAGCTGCATGTGATGTCTCTGTTTCTTTTCATTTTATGAAGATGCTAGAAGGGTGGTTGGCCCATCCTCGTCCCATGTGATTGTGAAAGAGGTATGAAAATTTTGATGAGGGAGATTCCGATTGCTGTAAAGGTTAAGAAATTTTTATGGAAAATTTGTTCCAATTCGATACTTAAAAGGGAATATTTAATGACTCCTATGCAGAATTTGTGGTGAGCAAGAAAACTGTGTTGAACATATGGTGGTGTTGGACAAAAGCTAAACTATTGGACTCTTGAAACATGATTGAAATTTGTATTAAAAAGGGATTTGGGCCTACTTTATTTTGCTATTGAATAATTTTGGGCTTTCACCATCATCTTTAAATTTATAATTTTGAATATATATGTGATAAAATTTAATAACAAAATATTACGAAAACGACCCTCAAGCTTTACAAATTTTACAATTGAGCCCTAAATTTATATTACACTTGACCACTAGCTTTAAATTTATCATTGCCACACCAACTTTGCCATGGCCAACTCCCTGCGCTTGCTGCCACCTGCCACTCTGTCATGGGCTCATGGCCATGCCTGTCTTTTCCATTTCCAACCCCTCCCCATTGCAGACAACGCCCGTGCTATTCTGAAAAGAAAGAGAAAGTAAAAGAAAAATCTCATCAAGCTCCCTCTACCACTCTCGGCTCCCATCATCCTTTCATTCGGCCACCGACAACACCTCCACTGTATCACCCCACTGAGCATCATACTCGACCACCACAATCCCTCCACAGCTCTCGATCGTCCTTTTTGTTCAGCATTCTCAGCTCCGTTACGAGCATCATTATTCTCATCCTCACTGTTACACTCTCGTTCGGACCCTCCATCACCGGCCATCACCAAAACCCGAGACCACCATTCTGGGCTTCCATCTCTAACACCCTCGCTTTCCCCTCTATCCTAACACCATTGCCTCCCCCAATAACCCTCACGAGTAGATGTTATCATGGGCCAAGTCACGTTGATATAAAATTTTAAATCCACTTTTAAGCTCTAGTTTGATGTATCCTCAAAAATGAATTTAAAATTTTATTCAAATTCTATTTATATTAAAAATATTAAACTTGAGTCCAATCCAACATAATCATAACAAATCTTTCTAAATTAATTTGATATAAAATTAAATTTTAAAAAATATAATACATTAAATAAATTAAAAATATTAAAATAAAAATTTCTTTAACAAAGTGAAAAAAAAAAAAAAGGAAGTCCAAGATATTGGCCTGAAGTACCCCGAACTTACACCCAATGGCTGAGGCCCATCTCTCCAACATTGTACTCTCAACGTTAATACTGTAGATGTTGGATTTGTTGAAGTTGAGTTTCAGACTTGAAATGACTTCAAAGCAGCGAAGCAGCTCACTTGCACCACAAAAAGGACCAGATTGTCAACTTACTAAGTTGCGAGATCATTAAGTTTTGTTGGCCGATAGGAACCCCTTTGAATAACCCAATGGAGATAGCCTTACATAACAAAGTGTTGAGTGCCTCCACAGTGTTAAACAACAAAAGGGACAATGGACAACCTCAAAGTAGTTTGTGGTAGAACCATTAACAAGGATCGCGATCAAAGTAGTTGAAACACAATGTTGGTTAAATGGTCTAAGGTCATTGAGATTGGTTGCACACTGATCTGATCATGGGTCAAGTTCGAGTAGGGCCAATGTAAAAATTTAAGTTCATTCTTTGGGCCTAAAATTTTGTTTAAGTCCGGTTTAGATAAAAATGCTAAACTTGAGTTCGACTTGACTTACCCATATTAATTTTTTATATTATTTTATATAAAAATATAATACATCAAATATACTAAAAATATTAAAATAAATGTTTTCAAACAAATTAAAAATACATTAATTAAAAAAAATTATACTTAAATAACATTAAGATAGTTGCACTTTAGCAAGTAAATGCTTCTAAAATAGTAGCAAAATTAATAATAAAACAAAAGTTATGCAATATCCAAACAATAACAATAAAATAATAACAAGATAATAACAAAATGACGGTAAAACAACATCAAAATGGCAACAAATAGCTGTGAAATTTTTTTTAAGCAAAACCAGGTCATGCTTGGGTCAAAAATCTTACTTGAAGTCTAGCCCATTTAAAAAATAGACCTTATTTTTTGTCCAAGCTATTTTCGGTCTATATTTTTTGTTCAAATCTTCCCTCTTTTTGGATAAACCTTCAAGCCTAAACAAATAATCCGACCCATAATCAAATCTAATTGTGCACTACAATTTAATAACAAATGAAGGTCCAAATTATTTCTCATTGGTTGGTGACGAATAACGTATAAAAATATATATATTTAATTTAACCTCAAAATGATGTTTACTACTCATCCGATAATTGTAAATACATAATATTATTGTCCAATAATAATTACAATGTCAAATATATAGTGTTATATTAATTGCATTTAATATAAATTGTTTGTAAAATTTTAATTTAAATATATATATATAAATCATATTTTAGATATTAAAATATAATTATTATAAATTCAAATATATAATATATATATCCAATATAAATATTACAAAAGTACATTTTATGATAAATTAAAGTTAAAAATTTCATTTTTTTGTCTTAATTTATATGGAATTATGATTAAAACTTTTGTCAAACATTTGTTCGACACGTGTTCCTCAATTTTCGTTTCTAATATTGTATAAAAAAACTTCACTTTTTGTATAACTAAAGTATATTCTATGTATATTTCTAAGATCGATGAAGACTAATCCTTTTAGAATTCGTGATTATTTTTTAATAATATTATTTTTAATTATTTTGATTTTAAAAAAGATATAAACTATTGGTCTTTTGAGTCTAAAAGTAACTTTTAAAGCACTTTTACCTTTAAAATTTATGGGTGTGAAAGATAGTTTTGACCTTTAAAAAGCAATGGTGAAGAAACCCATGGGAGGTTTATTGTATGAAATTTGAAAACAATCAGGTTCACCGACCAAATAATCTGTTGGATGAGGTTTTCAACAAAATTGGACCCAAAGGGTTACTTGACTAAGATAAAGGGATTGAGTTAGGTTTGGTTAAAAGCTGCAAGGGGAGGGGAAACGTGACAAATTGTTGAAACCTCAGACACATAAAGCCTGCCCTGGAAGGGCCAATGTCAAATGGAATAAGTCCTTTGGAAACCAGGGCATAGGTCCCCAAGGACCATGCCCTGTCCTATAACATATAATATATTCTTTTACCTTACACCCTCAACTCAACCACCCAATCTCTGGTCCCAAACACCCCCATTTTCACTTCACTCCCGCTTGGAATCCTAGACCAGTCATGCCACATCTCGTTTTCTCTTTTTACCATGACCCACTTTGCAATCTACCCCAGCAAGCAGCAGGCACTACGGTTGGACCGAAACTGATCCAGGTCAAGGTCATGATTCATGTGATACGCTGCTGTGCTGGGGCTTATATAAATATTAAATACACACGCCTTTTGATGAATGTGAAATTGATTTCATCAACCATTAATTTGAACAACCAACATAAATAAATACAAAGAGGAGACGTGGCTTGTTCTACATACTTGGTTTTTATTTTATTTTATTTTATTGTCTCTCTGTGTTTTGATATATTTAGGGTGTAAATGAGATGTTTCCCTTCCTTTTCAATCGTTTCCTTGGACAGTTAGGCAATTTGGCAATGCCTCGGGAAATTGTTATTTATTTTTTGTTGTTTCTTTTTCCGAGAAAATCTATTCAATAAACTAAATGACGAATTATTTGGCATTTACTATTGTAGAGATTTCCCCATGTTCCAAGTTAAACTGCACTCCATGGGTTCACTGCTTACACCTTCCACACAATGCCTACACGATTGTCTTTATAGAAGAGAAGTAAATAATGGATAACTTACTGGCATGCGTAAGCAATCCAACCACAAAGCCTGCCCCAATTACACCGTCTAGCCAATGGGAAACCCAACATGTTATTTGTAATTTTGTTTTATTCACAAATCTCCTCCCCATTCCATGTGTGGATACAATTTGAAGATTTAAAGTCCAAACAAAAAACAAAATAAATTAATAATGTTTTCCTGTAAATGTTCAGCCTATCTAAGCCCTCCCAGTCCAATTTATCGGCTTCGTCCATAAGTGTTTATTTCAACCACATTTTAATGCCCCTCCCTATTTTCATGTCACAAATTCTCCCTTTTTTTTTTTTTTGAATTTTGAGAAGTTAGATTGTTCGGGATGAAAATATTTAATAAAAGTTTTAATTACTATAAATCAAATGAAAAATGAAAGTGATAAGTTTAGATCCGTATTATTTCTATTTTTTATTCTATAATTTGCTCTATCCGAAATCCAAACCAAACTGTTCCTTCCAAAAAAAAAAAAAAGAAATTAACAAAAACAAATCCCCCCCACAAATTGACTAGCTTTAATTTTCCTTAGAAAGAATACTGACTAGCTCTTATTTTAAGGGCTGCTGTGTTATGGTATCCAACAATCGTTATCAATAATCTATGAGTCTTTAAGTGTTTTTTTTTTAATATTTAAAAAAGTATTTCTATAAATAAACGACATATTATACTATAAGGTAAACAAATAGATAGTGTTTTCTGTTTCAATTGTTTGGAGTCACTATTGCAGCACTCTTGTGGAGTTCAAGTACTTAAAATTATCATGCCAGAAAAGACTCAGATCAAATATATTTTAGCAGATAATTTGAAATGTAAAAAACAGAAATTAAAGTAAAAAAATAAGAGTGTATTAACCGAAGATATGATGTAAATTGTCTTGTCTTATGTCCTATTACCCTTGCCATTCACATGTATGATGTATAGGATATGATTAAAAAGGCACTGATTAGCTACTTGGAGAAAAGAGAGGTCTTAAGGCAGAAAGAGGGGGTTGGAGTTTTGCGAGGAACATGTCGATGGATAGGTCTTGTAAAAGTGGGTGTTGGTTCCGTAGCATGTGAAAGTTAATTAATTAGATGCCAGATTCCTTCAACAACAGAACCTGGTTTTAATTATTTCTATGAAAAAAATCTAGGAACACACATCCCGTCCTTGCCCAAACATCATATTATTATTGCACAAAGTTTGAGGCTTTGGTTTACAAACTTCATTGAAAATTGAGGCAAAAACTGGGGCTCACACATAATATTCTAAACCCCTGTTTGATGATTGCATTAAGTAGATGACATAAACATATGGTGGGTGAGAGCATAGCATGGCATAACAAAACAACATGTATTTAAGTTAGAACAACCAGTCCAGTCCTTTTTGGGGATGGAAAAGGGTGTCTGAATCTACCTGGAAATTTGAGGTGGGTTTTGTCTCAAGCTCACAAAAAAAGACAGTCAATGCTGAATCTTTAAATATTTTAATTCTCCTTCATTTAAAGTTTTAGGAAGGAAGGGCAAAAGAAAGAGAGAAAGAAACCCATGATGGGAGGAAAAGGAGACGGGAGTAGAGGAATGGAAACACGACTGAGAGATTGTCCTTAATCCTTTTCAGTACCTTTTTTTTTTTTTTATATATATATTTTAAAGCAAAAACAAAACTTGCTTTCACTGACTTTTACTAAAATATTCAGTGACTGAATATAAACCTAACAAGCATGGTCTTCTCTGTCAGGTTTACACTTTACAATGAAGTATGAGATTTTGCACTGTTTGAAATGATACAATATCCCCTTTCTTTTACATATATATATATATATATATGTTGACAGGCAACGCAAGAACATCAAACATCCTCTCCTGATTTACCAAACCTCTACTCCTCCACCTGCTGCCGTAGGATGCCGCCCATATTGCGTCACCACTGCCCCTGCCCTTCTGATTTGCTTGCCACCCTAATAACATGATCCCACAAATTTTATTATTATTCACCCTGTAATTAGAATCTCTCTTTTTGTTTTCTAAAGATTTCATCCCCATACATTTTCTGTCTAATTCAGCAATTCTTACCAGTATATAAAATGTATATGTCCCTGTCATAGGATCGGGCATGTGTGTTTCAGCAAACTGTAAAGTTTTCTTGTAGGCAAACTGCTCCGAATAAACGATTTTTACTTTCCATTCCATAAATTATTCTAGTTCTGAATCTAAATAGCATATTCTAGAGTGAGATTACTTCATTGCTTAGATGCATTCAAACCCATCTAAGGAAGGATGAAGTAAAATCTGACTGACACGGCTTTTTGTTTGGTTTATCTCTTTTTCCATATACGAAAAATAACATATCATTCAAGACCTGAACTAGTAATTAATGGCATGCAGTAAGAGTTGGATTTCTTTTTAAAAAATAAAAACTTGAAAGAAAATGTCAAGTTACACATAAATAATGAATTAATGATTGAAAATTCCTCACGCAAAACCTTAAAAAGTAGTCTTGTACTTCTAAAGTTACAATTTCCCCTTACCTCAAAAAAGAACTTTTTTTTTTTGAAGAAAAAAAAATCTCAATGTTTGTTATATCTCTGAATGTCTTGTCTTTTTAGCTGCATCAAATAGTTTCCACATCAAACCCCATACTCATTACGACTCTTTCTGCCCACTCCTCCATCCCCTTTCTTCCCTCTCCCCAAGCCACCACCAACTCAAACAAGAAGAAGAGATAATCAGACTATGTTCTTTCATTAGCAGCCTTTCATTCAATTCCTCTTGAAAACTCTTCTCCTTGCACCTCCTCCGCTAAAACTCCTCCTCCAACTATCCATGTTCTTCTCTTCAAACCACCCTTCCCTCAGCTTCAACTTCAACCAACATGAAGACCACTCTGAGTCTGAGATAAACCCTAACCAAAGCCATCCAGACCATGGAATGGAACCCATGTTTGAAAAACCCTTAACCCCCAGTGATGTTGGGAAGCTCAACAGGCTTGTTATTCCCAAACAACACGCCGAGAAATACTTCCCGCTCGCCGCTGACTCCGTCGACAAAGGCTTGTTGCTCAGTTTCGAAGACGAGTCCGGCAAGTTTTGGCGTTTCCGCTACTCGTATTGGAACAGCAGCCAAAGCTACGTGTTGACAAAAGGGTGGAGCAGATACGTCAAAGAGAAGCAACTTGATGCTGGTGACATTATTTTATTCCTGCGACACCGTTCAGATGGTGATAGGTTCTTTATAGGGTGCAGGAGGCGCGGTGCACCGTCAGCTCCGGCTGATGCAGGCAACACCCTCATGGGAAATAATACAGCCTGTGGAGGCGGTGGCGATGCTAGAGGACTGTATCATGGGCATCCTTATCTTGGGCACATTCAAGGCCATGCTGCTAATCTGCCATACCGCCATGTCTGCCTTCATGCAGGTGCACACACATACACACACATATAGAAAATCTGAAATTTAGCAAGAAATTAGGAGGGAATAATTGTGTGAATAGCATTTTATATATTTTTGCAATTTCTAGGAAGTATTGTTGAAAATGAAGGTATAGCAGCCGGGAACCCAAGAAGGTTGGTGCGGCTGTTTGGGGTGAACCTAGAGTGCCAGCTCGATGGGTCGGAGCCATCCACGCCTGAAAGTAGCTCATCGGTGTCGGTGTCCAGCCAGCAGGGCCCAACTACCCCCCAGTTTTATAACACTCAGTCATACACTTCAAACTACATGGTAAGCCATGCATCCTCATTACCATCATAAACTTATAAAGTTCATTAATTAAGAAATAAATATAATGCAATTAGGCTGCGATTGCCATTTAATTAGTAAGTTGTGCTGACCACTTGGCACGTGGCCTAATTGCATTTACACGTTGTACTGTGGTTTCCTTTAATTCTACAAATTTATTTTATGGACCAGTATCAACGGATTTATAAAAATCACATTTAATCTGCTACTTTAATTAAAATTTAAATATTTTAAATAGCAAGCTAAAGATAAAGATGTAGCCGAATAGTTTGGTCGGTCTATATGGGTTTATAATATTTTAGTTTGGAAAGCAAGAAATTGAATAATACAGTCAGTAGCATAATTGGGTTAGATATTAACCATAGAAATTAATTCAACAAAAATAATAATAAAAGAAAAAGAGAGCAAAATAATATGTGCAAGTTTTAAAATTCCAAGTAGCAATGATGGAATTGGAGTCCACATAAGGCAGATTGTTAGTTAAATTCCAAGTCAAACTGTGTTATGGTTGAAATGGATGGTGGTTTCAATAATTAAGATGCCCTCCAAATAATTGATTGGCCGAAACGTGTTAGAATGATCAATGCCATCGACATAACCAATTGATTTTATTTTAATTGGAGAAATTACGTTTAGATCATAAGATTTTTAATTAGGAAAAGAAAATCCCAAATAGAATCGATTTTGGATAAAAAGAGGGGATTTTGTGGTCATCTCTAAAATTGGTCAACAAGGCAGGTCATAATAGTTAGGCACGTATTCTAAAGAACAGCGACTTTTGCAAAAGAGAAATGGAACTGGTCCATTAAAGCATTGGTGTGATTACAATGAAATTTCCTTGGTAATTTGGGCATGATGAAAAGAGAAAAACATGTTTGGTGTGATTATAATTATTAGATTCTGGTGGTGTGATTGTAACAGGATATTACCTTCTCCAGAGATATGAACCAGATGAGAAATCATCAAGGATAAGATCTGAAGATGTGACATCCAGGATTTTATTTTTAATTCACCTTGGAAAGGTCAAACAAAATATTCTTCTCCTTATTATTATTACCGCTTCTAGTAGTAAGAAAATTTATAACTTCATATTTTTCTTAAAGTAGAAAAAAAAAACCCATTGAATTAGGCAGCTTTCCAAGAGGAGATGGGAGATGGTCAGGCAAAGTTGGTGATGTAAGAAAATTGCCAGAAGGGGAAAAACTGGGCATTTGAGGGACTGTTGGAGGAGAGAGATAATAATGGAAGGGTATGGTGGTGGTGGTTCTTAAATAGATGGGCTACCAGCCTCTCTCCCTCTTTATGACTTTTTTCTCTAGTGTATCTAATTATGTAAGGAGGGTAGCCCAAGCAGGTTTTATGCTCTCCACTATGTAATTTGCAGAAATCAGAATCTGAAAAGCTCTTTAGACATACAATGGCATGTTTCATACCACAAAGGATGAAATCACCCTGAATTCTTGATTATGGTGATTGCTGATTCTATTATTCATAAGAAAATCCCCAATAACTTAATTCTAACCAAAATGAAAAACAACATAAATATAAGATCAACAAAGTGATGCCTGACTAGATAATGCAAAGATTTGAACAAGTTGCAGGGAACTTTAAATTTTCCTACTATTTACGAATTTTCAACTTCACAAATCACAGACTATTTCAATATACTGCAATAAATCTCCCTCAATATTTGAAAAAATAATATGAATGTGATAGTAATATACAAACTATGTTGGAATTTATATCACACAAATGATCAATATATGAAAATATATAATATTATGACGCAAGAAAATACTAAAAACATAATACATATACAGAGGCTTGCCAATTACCATATCATTCCTGCTACTTGGCAAGTGTTCCAACAAATCGGTGCCACAAACAGCCGAGGGAGAAAAGGCCACTACAGCCGAGAAAGGGCCATACAAGGCCAGCAAACAAAAGGGTTAATCCATCTTTTTGGGCCTGAACTTTCTTTTTTGTCAAATTTAATCCTGATCTTGACAATTGTTCTCACATTAGAACCTGAATTAGGCAATTGTTTCCACATTGGGACCTGAATTTTCTTTTGTCCAACTTTTTTCAAGGAAATATCAATGATTAACTTGGAAAAAAAAAGAGTTCCAGCCCCAATGTAGGAAGATTTGCCAAATTCAAACCCTAAATAATGAATTAACCCCAAACAAAAACAGACCGGAAAAAAAAAAACCAAAAACAAGCTTTGTTCATATTTTTCTAGATTTTTCCATGTATTTGGAGGATCCTTAGAGGTCATATCACATATCCATATGTTGGACATGGCACTTCAAGAAAAATGAAAAATCCGAGAAACATAGGAAACAAGGGAGGGCAACAAGGAAAAGAAGACAAAAAAGCCAAAAGCTTCAGACTCTGTAACTGCTTCATCTCAGACAGGCATACCCTGCTATTTGGAGTGTGTAATTTCTCATGACAAAGAACACCATGAATTAATAAGCTACATTCTCATAACTCCAGCCAATAGCATGCAATCAAATACCCTGTCCGACAGGGATCGCACTTTATGGACCTTGAACCCCATGCAATCAGATTACTAAGTTTCGTTTCTACCGTTCGTCAAACAATAAAATTTTCAGCCACTAATCATTTTTAAGAACCTGGATCCACCAGCTGGATCAGATATAAGGTTCTTAAGAAAAGTTTTTTAGCTAACCAGTAAACCTCATAAAGCCTAGCACCTGTGCTTTAGGCAACTCATATACTTACCCATTGAATCAAAACATTTAATGGGTGTTCTTAATCAAGCCATCGTACAGGCAGCTCAAAGCAAGCTGATAGAAAAATGTAGTTTAAGTTATGAGTAAAAACATTAAGTCCAACAGTTTAGTGAAACCACTAATAGTCAACTGAGTTTGACACGGGGGCATTCCAGTGATAATAATCGATATGTGACCCTTGAATGAATGGCTTAGATTAAGCATCCAAAGCAGGAGTTAAACAAAGATTTTCATGACGGAAGTGCTAAAATGAAGCTTGGACCACACATCATTGGGTATGGAATAATGGCTACAGGATTCTAGCTAGAATGCACATGTTTGAAAGACATTCCAGGTTAACTAAGAGATGCTAATAGAGGCAGGTGGATTTGGTGACTAGATAGTGACTAATCAGATCAAGTCTCAATTAATCATCAGGGCCCATAAAGATTTGGACAAGAGAGTTACCCGTTGATCTCCACTGGAAATGGCCTCCAAAGTTTTAGTGGCTCTGCAAGTGGGACGATCACCAGGTATTTGTTATCACTGGCCTTGGGGTGGTGGCTAATCAAGAGGTCCAGCAAGAAAAAAATTCAATCATGCACGACTAAGTACTGTATAAATATAGTAAGAACATGAGAATCTTTGTCCCACTTAGTTTTTCCTCTTATCATAACTTTTGCTTTTGGAGCTAAGTCAACCTCTTCAACTCTCTCAACATCTGCAACAGAAAAACGAGTTAATTTTTTCATACTTAAAGCCCCTGAGGAACAAAACCAAATCAAATAGTGTTGATAGCAACATTGAACAGCATCAAGATATCAAGAGACGACTAGATTTTGTAATAATTGCAAGCTTGAAAATTTAAAAACTTAAAAGGAAAAACAAATCTAAGTTGGAAATTACATGTCTTTAGAGTTATTAGAACCATCAAAAGGATACCTTAAAAAAAGGATTTGTCTAGCACCAGAATGTCCATGATCTGCAAAGCAAACTGAAACCTGAAGCCAATAAAGTGCCATCCTAAATCCCCGAGGAAACAGAACTTTTCCATCCAAAATCCCCAAGGAAACAGAACTTTCTAGGAGAATCTCATGAAAGCTTGCAGCTGAAGACTTAAAATAAAAAATCATGTGGCTAGAAGGTTTAAAAGCAAAACAATTCACTAGGTGGTGATTGGTGTACAATAGCCCCACCAACAGTATCACTTGACAGAGTACCAGATTTCTTGCACAAAGTACTAAGAACAACTGGTACCTCACGATAATGTTACATCCTATTGTTAGTGCAAGCTTAACTGGAATTTCAACTCTGCACCAAGCTCTAATTCTGGAGCCCCCATTTCCATTCAGCCGTTTATATTGTGCAAGTCATTTTCAACCCCTCTCCACTCTGTACTCTATGCAGTGTACTTCAAACATTTGCTATTGCAAATTTGACAAATATTGTTTTCCACAATCAAGACTTTCCAGAAAAAAACTAAAAGCAGAGTCCAAGTACCTGTTTAAATCTTAAACTGATTTTACACTGAAAATTTCAGCCCAAAATAGATTCCTAAGAATCCTCGAGAGGCCAGAAAAGATCCTCACTTTGGAGAAGCAAAACCTAAAGCACCCACATTCCAACAAAAAGACAATTTTTTTTTTTTGGTTACATGCTGCTTTTCACAATAGTAATATACAAACTTTTTTCTCAGGGATGCATGCCTAATGATGCATTTTCTTAGGCTTCATTTCTTTAATGCTTTAGCTATTTTGAACAAATGTTAAAACCAGAAGGGAAAAAGAAGAATATAAAAAAGAAAAAAAGAGCAAAATCAGCAATAAAATTTTACTTCAATTAATACGACTTAAGACTACAACAATCTTTTCTTTCACAGTCAATCATGTTTTTGGTTTCTTTAGTGAAAAAGCAGCATATTCAAGATTGGTATTTAATGCAAAAGCGCAAATCAGGTATTATATGCAAACTGCCTTCATTAAGCAGCTGGGAGCAGATATCTAAGTAATTCTTAAGTTGCACTTAACAAAGATATAAAGCATTAAGGTTCTTTTACATTTCTCCAAGCTCAAGCACGTTGAATACTAAACTACAACAAAAACTAACAAACATGAAATGACAAGAAGGAAAGAGCATCACCATTGTCAATGGGGATTCCCATAATATTTGTAGTTTCTAAAGGTGACTTTCTCAATACAGGAAGGTTCTCAGGACATGTATCATTCTTGTGATTTCATGCCAACCCAGCTCCACCAAATCTCTAAACTTGTATCTACAATAGGTATGCTGGAGAAGTACTCACATGCATCTCCGATTATGCACTTATCAGCCATCAAGTTGAATTTTTATCAGTATTGCCTTCTTGCTGTGCTTTAGAAGAATCTTCCTTTTTCTCCATGACCTGCTGGATTCCTTCTTGATATCCTTCTATGAAACTCTTAAGAGCATCTCTATATGCAGAAGCCCTTGTCATGTATAACTTCTGTAAAGCAGGCCTCAAAGTCTCCATCCCTCCTCTTGCAGCAACCGCTATTAAATCATTTCCATAGACAACATCAAAACAATGTAAAAATTCAACAAGATAAACTACAATACCAGGAAAATAAGACAGCAAAGGGTGAGAGGAGAGAAATTTGGCCTTAAAAATTTTAGTTAAAAAAGAGAAGCTGTACCAACAAGGTAAATGATGACAGAATAAGTAGAAAATTATCATCAGTTAAAGATTTTCTTTCAAAAATCTATTAAAGAATATATATTAAGATGTTCAGAAAATAGAATGTTGGCAGATGGCACATCATGTTATTATTCTTCAGAGTGAGCACTTTTATTTACCAAAAGGAAGAAAAAAAGGTACCTAGGTAGCATTAGATAACGGTATGATCGTCACGGTAATGGCTCTAGACAATGAAACCCAGATAACTAAGACTGCTAGGAGATAAACAGTAATTTTATATCTTCCTTATCAACTGAACCTTGGCCTGGTGAAGAAGGGATTCACCAAAAATATGCCAATGGAAGAGTAAAATATAAGACTTGAACACAGGTACCAACAACATAATAAAACAAAATGCAGTCATGGATGACTCTGACCACTAAGGGGAGAAAGAAATCAAAGAATCAATTCCATGCTTCCTCCAGACAAGTTCTACTAAAAAAGGAGGTTGAAATGAAAACCTAACTGAACTCAAGCATTATGGGACTTTGTTCCTTGACCTCCATAAGATGTCTCAAGCACGAATCTAACGGTTTATTGCACATATAATATGCTGCATATTATGCAAATCATGCTATATACTTCTTGATTCATTACAGACAACTTATACATCAGAACATTTCAAGATAAGAAACCACAAAGTAAAGTTCCTCACCAATATCCTCCAAGGTCGAAGGTTCTGTCTCTGTACTCCTACTCTTATCTCCATTGGATTTACCTTCAGTCTCATCGTCCTTCTTATAATCATTTGGTCTAAGATCAGGACCAATATCCCTTACCCAGCTTGCAGCATAAAGCCTAGAGGCCTCCTTCAAGACCTAAAGAACGATGACAGGTTTTTACTACTTATGTACTAACCATAAATGCCTCTTATTCCCTAATGCATAGGCAAATAATAGGTTCTTGAGCCTCATTTGACATTCAAGTGGTTAAGTTAACCATCAAGTAAGCAGAACAGTACATAAAAGTCATTTGATCGTTTCAATATCCCAATGATCTAATTTCCACCCTGATCATCAGTGAGATTTCAAGTTTTCATTATGCTTCTTTAAAATTTGTCAAATGGAACAAAAGCAAAAAATATATAATAAAAAGAAAGTGGCAAAATCATCATATTTGAGTAGAAATTGCTAATAGCTCAAACGTAAAGTACTTCCAAACATACGTTCTTGATTTAAAGTAAAAACCATGCAATTTTTTTCCAAAAAAAGGCATCAGAATTCAAAAATGTTTTGCTTAAAGCAATAGCAACGATGCAAAAAAAAAAAGAGAGAGGTTAATTTACAAACCAAGCTCACTATTTTAATTTGATGGAGAAATGATAGAGCCATGCTCTTTAAACTGGCAGTAATATCTAAACTACAAACCAGTACTAATATAGCTTCTCCATCACATTAACCATCAAAAAATACAATTATATAAAGGAATGGGGAAAACCCAGAATCTAACAGCATTCATCATTAAAACCCAGAAATCGATAAGCAAACAAAACTCTTACTGCGGAAGAGAAATTGGAAAAGAAAAGTACCAGAAAGCGCTCGTGCCAAGTCAATTTGCGGCGCTTTTTGATGTGGGGAGGATCAGGCAATGAAGAAGGGAAAGCTATTTCTTTGAGATCGTATCGGACGTAGTCATACAGCTTCCTGCACACTACTTTTACCTTCATTTTAGGTTGATATAAGAGATACCCAATTTGATTAAGCTAATGAATTATCTTTGTTCTTCCACGGTCTAAATATTGAGGGGAAGCAGGCTATTAACAGGGTTCGGCGGTACTGAGGCCTAAGGGCTTTTGATTTATTTGATTTTCTTGTTCTAGCATTTTCAAGGTTTTCAGGCGCTAGCTCGGATCTGGGAAGGTAAGCTGTTTGGTGTTGAGCGTAGATGGGAGTACTATGTTGGTGATAGCCATATATGTGATAATGAATCGAGATTAAACCAAATAACCAATGGTTTCTTTTTTTTTTGTGTGCGCGCGCGATTAATTAACTTTTTTTTGTTGGGTTTTCTTAGACATTAATCTCCAGGCTCTTGTCCAAGTAGAATCTCGGTCCGAAATTTAAAAGAATTAAGTAAAAATATTAAATTCGAAAAATAAGTTTAAATAAAAAAATTAAATCTATTTAAAATATAAATTAGGTTTGAACTTGAACATTTAAAGTTTAAATTTAACTTTATTTGACCGGTTTTAAGTTTATAATATTTTATATTATGTTATTTTTATATTACATTACACATTAAAAAAATAAGCATATACTAAATATATAATATTACTCTAATATAAATAGTAAAATAATGTTAAGATGAGTATATAAAAACTTTCAATAAATAAAAAAATATAAAATTATTAAATGTTAAAATAATATAATATAAATATTTTTAAAAAAATAAAAAAAATAATATGGGCCGGTCTAAAATTGACTTGGGTTAATCTTTTACAAGTATGAGTGGATTTGAGAAAAAATTTAGGCCCAGATTTCGGGCCAAGCCGAGCTTGAGTAAGTATAAAATATGTTAATATCATGTTTAAGCTTGACCCGAACTCGACCCAACCTGACCCATGAACACCTCTAAAATTTTTACATAGATAATAAAAAAATTAATTATAAAAATGGGCATAAATTATTTATGTAAATGATATGATTTTTAAAATAAACATAGGTGTTGCTAATGCGTTAGGCAACATTAACTTCAAAAATAATCATATAACTCAATCGTTTTAAGTGAAATTTATTTTAAGTGGTGCTGTTACATTATCAAACAACACTAAAAAAAAATGAGTTCCCTTTAAATATTGAATAAATATCATAAGAATAAAAAATTATTTTTTAAAGTGGTATTTTCAAGGACAAAATTAAAAAATTTTAAAAAAATTAAAATTAAATTATATATTTTTACGATTATAAAATATAATTTTATTATTTTAATATCTATATCTTCATAACTATTAAAAAATTAAATTAAATTTATTATTTTTAAAAGTGATTACTAATTAAAATTTTTCATTTTAAAAGTAACACCTTCCAGCCTTCCCTTGATTATGCCGCTGGGTCTCGCCTGACACATTTGACTGTCCTAATTGAAATTATAAAAGAGAATTGGAGTAAAAAAACTGGAATGTTGAAAAAATAAAGCTGGCATGTTGGGAAAATACAGGTTTCCTTTAAAATGTTGAACATAGTAGGAATACCAAAAATACAGGTAAATACAAGTTTCCTTTAAATTACATTTTTTTTGTATTCCTATAATATTTGTTTAAAATTTAAAAGAAACATTTTTTTGTTACTTGACAATATGACGACACCATTTAAAAAATACTTTTTTCACTTAGAATTAAGTGATGATGGATTATTTTTAAAATTAATATCGCTTGACACATTAACGATACTTAAATTTATTATAAAAAACATATTTTTTACGTAAATAATCTACGAGATCCCCATTTTCATATTATTATTATTATTATTCATGTAAAAATCGTGTTTATTTGTTTGGTTTTTTAATTTGTTTATATTATTTTGTTGAAAATTTAAAAAATATATATGTTTACGTTTAATTGAGTTTAATATGCAAATATTATGAATATATAATTAAAACATTTTGATCTATAACTAAAATTGTGTACATAAAATGAAACATATTTGAATTTTAAAGAATTATTTTATATGTTAATTCTTTTATTAAATCTAAACAATGTTTTAGTTGAATTTTTCCTTAATTTGAAAAGGAAGACCATCCTTTAGGAAGGACTGAATAGAGACGGTGTTTATGTTTTAACAATGATTGCCTCCTTATCATCCTCTGCTTTTGTCTCTTCTATTTGTCCATCCTTCAACATAAATAATTCTACCATTTGGTGGTATGTGCGTCTTGGCCATGCTTCTACTGCTATTGTTAGGAGTATTGTTTCTTGTCATTCACTTAAATTTTAGTTTATGTCAGGCTTGTGCTGTAAGCAAAATCCATAAATTTCTTTTCTCTTTTTTTTTTTTATATTATCGAATTAGTGATTTGTAACGTTTTTAAAACTATTACAGTATAAAAGTGACACTAAGTTTAGAACGTGCATAATAGATTTATCGAGTAACTGAAACGTGATATATTAGTGATAGTAGTGAAGACTGTTGAATACCGGAGAAAGTTGAAATACATGGTATAATGTGAGATATTTATCTAGAGTATTAAATCATAAAGATGTGAAAAGTAAAGAGACAAATCATAAATATTCAAAAGTTGAGAGGTTAAATTAGAAAGTAGAAAAGTTAAAGTACTAAAGTTAGAATTATACCAAAAGTGAGAAAAGGCTCAAACTTAAATATCACATATTCTTAGGGACAAAATGATCATATTTCAAGCGAGGATATTTTGATAAAATTATCAAAATGCCCTTAGGCATGTGTATTGAATTTGAGAAATTAGATTTACTTGGAGACAATAGTGGAGCTACGTTCAAGAGGGTCATGATTCTCTCAAAGTTTATAAGTTTTTCATTTTAACTTTTAATAAATATATTATAATCCTCTCAAGGTTTATTAAAATTTAAAATTTTTATAATTTTCTTATTTGTATATATATTATAGTCCTCTTAAAATGATAAAATTTTAATTTAGGTCCTTTATAATTTATAAAATTTTAAATTAATAATAGTAAAATTATAATTTAACCCTCTCAAAAATGATAAAAATTTAATTTAACCCTTTAAAAATAATAAAGATATAATCTATTAAAATGATGAAATTATATTTGTACTATCATAAAAATATACAATTTAATTTCGGTCTCCAAAATTATTTTTTTGCTCCGCCAGCAATTGAAGAAGATGAAATTAATATGGGTCATTGGATTAATATTGTATGAAAAGTTGAAAATCAGGAAAAAAAATATTATTTGTAATGTTGTTATTAGAAAGAGATAAAAAAATACGGGGAATCACATTTTAATATACTCCTTCTCATTATCTCACTTGCAATAAGTTTTATGTTTCTCGCCATGTCTTATTTGATGAGTTTGTTTTCCCGTTTCGGGCACAAGGTGATGTGGCCGCTACTGCCCCCACCTTTGCTTATAAAGCTACCGTCTCCGCCGCTACTAGTAACACCTGTTGTATTTCCATCTTAACCGACTCCTTCCTTTACTTGTTCACTTATTACTGCTTCGACCACTCCCACACCTACTTGCCAAGTTGGGTACAGTGAATTCCCATGACATTGATCTTGTTTTGGAAAGGTCTTCTTCAACCAGTCTTACTCACCTCCTACGATACCTCCATCACCGCCAATGCGTACACCACTTATTGTTCACTCTCATAACTCAGTTGCAGTCTCGTCCTTGGCAGACTTCGTTACTTTCTCAACCTTGAGACTACTTCCATCAGTCTAAATATATTAAAGAACTTGTGCTTTGCTCTAGCATGTGTTCTTGCAGTGACATGATCTCTACTCCGTCTTCTCCTGCCAATAAATTGACAGTGAAAAGTTTCATGATGACACCCTTTTCCGTAGGCTTGTTGGTGGGCTGAGCCTGACATTTACACATCCCAATATTTCCTATGCCGTTAATAAAGTTAGTCACTCGCTCACTGTGCATCGTTGGTCGGCTATGAATCGTATTTTATGCTACTTAAAGACTACCCCCTATCATGGTTTATTCTTTTCCTTTAATGGTTTTTGTGATTTGAATTTGGCGGGCAATGTTGATGATCAGAAATCCACGAGAAGATGTGCAATTTATCATGGCTCGAAAACTTTCAAATTTAGTAAAAGTATAGGGACGAAGACCATATTTTAACCTAATCTTTTATGTATTTGTTGGGTTTTATTTTATTTTATTCAACTATTCTCGACAGTATTGTTGTATTGGGTTATAATCGAAGCTTTGAACAGTTACAAACAGAGAGACCTATTATGACAGTTTGGCAAGGTACTAAGTTCTTAGGATTTCCCATTAGGAAATAAGTAATTTATTAAACATTGCACACATTGTAGGTTTTCTTTTTTCAGGAGTAAATAGATAGATTTTTATCTTATATAGCAATTAAGTTTAAAATTTTAACAAACTAAAATAAATAAGGTAGGTTGAAATATATGGAAGAATCATTATCCAGCAATTGTTGAATAATAATTGTTGAACATTTTTTACCAACAATTTTTAAAAAGTGAAGGATTATTCACTAAATTCGCTTCAATCGATATTTTGAGAAATTTAAAAATAATATAATCTTTTTTCAGTGGAAGTAAACAATCGAAGAATAGCGATTATAAAGATAACAAGACTAACAATCGAAGGAAGTTGAAACAATCATATCCTCAATCAAAAAAGCTTTAATTGAAGTTTGGGGATCCTTGTAGATTTGCAAATTATTACGATGAATGTCTACAATCTTCGCCATATAATCAGTAACTTTGTTGTGGTCTCTTGAGCGTGTTGAACTCGCATTTTCCACTTGCAACACTTCTCTTGGAGTTGTTAGCAGCATTTCCAGGTAAGATCAATTCAATTAGCATAGTATTATCACATTTTAATTCTAATCGTATAAAACCAGCTTCCCGTGCTATTTGGAGACCTTTTAAAGCAACTCTTGCTTCCATTTTGAATATGCTATCCTTACCAAGCCTCATCGTAAAACCTTGCAACTAATTTACATTGTGATCTTTAAACACTCCCCCAATCGATGCACTACTAGTAGAATCTGAAATATCACCATCTGAATTTAGCTTTGCCCATCTTGTTTCTGGTGATGACCAAAAACAACTTTTGAGTGTCGTAGAAATTCCTCAATTCTTAAATTTATCATACTCGATACAATTACAATATAACCTTATTTTATTATCATATTTCGTCATTCATTTTAGGAATATATTACAGGACTCAAATCGGTTTAAAGTTTACAAATACTAGCTTTTTAAGGATTAGATTAAAATAACATATTCTATATCTTAAATAAGCTAGCGCAAGTTCCCAAAAGCTTTTGACTTGTGAGAGTGGCGAAATTGAATTAATTCTCAATAATTTTTTGAAATTAAGATGTCGTGAATATTTATGTCTTAAAAACGTTTGATTAGGAAATGAACCAATAAAGACAAGACAAATAAAAACATGCAGTAGAACCAATGAGAAAAACAAAGATCGACGTATCTGCGTCGGGCAAGTTTTTTGCAACATTTTTTAAAAAAAAACGTAAAACTTATGGATGAACAGAAAAAAAATCTCCTAGAAATTAATTCTGAAAGTAAAATTCGATTGTGCATCATCTTCTTCGATCCTCTGCTTATGGATCAACGCACGACCCAAACAAGATACAATGCTTCCTTCGTCCCTGTAATAAATAAAAGAGAACGTTCCTATATTCTCTCTTTTGTCTTCATCTTATTAATCTCCAGTATCATTGTTTTCAACCTTAGACGCTCGCCTCTTCTTTCCCGTTTCGGTTATTTCTTCCCTGCTGCTCATGAACTTATATCAAACCAACAAGGACGACCCTGCGATTATTCCTACGGTAGATGGATTCGAGACGAGAATTATCCGATTCAGTTGTACGATGAGAGCTGCATGTTTCTTGATTGTGGTTTTCAGTGTCGTCGGAATGGACGAGAAGACGTAGAGTTTCTCAAGTGGAGATGGCAACCCCATGGCTGTGATCTTCCTAGGTAAACTCTTTAGGTTGATTATTTAAGCTGGATTTATGTTACACTTGCTAGTTTAATTGCGTAGTTGCGCAATGAAATAATGAACTCCCTTTTTTGCTTTCGGATGGACCGCCTCAGATTCAATGCAAGCGACTTTCTGGAAAGGAATCGAAACGGACGAATAGTATTTGCAGGTGATTCAATGGGTAGAAACCAGTGGGAGTCTCTGATATGCATGCTAGCACAGGCGGTTTCCAACCAGTCATCAATCTTCGAAGAAAATGGAAGCCCCATAACCAAACACAAGGGGTTTCTTTCCATGAAGTTCGGAGATTACAACCTCACCATTGAACATTACAGGGCACCGTTCCTTGTTATCATCAATCGCCCACCCAAAGAGTCAGCAGCTCAAGTTCAAGTAACCATCAGTGTCGACAAGTTGCACAAGTATTCCGAGCGATGGACGGGGGCCCATGTTCTGGTCTTCAATACAGGGCATTGGTGGAACAAGGAGAAAACTGTTAGGATGTATGGGTTATTGCTATTGCTATCTCTTTAATTCTCTCCATGCCTTGCTTCCATTTCAAATGGCATAAAGGAATAATGACGAAGATGTCTTGCTTTTCAGGGGCTGCTATTTTCAGGAAGGAGGGAAAGTGAACATGACCATGGATGTGATGGAGGGGTTTCGAAGGTCTCTGCACACATTGAAGCTATGGATAACCAAGAATTTAAGCCCGGAGCGGAGCCTTGTTTTTCTTCAAAGCTATTCACCGGTTCATTATACGTAAGTGTATATGTTTATTGTGGTTGTAAATGTAACAGATGTTATTACGCTCAACAAATATCAACAATCAAGTGGCAAAATCGGACTGCATGGCCATCAATTTTTTCCTAAACCAGAATGCTCTACCTAAACCATGCTCTAAATGACCGCCTTTGGTGGACAAAATATATAGAATATACTCGATATGCCGAGGGATTATTTTCCCTACTGATTGAACAATCAGTATGTTCAGTCTCTCTCTTGGAAAACAACAGCTTCTGTTGCAGCAATGATTGATGAGTGTTTTATTTATGAAAATTGCAGGAATGGCGCATGGAATGAGGGTGGCTTGTGTGATGCAGAAATTGAACCAGAAAAGAATGAAAAAAAGCTTAAAGCAGAGCCTTGGAATAATCGATACATTGCTGATGTAATTAATCAAATGACATATGGCAACAGGAAGGTCCGGTTGTTAAACATTACATACCTGACAGAGTTCAGGAAAGATGGTCACCCGTCGAGGCATCGAGAGCCAGGGACTCTTGCTGATGCTCCACAGGACTGCAGCCATTGGTGCCTACCTGGTATACCTGACACGTGGAATGAAATTCTCTATGCTCACCTACTGTCAATGGAATTCAGAACCAAGTAATTGCCAAATTGGGAAATACCAAAACAAGAAACAAAAATTATATTGAAACCATCTTTTACCCATATGGGGAGAACTGTTTCGATTTTGAAGGCTGTACAGGATCTCCTCAGCCAGAGCATAGCTAGGAGGGCAAATAGGGCCTTGGCTCTGTTAGTTAAGTGCGATAATATCAGTTTTAGTCTCTCCCAATTATCACGAATTCAATTTAAACCCATTTAAACAAAATTTATATCTTTAGCCTCAAATTTTAAATTTTTTATTTTGGCCCTCAATATCGATTTCAGGATTTGGCTCTTCCATCAAGCTACCGCTATTCAAACAACTTTAGCATTCATTATCACACCAATCACATCACTAGTTCAGTGACAATTTTATATGGATTTTAAGTTCATGAGATTTAGGATTCGATCTCTATGTTTGTAAAGCTTTTCTCCTTTCACATTGTAACGTAATTGCTCACTTGTATTTAAAAAAATGAATTCATTATCACTGGCTTCCATTTCCTTTACATTTTCAAGCAACATCGAGAGATCTAATTTCTTATATCATTTCTAGCAATGGATGTTGAAGCATATCTTTAAAGAAACAAATCGTGGGGTTAATGCTTTGGCACAAAAGGGAAGCAATTTTCAATCACTATTTTCCCTGAAAATTTTCTCTTTGAGCTTTGCATGTATCAATATCGAACCTCCTCTTAATTTTATTATAGTCTAATGTTTAATTCTGGTTTAAGAAAAACTCCTAAAGGGTAAACATATAACTTTTTGTTTGAATTCCCACACATGATACCAATTTTTATAACAATTAAATTATACAAGATGTTTGCGGATGATTACGGTAGTGGTTCACTTATAGGGGTGCAAACAACCACTGATAGTGGTGATTCACACATGTGGTGCGGAGCCGTGATTTGTAAAGGTGCTTGAGTAGGTTATAGGCTATATATCTTGGTCATATGTCTCTTACTTGGTGGGTCCTTCTTGTCCTGGTGCTGAAATGGAGTATTTATAGAGAGAAGCTGGCTTAGCATAAGTCTCAGTCATTAAGCATCCTCCTCCTTAAGCACAGGTGGTAGAATGACAAATGTGAACCTGGACTATTGTTGGAATCAACTTAAGGGAAGGAGGAATTCATCAGATTAAAGAAGTGACGGATTAATGAGTGCTAACAGAAACTCTTCCTTGTATTTCTTTCGAGGATCATGTGAGCCTACCTTATTAGACATGTTTTAGTGAGGCTATTCTCTTGATGAACTCTGAGGCTGAACTTTGCCGAGTTTTTCCTGCAATCATAAGGTTTGATGGTTCGACAGCAAGTGATATGACAAGGGTAAAATAATATTCAAATAAAGGTAGGTTAAAAAAAAAGGTATAATCATAACCCAAAATGATAAAATTTTGTTTGAAAAAAAATGGGATTTTGCAAACCAAAACAGATAAGAGGATGCCCAATTGTGACCCCTAACTAGTTATTATCCACTTAAAATAAGCACATAATAACGAAACTGGGATGTTCAAAACTGGGATTGTTGACACTTAGGATGGTTCAAAAGTGTTCGCATAAGGCCATCGTCTAATGGCATCATCCAATATAAAAACCGTGGCTACTGCTGATTCTTAGTCCCCTACTGCAATCCCAGATTAAATTGCATGCTCCCTAAGCTTCATAGCTGCATAAGATTATTATGATGACAAAAAGCAACTTAACCAATCACTCAAGCAAAAATGACAACATTCAGCACCAGAACCAACCAAAACAAGATTTCATCCCACTCTTCCCTTTTTGCTCCCACAAATCAGATCGTCTACTCAGAAATCCGAACTGATCTTCCAAATGAAAGAAGATTTCACCAAGTTAAATGAAACAAGCCATAAACTTGACATGCTAGTTATAAATTATATGTGGTCATATATCACACTGATGAAGTAATGGAGGTACAGCAATATAGCATAAAACTAAGCTTGGTTAAAAGGAATGCAGTTTGTTGGATAAAGAGAAGCAAATCAATAGGAATAATTTATAAGATATAAGACCATCTTCCTTAACTGTTCTTCTTGCAAAGAGCTTTATGTATCTGCTGCTAAAACAAGCAATCATATCAAATATTAGAAAGCTAAACCAACCTACGTAACTTAGCCTGTGTTCTTTGCTAGGTTTCTAGACCTTAAAACCTTAACTTAAATGACTTGTTGCTTCTATTGATGTGCAGTCCTCGGGGCTGCTAGATAGATCTGAAATGATTAAAAGCCACCATTATCATTGTACCAATGAATTTAAGATGTTTTGTATGTAGCATAAGATTGTACCTAATTCTCAGTGCCTGTGTCTTTGAAATGTAATTTATCTACTGGATCAGGAGGTCCTCTTGCAATAGGCATTCCACCTCCAATAGCAAGTTTGGGTTTAGCATAGTCCACAAAAATAACACGTCCATTCAAATCCTGTCAGTAACCACTAGGTTATTTCTGAAACCACTGAGATCTCAGTATATGGGAAGATGAAGGAATGGACTTCAGTACCTTTCCACTCATCTCAGCTATAGCTTTCTCAGCTTCATCTTCAGATGCATAAGTAACAAATCCAAAACCTTTTGATTTATCTGAAACCCTATCTGTTATAATTTTGGCTGGTAAAAGTAAACACGTTAGAACAAAGTTTAAGCATAAACCAATCCTTGAATCCTCAGAATATTGTTCAATAAATATCATCAAGACTGACCTTCCATAACTTGACCATACTGAGAAAATGCATCTAATAACCCTTTCTCCGTGGTATAAAAGGACAGACCTGTTTAAAAAATAAATTTACAAAGACTGTTGCAAGTTTAAGCAAATATCTATTCAGTGTCAAGACTGGTAATGATACTAATGCAATCAGATGCTATAAACAGAGTAAGCATTTGGGTTTCAACTTATTTCGGCTAAAATCATGCATTTTCCATTGAATTCCCAGTTTATAATTTAGATGAGCTGGAGCAGGAGGGAACTGTTTCCAAAGGAATCTATACATCATTACTGAATATTGATCAAGCATTTGTATTTACAGGATAAGCTGAGGGTTCTGTATAAGAAAATTGAAGTAACATACAATACAAAAGGATAGAGAAGAGTAAAGGAAAAGTAAGAAGGGTACCTCCAACGAAGAGCTTGGAGGCGATACCTCTGTGGGAAACAAGAAAGGTTGGAGGAATAAGGAAAGATGGTTTTGGGACTCCCTTAATAAGTCTTCTGAGTGCCGCCATGTCCACTACTGCTAAGGAACAAGCAGACTCAGTTCCTTCCTCTCGTAGTATACATACTGAGAGATTTGACAATCTATGAACCTATGCGTTGTCATTGGACGGGCTCGACCCTAACCACATGGGCCTATTTAATTAATCTCCATTGCCCTAATACCATTTTACAATCTAATTAAACTCACTTCTATGCAGGTGCAGAGCCACTTTAAGGCTCAAGGAGGTCATGACCTCTTCAATTTTTATTTTTAATTTAATTATTTATAAATTTATATTATGATTCTCTTAAAAATATAAGTAGATTTTTTAAGGTTTAAAATTTTTACAATTTTTTTTTATATATATTATAATCCTCTTAAAATGGTAAAATTTTAATTTAAATCTTTATAATTTATAAAATTTTAAATTAATAATGATAAAATTACACTTTGACCCTCTCAAAATGATAAAAATTTAATTTAATCTTTTAAAAAATAATAAAGGTATAGACTATTAAAATGATAAAATTATATTTGTATTATCGTAAAAATATTCAATTTAATTTCGGCTCCCTAACAAAATTTTTTAACTCCGTCACTGTCTGAATGTATGCTTCCTCACCCTCTTCAACAAGTTGTTTTAAAATTCGTCATCCACTCGTTAATTTAGTTTCTTTAAAGAAAAAGTTCACGTTTCACAGAGTTTAATATTTATAAAATCCTTGCCAAGCTCAACTTATACAAGAAGACCTACCTCCATGGTCATAAGCTTGGTCCAAATTCCTTCCACCTTGTGTAATTCATGAGTAAGCTCTCTGCCATATTTATTTTAGTTAATTAGTTTAAGTTACTTATTGAGTTAATTGTTCAGCTTAATGATCGAAAATCTTGACATTTTTGTAACTTCAAAATAATAATAATTATCAATCTTATGTGTTGACCTGATGATTAAGATTTTATTGTTTTAGATATAACTTGAATTTGAATTACGCAAATCACGTTATTATTAGGACTTTATCCTTCTTTAAAATTCACTAAAAATATATTATTTAATCGATAGAAGAGTTCCTGTTACAGAAATGTCTCCCGACGAACGTTGCATGCAGGGTGATTGATTCATAGTTTCACATCAAATGTATCAGCATGCAACAAGTTTACCAATTTCAAAGGAGCGACACCAAAACGTGCCTCCCCACGCACACCCCCAATGACATAAAAATCAGGCAAAAATGGCAGTCTTGCTATATTCTCAAGTGGCGAAACAGTAAATCCTTTTGCAGTAAAGTCACATTAGCAGAGCCTTTTGACAAACACTAGCATTATCCTAAACATCCGAGAAGCTCACATCATATTAAACAACATTTTAACTTCTAAGAAAAAAAGGATTCAATTCCAACTATTACAATAGACCGAAAGAAACGATACAATGATGTTAAACCAAACTTCCAATGCTTCCAAGAGTCTGAAAAAGAGCTCACACCAGCAACTTCTCATACTAGTTGGCACGACAGGAAGGTCATACTATAAACAGAATCAGTTAAACAATTATTGAGCAATCAAAGAAATCTGGCAACGGGATGTCCACTATCGCTTTAAAGACTAAACACCGAATTAATCCTCGAACTCTGCTTCAATGTCCACAGCACACCTCAGACTTATACTTTGTTGAATTAGGCATTCAATCTTCTATAACTGATTCGATCAGCTAAAACCTTTACAGGTTACGGTCCAATAAAATATGACATAACATTGCCTGAAATCCTCAAACTGAAATCAATGTTGTAGTTGTTCACCTAATATGATGAAACATAGCTGCTGCACTATGATGCACATCTCAAAAACTGGCGATAATGAACACTCTCCAGATATCAACGACAATGGGTCTCTCCCCCCTGAAAGCAGACTCAACGGTGCAGAGAGGAAATGGTGATAACGAAAAAAGCAAGGATTTATGTTGACATGGACAGAACGATGGTGGGCTGTTTGCTGGAGGAAATAAACCTGATTTTTAATTTCTCTATCTTCTCTCAGCCCTAAAAGATCAGTTCTTTTGGTGAATGTTGAAACTTTTAGGTTTATCTTCATCAGGCCACAACCTTTTTGCCACATCAGCAAACATGAGTCCATTTTAACTTATGCCAGCTCCAGTTATACAAACTACAATGCTAACAGGATAGTGTTTCACACTGTCATCCATTAACAATTAGGGTATAGATCGAATCAAGTGTCCAAGTTGAGATACCTGACCGAAGAAAATAAAGTACATAGTGCACAGGGAACTTTGAAGTGAAGCTTTGAGGATGAACTTTAGAGCTCATGAATGATACACCTTTTGCAATGCCTGGTAGAACATGTCAATGAATTGATCATCCTAGCACAAGAAAGCAAGAATCAGTCAATAACAAGAACCATACACCAAATTAACGGGGGCTCAAATTATGTATACGTGTATGTGTCTTCACCAGGGATTTATTAGTGGCCTTCCAAGCATGCCACATCAAGTTCAGTCTTGAAATCTCAGAAAGAATACTCATCAAATACTATTCAACAGGTGCAAAGATATTCCCAGCTGGACAGTACTACTGACTACATCTCCTTCTCACAGGCATTTGCATTAACTACTCTCATAAATATTTTTTTCCAATATTTATCTTCTTATTTTCTATTAAGAAATCAATCCTTTGGTTGAATTCTAATAAGTCGTCATAATCAAGCGACATGAGCTGTTATTAATTAACATCACAAGTTAAAAACAAGAACCAAGAGGCAGAAATTTTTTCTTAAATACCTGAACAAGCACAAGAAGTGCATCACGGACTTTATCCCTGCTAATATGAGTTCCATCATACAAAGTAGGAGGTGCACTAGGAGTAAGAGATGCAGGTGGAGTAGGTGGTGGAAAAGGTTGAAGCAGAGGAGTGCCATAAGGACGTTGCAGGTTGAGGGGTGGATGAAGAGCAGAAGCAGTTGGTGTTGATGAAGAGATAGGTGGCATCATCAATGAGGATGATAATGAGGTAGGAGGAGCAAAAAAGGAAGAAGGCTTAATAAGATTGGTCACTCGGTTGCTGCTACTTACTGAATCAAGTGAAGGAGGAGCAGGAGGAAGGGACGGCACTGGTGGAGTTGGCACTGGAGCAGAGACGACAGCTGCTGCATGAGAAGATGGAGGGGTGGTTGAGATAGAATGGTAAGGTTGTATTGAATTTGTACCATTGGGAGCATTAGTTCCAAGATTCATAGCAGCCTGAAGTTAGTGAACAACATAAGTTTGAGAACAGATACATTGGATAAATATTAGGTCTTGAAAAGCCAAAAAAAGATGATATCAGCTATTATTGACATACGCTAAAGAAGTTAACAAATGAAGAATCTTCAGGTGCATCAGTAGTAGGAGAGGCAGTTGCTGGCGGCTCCAAGGGGCCTTCTATTACAGACATGCTAGGAACTGCTTCTAGTTCCTCAAATTCACTGCATTATAGTGATAAATAAGCTTAGAAAACTCGGACACCATAGAAAGGCAATAAAATTAAGGAAGTAACTACCAGCATATACTGGCAAAAAGGATTTTAAAATTTCCAAGTATCACGATCAAAATCACTAAAGTCCGAGATAATCATTTATAAAAAAACATGTAGATGCTTGTTCTCCAGCTTAATCCTTTACTTACTTGCAATTGCAAAACTACCTTACCTCATACACAGACGGACCCCTTATACATGCAAAACAGACAATTGACAAAAATGCCATATGGGTATCGAACAAGATAATATGAAGGGAAAAATACAGACATACACCCCACAACTGCAGGGCAAATTAAACAGTTAAAAATATGTTCTATGACCTCATAAAAGCGATAACTTCCTTACAGATGCTTCATAAAAAATCATTACCTTTTGCTTGCAGATACTTTTGGCTTTGCAGGAACTTTTGAATATGCATTCAGTATTCTGTGAAAAGAACAACAAATGAAATGTTACAATCAAGCCACCCAAAGGAACAGACCCTTAACTTCACTTATTGAATTATAAATCACAAAACAGATTGATATAGATTTGTTTTGAATGATTTCAACATATATTCTTAACATATTAAAGTTTCAATGTTGTTGTCAATGCCAGGAAACTTCTTATTTTGATATGGAAATATCCCAATGCATACCAGTGACAAGTATATACTTAATAGTTTTGTAGAGCTAAAAACACATACATTATCGGTTCAACATTATAAAGTGCATTGACCTCACTTATCTAGAAACTTGTCACCAAAATTATGAATACTTAAAAATTCAATCAACCAGAACAGGAGGCAAATCAAAACCACACGTCAAAGGAATGTCTATAGCTTTTAAAAACCTGCCTTAGGGTGAAAAATAATCATTAAGTAATGAAGAAAGCACAACATATAAGATAATAAAAATAAAAACTCCATATATGAATTCACTAGGGAAATCATGCTCAAATTCAGCTAAATGGAAAAGAGAAACAAGGAGGAAGCTCTACCTACTAAAGAGGTTAGCAACATCCTGACATTCGCGAGAATTATAGAACCACATGCCGTTAACTTCTTGTGCTGCATTTCGATACAGTAGGTAAGGGACTTGAACCTCGTACTCAAAATCTCCCAGCAAATTCTCCACTAAATTATCTGTTTGTTAAAAGTAGATTCAATACCAAATCAAGGGAAAAAAGGTCCATGCTAATTCATTTCAATTAAGAATTTCAACCTGTGTTTCGCCGATTCATTACAATGAACTGGAACCGAGGTTGCGTATTCCTTAAAACCAAGGACACAATCATCAATCATTAATATAAACTACATAAATTTCCAAGTTATTTACTTGTTTCTGACAAAGTTAATGCTGAAAAAATAACTCAAAAATATTGACTTATTTACCTCTTAACAACAAAGAGAGATCCTTCAACATCTTTTCGACTCTAATATAAAAACAAAAAAAAAATAAACAAAAAAGATAAAGGATCTGAAGCTAAAAGAAAAAAACTTGAAATTCTAGACCAGACCAAACTTAAAATTTTAATATTCCAAAGAGTTAAAAGAGAATTCCGAGAAAGCGAACCCATTGATTGCTATCGATGTTGAATTCATAGAAGGTAACGTGAGCGGCAGTGATCAGAATTTCCTCTATGAAAGGATCTATTCGTTGGAGAACAGTGAGATTGAGCATCTTCGTGCTTTGTTGATCGATATTCGGCATCAATTTTCCACTCTGAGACATTCTGCAATTCGATTAATTTCAATCTCTAAACCCTAAATTCAATATTTGGGGGTGTTTCAACGAAAACGATGAGAGGAGTTACCCTACGTTAAATCCTATCCCTATAAACACGGTAGTTGGCAATTTACCTTACTCATTCCTAAATGACCAAAACAGCCTTTGACCTCTAGAATTTTAAAAAAAAGGGTAATAAAATATAAGTCTAATCAAATAAATCGGTGAAAATCTACTAGGAGTCCCTGTACAACTACCGAAAAATCATTTTGGTCCCTCAATTAAAGAAACTCCAAAATCAGACACTAAAACATTGTTCAAATCGTCGCACCATTAAAACTCTACCGTTAACTTGATGATTGTGAAAAAAATAATTTGTACCCATAATTTCAACTCGATTTATAAAAAAAATCAATCATCCTCAAAATAGACTCAAAATAAAACATTTTCAAATACTTTTGAATTATGGTATGACTGAAAAAGTAATTTTTTTTTGTTCAATAATAATTCGAATTCAAGTTATTTCTGAAATAGATGAATATTTTATCGATATGTTATTGATAGTCGGTAATGATAGTGTGATCAGTAATGTTATGTCAGTAGGTAGATTCATCAAAAAGATTGAGGTCACAATCATGGTTCATCGTCATCGTTGGATTCTTTCTTATTAATGAATATGCAAATATTGATGATGTCAGCATTAGAATTTTTGTGGTGCAAATAAACAAAAAAAATATTTCAGACTAATTATAAAGAGGTTGTTGGCTTTAGTCAAAAGTCAAAAAAATGTCAAGACAACAATCCGTTAGTGTATTAACGATTTTTTAGCAACTATGATTAATTTAAATAGTTTTTTTAATTAAAGTGATTAAATTGACAAAAAAAAAATAATCAAAATAAGAACGAAGTAGTCATAAAATGACTTGCAATGTAGTTTACCTTAGTTTTTAGTTTATAATTGTGACTATTCCATGTTTGCCAACTTGAATAACGTTTTATTTTAATTTTATTGACATGACATACACGTGAATGACGCAATATTATTTAATCAACTATTTAATTTTTCAAAAAAAATATTTTAAAAATTAAAATTCCTTACAGTTATTTTGAAAGTATAAAAATTACATAAAAAATATCTTAAAAATTTTATAAATTTAAGTAAATACTGACATGTCATCCACATGGCAATTCACATGCATGTCACATTAGCAAAACTAACAAATGTAAACTTTTCTATCTATTTTGAGACGATTTGATAAATAATACAAGTTTAAGGAATAAAAGAATCAAAATATTAAATGAAATACTAAAATAATTTTATTGTAAAGTTGGAGGACCAAATAATTATTATACTTATATTTTATTCAATTTGTTAAGATAATATGATTTGAATAAAATTTCAAAGTATAAAGATTATTTATTAAAAGGATTTTTATATATTAATATAAAGACTCCCTATGGATGTTGAATGGGAAGTTCTCTACAGCTTTGACTTATAATGCTATTAGTAGAAGGGAACTTGGGCAATGGGAGTATAGTGCAATGATATGGAAGAGTGCTGCCCCTCAAAGAGTCAAGATCTTCCTTTGGTTACTGCTGAGAAATCATATCCTTACCAATGAGGTACGGGTTGAGAGACGAATGACTGATGAAAGGAGCTGCCCACGTAGTAATGCGTTGGTAGAAACAAGGCTTCATGCAGTGCGTGACTGTTCGTTTGCAGTTGCAATATGAAAATCCTTGGTGCCGAAGCATGACTGGTCTACCTTTTTCTCCTCTTCCTTGGAAAATTGCGTTAAAATTAATATGCTTAAATCCTATAATTTTATGGATGAGTAAAAATGATGGCAAAGAGTACACAAAAGAACATTGACACGCTCCGACTATGGGCTGGGTAAAAATCAACATAGACGGCAGCGTACCAAAGGATGTTTCATCTGCTGCGGTGGGAGGTGTCATTCGTGATCATAGTGGAAGATGGCTGGCTGGGTTTGGCATGAGAATTGGTAGAGCAAGCATTTTCCAAACCGAAGCAAGGGCTCTTTATGAGGGACTCGACATTGGTTGGCAGCAAGGCTTTCGGCAAGTAGAAGTGAAAAGTGACAATGCTATATTCGTTGAGTTGATTCGAAATGGACATGTGGCAGATAATAACCTTTCGGAAGTTCAGCTCATACATACTATGATGAAGAAGGACTAACATCTTTGATTTAGACATGTTTCAAGAGAGCAAAATAAAGTTGCGAACAACATAGCAAAGCTGTCGAGTAAAAGATCGAATGAGAAATATTATTTTGAACCCATCAGACTGTGTTCGTGAGCTGCTGAAAAAAGATGCACAACAAACTAGACTTTGAACGACATCCAATTAGTATTACCTAATTAAAAATTTATTTCTATTTATTTGTTAAAAAAAAAAACCCAATGACTTTTACCCAAATAAATCCTATCTAACATAGTAATAGTTCTTAAGAAAAAAGATTAATAAATCCTATCTAATAAAAACATCACCCATTATATATTTTTATTAGATGTTAATTTTTTTAATAAAATAAGATAAAAATGATAGTCTAAATACTAAAATAAAATAAATTTTAATATTAAAGTAAAAGAAATTATAAAGTTGAAGGGCAAAAAAATAAATAAGATAGAAAGGGATCTACAAGGTTTACTGTCGGAAAAAATTCTAAAATTAATCCGAACCCTTATTGAAAATTTTCGTCGTATTATTATGTTCTGATTGCTTTTTCTATAATCTTCCTTCCTTCTCAATTTCGGTGAGCGAAGTTTCGATCGACTGCAACTCCAACTTTCCCTTCTGCCAAAAATGGCTATGACTATTGAAGGTAATCATCATCTCTCCTTTTTGTTTTCTATTCTTTCAGTTAGACTCTTCGATTCATCCTCGTTGTAGGATGCTTGGGGTTTGACTGTGATCTTGTAATTCAATAAGGTTATGAAATGAAATTAATTGTCGGACCTAGATCTTTCTTTAAAGAGAAGTCTTTCGTTCTTCTTTTTTTTATCATTTGTTTTCAAATTATTTTTTCGGGCTAATTTCTTTTTCTTTTTCTTTTTTCTGGTTCATCTGCGGGTTGGGCTTGTTGGATAACTGTTGTTAACGGCAGTGTAAGTTGTAATCTTTGTTGGTAATTCTGGGTTTTATGAAGTTATAAGCAAAGTGGAGTTTATTTATTTATTATCTGTGTTTTATTTTCGAAATATGCAGGCTTGCTGGGCTCGCTTTTATGTTTTCAGCTAGTATACTGTTACAAATTCTGGTATGTTTTTTCCTAATCTGATTCAGCTGTAAGCCATTAGTCATCAGTGGCACTGCCACTGAATTCTTGTAAATATTTTCCGAATAATTATTAATGTTTATATTATAGTTAACAAGTTAGAATGCGCTGGCATCGACAATGTGATCGGGTCTTGTTTTACGTTTTCCTTCTGATAGAAGCAGTGCTAGTCTTCGGATATGTAGTTAGCTAAATGTTTATTGAAGCATTTTACCTATATTTCTGTTTATGACTATAATGCAATTAACCAATCACAACACAAAATTTTCTAGGTTCCACCATTAAAACTATTGTTCCACATTATACTTTGTTGGACCTACACAATTGATGTGATTGGTTTTTGCGTTGCAGTAACTGTAGATTATATGTGCCTATTTTTATTTAAATCTATGCAGTTTTGATTCACATAACTTAATCAAATCATGGTATTATGTCACTAAGATGATTTTCACACGTATCCTGTTATTGTGCTTCATATCTTGAGAAGATGGAATGTAAATTCTCTTTCATATTAGGGGGCTTGATATCCTAGTATTTAGGAGTGATGATGTCTTGTTTCTGAAAGGAGAATTTTCTTTTGAAAAGAAAGTCTTTTTAAGGTTGCACCAGATTGAAGTGACATCAGATGTGAGGAAAAAGATACAGGTTTTGGATAGCATTTTGTTTGCTAACTCTTGTGAATAAAGGGAGGGTTACTGAATTTGACAAATGTAGGTTAGTTAAACTCTATTAGGCTGTCTAAATACATCTAGTAGGCTATCTGGAAGAGGTGTAGTTAAGTTCCTGATCCGTCTGAGGTTTAATTAGCTTATAGGTTTATTGAGGGAGAACCGGCTCCTCCAGGAGAAGTCTTGTCTTTGAAGTGTCGTCCTCTGGGCAGCTGTCCAGACCATCAACAATCAAAGGTATTGTCCTTGTGTCAGGGTTTTGTCCCCCGCCTCCGCAGAGAGTCGTGTACCGGTTCTCGGAGAGGGTGCCTTGACCGGTGAAGATCGGTACCTGCAAGACTCGGGATAGGTGTTAGTATTGGGCGTGTGAATAATTATGGAGGTAGCTAGGTGCACCGTAGCTTGAATCACCAACCTTGGCCTTCCCTCTCCTTGAACCGTAAATGGCTCTCCAACCATCCTGACTTGGTATTTATATTGGTTCAACTGTCTAGTAAGTTCAATGGTCTTAAACTTTTCTCTATTGATGATATGGACTATCTAGTGAAATCAAACTCCTGAATTTTTTGGAGGCTTGTACAATCATGCTGTCTTGTTTTGTACAAAGATGGAATTTATGGACCTAGTGGGGTGCTTCTTTTACCTGGTGTAGAATGGGTTTACCGTTCAACCATGCTGCCTGTCTCTAGGCTGCACATAGCAACTTATCCGTAGAAACATCTGATATATATCAATATCCTGCTGTGTGATTAGTGTGGGTACATTTATCAAAAAGAGATGTTGTGGTCACCTCTAAAATTCGAGTCGTACTGAGCTACTGGGCACTGGCTAATATGCCTTTAGTTTTTTTAGAAAACATACATTATTTTTATATTTTTTATCGTAAATTCGAAGGACTTTGAATGAGTCTTGCCTTGTGTTTGTTTGGCATAACAATAAAAGGGTTCAATGATACTTGCTAATAGCCCAAATTTCTTCAAGACGAGCTTGTTTGTATATCAGGTCTTTTTGATGTCCTTTGAGGGCATTGAAGTGACTAATACATGGTTTAATTGGCACTCCTGAGTTTGATTTGCTTTCCGGCACCTCTACTAGTTCAGCCTCAGCCTCAGGTAGGCATGTTTTGTGTAGGGGTTGGTTTGGAGGCAGCAGGGTTTTTTTTTTTTTTTCCATTATAAAGGATTTGCTATTTTAATCTGATATTCTGATTTTTCCCTTGATAAAATGAACTTACGATGAAGAAGTTGCTGACAATGTTCATCTATCCATTGACTGATCCAACCGTGTTAAGAGCTTAAAGCATTTGTTTCTGAATTCCTTTCTTGTATATTCACTTTAATTTTGAGCACATCAGCTCCCGATAATCCATCACTAATATCAATGAAGTGTTTTTTAATTTCCATGTCAGGCTTGTGCATTATATAACAACTGGTGGCCGATGCTTTCAGGTAAGACAGTTTATTAGAAGTTGGTCATGCCACTTAATAAACCAGGTTACCTTTTAATGATTGATAATATGAAACTACTATTATTCACAGCTCTCATGTATGTCCTGGTGCCAATGCCTTGTTTATTCTTTGGAGGTGGATCAACTCAGTTTCTAACCAGTCGGGATGGTGGGGGGTGAGTAGAATATAAGCTTTTAAAACCTCTTATATATTTTTCCCGTTATGCCTTTAGCATAAAAGTCATTGGTTGTTTCGGGAATGCGGTGTTCAAACTCTTGATAAAAATAGTTCCTCAGTTTATCACCTTGTTTTCTTGTTCACTTTATTTATTTAACTTCATTGCAGATGGATAGATGCTGCCAAATTTCTTACAGGGGCATCTGCTGTTGGAAGCTTTGCAATTCCCATTATTCTCAGGCATGCTCACATGATTTCAACTGGTGCAATGTTCATCGAATTTACATCGTTCATCATATTCGTTTGCACAGTCTTGTGTTTTCACCGTGCTAGCCTTGAAGACGACTGGTAATAGATGCCCTCCCAGAAATTTTCACCTACACTTTTGTATGTCATTGACCTAGATCTCTGATAGTTTGTTTACTTCTCCATTTGCAAAGGAAATGAAACAGGAACTTTTCCATTTCTAAAGCCCTTAGTGTATATTTTTGAACAACTGTTGACTTTATTTCTTCTTGTTTTTCTCCTTGTATTATGATTTGCCTTCCTCATTTTGACAATGGAATAATTAGTGCAAGACAAATACTTATCAATCTGGTCCATCAATCCAATGGGTTGATTACAAACAATGAATGTGTTTCTTTCAGTTCTGAGAACCTGAAGTTTCTTGAACTATTGTAAATAGATTTTTTTAAAATTTTCTTTTAGTTAATTTTACAACTGGTTAAATATGAAGTTTTTATTTGGTCTAATTTTCCTTTCAGTCCTTGTATTTTTCGCATATATGAAATTTAATCTTATTCTTAATTTTAAGAATTTGAAGTCCAATTGATAATAATGATAAAGAATTTTACAACTCAAGGTTTAGAATAAAAAATCATACAATCTCGAATTTAAAATTGTTATTTCTTTTATTTGATATTCCAAGTGTGTAATATCAAGTGAGGAATTTTTTTATTTTAAAAATGTCATATCATTGAAGGAAGTTTTTTGATAATATTATAAATTAGACTTTAATTATTAAAACATGGGAATCAATTTCTTACCATGTGCAATCTCTATGCTAAAAAAGTTGCACCAAATAACTTTTGCCGTTGTTGCCAAGTGTTTGAGAAGGATGCAGCTCATGCTTGCAGAGATTGTGCAAGCATCTTTGGAATCTGGGAAAGGATGGATATAAGCTGGCCAACTTCACACTGGACAACAAACATTTCAAATTGGATTATTTATTTCACTTAGTGCGATAAATGAATTAAGTTTGAACGAATAAATTTTTATTTATATTTATTTGTTTATTTTTAAGTTTGTTCATATTTAGTTTGTGTTCGTTAAGAATTTCAAATTTGTATTCATGTTTGTTTATTTAAAATTATGTGTGTTCATGTTCGTTTGTTTAATGTTCACGAACATGTTCAAACATGTTCATGAACATATAAGTGAACATGTTCACCTTGAACACGAACAATGTTAATAAATAATAAACAAACTTACAATAAATAAATACATACACACGCATATACACAAAACATGTTCATCGAACGCTCCATTCATTTACAGCTTTATATTTTTATAAAAAAAATATCATTAATAAATAAACGAGTCATAAACAAACTTATAAACAAGACAATAAAAGAGTTTTTAAATGAGTTTGTTCGTGAACATAAACAAACCGAACGCACCTCTGTTCGTGTTTGTTCGTTTATTAAACGAACATAAAAATTATATTCATATTTATTTATTTAACTTAATAAACGAATATAAACGAACGTTATACTAACAGTTCATTGAACATTCTGTTCATTTACACCCCTAATTTCAGTTTCTAATTTATAAAAATGCATCCTTATTACCATAGTTTAATGGGCAGCATGGTTTAGTAAAAACAGAGTACATGAGGTACATGCATTTGTTACATCTTACCTGTTGGAGCTGAAATTGGTTTCTGATTCAAGGATTTCTTCGGTGCAACTCCGACAAGTTTATTGGAATCCCCCACTGGCCAACACCACAAAAATCAATCTTGATGCAGGTTTTAAAATATCTATAAATAAGGCGAGTGCCAGTGTGTTTATCAGAAACGAAAAAAGAGAGGTGATGGGCACGTGTGTCACATCCTGCGCATAAAGGCTCATGACTAAAGCACACATCATCGACTCAAGTTGTTCTTATGGGTTATTTAGGCTTACTTTGTCCAAATAGGACAAGCCTAACATTTTGAAAATTCTATGAGTCGTCTACCTGATGATCTAGTAAGCACTCTAATAATTTATATTTTACTATGAAAGTAATTTGTATTCCAAGGATAAAAATTTAAATTTCTTAAGACTAGATCAGTTTGAATGAAATTTAAAGTAATAAGTACTCAATTAAATAGAGACCTCTTCAATCTCATTTATATCATTTATTATTGAGTTACAATGGGCTGTTACTTTAAAGCTTTCTTGAATTTTTTTACTTTTTGTTTATTTCGTTTAATAGTTTTTTCGCTTCAACGCTTTAGAGAATCTTTTCAGATTTTCACTTCGAGGGTTCAAGTTGATTTAAATAATTTGAAGTGAATTCTCCGCCTAAGATCATGTGATTTACTCGGTTAAAGTCCAAATCTATAATCATTGGTGTCAGAACAAGGTTCGATGAAGATATTGAATGGAGATGACAAATCAAGTAAATGGTCAAGATGTTCCACAAAAGACTCGTGGGAGGGATCAAGAAAACTAGCAGTTCTTCATATATGTTGATAGAGATGGATGATAAAAGTGTCAGATTCAAAAGAATCCATGGGGATGTGAAGGAAAACCTCGAGATGGTTGAAGGCCGCATCAAAAATTTGGAATCTACAAGAGCTAAGCTCAAGGAGGAATGCAAGGAGTGTAACGACCGAAATTCACAATATTTCAAAATAAATATCGCAATATTTCTCAAGAATTTATATCATAATTACCAAAAAAAAATTGTCAGGGTGAATTTTACGTTAAAGTTAATCTTTTGGAATTTCTAGTAATTTTTGTAATTTTACTAGGCCAAGGATTAAATTGGAAGAAAGGTTTATTTGGGTGTTTGAAAGCTTAGGGGCTAAAGTGAATAATGAAGGAAAATATAAGGGTTTGAAAGCTTAGCGGCTAAAGTGAATAATGAAGGAAAATATAAGGTTTTATTTTGTGATTAACCCGATGGCTCAATAGCCATTTACCCCAAGTTATTCGAAGCCAATTTCACTTCAAATATTCTATCCTTCTACCTTGGTTCAAACGTATCAATTAGAGAAAAAGTTCCTACAAAAGCAATATCAACATAATTGCTTATTAAAATATTTTATTAATCCATAATCGTATACTTGATTGGGTGGAAAGTGAAGGGATAAGAGGAGGGAAAGAAAATTACTTTTTTTTTTTTTTCATTTTTCCATCCTTACCAAACACACCTATGGAAAGGAAAATTATGTTTTTCATCTTTTTAGTTTTTTACTTTTCAATTTTCTTTCCACCCTACCAAACAAAACCTAAGGGATGACTAATAAAAGTATGCAAGTTGAAATAAGCTTTACAAGGCCAGTTCAACCTAAAATCAGTTGCTCTATTAGCTTAATGGAAAATGTGGCAAAATTAAACTTTCCACTGTTGGCCACACAGCTCCTGAATACTCCTTACAATCCCACACGGACTATTAACAGCATCATCACTATGAATAATTGAGTTGTTACCATTCTCCACAGTCACTTGCCTATATCATTGATCCTATGTCAGTGCAAACTATAAAAAATGCCCCGTAGTTCTACAATAGAAAATAAGCAAGTGCTTAAATTCTTGCTAAACCCTAATGGCACAAAGCACATTGCTCCAACATAATCCCCTAATGGCAGTACCAACAAGTAGACAAAAGCATGGCTCCACAAAGCACATTTATCAAATAAAAAAGATTAAACAGAGTTTTAAAATTGAATTAAAAAAGAAAAGATTGATTCAATGTAAATTAAAATTGTTCAAATGATAAATATCTGCACATTAGAATTCTACTAAATTTAATAGATGAGTGATTTTGATGGCATTAGTGATCAAATTATATGTTTTCTAAATCAACAAAACAATTGAAGTTCCCTCTCCATTCTCTTTGTGATGGCATGACGTTCGCTATAGGCGTGTATGTCGTTTGACCAATTACAGTGGCTCAGTTTCCACTGGAGCTTTCTCCTCCTCTTGGTTTTATGTTGATTTTTTTATTGAAACTCTCTTCTAAAATATGGTATCCGCGAAAAAATCTAATCCACTCTTCCAGACAATGAAATAAAATGAAACTTCATATGCATTCACTGGACACCACAATTTGAAACAGATCATGATTTTTATGATAATTATAACTTTACCACTACATTTCTGTTTTTTAGGTAAATTACACGTTATACTATTAGCAAATTTACATTTTGATCACTCAACTTTAAAAATTATAATATAATCACTTAATTATTCAAAAGTTTCATTTAAGTTATTGGGATATTAAAATAACTACTATATAATCTTATCTATTTGCACGCCTATACTAATGAAAAGCTCTCATTCTATTTCTTCTCTATAATTCAGTTTTTTTCATAAAATAGAATTGAACATTACAAATCAGCAAACTAAAATCTAAATAGTTATCTTCTTCGATCTTCGACACTGATTGGTAAATTAAATTTGATTTAAAATATATTCTTCTACTTGTTGATGAGTACTTATCCATTTTATCAATCGCCAACCATCGGTTGGAGCTCGCTAGTTGGATTTTGTTTTTTAATAACCGTCCAATCACTTAAATAAAAGGTTTTGAATAGTTTAGTGACTTAAATGAAAATTTGGAATAGTTTAATGATCATTTTATAATTTTTTTGAAGTAAAGTGACTTAATGTAGTTTACCTTTTCGCCCCTTGGGAATATTTATTACTTGATTAATTGATTTTTTTTTTTTGGTGGTGTGAAAAAATGGAGCAGCAACGAAGCTTATCGGGGTCGTCGCAGAGCCCCAGATCTCCGTCGTCACAACCGTATCTATCAGTTTCCGTGACGGATCCCGTTAAATTAGGCAATGGCGTCCAAGCTTACATATCCTATCGTGTCATCACCAAGGTAATCGTTGCTAGTAATTAAAATGACTTTTCTTTTTCTTTATTTATATTTTTGAATTTTGGTGAAAATTTTGGATTTTTGGGGGAAATTTTACTGTTTGCACAGACCAATTTCCCTGAATACCAAGGCCCGGAGAAGATTGTTATTAGGCGTTACAGTGACTTTATTTGGTTACGCGATCGCCTTTTCGAGAAGTACAAAGGCATATTCATTCCTCCTCTTCCCGAGAAGAGTGCTGTAGGTAAACAAATTCAACCCTTCTTTTTTCCTTAATTATGATTAGTATATGATCATTTTTTAGTGTAAAACTGCTTGTTCTTTGTAGTTAAATGTGTAAGGTTGTGCCTGCACTATGAAGTAATCCAAGTTTTTCCTCTTCATTACTGCAGAGAAATTTCGGTTTAGTGCTGAATTTATTGAAATGAGACGCCAAGCATTGGATATATTTGTTAATAGGATTGCTTCCCATAATTTGCTTCAACAGAGTGAAGATCTTAGAACTTTTTTGCAGGCAGATGAAGAGGTGATGCTTTTAGGTTTTGTTGCGTTGAATGGTTCAGTTTGTGTTATCTTTCGTGTGTTCAATTATTATTATTATCTCATAATCCCTTTAGGATTTTCCTTATGTTGAGTGTTTTAGCTAATTGTGACTTTGCATTGAAGGTGCATAAGCTCAGTTTTTAATACAGAATGTGACTACTACTCTGTAAAATTGCCGAGTAAATTTTTAGTTATGAAAATGTAATGCAGAAATTGTGTTGAATTGTTAATATATTATACATTTTTAACAACTCTTTGTATATGGGATAAGCAATTTGTTCATCTTTTTCTTTATTACAATGTTCAGCTCTGCATTCCTCTTAGACACTGTTTGTAGGGTACCCTTTTCATTTCATATGAAATCTAGTTGAAGATGTTCTCTGGACGATTGGCAATAAATTGCTCAATATTCCGTCCCCATTTTCGTTTCCATTTTTTTTGTATTTGGTGCCTCTTTTTAGAATAAGAAATTGACATTAACTTTTTAGCTACTTTTCAGACAATGGAGAGACTGAGATCTCACGAGACTGGTATTTTTAAGAAGAAGCCAGCTGATTTGATGCAAATCTTTAAGGTAAATAAGTTCTTCATGACTTTATAGTGAGTTAGAATGTTGGTGGATTGACTTTATGGTAGACAGATGCAAATCAAATGCATACTGATTAGTTCAATGTCAAGAAACTTTAATTTGAACATTTTTTTTCTGTAGTAGATAATTTGGTTGGGAGAATTGTATAAACAAAAATTCTTGCTACAACAATAAACTTCTTCTATGAATTCAATCTGGTACTCTGACCACATTTTTAGGTGAGAAGGCATCTAGTAGAACGTATAGACCTTACATAAATAACTTGTTGCTTTTTATCTGAAGCTGAAGAATACAGGAAACTCACTACTTGCTTTCTATAGTGCATGTTGGTTTCCCTTTGTTACTGCTTTAATGCGTGCCATTTTGCTGATATTTTTTTTATTCTATTGAAGTTGGTTCTCTCAGGCTTGAATATGACATGTTTATGGTATTGAAATTCCTACCCTTGCATTAACTTCTCTAGAAATTTAACAGGATGTACAGTCTAAGGTGAGTGATGTTGTTCTTGGAAAGGAAAAACCTGTTGAAGAGTCAAATCCTGAATATGAGAAACTTAAACACTATGTTTTTGAGCTTGAAAATCATTTGGCTGAAGCTCAGAAGCATGCTTATCGTCTTGTAAAGAGACACAGAGGTTGGGAGAATTTTGAGGCTCTGAACACTATGCTTCTTGTTATCATCTTTATCAAGTGTTTATATCCTTTTGATTTAAATAAAAATTGAACAAATTTTTTTGTCTATTTTCAGAGTTGGGGCAATCACTATCTGATTTTGGTAAGGCAGCCAAGCTTCTTGGTGCTTGTGAAGGACAAGCTCTTGGGAAGGCATTTTCTGATCTTGGGGCCAAATCTGAGGTGCTATCGGCTAAGCTGCAGAAGGAGGTAAGCTGTCTTTTAATGCTGAAACTTGTAGTTTGTCTTCTAGTCTTGAATGCATGCGTAATTGTGGCCTGATACATAATGCTCAAACTTTTCCATGGTAAGAGGTTAATATGGATAGCTTTACATTTTCTCAATTATAGAATTGATTACAGGCCCATCAACTCTTGATGAGTTTCGAAGAACCCTTGAAGGATTATGTTCGTGCTGTCCAGTCCATAAAGGTGAGTTGAACTGCTGTCTTGTGTAATATTTGATGACTGATTTTCATTCATTGTAGGCATAGCATTCCTTGATGAAAATACTGAAGAACTATGTATTTTTACCTACAATCCTGAAAATAGTTAACTGGGAAAGCAATGGTATTCTGGAATGTTGATGGAAAGCTTCTTCCTAACTGAGCTCCCTTTTCATCTTATGTTTTGAAAATATTGGTGTGGATGGTTGGTGACAATTTCATAGGTGATCCTATTGCATTTGTGTTTAATAACAGGCCACAATAGGAGAGAGAGCGAATGCTTTCAGGCAACAGTGTGAACTGGCTGAAACAATGAAGTTGAAGGAGATAAATCTGTATGCTTCTTGTCATCCATTCATTATGTATTGTTCCCTTTATTTCTTTTTCTATCTCTTGACACTATTAGCAGTGGTCTCTTTTCACGATACTTGATATTGCAAACAGGCAGCTCACTTTGACCAGCTTTAAAACTTGTACTATTTTGTAATCTGATTTGTAATTTGAGATCCATTGTTTGCAGTGACAAGCTCATGCTAACACGCTCTGATAGGGTGGGAGAAGCCGAGTATGAATACAAGGAGGCAAGTCATTCTTCCCAAGCTTTCACTATATGCTGATTTAGGTCTTATTGCTTTTACCTCTGCTAAAAATATATTTCATGGTTGCAGTTGAAGGCAGCGAGTGAGGAGGCGACAAGAAGGTTTGAGACAATCGTCCAACTGATGAATGAAGAGATTGTACATTTCCAGGAACAGAAAACTCAAGACATGGGGATTGCTTTTCATGAATTTGCAAAGGGACAGGCCCGACTGGCAAATAGTGTTGCAGACGCCTGGCGGAGTCTCCTTCCTAAGCTTGAAGCCTGCTCCTCTGCATAATAATGAAGGTGGAGTTATTATCATTGAACTTATTTCTCATCCTGGGTGGTGGTTAGATTTGAGGAATGGCAGAGTAGCTTTTGCTACGTAAAAACACGAGTATGAGGAGCTAGATCTGCCATTTTTTGTTGTACCTGTTATTGTACAGTTTGACTCGGTTCTACTTGCACACATTTTAAACTGAAAGAAAAGTTAACATCAATGTTCAAGCTCATTTGCAGAGCAAAACTGAGAGAAAACAACAACTTTAACGTGTATTTCATCCACCAATTCTTAACCTTTTTTATTTGAACTGGATTGTTCTTCATTTGTAATTTGTAAATGAGATTGTGCTTGCGAAGGTGTTGTAGAAATCGGACTGGTTGTGCTGTTTGAATAGCGAATATAGGTTTGTCATTATTCATGAAACATTATCTGTAAAAACTGAATATTATATTTTTAGGGAAATTACTTTGTCTAGTGAAATATAGGAACACTTCTAGTATTAATACGATAACATTTCTCTCATCTATTTATTTTAAGTTATTAAATACACATGCCATTAATGATTTTTATTGTTATACATTAATATTTATTCTCATTGGTTGAATGGGTGAAGTTAAGAATTTTGTACTTGGAGGGTGGAGATAAAATTATAAAATTTTAGAAAAAAATCATAAATTTTTGGGAGGGGTAAAAAATAAATTTCTTTTATTTAACCATGGGTTAAAAGAGCTTAAGTTAAATTAATAATTTTTATGAGGACTAAAGTTATAAATTGAGTTAACTAAGAGGTTAAAGAAACTTAAATTAAATTATTTATTTTTTAGAACGGTTAATATTACGGTTCTTTTATTTAACAAAAAAAAAAAAACTTATTTCACAATTTAGATTTCAAAATACATCCATTTTTTCACTTTGATAAATAAATTTTTTTTATTCTATTTTGATACATAAATTATTTTGATGTGGGCACATATTTTGATGATTAAAAAGGTGAGACACATGAAAAATTCAGTGATTCTTTTGTCTGTTATATATTACTCCAAATATTTGTTAAGTTACAAGCAGAACCAATAATTATTAGGAGAAAAAATAGAGATGGACACAAAAGGTTTATTCAAGCATTTAGAAGACTTTTTATTTTTGCAAGGTGTTATTAAAAAAAAAAAATTACGACTTAACGAGTACAAATGATGGTATATTTCTGGCTCACTCATTAAATAGTAATTTCACTTCTAAACTTAAGTCACTCACATTTTTGTAAAGGAACTTTCACTTACTAATCTCACTCATATATTTAATCTAAACTTAACCCACAAATTGATATCTAAACGATATCGTTTCTTTCATTTTGGTATCTATTTTTTTTTTGTTACAAGTGGTTTTTAAAATACTTTCTTTTCTCAAAATTGATACTTCTGTTAATCAAATCGTTAAATCTATTTAAAAAATGTTTAACCTACAAATTGGGTACTTAAAATACGCATTTTTTTTTTATTTTGGCACCTAAATATTTTTTAATTATAAGTGGTACTTAAACTACTTTTCATCTCTAAGATGGTACCTCATTATTTTAAAACAAAGACAACCAATTGAAAATTGACATAACAAAAGATAAAAAGTATTATTTTTCCTCTTATAAATAATTTTCTTTCTTCAAAATTGAATTAACAATTGAATCGGTCGCGCCCAATTTGTTTAACCAATTCATTCGGTTTGATCAAATAAATTATTAAAAATTTATCAAAATAAAAATAAAACTATTTAAAAAAATACTAAGAATATCAATTCAATCGGTTTGTGTTGATCTACAGGTTAATTGGTTCAACCCCTATCTCCGAACTAATACCCCGATCGATTCTCATTCTAATCAGTTTGATTCAATTCTAAATCAAATTTGATTGATGAAATTACTTTTCAAATCCGTCAGGTTGAGCAAATAGGTCGTGAAGTTTGAAAACAAAATTAATCGCTAGCGCCTCAACTTTGAAAGGACAAATTTCGAACATTGCTAATATTGTTAGACATTATAAAAGAAGAATAAAGGAAAAAAGGGAATAGAAAAGAATAGAGAAAAAAATAAAATAATTAAAAAATATAATTTTTTTAAAGTGTATATGACGAGACAATTTATTATTTGGTTGAAATATTTTTAGCAGATATAACATTTTGGTGTAAAATGAAAAACTAAAAAATAGTTTAGCATTGCTTATGATAAAAAAAAAGTTTAGACACCAACTTGAAAAAAGAGTATAGTTTAGGCATTAATTTGTGGGTTAATCCTTTTTTAAAAATAGATTTAATAGTTTGATTAATTGTTTAACTAATAAGGTATCAACTTGGGAAAAAAAAGTAGTTTAAGTGTCACATCTAACAAAAAAAATTAAATATCACTTGTGATAAAAAAAATTATGTATCAAGATGAAAAAAAAAATATAATTTTAATATTAATTTGTGGATTAAGTTTTTAATCTCAATAACTTTCTGTAAGATTTTAGTAAAGTGATTGATTCAGTTCGATTTATTTATATTCAATAAAACATTTCTTACATGGAACAAGGATAATTATTTATCATTCTTATGTTTAACCTAAACAAGGTATTAATATAATGAGCGATTTTATTTTTAACAATCTTCTTAAAGATCAAATCTTCTTTTTGAAAAGAAATTAGATTATACTGAGAGTTTGATATTTACTTATCTTGATTCTAATACGTTTGATTTCATTAATGAATTGATAATAATTTGTCTTGATTCTAACACGCTCGATCTCATTAATGAGTTGATAATAATTTTCACGATTTATCAAAATAAAATTAAAGCAAATTAAATTAACTCTGACATAATGTAAAAAAAAATCGCTATAAACAATTATCATCAATGTTTCTAAAATCGAAATGATCAAATCCATCAATTTATGATTCAATTAATAAAAATAAATAAGTTATTAAAAATTCATTAAAAAATATTAAAAATTATAATACTCTATTCAACCATCAATTGAACTGATGTTTTTATTTTACTCCAAACTAATATATGTATCAATTTTAAATTCTACTGATCCGATAGGCCGACACGACCCGATTTCAACCATCTGGGTTGCATGGTGACACGACATGTGACGCAAGAATTAGATGAGTTGCTCTCCACCTCACCTGCTTTTACTTAGAAAAAGATCCTTCCTCTTATCCGAAGTTCTCTTTGGCACTTTCTTCTTCTTGTTATTGAACTTCTCTGATGGCCGGAGCTTTGAGGCAACCCCTCCACTCAACCACGTCCGCCATTCCGCCACTGCAACTCTCTAAACCCAGGGCGACGGGTATTTCCCCTTCATCGGCATTATTCCTCAAGGACAAAACGCAAGGGTCGTCGAAGCTGAGTGGATTTTACGGCCGCCGAAGCCTGATTGTTAAGTTAGTGGGCAAGGCTTCCCAAGGAAAGGGTGACATTACACCTGCTGCTGATGACCCAGAAAATGGAGTCTCACTTGGTACCATGAAGTTGCCTTCCAATACTGATCTTCAGCGATTCGAAACCTTGTTGTTTCAGGTACTCTACTTGCATTTCTTCATTTTCTTGGACTTGTATATTTTCTGTGTCGCTAATGTCAACAATGCTGGAATAGCTCCGTTCGCTAGAGTATACAGCCTGTAGGTGTTAACCACAATAATAATAGAAAAAAGAAAGGGAAAAAAAATCCTTCAGACTTCGGTGATCATTGCATTCTACAAGCTTTCATGCGTTAAGCTGGCGTCTTTATATCTCTAGTTCCCGCAAAGTAACCTGTTCTATCAGAGTATTTTATTCTTGTCTTTATCTTTTTCTTTGTTTTTGTAACAGTGGGCGAACAGTCTTTGTCAAGGAGCTAATCTGCCTCTTCCAGTGCCTTTGAAGGTTTGTCATTGCTTCATTGGTATTCTTGTTACCTTAAAGTTGTTTTCTTTTTTTACCGCTGATTGGGCCAGCACGCATGTTAATAGGATTTTGTGTATTCGTTACTAGGCATAGGCCCATCCATTTCCATCAAAACCCTGTATTCTAAATAGATAATATCAACCAAGGTGACACAGGACATTAGTTAAAATTTTATGTTGTTTCCATAAGTCGATGAACTAATTGATATTTAATGCAGTCTACTCATAATGCTAAGAGGACTTGTCTTCAACTCTGTTTCAGAGGAACATTAAATGTGTGCATCAGTAATAAAAGATTAAAAATCAATGCCACTTGTTATTCCTGATTTCCATGTCAAAGCTAGCTTCTTCTTTTTTGTAAAAGCATGCTTTGATTTCTTTTCCAGCGGTGATTGCATTGACCATGGCATATGAATCAAAGTTTATGGCTTTTGTTTTCATAGGACTTATTTAATTTGACCTGGACCTTTAAAATTTTCAATTTGGTAGCAAGATTTCTTGCTAGATATGAGACAGATCTAGTTTCTATCTTCATGCTTCATTTGTTCATCTGCTGTAAAATGTCCAAGTTTTTGCAAGACCTGGAAGATTTTAGGTGAACCACATTATATTTATGGATCTAACTTTATCATAGTAGTGTATTAACCTTGCTTTTTCCCTGAGTCTTGGGTGCATGTTCTTATTTTAAGTTCTTTGAAGGTAATCATGGTTTTTGGATAACTCTAACTAGTATCTGTAAAATATGACAGCTCCTAATGTTTCTCCACTTTTTGTTCGTACAGATCGATAAAATAGCAGGTGGAGCTAGACTTGGTTTTATTACAGTTGGAGATGGAAAGACTGAAGTCCTGGTGTATATAGATTGCTTAGTCTTCCCAGCAACAGATAATTCAGGTCCAGTCTTTCGAGCAATAAGAAATGGGCCATTAAAAGATCAGTCTCCCCCTGGTGAGCCAAGGATCATGAGAAGTCTTCTTCAAGCCCTGCAAAAGTCTGTTGAAATTGCTAGAGTTTGAGCAAGATTTTTGTTTAATATGTACCACTATTCTCCATTTCCCCGCACTTTCCAAGTTTGCTACCGTCTTCTTTTTCTCTCTTTCCTAGATAATTTAAATATTATGTTCATTGTATAAAGAAATTTGAGCTTAATTGTTCTTCATTTTCTGTGTCCAGACTCTTATCTGTTTTATTCTTTGGAAGATACATATAAATTTTGAAACATGATGGAACAATTTGATGCTTGCCTTCTTTTTATGGAAATACTGCACAATAGATTATTGCAACAATGTTTATAAGTTCCATAAGCAAGGAACCATCTATGCTGTTTTACGTGCGCTTAATGCTTTCCTGTTGCATGATCTACATACTTATAAATTGGTTGACAAGAAAGAACATGTTCTGTCATTTGTCTGTTCTTTGAATTGTCTTTAATGAAATTTAATAATACATTGCCAACAGGCATAGTTCTAAGTGATATCGCCAAGTCCATTGTCTCATTAAGAATGCACTGGATTCTTCGTGCAGAAACAATGATGTTATAACTCTCCTAGAACAAAATATAGGTAAAGAAAAAAAATATTTCCTCGGTTATTTTTCATAAATAACTGAATATGAAATTGAAATATTCCTTTTATTCTTTTCATTGCTTAGAGATAAGCTAATAGACATAACTAGAAGGTCGTGAAAGTTTCAGTTCTGGTTTTTGAAGAAAATGCAGAAACCAACAGATTCAAAACGAATGCTTTTTGATGGAAAAGATGGATATGATGTTGTTCTTGTAGGGGTCTTGATCTGGTGGTTTTGTTGCCGCCTGTTGGTTGCCAATGGCAGGAGTCAATATATGCCTGGTTTAGAGGGGCCGAATATTGGAAACTAATTGGTATTTTTTCCAGCAGACAGTTTCAGCACGAATTAGCTGCAAGGATGGAGATTCAGAAGCTTAGGTGTCACTTGGTCAGCCTGCTAGGTTTGTCCCAAAGGGTGCTTTGTTCCAGGTCAGTCTCCCTTTCTGTACAATGTAAATTTGTTGGTCATGTTTTAATAGGAAAAAACTATCAATTTTTGTGAATGGTTTGAAACTGGATTAAAAGTCATATTTTGTTTTAACTATAGAATGAATAAAATTATGATAATTTATTACTGAAATCATAGGTTTATGAACAAAAAGATTCACTAGAAGCAGTTAGTTTACAGGGGCTGGGATTGGCCTGTTGTCAACCACCCCATGGGTGGCAAGGTTGCATTACAATTTGCAAAAGAGTTGTGCAGATAGAGATTGTGGTGAAAATGTCAAACTTCTCAAACTGGTATCTACTGCTTCATTGCCCGAATGTCCATACACTCTATTCCTTAGTTGCTTTTACTGATTTTATGTATTTAGAGAAGTTATTGGTTGGAGTCCTATTTGATTAATCGGTTTGAAATGTTGCTAGCCCAGAAGGAGAAGGATCTGCAGGGAAGATTTCAGTTTATGTTTTTCCAGTTCAGGCCACTGAATTCATGTGGACAATCTTAAGTGCCTTATTGAGATTGTGGCACCCAAGCTGAAGTCTCTTAATGTCTTAATGTGATTTTAAGAGGCTTTTGTGACATACTATGATGCAGGTATAAACCTATTCTGCTGTAATACTTCATATAGGACACTTAATTCTAGTCATTAAGCTGCTGGGGAGACTTAATTGGTGGAAAATGTTTGAACTATGAAATATGTTACGATGGTAATAAACTTGCTGGAAAAACGAGATCCATTATTATTGTTTCATTTGGCATTCTTGATATCTCTACTTATTCCTATACGCGATCGATTCATTAGCATCATCAAACTGTATAATTGTTGGAATGTTTAGTCACTCAACTTGAAACTCCTGGATGACTATGATGCTTTAAAGTAATTAAATCATGAAACATTCTTATGATATCAGGAGGACAAAGAGAATGGAGCAAAAACATTAGGTATCTAGAAGTAGTACATGGCACCCCCCTAGGGGACTATTACAAGGATCCAGTTAACTCGTTATCCGATCTTTGTGAAAGACTTTCAGATTCAGTTTTCTACATAAATTTAGAGCAAAATAGACCCATAGCAAAGACAAGGGGCCAAAGGGAAATATTGAGGGGATAATTAGCATGTTGAGGGTAGAAAATGTAAGCAATTGCTGACAAAACAGTTTGCAGAATGGCACAGACTAATCCGATCATTTCAGGGAAAGAACCGAAACGCTTGTGATTTGGAGATGAATGATAAAACCAGGGCAATTTACTTTCCCACCTCCAGATGACTCTTTCCTTTCCAGCCTTGTAAGCAAGCTCTATGATGCATGTAATGGCAGCCACAGAAGACATTAACATGGCAATCAAAGCATATCGGGGCTTGTTCGCAGAGGACAGTTGGTCAAAAGCTGCTGACAGAAGCTCGGTAAGAATATTGATTATGAGAAACATCCATTCTGGGATGCTAACCTATGAAGTAAGTCAAGAAGGTATCATATTTAGTAAACTTTTTAGTCAAATCTTTCAAGAAATTGAATATAAAAAGAGTTATTGAATGGATTTCTCTTCTGTGTTGACTTTTAGTATACTTGTGCTTTTGGTACAAATGGGGCTGCAATCTGGGTACAGCTGAAAGGTTGCAATGTTGGGATTCAAAGTTTAAACCCCAAACCTGCAAAATGCCATCTTTTAAAGATGGGTATATGAAGCCAGCTGTACTAAGCGCTCGGTTCAACTCTAGAATTCCTTTGTTCACCTTTCGAGTTGAACTACCTTTGACAGGTTACGCCACTTTATTATGAAATGAAGCATCTAATAACGGGACAATATGTCTGTAGGTGCCATATGTTAGATATTCTATTACCTTAGCTTCAGAAATTTCTCCATCATCCATGGTGGTTGTGAAACTTTGGTCCATCCCAGCTTCAGGAAGAGGAGTATCTGCTTCATCTTCATCTAGATAAGCTTCAAAAATATCTCCTTCATAATCTGTGATGTCAATCAAATGTTCTGCTAGCCAATATTCTTCCACCCCAGCTTCTTCGAGCCAAGCTTCTTCATCAGATGAGATGTCCATAAAATATGTTGTCCTTGCAGTGGAGTGGCTGAACTTCAATGATAAGAAATGCTACTTGTACTCGAATAGGTGAGTCGAGTGAGTGATCGTTGGAAGATTGGGCTATAAGTTTTGAATGAGGGCTTTCCATAGCTTGCAAAGAAGCTCTCATAAAACGATTGCTTGGTGAATAATCCATTACAGTTTCTTAACTTCCTAGATAATTTTTCCGGGATTCAAAACTAAATAAAAGAATAGATTACTATATTAAAGAGGGGAAAATAAAATAAAGGCTTAATTCATGATTTGGCTCTAAAGTATACTCGTTTTTTCACTTCGGTACATAAACTTTCTTTTTGTTCAAATTGGTACAAAAAATACACTCACTTCTTAATTTGGTACCTAAAGTATGCCTCCATTATATTTTTTAGTCTATTTTTTGATAGACATTAAAAATATATATATAACCAATAAAAAAGTGCCACGTGGTGTCTTTATGTAAAAAAAATTCTTTTATTAAATGTATATACACATTAAAAATAAAAAATAGAAATAAATATATAAAAAATTTAGAAAATATAAAATCTAGAAAAAAAATAAATTATAAAAATAAAATTTACAAAAAAATACGATAATTGAAAAAAAATTAGTTGAAATTAATAATGTTATTACAAAAAAAATGTAAAAAAAATTTAAAGAAAAGGTTTAAAAAATATTTTTTTATAAAATTATAAAATATATAATTATAATCAGAAGATAATTGAAGCAATTAAGTAAATAAAGAAGTTAATTCGTATATAAATGATTAATAAATAATTATGAGGAGATGAAAGGTAATAACAAATTTGATTAGGATGGATAAATTTTATTACTGTGGATGACAGTTATTACAAAAACCTAAAGTAATATTTTCAATTTAACTCGAACAAATATATTAGATTCAATTTGAATTCTATATCACCCGACTTGATTCGAGAAAATTTCAAATCGAATTGAATTAGGATGATAAAATAAGATTCATCAACTACATTAACTCAAAATTTTTTCATTCAATTCGAATAAGCGCTCACCCCTATCGAAGGTGTAATAGTTAAGATTCAAACAACATGAGATGTTAACACAAAATTTTAACTATATTCCTTCAAATTGTTAGCAAGACATAAAGTTTTAAAACATTAAACTATTAAGCACCACTTATAAAATTTAAAACTAAATTTGATTTATTTGAGTTTATTGCTTATATAATAATTTTTACTTTTCTTTTGGACATAATTTATAATTTTTACTTAAATAATTTGTTAGAAATACCAATTAAGCTCTCTGCTTCGAACTATAAATCACAAACATTTTCCTAATCCCCTCCTTCAAAAAATAAAAAAATAAAATGACGTATTTACCACTATGCCTATAATAACCTAATAAGGCCTTTTTCGTCATTTAAGGTCAGGGTTAACAAAACCCTAACTATATAAAGATAGTAACTGCTTTCTCAGTTTCTCTTCCAAAGCAAGACTAGCTGGAGGCTGAAGCTCAGTCAAAGTGCTGTCTTAAAACCCTAGTTTTCGAGCTCTCTTTCAATTTTCCGGAAGCCATGGTAAGTCTCTCTTTCGCATCTATTTTCAGTTATCGGCGACAAGTTGAATCTTGTTTGGCTGCTGGGAAAAAGTTTAGGATTGGGGTATAGAAAAAGGGTGAATTTTACGGACTAAATGTAATGTAATTTTGTAATAAGCTATTTGATTATTTTGGTTTTCCTTTTTCAGATTGGTGTTATTTACTTCGCACTAGCTTTTATTATTTATTATGCCTGGAAAACTGAAGCCAAAAAAAATAAAACACTATAAATATGCAATTTTTTTTTCTTAGTCTTGAAATGGGAAGGTTCAATTGGATTAGGTTTAACCTTGTACCAACATTGCCTTCAATATGGACAATGTTTGTTTCAGATTCAAGAGGGGTGGGATTTTGGGGTTAGTTTTTACTAGTATAGGACAAGTTTATTAAGACTTTAAGTGCAAATAAGATAGAGTATGTGTTCATTGATTTGGAATATTTTGTAGTCAAGGAGAAAGGTTAGGGAGCCCAAGGAGGAGAATACTAACCTTGGACCAGCTGTTCGAGAGGGCGAGCATGTTTTTGGGGTGGCTCACATTTTTGCTTCATTCAACGACACATTTATTGTAAGCGATGACACCCTCTGTTGACAATGATTTTTGTTTTTGTGGAAATTCATACTGTTTAACATGCTATGATTGGATTTGCAGCACGTGACTGATTTGTCTGGAAGGGAAACAATGGTTCGAATCACTGGTATGGTTTATGATTCTATTTAGAAAATGAATGCTTTGACTATCTTGGGTTTTTGGTGTCCTTGCCATCTCTAGTGTTTTAAAGTCATTTTCATTGGTTTTAATACTTCAACCACCTATTTCTGAAATTGGATGTGGCAGTTGTATCTTTATAATAAAAAGTATTAACTGAACATTTAAACATGCGATGATACTCATGTTCTGGGATGGAGTTATTCGAATGAACAATATTCTTCTAACATTTTTCTTAACAACAGGTGGTATGAAGGTGAAAGCTGATAGGGATGAGTCTTCCCCTTATGCAGCCATGCTTGCAGCACAAGATGTTTCTCAACGCTGCAAGGTCTTACAGCTTACCCTCTGAATTATGGTTCAATATGTAGTTATAAGCAGTGAACTCATTCCATTAAGCATTTGCTATCCGCAGGAGTTGGGTATTACTGCCCTCCATATAAAGCTCCGAGCTACTGGAGGAAACAAGACGAAGACCCCTGGTCCCGGTGCTCAGTCAGCACTTAGAGCCCTTGCTCGTTCAGGCATGAAAATTGGCCGAATAGGTGCATTTCTTTCATCCTTTTATTTCTGAATGTATTCTATTAAGTCCTTTCACTCTGACTTGTAAATTGACAAATAACCTTTTTGTTCTCCTCAGAGGATGTTACTCCCATTCCCACTGACAGTACCCGTAGAAAGGGTGGCAGACGTGGAAGAAGGCTGTGATTCTTTGCTTTATATCAATTACTCACTCAGCTACTACTGCTGTGGTGCTTGGAGTTTTCTTTACATTCAAGTGTGTTTTGCCCGGTTCTCTTGCTGCACATTTAGTTTTTGGAATGGATTTTAGATCTTTTATCTAGACAGGAAAAACTTGTGGAACTATTTAATGCAGCTTCAAAGTTAAGCTTTTATATTATTGAGGTTTTTATAAATATTTTATAATCAGATCCGTATTTTCATAATTGCATAATAAACCAAATTTTCTAGGTTGAACAAATACCAGAAATCCAAATTCCAGATTTCTTCTAAAAAGGTGCAAGAGATTGAGACGTAGGATTCACGTATTATTACAGCATAATATAATGCTGTACGAGGGAACTAAAAAATGTGAATTGATATTTTCAGAGGTTTCTATATTTTTAGTACTTATTATAATTTTAATCTGAAACAAATTTTGAAAAATATCTTAAAACATACATTAGGAATCTTAAACTTAAAATCTTCGAAGCATGTTGTTTTTAGTAGGTGCATGAGCAAGTCACTGTCAAGTATGGAACAAATATTTTTGATCGATGGGATAAACATTGACGTTTGACAACGTCGGGTGTTTATGAATTGAAAAAAGTAAAAATGAAGGCAAGACAAAAGGAGATGTAAGGATCCCTTACAAATGCTGATCGCATACTGTAATATTGTTGTCATTAGGGTCATCCTATTCCTATATAGCTCATAATCAAAGTAATATCCAGCTGACCGGGTAACAGACACGTGCATCAACCTCCTCTCTCACAATGTCTGCTCATCCTCCATTTTTCAGTAAGGGCATCCATCCTATCTTGCTATTGGGTTCATTCAGGACCCGCTGGGCTTGTCTACTTTAGATAAAACCTTATTTCTTTTCCTCTTTTGGGCTCAAAGAGGAAAAAGCCCTAATTCAATCTCACGTCCAACCAAAAAAAACCCTAAAAAATGAGTATAAAACCCTCTGCATGTTTTAGCCGCTCGTTGTTGCGAAGGAAAAGAGAAGATGCAGATATTCGTGAAAACCCTAACCGGCAAGACCATAACTCTCGAGGTCGAGAGCAGCGATACCATTGACAATGTCAAAGCCAAGATCCAAGACAAAGAAGGTAATTTGCCCCTCTACAATTTTGCATTTCTTTGCATCATAAATTCTTAAATTTGATTTAAACTGATTTTCTTTTATGAATTAACACAGGAATCCCACCGGACCAACAACGTCTCATCTTCGCCGGAAAGCAGCTCGAAGATGGCCGTACCTTGGCTGACTACAACATCCAGAAAGGTTTCTCTATTGAGTATTAGAAGATGTTTTCTACATTTTTTATTTGATTAATATGCTTAAAAGACTCTGGGTCTTAATTCTTTTTCGACGTAGAATCAACGCTTCATCTTGTTCTGAGGTTGAGAGGTGGAATTATTGAGCCTTCTTTGATGGCTTTGGCTCGCAAATACAACCAAGACAAGATGATTTGCCGCAAGTAAGCTACTTTTTCTTTGGTTTATTTTGTGGGCATCTTTTAGTTTTCTGCTAAGGCATAAGAGGGACCTGACTTAGCCTCTACTGTTTATGTGAAATGGGATAGAGGTCATACGAGGTCCTAATAGTGATTGTAACCATTTTTCTACTTTGTCAGCTGAGCTACTTTTTCATGGCAGTTGATTTTCATGAATGGCACAATCCACAACATGCGATAGATTAATCTCAAATTTACTATTTTGTAGTACCATAAATGGGGCTACAAGTTGAACCCTCTTTTGAGCTAAAGAATGAAAAGGAGGGCATCTTAGTTCCCAAAATTCAATTTTCCATTCTCAACTTTGTCAACTGATCTAAACTTTACTTGGCAGTTGATTTTCTAGTGTGGTACATGATAATCAATGCTCTGCTTCGTGCTTATGTAGCTTGAGAAATCCCTAGATCAATTTCTTCTGAGCTAATTAGTAGTCTGCCCATTGCATGTTATCTTGAGCATGGAAGTTATTTGATAATTGAGAATGTGCGTTGCTAGGTGTTATGCTCGTCTGCATCCAAGAGCGGTGAACTGCCGCAAGAAGAAGTGTGGTCACAGCAATCAGGTTTGTGTAATAGTGTTCTTGCTGGTTCTATTATCCTTTTGTTGCAAATCGAGTTAAGTAAATATGTATGCCTTTCCCTTGTTGCAGTTGAGGCCGAAGAAGAAGATCAAGTAGACTCTGATTGGGGTTATCCTGTCTGCTTTAAAAGAAATTGAATGTCAGACTGGGAAAATATTTCCATTTAGTTCTTTTGCTATTATTGTATTTTGATTGTGGGTTCTGGATTTGATGTTGCGATGTAGGTTTGGACTATCTTATGTGTTTTGTCTTGGAATTTTGATAAGGAGGATATTATTCAAAAGTGTTAGTGTTAAAATCAAATATTTATAGATTTAAATTATAATTTCATACCAACAACACGCCCAAGGAATATGAGCATATTATAAAAAAATTATCTTATATTCTTTTATTTTTAAATTAAATAACTCTGCAAAATTAGATAAAATTGCAAATTAAGAACAGAGGTACATGGCATATCAAATTTGCAGATGTAATAAATCAAAGAAAAATTAAAAATATCAACATTAGATTAATAATTAAGCTAAATAATAAAAAATGGAAATCATATTCAGTACATAGATTTTGGCTTTCCTCGTGCCTCCAACAGAAGCTCCCAAAACCAACCTTTGCAATAATGACTTCCACCATGATACCCGAACCCTTGTTTTTTTTAGTATTTATCTAATAGTGATTTAATTATTAGTGAAATTTTTTGTCCCTTGCAAATTGGTTATTTAAATAGTTAGTTTTGATTTTTTTTATCACTACCGTCACAGTTTTAAAATTTGTATAATAATAATTTTAATTTTTAATATTTATAAATTATATTAATTTAATTTTGATTTAATAAAATTAATTCACAACATTTATATATTGTGTATTTTATTATTATTTTTTCATTTAGGATAAATTTTAAAAGAATGAAAAAATAAAAATTTATTATTTTGAATTTTTGAGTGTTTATATTTTTGTATATTATTTATTCTTAGCTTTTTAGTTAATAGAGTTACAAAGAAAAGCAAAATTGAACATACATAGATCAAATCAGATTACATAATGCGAAAATGTTGAGGGATAGATTTTTTGGAATCAAGATTAAAATTGATAATATGTATGAATGTTGAGTGTTAAAGTTATTATTATGTCGATTTGGAAAGCTGCCACCGTTGGCCTGCTAGCTGTTAGTGATAAAAAAAGATAAAATTAAATAATTAAATAATCATTTTATAACTTTTTATAATTGAGTTTACTAATAATTAGATCGTACGTGGTTATAATATGGAATCAGCAATCAATTTATAATCCTTGTAAGCATTTATTTATAGTGTTTTTAAAATATGTAGTTATAATATGGAATGAGCAGTCAATTTAAAATTCACGTAAGTTTTACAATTAAATCGGTGAGGTGATTGATGTTTAGTTTCAAAAGCATTCATATGCTCGGTAAATAAAGAAATAAAAGCAATTTTTTTTCTATAAAGCGAGAGAATTATATTGATAAAGTTTGAATCTTGCTGATTAAACTACCAACAATTCTTGAGAAAAATACTATCTTTTATTAGATGATAATAATTGACTCGCAAAAATATAATTAGTTGACCACGACACGAAACGAAATAGATAAAAAAACACACTAACAATTTAGGTTATATTCAGTGAGTCAAACGTTTACTAAATAGCGATTTAGTGAATCAACATGACACAAAGGAAACTTTATTTCATGGCGAAAACTTGGCGGGCTAGTTCTTGTCATCAAATGATCCAGTTTCACGATTGCCTGTGGCACCATGGTTGTTGCTTTCACCACCAAAAAACCTAAAAGGGTTCCCTCCAAAATCACTTGCAGGAGAACTGCTTTCCAATGGTCCTCACGGGAAATGTCCCGGCCCCATATCATAATCGAAAGGCCCAATATTGACCCCTTTAAGCATATCGTCGCTAAGAGGCTCAAATGGGGGTAGTTCCTGGTTAGCAGTAGGAACACCTGGGGAGCTATCATAACCAAATGGAGGCATTGGCGGCCTCGGTTCTATAGCAGCACTTGAGCTACCGCCGTCAGAGAATCCTGTCAGCCACGGCTCAGGTGCAGTACTTGAGTTGCCACCATGAGAGGGTCTTGGCTGCTGGAGACTTGAGCTATCAGCACCGCCAAGTGATGATCCTAGCAACTCCAAGTGACCTCCATTAGCAGCAACAAATGAATTTTGATATGTTAAGCACATCTCCCTCCATATGCTGCTGCTATCCTCCAAGGGAAAGTCCTTAGAGTTGTCTTTGTCTCCAACACCTGCATTAGCAATGCCAATATTTTGACTGACTGCAGGTGCACGGTCTTGGGGTGTTAGTGGTGGTGGTAAAGGAACATCTCCTTGAGTGCGACCAACAGATGAAGGAGGAAATTGTTCATAAAATTCCATAAGTTTCATAGCGTCTGTCCTCATTGTTTCCAAATACCAAATCAAGTCATCCTGTTCATCAACGTTAAAATCATCTGGCCTCTTGCCTTGTTCGAATTGAAGAATGAGCTGCCCCACCTTCATTTCCTTGTTTTTCTTATTCTGCTTCCTGACTTGGTCTTCCGACTTGGAAATCATCTCAGTGTAGTATGTCTCCAAGTTCATCGATCTCTTCATGCGTTCGACCTCGGGAACTTCATTGAACTTCTGTAGCAGTCGTTCCACCCCTTCATGCGACGGCCACACTATTGGCTCCTGTTCGTTTCGAGTGTATATTACAATGCCACCTTCTACACCACATAGAGTGGTCAGCTCCATCACTTTCTTCACCAGCCCTTCCCTCCTTTTCCTCATGCTTGCTCTTCGGGAATTGTTATTTTCTATCCAAGCAAGCTTAACTTTCTTTCTTGTCATTGCTATTGCTAGTTTTGCAAGCTTAACAGTTTTTGACTGCTTGCCGACTAGTGCTCTCTCTCTTGCTCTCAAACTGTTTCTAACAAAGGGTGAAGGAAAGAATTGGGTTGATTGGAAGGAGTGGCGAATAAGGCCTTTATATAGTGAGTGAGTACAGGAAAAATGGGGAGTTTCAAGGCTAAATCATTTGGAGACTCAAAGAACCCTAATGCATATGCATAATAGGTAACCAAATCCAATTGTCAGATTTTGTATAGAAATATTTGTTAATTATGGCAATATAAATCACCATTTGGATTTCTTATCAAGATTAACCTTAAAACAACTATTTATCCATGAATCAAATTTATTTGCTTAATTCTCATAATAAACTTAGAAAAAATAAATTCATAGATGCGTCTATTTTTAAAGGCGAAATTATATTATCATATTTGAAAAGTAAATTGATCGGTTGATCTTTAAAAGACAAAATGATATTATCATATTTATAAAGTAAATTAATCGACATGTCGATCTTTAAAAAACAAAATGATATTATCGTATTGCAAAGTAAATTGGTCGGTCTTTTAAAGATAAAATTATGTTATCATAAATGAAATAGAGATTAACCGATATTTAATTGTGGTATTCTTTGTTTATTTAATTCATAATAAAAAATATCAATAGTTGAATCAAACATGTAGTATCCACTATGAATATCACACTTTTATTACATCTATCATACCAAATCGACATTAGTGTTTACACAATTAAAAGCTTGTTTTTAAAATAAGCTCGTTTTTATTATAAATATTATTGTGTGCTTTATTTTACAATTATGAAATTTATCCGGTATGAATAAAAAAATATAAAAAATTCTAATTTAAATTTAAATGTAATTTAATAATCAAATTTGGGCTGTAGATGTTATATATATATTAAAGAACGTTAGCTAGTTATTGACCGTGGCATAGATTTTTATTTATGACTTAAATACCTCAACTTTTTTCACAAGTAAAACTATTGTTTTTGTTATTTCATTAAAATTGAAGGAAATCATATGATAACTTATATTCGAATTTTAGATAGATAAATAAATTATAAGAATTTCGAAACCAAACTTTTAAAAAATAGAGATGCAAATAATAAAAATTTATTTACAAGTGAGAAAAAGTCTTAAATTTTAATAAAATTTAGAATATACAAATATATCTATAATTTTTACATCTTAAATATATATCCAACATTACATCTAATTTAGATTTCAAAATAAGGAATTATATTTTATTTGGAAGGAAAATTGAGTTCCCATATATACAATTCTTATTTTTGCAATTCCCATATATAGAATTGAGGGCTAACAGAAATAAGGTAGAAGCCATGCATGTATCTAATCAATTCCACCCTATGCTTTAAAATTAAATATTAAACTGTAATTTTTATGATAGTAAAAATATAATTTTATCATTTTAATAAATTATATTTTTATAATTTTTAAAGGATTAAATCAAATTTTTATATTTTTAAGGAGACTAATGTGCAATTTAATCTTTACTAATTTAGATTTTTAAAAAGTTTAAAGAGATTAAATGAAAATTCTTTTATTTTAGGGGATCGGAGTCTCTGCCAGTCCTCCTAATTTCGCCCCTAGTCACAATGCCAAAGAGAACATGGTCAATAGATTTAGGAGCTTTATGCATAGACTAGATAAGATTGAGTTAGTATTAAGCACACCTCATTTGCTAAGCTCGACCTTTGTCGCCACCCTACCTTTAGCAAGCAACTATACTAAGAATTCCACCTTTGGGAGAGCAAATCCACCCCACACAAATTGCACTTGGATGTATTTTTACGTCTGATATTTTGACTAATAATTGTCGAATTGAATGTAATTGAAATGTCTTCCTTACATTTTAAATCATGAGGTGAGAAGTGAAGGAATTACAATAGGTAATTACTTGTGGTAGCTTTCAAAATTTTTTGATAATTTTTTATTCTTTTAAATATAATTACATTCTGTCAAATAAACACATTTAGAGAGCTAGAATTCCTTGTAATTATGGGAAGTTATAATTACTACAATTATAATTACACTTTTTTTACAATTACTTTATGCCGTCATCCTAAATAAAATTAAATACACATTTTATTACTTCACTTAGCTATTATTAATAGACAATGATTATTAAAATAATATGCTTATGGAAAGGAAGATGATTGATGCAACATGAAACACCCCTCACCCAATTCGATCATCAAGTTTGAGCTACAGGATATCACATTCATTGTTGGGACAATTACAGTCAATTATACAGTAACATAATAATTCAAACATACAATTATATGTTATAGACATTTATATTCTGATTAAAAAAAATCAAATCTAAATCTTAATCGAGCTTACGAAAGCTCCTTTGTTGACCCAAGCATGAAATAAGACTAAATTGTAAAGTTTTAAAAATTTCAGGACCAACGTTGAGACGTCACCTCCTTCACATCGTGATGTCGCTAAACAGTTTGTCATGTCACGATGTCAGGTCACTTGACGTCGCGACGTCACTTACTATCGGGAGGTTACTTGTCAGGATGTGAACCCTGTTTCTAATAAAATTTGAGCCATTTGATGCCTATTCCAAACTTCCAAACCATTCTTCATTTTGTGCACAAATGCATACCTTCACCTGCACCAAAACACTCCAAATACCAACCAACAAACTCAATTATCTAATTACAACATGTTTCACAACATTATCCACTTCAACGTGAAACAAACATAAGCATTTCAACATCTACCAAATAGGTAATATGATAATGTGAGCTTCGAGTTGATTCAGGATGACGAGTTTCGCAAGTTGAAATCTACAGGAAATGGGAAAAACAATGAGGTAAGCATATCAAATGCTTAGTAAGTTCATAGGAATTAAACAAAAGCTTACCTTAGTGATGCAGTCATAAACTAACTAAAAATTCAACAAAGGCAAATACACTTATCAATTAATAATATAGTTAGGGTGAGCAAAGATATACTTCATATGAGGATTAAAAGTACTTGTAATTACTGTCTTCTTATTATTTAACAGATAAATTGGAGTGATTGGTTAAAACTAAAATTAACGAAATTGATTAACTACAAACACAACAAAGAATAAATCAGGAAAGCAAACGATTAAAAACCAAGAATCAAAACAATACTCAGGAAAGAATCCACCTAGATTTCATCTGTCATTATCAATTTGAATTAAACAATTTCTTCACTTAGTATCTTGATCCGTAGAAATCTCTAAGCATAATATCTCTTTCAAGAGTAAGAGCAATTGACTCTAGGTTGATTAATTGAGATTTCTTTCTAATTAAAATCCTTATTATCACATTAACTCGATCTATGAATTCCCTTATTACATTTTACTCTAATTTGGTATTTTTATGTCGTCCTATTTTTAAGATTGCATGCAACTTCACTCAATTATGCTAGATCTACTCTTAAACATAGATTTTTCCTTCTCTATTTAAACACATCAAATATGAATTGATAGTCGATTTAAAAAACTACCACCGTTAACCTGCTAGTTGCTAGCTACTAGTGACCAAAAACAATAAAATTGAATAATCTAGTCACTACTAATTGTTTACCCTTTTTCTTAAATGCTTGTGGAGATTTTTTAAGAAGTAGATATGGCATGAAATTACCAATCAATTTATAATCCACATAAGCTTTTACTTATGGAGTTTTTTTTCTAAAGATATGTAGCTATAGAGTGGAATGACCGGTCAATTTAAAATTCACGTAAGCTTATAATTAAATCAATCACGTGATTGATATTTTAATTTCACTTTTCTTGAAAAGTATTTATATGCTCTTTATATAAAGAATTAAAGGCAATAATATTATTTTTTTTGGTACAAAGCAACAGAATTACATTAATAAAATTTGAATCTTTATCATTAAATTGTTTAACCAGTCTTCTCATATACGTCTGAAAAAAATACTATGTCATTACAGCAAAATAGGTTATTAACGGTATTTTTAGCGGCGTTTGGACAAAAAATATCGTAAAAAATAAATCAATAGCGAAAACTTTATTTAATGGCGAAAACTTGGCGGGCTAATTTTTGTCATCAAATGGTCCAGTTTCACGATTGCCTGCAGCGCCATGGCTGCTGCTATCACCACCAAAAAGCCTTAAAGGGTTCCCTCCAAAATCACTTGCAGGAGAACTGCTTTCCAGTGGTCCCAACGGGAAATGTCCCGGCTCCATATCATAGTCGAAAGGCCCAATATTGACCCCTTTAAGCAGATCGTCGCTAAGAGGATCAAATGGAGGTAGTTCCTGGTTAGTAGTAGGAACACCTGAGGAGCTATCATAACCAAATGGAGGCATTGGCGGCCTCGGTTCTATAGCAGCACTTGAGCTACCGCCGTCAGAGAATCCTGTCAGCCACGGCTCAGGTGCAGTACTTGAGTTGCCACCATGAGAGGGTCTTGGCTGCTGGAGACTTGAGCTATCAGCACCGCCAAGTGATGATCCTAGCAACTCCAAGTGACCTCCATTAGCAGCAACAAATGAATTTTGATATGTTAAGCACATCTCCCTCCGTATGCTGCTGCTATCCTCCCAGGGAAAGTCCTCAGAGGTGTCTTTGTCTCCAACACCTACATTAGCAATGCCAATATTTTGACCGACTGCAAGTGCACGGCCTTGGGGTGGTGGTGGTGGTGGTAAAGGAACATCTCCTTGAGTGCGACCGACAGATGAAGGAGGAAATTGTTCATAAAATTCAATAAGTTTCATTACGTCTGTCTTCATTGTTTCCAAATACCAAATCAAGTCATCCTGTTCATCAACATTAAAGTCATCTGGCCTCTTGCCTTGTTCGAATTGAAGAATGAGTTGCCCCACCTTCATTTCCTTGTTTTTCTTATTTTGCTTCCGGACTTGGTCTTGCGACTTGGAAATCATCTCAATGTAGTATGTCTCCAAGTTCATCGATCTCTTCATACGTTCGACCTCAGGAACTTCATTGAACTTCCGTAGCAGTCGTTCCACCTCTTCACGCGACGGCCACACTATTGGCTCCTGTTCGTTTTGAGTGTATATTACAATGCCACCTTCTACACCACATAGAGTGGTCAGCTCTATCACTTTCTTCACCAGCCCTTCCCTCCTTTTCCTCATGCTTACTCTTCGGGCATTTTTATTTTCTATCCAAGCAAGCTTAACTTTCTTTCTTGTCATTGCTATTGCTAGTTTTGCAAGCTTAACAGTTTCTGATTGCTCGTCGACTAGTGCTCTCTCTCTTGCTCTCAAACTGTTTCTGACAGAGGGTGAAGGAAGGAATTGGGCTGCTTGAAACAAGTGGCGAATAAGGCTTTTATATAGTGAGTGAGTACAGGCAAAATGGGGAGTTTCAAGGCTAAATCATTTGGAGACTCAAAGAACCCTAAAGCATACGCATAATAGGTAACCAAATCCACTTGTCAAGATTTTTTTTTTTTGCATCATTCAATCTGTAAAATACAGATACAAAAAATCTGCAGAAGCAAATGCAGATCAAAACAAAGACCACATAACAGAGTATAAAAGTCATCATAAGGAAACATCTCACCACATCCTGCATCTCACCAAATGGATTATGAACATTTGAAAAAAGAAAAGCTTTTATATCCAGCTCGAGTTCCATCAACACCTTTCTACCACCATGCTTTGAAAGGAGGTTGCCGCGAAGTCCCCGCAAACGCCATTGCCATTGCCATTGCCAATTCTTTCCCTTTCTGTTCAGCCGCATAGAACATCACCTCCCCCACCCGTACCTTACTGTTCTCCATTTCTACAAAGGACTTTCTCAGGGACCAAGGTCTCCTATCCAAACTCCTGATCCAGTTGAGAACCACGTTTGATCCAACTTCAATAATTAACTTAACCGATGCTTTCCAACCCGTTTCAAGAAATATTTCCAAAGCTTTCTTAACTGCCTCAACTTCCGCAGCATCCGCATCCTTAACATCCTCGCACTGACAAGAGAGAACAGCTCGTACATATCCATTACCATCCCTAAGAACACCACCACAACCCCTAACATCCTCAATAACCATTCCACACACACTAAACTTCATCCATCCCCTCGGAATGAATCTCCCACATATCACATTTGACTTGGTTCTATTAGAATTCAGCTTACATCTAGTTGGGCCCCACCACCAAAATTGTTCTTGGAACAAACATTCATCACATGATGCTCGCAACCATAACAGACCTCTCATTTTTTACTGAAACAGTAAAGATTCTATAGTGGTCCCTTTTTTTTCAAAGACTATGGCATTTCTAGCTAGCCAGATTGACCAACATGCTGCTGCAATTGCAGTGAGCCAGAGCCATCGACAATTGCCCACCATTTTCACTTTCCAACACAATTCATAGAATTCCTCGAAGCTGCCAATGGGAATCCATTTCACACCCCACCAACAGAAAATTTTATTCCAAAAGCTGCTCACATAGGTACAACTGAAAAACAAGTGCTTTGAACACTCGGCTTCCCTTTCACACCATGGGCAAACATTTACTAAATTTCGTAACTTCACCCCTTTCCTAACCAAAAAGTCTTTGGTTGGAATTCTATCGATTGCGAGCAACCAAAGAAAACTTCAGACCCTCGGGGGAACTTTCAATCGCCATATTTTATCGAATGCAAATTTACTGGTATCACCCTCCGCTGTACACAGCAAGGAAGAAATTTTTTTCACTGAGAATAGCCCTGAATTATCATGCAACCATATGATTTTGTCTTCCTTACCATTGCAACACACCACTCCCTTAACCATGTTCCGAAGATTGCAAACACTCTGTACTTCTCGATCCAGTAGCGACCGAACAAAGATAGAATCCCATCTTCCATTCACCCACCCACTGTCCTCTAAATAGTCCGACACACTTTCATATTTCAATTTTGCTATCCTATACAACCTTGGAAATATTTCTTTCAATGGTTTATTATCACACCATAAATCCAGCCAGAACAATGTCGTTCTGCCATTTCCGATCTTCCATCTAAACTTTCTTTGCCCCATCCATTTTTCAATTGAATTTTCTTTTGAATTCTCCACAATCCCTCTCCATATCTTTGACATATCTTTAACTTTATTCAATCTAAATCTCCACTGTTGGTGGCTTGCCCCACACTTTGCTAAGATTACTTTCCTCCATAAGGCTTCCTTTTCAATTGCAAAACGCCAACTCCATTTGGCTAACAGAGCCTTGTTTTTTAATTGAAGATTTACCACCCCTGCCCCACCAAACATCTTAGGTTTGCAAATCTGATTCCACCTTACCTTTGCCATTTTCTTCTTTCCATCATAACTCCCCCACAGAAAATTTCTCCTTATTTGGTAAATCTTTTTTAACACCATTACAGGTATCGGGAACAAAGACATAAAGTATACCGATAAAGCCGATAAAATTGAATTGATCAGCACAACCGTTGCCGCCCATGATAAAGAGCGACTTTTCCAACTTGGAAGTTTCTTTCTCACTTTCTTGACTACCTCATTTCAGGTTGCTATTCTTCTCGGGTTTGCACCTAATGGTATCCCCAAGTACTTGAAGGGGAGCTCCCCAATTTTGCATTTACACAACGCTGCCATACGGTATAAAAATTCTTCCTTAACACCAAATCCCACAATGCAAGATTTGTTTAAATTAATGCTTAAGCCGGAGAATAACTCGAAGCAACGTAGCATAGCTTTCACGTTTAAAACCACCTCCTCCTTTGCTTTCAAAAATAGAACCGTGTCATCTGCAAATTGAAGATGAGAAATCTCTTGCTTTGGAATAATACCATGTATGCCTTTAATTAGATCCAGTTCCCCCGCCTTAACCATCATCAAATGAAGAACCTCCGTGACTAAGATAAACAAGAATGGCGAAAGAGGATCTCCTTGACGGAGACCTCTCTCAAATCAGAATTCTTTGGTGGACGAACCATTCAATAATATTGCTGCTCTCGCCGTAGTTACACATTCCATTATCCACCCAATCCATCTTTCTCCAAACCCCATTTTCTGATGAACAAGCTTCAAAAAATCCCAACGAATACAGTCGTATGCCTTGGAGAAATCCAGTTTGAAAATCAAATGCCCTTCCACATCCTCCACCTTTTTCATCGAGTGGATCACCTCATTGGCAATAAGAATTCCATCGAATATTTGTCTCCCCTTAATGAACGCATATTGCATCTCGCTCACCACATCCCCAATTATCTCCTTTAACCTTCTTGCGAACACCTTTACCACTATCTTATATAGTGAACTTACCATGCAAATCTTTGTTAATATGGCAATATAAATCACCACTTGTCAAGATTTTGTATAGAAATCTTTGTTAATATGGCAATATAAATCACCATTTGGATTTGCTTAACCTTAAAACATCCATGAAAGAAACAATATTGTGTTTAAGAATCAAATTTATTTGCATAAATCTTATAATAAACTTAGAAAAAATAAATTGATAGATGCGTCGATTTTTAAAGATAATTACATTATCATATTTGAAAAGTAAATTAATCGATCAGTCGATATTTAAAAGACAAAATAAAATTATCATATTTGTAAAGTAAATTGATAGGTCGTTTAAAGATAAAACTATGTTATCATAAATGAAATGGAGATTGACCGTTATTTAATTGCGGCATTTTTTGTTTATTTAATTCCTAATAAAAAAATATCAATAGTTGAATCAAATATGTATTATTCACTATGAGTATCATACCTTTTTTACATTCGTTGTACCAAACTGGCATTAGCGTTTACATAATTAAGAGTTTGTTTCTAAAATAAGCTCGTCTCTATTATAAATATCATTGTGTGCTTCATTTTACAATTGTGAAATTTATTGTGTACGAATAAAATGATATAAAAATTATTAATTTAAATTTAAATTTATAATAATAAAAACTATGCATATTTAATATATAATTTTCCATGTAACTTCTAAATTACATTTGACAAATCATAAATTATTGAAATCATCGGTCTTCTATAATCTGTGATGAATTTTAGTATAAATATTGAAAACTTTTCATAGCATAATAATTTAACCTTGGTGTAGATTTTTATTTATGACTTAAAGACCTCAAATTTTTTCACAATCAAAATTTGTGTTTTTGAAATCCATCAAATTAATATTTCGTTATTATTGCATTAAAATTGAAAGAAATTTTTATGAAATTTTCATGCGACACATTGATACATACGGTAACTTCTATTCGAATTTTAGATAAATAAATAAATTTATAAGAATTTCGAAACAAAACTTTTAAAAAATGGAGATGCAAATAATAAAATTTTATTTACGAATGCGAAAAAAGTCTTAAATTTTAATAAAATTTAGAATCAAATGTAACAATTATATAGTACAAAATATATCTAAAATTTTGGCATCTTAAATATATATCCAACATTACATCTAATTTAGATTTCAAAATAAAGAATTATATATATTTTTTTATGAATTACAATAACAAAATAAAACCTAAATAATGAACATGATTAACGCGATTTAAACCCGAACTACATTTAGAACAATGAATATATTTAACAATCAAGTTAAAATTCAAAATTAAGAATTATATTCAATATTATATTTGAAAGGAAAGTCGAATTCCCATGTATATAATTCTTATTTTAACCATTTCCATATATAGAATTGAGCGGTAACAAAATTAGGTGGAAGCCATGCATGCATGTTTATAAGATGTGTTTGGAAAGTTTTTTTTTAAAAGGTAGCAATTATTAGATACGATTTCATCTATAATCTTACACAGACACATTTAGATTTAATTATTTGAAAAATAAGTGTTTTTTTGTATTTTTTTAGTATTTCAATAATTCATAAAGCCAATGTGGACCTTGAGAACGATTAATTGGCTAATTAAGTGTGTAAGAAGTCAATTTAAATCCAAAAATACAAGATAAGATTATCATGTCACAATATAAAAGAATCCATGTTACAATTGAGTGTGTAGGGTGTCAATTCAATAGGTGCATGAGCAAATCACTGTCAAGAGTATGGAACAAATATTTTTGATCGATGGGTTTAAACATTGACGTTTGACGATGTAGGGTGTCTATGAGTTGAAAAAAGTAAAGAATTTTGATTAGCATGAAGGCAAGACAAAGGAGATGTAATGTAAGGATCCCTTACAAATGCTGATCTCATACTGTAGGAATAGATACTGTAATATTGTTGTCATTAGGGTCATCCTATTCCTATATAGCTCAAATTCAAAGTAATATCCCCTTGACCGGGTAACTGATACACGTGCATTACTTGTGGGAGTCAAGAGCATCAACTTCCTCTTTCTCAATGGCTACCCATCCTCCATTTCCCAGTAAGGACGTCAATCCAGGTCCCTTTCCTATCACTGCGATTGGGTTCATTCAGGGCCCGCTAGGCTTGTCGACTTTACATAAAACCTTATTTATTTTCCTCTTTTGGGCTCAAAGAGGAAAAAGCCCTAATACCATCTCACATCCAACCAAAAAAACCCTAGAAAATGACTATAAAAACCTCTGAATGTTTTAGCCGCTCATTGTTGTTGTGACGGAAGAGAGAAGATGCAGATATTCGTGAAAACCCTAACCGGCAAGACCATAACTCTCGAGGTCGAGAGCAGCGATACCATTGACAATGTCAAAGCCAAGATCCAAGACAAAGAAGGTAATTTGCCCCTCTACAATTTTGCATTTCTTTGCATCATAATTTCTTAAATTTGATTTAAACTGATTTTCTTTTATGAATTAACACAGGAATCCCACCGGACCAACAACGTCTCATCTTCGCCGGAAAACAGCTCGAAGATGGCCGTACCTTGGCTGACTACAACATCCAGAAAGGTTTCTCTATTGAGCATTAGAAGATGTTTTCTACATTTTTTATTTGACTAATATGCTTAAAAGACTCTGGGTCTTAATTCTTTTTTGACGTAGAATCAACGCTTCATCTTGTTCTGAGGTTGAGAGGTGGAATTATTGAGCCTTCTTTGATGGCTTTGGCTCGCAAATACAACCAAGACAAGATGATTTGCCGCAAGTAAGCTACTTTTTCTTTGGTTTATTTTGTGGGCATCTTTTAGTTTTCTGCTAAGGCATAAGAGGGACCTGACTTAGCCTCTACTGTTTATGTGAAATGGGATAGAGGTCATACGAGGTCCTAATAGTGATTGTAACCATTTTTCTACTTTGTCAGCTGAGCTACTTTTTCATGGCAGTTGATTTTCATGAATGGCACAATCCACAACATGCGATAGATTAATCTCAAATTTACTATTTTGTAGTACCATAAATTGGGCTACAAGTTGAACCCTCTTTTGAGCTAAAGAATGAAAAGGAGGGCATCTTAGTTCCCAAAATTCAATTTTCCATTCTCAACTTTGTCAACTGATCTAAACTTTACTTGGCAGTTGATTTTCTAGTGTGGTACATGATAATCAATGCTCTGCTTCGTGCTTATGTAGCTTGAGAAATCCCTAGATCAATTTCTTCTGAGCTAATTAGTAGTCTGCCCATTGCATGTTATCTTGAGCATGGAAGTTATTTGATAATTGAGAATGTGCGTTGCTAGGTGTTATGCTCGTCTGCATCCAAGAGCGGTGAACTGCCGCAAGAAGAAGTGTGGTCACAGCAATCAGGTTTGTGTAATAGTGTTCTTGCTGGTTCTATTATCCTTTTGTTGCAAATCGAGTTAAGTAAATATGTATGCCTTTCCCTTGTTGCAGTTGAGGCCGAAGAAGAAGATCAAGTAGACTCTGATTGGGGTTATCCTGTCTGCTTTAAAAGAAATTGAATGTCAGACTGGGAAAATATTTCCATTTAGTTCTTTTGCTATTATTGTATTTTGATTGTGGGTTCTGGATTTGATGTTGCGATGTAGGTTTGGACTATCTTATGTGTTTTGTCTTGGAATTTTGATAAGGAGGATATTATTCAAAAGTGTTAGTGTTAAAATCAAATATTTATAGATCTAAATTATAATTTCATACCAACAATGGTAAAATTCATTACGTCTAAGGAAAATGAGGATATTATAAGCTATCTTACAAAATTAAATAAAATTGTAAATTAAGAACAAAAACTTACATAACATATCAAATTAGTATTTGTAAGAAATCAAAGAAATTTTAAAAATCAAAATTAGAATGATTATTAAGCTAAATAATAAAAAAATGAAATAATAGTCAGAATATAGATTTTGGCTTTTAATCTCCCAGAACCAACCCTGGTCCATTTCGTTGCAAAAATAACGTACACCATGATACCCAAACCCTTGTTTTTCTTAGTGCTTATCGAATTGCTTGTAGTGAACTAATTATTTGTGAACTTTTTTGTCCCTCACAAAATGGTTATATAAATATTTAATTTTAAATATCCTTTTAAAATTAGTATAATAATAATAATTTTAATCTTCAATATTTATACATTATGTTTGTTTAATCTGATTCTAAAAAAATTAACTTTTAACATTTACACGTGTAATTTATTTATTTTTAGTTTTTTTTATATTGAGAGTTAATTTTAAAAGAATGAAAAAAATATAGAAATTTATTATTTTAAGTTTTTTGTGTTTGGATTTTTTTTGTATTATTTTTTCTTAGCTTTTTTGTTGAAAGGATCCCAAAAAAAAGTAAAAATGCACATGTGAAAATAAAAATTGTACGATGTATAAAAGGTGTGGGTAGATTTTCTAGAATCAATATTAAATTGATAAAATTTATGAATGTTGAGTGTTAAAATTGCTATTAAGTCAATTTGAAAAGTTGTCATCATTAGTTTGCTAGTGATTGAAAAAGAAAAAAATTAAATAATTCAGTAACATTTTGTAACTTTTCATAGTTTAATGATGAATAAAAAAATTTACTAATAATTGAGTAACTGCTAATAATTTACCCTTTTTCTTAACTGCTTGTACGTTGCTATAGTATGGAATGACAAATCAATTTATAATCCTCATAAGTTGCGTTGATTTTTAAAGATAAAATCATATTATCATATTTTAAAAGTAAATTGATCAATCGGTCGATCGATCGATCTTTAAAAGACAAAATGATATTATCTTATTTATAAAGAAAATTGATCGATTAGTCGATTTTAAAATGATATTATCATATTTGAAAAGTAAATTGATAAGTCTTTTTAACGATAAAATTATGTTATCATAAATGAAATGGAGTTTGACTGTTATTTAATTGCGATATTCTTTGTTTATTTAATTCATAACCAAAAAATATCAATAGTTGAATCAAACATGTATTATCCACTATGAATATCACACCTTTTTTATATCCTTTGCACCAGACGGGTATAAATGTTTACATAATTAAGAGCTTGTTTTTAAAATAAACTCTTCTCTATTATAAATATCATTGTGTGCTTCATTTTACAATTGTGAAATTATGATCATATTGAGAGAGCGGATTTATCCCAAAAAGATTAAAGATATCCTATGAGGATAACACATTTATGACAAAGTCATTTAACGAGTATTGGTTGAGTTGCTTTCATAATGGTATATCATTTGGAAGAGCTCAATAACAATGTTATAGTGGAATGACTTCGTGACTGTATGATTAAATTGACAAAATGTATGAATGTTGAGGGCTAACGTTGTTATTATATCAATTTGAAATGTTGCCACCGTTAGCCTTCTAACCAGTAATGACTAAAAAAGATAAAATTGAATAATTGGATAGTTATTTTGTAATTTGTCTTAATTGAGTGACCAAAACTAATAATTGAGTAACTACTAATAATTTACTATTTTTCTTAATCGTTTGTACGTAGTTATAATATGAAATGATGAATCAATTTATAATCCTCATTAACTTGATTACAGGGTTTTCTTTTTAAGATATATAGTTATAATGTAAAATTACCAGTAAATTTAAAATTAAAGGAAGCTTTACAATTAATTCAATGAGGTGGTTGATATTTTAATTTCACTTTTATTCAAAAGTAAGAATTAAAAACAACATTATACTTTTATATATAAAGCGAGAGAATTGAATTACATTAATAAAGTTTGAAACTTGATCATTAAAATACCAGCAACTTAGACCATAATAATTGGCTTGCAAAAATAAAACTACTTGACCACGACACGAAATGAAATAGACAAAAAAAAAAAAAACTGCTAACAATTTAGGCCATATTAAGTGAGTCCTATGTTTACCAATGACGATTTATTGTGGATGAATCAACATGACACGAAGGAAACTTTATTTCATGGCGAAAAGTTGGCGGGCTAGTTCTTGTCATCAAATGGTCCAGTTTCAGGATTGTCTGCGGCGTCATGGCTGCTGTTTTCATCACCAAAAAACCTTAAAGGGTTCCCTCCAAAATCACTTGCAGGAGAACTGCTTTCTAGTGGTCCCAACGGGAAATGTCCCGGCCCCATATCATGGTCGAAAGGCTCAATATTGACCCCTTTAAGCAGATCGTCGCTAAGAGGCTCAAATGGGGGAAGTTCCTGGTTAGCAGTCGGAACACCTGAGGAGCTATCATAACCAAATGGAGGCATTTGCGGCCTCTGTTCTCTAGCAGCACTTGAGCTGCAGCCGTAAGAGAATCCTGTCAGCCCAGGCTCAGGTGCAGTACTTGAGTTGCCACCATGAGAGGGTCTTGGCTGCTGGAGACTTGAGCTAACAGCGCCGCCAAGTGATGATCCTGACAACTCCAAGTGACCTCCAGTAGCAACAACAAAGGGATTATGATATAGTAAGCCCATTTCCCTCTGTATGCTGCTGCTAGCTTCACCTCTAATATAATTGGTGTTAGTAGTGGCGTTTAACCGATCCTCCCAGGGAAAGTCCTCAGAGGTGTCTTTGTCTCCAACACCTGCATTAGCAATGCCAATATTTTGACCAACTGCAGGTGCAGGGCCTTGGGGTGGTGGTGGTGCTAAAGGAACATCTCCTTGAGTGCGACCAACAGATGGAGGAAATTGTTCAAAAAATTCCATAAGTTTCCTTGCGTCTGTCCTCATTGTTACCCCATACCACATTAAGTCATTCAGCTCACTAAGATCAAAGTCATCCGGCATCTTGCCTTGTTCGATCTGAAGCATGAGCTGATCCACCTTCGTTTCCCTGGTTTTCCGGTTTTGCTTCCTGACTTTGTCTTGCAACTTGGAAATCATATCTTTGTAGTATGTCTCCAAGTTCATCGATCTCTTCCTGCGTTCAACTTCGGGAATGTCATTGAAATTCCGTAGCAGTCGTTCCACCTCTTCACGTGACGGCCACACTATTGGCTCTTGTTCGTTTCGAGTGTATATTACAATGCAACCTTCTACACCACATAGAGTGGTCAGCTCCGTCACTTTCTTCACCAGCCCTTGCCTCCTTTTCCTCATGCTTGCTCTTCGGGCACTTTTATTTTCTATCCAAGCAAGCTTAACTTTTTTTCTTGTCATTGCTAGTGCTAGTGCTAGTGCTAGTTTTGCAAGCGTAACAGTTTCTAATTGCTTGCCAACTAGTAGTGCTCTCTCTCTTGCTCACAAACTGTTTCTAACAGAGGGTGAAGGAAAGAATTGGGTTGCTTGAAAGGAGTAGCGAATAAGGCCTTTATATAGTGAGTAAGTACAGGCAAAATGGGGAGTTTCAAGGCTAAATCATTTGGGGACTCAAAGAACCCTAATACATATGCATAATAGGTAACCAAATCCATCGTCAAGATTTTGTATAGAAATATTTGTTAATTATGGAAATATAAATCACCATTTGGATTTCTTCTCAAGATTAACCTTAAAACTACTATTTATCCATGAATCAGCTTTATTTGTTTAATTCTCATAATAAACTTAGAAAATGTAATTTCATAGATGCGTCAATTTTTAAAGACAAAATTATATTATTATATTTGAAAAGTAAATTGATCGGTCGATTGGTCGATCTTTAAAAGACAAAATGATATTATCATATTTATAAAGTAAATTGATCGATCATTTGATCTTTAAAAGACAAAATGATATTATCGTATTGTAAAGTAAATTGATCGGTCTTTTAAAGATAAAATTATGTCATCATAAATGAAATGGAGATTGACCGTTATTTAATTGTGGTATTCTTTGTTTATTTAATTCATAACAAAAAATGTCAATAGTTGAATCAAACATGTATTACCCACTATGAATATCATACCTTTATTACATCCGTTACACCAAACCGACATTAATGTTCACATAATTAAGAACTTGTTTCTAAAATAAGTTCGTCTTTATTATGAATATTATTGTGTGCTTCATTTTACAAATATGAAATTTATCATGTACGAATAAAAAATTTAAAAAATTCTAATTTAAATTTAAATGTAATTTAGCTAGTTGCTGACCGTGGCATACATTTTTTATTTATGACTTAAATACCTCAATTTTTTTCACAAACAAAACTTGTGTTTTTGTTATTTCATTAAAATTGAAGGAAATTTGGATGAAATTTTTATTCGACACATTGATACATATGATAACTTATATTCGAATTTTAGATAAATAAATAAATGTATGAGAATTTCGAACTAAACTTTTAAAAAATAGAGATGCAATAATAAAAAACTATTTACGTGTAAAAAAAAGTGTTAAATTTTAATAATTATTTTATGTTAAATATATATCCAACGTTACATCTAATATAGATTTCGAAATAAGGAATTATGTTTAATTTGGAAGGAAAATTGAGTTCCATATATAAAATTCTTGTTTTGACCATTTCCATATGTAGATTTCTTATTTTGACCATTTCCATATATAGAATTGAGAGTTAACAAAAATAAGGTGGAAGCCATGCATGTCTCTAACCAACCACCCTATGCGTTAAAATTAGGCATACGAGGTCCTAATAGTGATTGTAGCCATTTTTCTATTATGTCAGCTGAGCTACTTTTTCATGACAGTTGATTTTCATGAATGGCACGAACCATAACATGCGATAAATTAATCTCAAGTTTACTATTTTGTAGTACCATAAATGGGACTACAAGTTGCGTCGATTTTTAAAGATAAAATGATATTATCTTATTTGTAAAGTAAATTGATCAATTAGTCGATTTTTAAAAGACAATGATATTATCATATTTTTTTTATCATAAATGAAGTTTGACCATTATTTAATTGCGATATTCTTTGTTTATTTAATTCATAATCAAAAAATATCAATAGTTGAATCAAACATGTATTATCCACTTTAAATATCACACTTTTTTTACATTCGGTGTACTAAATGGGTATAAATGTTTACATAATTAAGAACTTGCTTCTAAAATAAGTTCTTCTCTATTTTAAATATCATTGTGTGCTTCATTTTACAATTGTTAAATTTATCGTGTACGAATAAAAAATATAAAAATAACTAATTTAGATTTGGATTTATAATAATCAAAAGTATACATATTTGTGATGAAGTAAAAGTGGTTATAGGTCGTTCGCCTCTATGATGAAATGAAGGACTTCATTACTATTTTATAGTAACTAACTTTTGATGAAAAAAGATGTAATAATTAACATGAGATCAAATATGATCATATTGAGAGAGAGGATTTATCTCAAAGAGATTAAGGATATCCTATGAGGATAACACACTTATGACAAGGTCATTTGACGAGTATTGATCGAGTTGCTTTTGTAATAGTATGTTATTTGGAAGAGCTCAGTCACGATACTATAATGGAATGACTTCGTGACCTTATGATTAAATTGAAAAAATGTATAAATATTGAGGGTTAAAGTTGTTATTATGCCGATTTGAAAAGTTGCCACCGTTAGCCTTCTAGCTGGTAATGACTAAAAAAGATAAAATTAAATAATTGGATAGCTATTTTGTAACTTGTCATCATTAAGTAACCAAAAAAAACTTACTAATAATTGGGTGACTACTAATAATTTATCTTTTTTCATAATCGTTTGTACGTAGCTATAGTATAAAATGATGAATCAATTTATACTCCTCATTAGCTTGTTTACGGGTTTTTTTTAGGATATGCAGTTATAATGTGAAATTACCAGTAAATTTAAAATTTAAGTAAGCTTTACGATTAATTCAATGAGGTGGTTGATATTTTAATTTCACTTTGATTCAAAAGTATTCATATGCTCTGTAAATAAAGAATTAAAAACAACATTATACTTTTATATATAAAGCAAGAGAATTGAATTACATTATAAAGTTTGAAACTTGATCATTAAAATACCAGCAACTTAGACCATAATAATTGGTTCGCAAAAATAAAACTACTTGACCACGACACGAAATGAAATAGATGAAAAAAACCACTAACAATTTAGGTCATATTCAGTGAGTCCAATGTTTACTAATGGCGACTTATTGTGGATGAATCAACATGACACAAAGGAAATTTTATTTCATGGCGAAAAGTTGGCGGGATAGTTCTTGTCATCAAATGGTCCAATTTCAGGATTGTCTGCGGCGTCATGGCTGCTGTTTTCATCATCAAAAAACCTTAAAGGGTTCCCTCCAAAATCACTTGCAGGAGAACTGCTTTCCAGTGGTCCCAACGGGAAATGTCCCGGCCCCATATCATGGTCGAAAGGCTCAATATTGACCCCTTTAAGCAGATCGTCGCTAAGAGGCTCAAATGGGGGTAGTTCCGGGTTAGCAGTAGGAACACCTGAGGAGCTATCATAACCAAATGGAGGCATTGGCGGCCTCTGTTCTATAGCAGCACTTGAGCTGCAGCCGTAAGAGAATCCTGTCAGCCCAGGCTCAGGTGCAGTACTTGAGTTGCCACCATGAGAGGGTCTTGGCTGCTGGAGACTTGAGCTACCAACGCCACCAAGTGATGATCCTGGCAACTCCAAGTGACCTCCAGTAGCAACAACAAAGGGATTATGATATGGTAAGCCCATTTCCCTCTGTATGCTGCTGCTAGCTTCACCTCCAATATAATTGGTGTTAGTATTGGCGTTTACCTGATCCTCCCAGGGAAAGTCCTCAGAGGTGTCTTTGTCTCCAACACCTGCATTAGCACTGCCAATATTTTGACCGACAGCAGGTGCAGGGCCTTGGGGTGGTGGTGGTGCTAAAGGAACATCTCCTTGAGTGCGACCAACAGATGGAGGAAATTGTTCAAAAAATTCCATAAGTTTCCTTGCGTCTGTCCTCATTGTTACCCCATACCACATTAAGTCATTCAGCTCATTAAGGTCAAAGTCATCCGGCATCTTGCCTTGTTCGATCTGAAGCATGAGCTGATCCACCTTCGTTTCCCTGGTTTTCCGGTTTTGCTTCCTGACTTTGTCTTGCAACTTGGAAATCATATCTTTGTAGTATGTCTCCAAGTTCATCGATCTCTTCCTGCGTTCTACTTCGGGAATTTCATTAAAATTCCGTAGCAATCGTTCCACCTCTTCACGCGACGGCCACACTATTGGCTCCTGTTCGTTTCGAGTGTATATTACAACGCAACCTTCTACACCACATAGAGTGGTCAGCTCCATCACTTTCTTCACCAGCCCTTGCCTCCTTTTCCTCATGCTTGCTCTTCGGGCACTTTTATTTTCTATCCAAGCAAGCTTAACTTTCTTTCTTGTCATTGCTAGTGCTAGTTTTGCAAGCCTAACAGTTTCTGATTGCTTGCCAACTAGTAGTGCTCTCTCTCTTGCTCTCAAACTGTTTCTAACAGAGGGTGAAGGAAAGAATTGGGTGCTTGAAGGAGTAGCGAATAAGGCCTTTATATAGTGAGTGAGTAGAGGCAAAATGGGGAGTTTCAAGGCTAAATCATTTGGAGACTAAAAGAACCCTAATGCATATGCATAATAGGTAACCAAATCCAATCGTCAAGATTTTGTATAGAAATATTTGTTAATTATGGCAATATAAATCACCATTTGGATTTCTTATCAAGATTAACCTTAAAACAACTATTTATCCATGAATCAAATTTATTTGCTTAATTCTCGTAATAAACTTAAAAAATGTAAATTCATAGATGCGTCAATTTTTAAAGACAAAATTATATTATTATATTTGAAAAGTAAATTGATCGGTCGATCTTTAAAAGACAAAATGATATTATCATATTTATAAAGTAAATTGATCGATCCGTCGATCTTTAAAAGACAAAATGATATTATTGTATTGTAAAGGAAATTGATCGGTCTTTTAAAGATAAAATTATGTTATCATAAATGAAATGGAGATTGACCGATATTTAATTGCGGTATTCTTTGTTTATTTAATTCATAATAAAAAATATCAATAGTTGAATCAAACATGTATTATCCACTATAAATATCAAACATTTATTACATCCGTTATACCAAACCGGCATTAATGTTTACATAATTAAGAGCTTGTTTCTAAAATAAGTTCATCTTTATTATGAATATTATTGTGTGTTTCATTTTACAATTATGAAATTTATCGTGTACGAATAAAAAGTATAAAATTTAAATTTAAATTTAAATGTAATTTAGCTAGTTACTGACCGTGGCATACATTTTTATTTATGACTTAAATACTTCAATTTTTTTCACAAACAAAACTTGTCTTTTTGTTATTTCTTTAAAATTGAAGGAAATTTTACTTGTATTCGAATTTTAGATAAATAAATAAATTTATGAGAATTTCGAACTAAACTTTTAAAAAATAGAGATGCAAATAATAAAAAATTATTTACATGTGAAAAATTGTTAAATTTTAATAATTATTTTATATGAAATATATATCCAACATTACATTTAATATAGATTTCAAAATAAGGAATTATGTTTAATTTGGATGAAAAGTTGAGTTCCATATATAGAATTCTTGTTTTAATCATTTCATATGTAGAATTCTTATTTTGACCATTTCTATATATAGAATTGAGAGTTAACAAAAATAAGGTGGCAGTCATGCATGCATCTAACCAACCACCCTATGCGTTAAAATTAGCCATAATGATAAAAATAGTCTCTAACGTTTGGGTGTTGAATCATTTTGACTCTTAATTTTTTTACAGTATTTTCATACTTAACTTTCATTTTTTTGGTCAAATTGATCCGTTTTTAACTGTCAAATTAGGGGGATTGATAGGGATCGTGATATCCTTAATAGACCCTTTAAAATTTTTAAAAATTTAAATTAGTAAAGGTATATATGTACTTTATTTTCTCTAAAAATTTAATTTATTTTTTTAAAATTATAAAGATATATATTATTAAAATGATGAAATTATATTTTTATTATCGCCAAAATTGTTATAATTTAATTTCAATTCCTCTAAAAAATTTTCAAATTTCGTCCGTGTCAATAAGTGTGTTCGAATTTTTTCTTTTTTATTTTGAAAGGTAGCAATCATTAGATGTAACTTCACCCACAAGCTTACGCAGACTCTATTGACACAATTTGGTACAGACACATGCTAAACACTGCCAAACGATCCAAGCATAATCACCATAACATCACTAACAACAGCCTGCACACATCCCCACGCATTATAACATGGATATAATATGGTTGCTCCTCTCGGTAGCAACATTTGCCAATGGCGTAGCTTTCGTGTTCGTCGATCTTGATGTCAATGATATAAACCATTTGCCATTGAGTTCACAGTCTATAATAGGGACAGGATATCAGACACAATAGCTGACATATTTGGGATATTCTCCACATGACGCACCATACTGAACTTGTCCGTTTTGATGATCAACTTTCGAGAACTAAACCATCCCGACGCCTTATATATGAGTAACGCCTCTCTAACTGCGTATATAACCACTGATCCAGCCTCCACATTCCCTAAGTTATTAGAGAAATATATCATCATTAGCCCATTCGCGTCATACATAGCGTCACCTATCCCAGCACAAAACCTCTCTCAATTCACAACTCCATTGATATTAAACTTGACAAAACCATTTGGGGAGGTTTCCACTGCACCATATTGGGATACTTGTGACCCCAGACAAGTGGACAATAATTCGCAGGTGATAGAAGAAAATCATTAACAGAGTTGGCCCGTAATTTTCACTTGTCGTGGCACGACCAAGCAATTCTACAAAAAATAATATTCATGGCTTGTAAATGATCAAAATTCTTACCATTGAAGACAATGTCGTTCCTGATCAACCAAATCGACCAAACCACCCCAAAGAAAGTAATTCTCCATGCCTCAATCTTGTTCCTAAAAGGGAAAGCATGCGTCCACATCAATAGAGATATTGTTGGGTTCTCGTGAAGCATCAAATTGATGGCTCATATATTGCAAATTCGGGACCAGATTCTCTATGTGTCGTCACAACAACAACAAAAAAAACACGATCAATAGATTTAGGAGCTTTATGGCATAGACTACCTAAGATTGAGTTAGTATTAAGCACACCTCATTTGTTAATCTCGACCTTTGTGGCCACCCTGCCTCTAGCAAGCAACTATACGAAGAATTCCACCTTTGGCAGAGCAAATCCACCCCACGCAAATTGCACTTGGATGTATTTTTACTTGTGATATTTTGACTAATAATTGTCGAATTGAGTGTAATTGGAATATCTTCGTTGCATTTTAATTTTTAAAGTGAAAATCGAAGGAATTACACTAAATAAATACTAATGGTGATCACTTTAAAAAAATTTTAATAATTTTTTACTCTTTTAAGATATAATTACATTCTACCAATCTAAATGACTAACTAAACACAGAGAACTAAATTTTCTTATAATTATGAGAAAATATAATTACTACAATAATAATTACACTTTTTTACAATTACCTTATGACGTCATTCTAAATCAAATTAAGTACACATTTTCTTACTTCACTTAGATATTATTAATAGACAATGATTATTAAAATAATATGCTTATGGAAAGGAAGGTGATTAATGCAATTAAAAAAATCTTTGGCTAATTAAAAAACTCTACAGAAATAATTTTTTACAATTTTTTTGCCAATTTAACCCTTGGGTTAATTTCTATGTAAGTCCTGAAGCCTTTGGCTAATTAAAAAAACCTACAAAAATACATTTTTACAATTTAATCTTTATGTCTTAATTAACTATCAATTCGACAAAATTATTACACCAAATTTTAATAAACTTTAATAACTCGAATATCGAAAATGAAATTTCAAAACTACGATACCATTGAAAATCGAACTATTACACAACCAGTGAAGGAGCATTGATTAATATTATTCCTCAAGCTACGCAAGATCTAATCTCCATAATGGCTACGAACTCTTAGCAATTCAGGACTAATATGGAACCTTCAAGAAAGATTCGTAATTACTCCTCCATCGAAAGAAAAGATTAATAAAATGGCTAATATTGTTCAATGTTTGGTTGGAAGTAAAACATCGAAAACTCGAGTTTGCAACATCTGTGATGTGCTTGTACATTCGATGAATGCATGCCCAATACTTCAAGATGCCTCACCGGTACGAGTGGGTGTTGTTGGAAACTTTTCAAGTTCACCGCAAAGTCAATATGATCCATATGCCAACGCATAATTATGGATGAAGAGACCACCCTAATCTCAGTAATGGACTGAGACCCTAGTACAATCAGCAGTATCAACCGAGGCTTCTTTCTCGACAGACACAATCTTCAAGTGTGTCTTTAGAAGGCATTATAAATTCTCTTGGCACTAATGCTCTTAAATTCCAGCAGGAAAGGAAGGCAAGCATCCAGAACTTAGAGAATTAAATGAGTCCGTTTGCTTTTTCAATGGGTAGATTGAAATCCCAAAGGAAGTTGCCCTCCCAAACAAAACCTAATCCAAAATAGAATGTAAGTGCAGTGACTTTGAGAAGTGGAAAAATTCTGTAACCCCTTCCTCAAATTGGTGGATCTTTGAGCTTTGGGCATTAATTTTCAATGGTGGCAAATTTCATTTTGCTTTTTTTGGTTATTGGGAGTTTAATTTCTCAAGTATTGTGAAAAAGGTGGTGGCTTATGAGCTGCTGGGGTGTTTTGGTCGATTTGGTTGGGGTATAACGCAGTTAGGATTGAAAAGAAATATTGGAAAGTGACGAACATTTTCTTATGCAAAGTGACAACATTGTAATGGATTCAAGGTTTGAAGGAAGATGTGTGTATTTTAGAGTCGGTTTGGTGGGATAACCCGCTGCTATGTGTACCACCAAGTTGTGGGTGTGTTGTTTCCTTTAGAACTCATCCTCTGTCTTATGGGATTTTGTCATCAATTTATGTTTTATTTGCAAAAACAATTTATATGACCATAAGAACTAAAAACATAGCATTCAAAGACCCATCCATAATTCCAACATAACTATTTAGGCAGTAGAATCTTAACATTACAACCTTAGAGAAAGGATTGTATGAAACGTGGATATTATCCCTTTCCAATAGTTTTATGACACATCAACAATTTCATCCTAAATTTCAGGATTTTAATTGTAATTTGATTTTTTTCAGGATGAAAATGTTGAAATTAAGAATGAAAATACTGATGTGGTATAAAACTATTGAAAAAGGGACACAAATGACGTGGTGTCACTGTTTCATTCAATCATTTTCCTACAAGCTTAATATTCACCAATATTTTGCACAATTTTACGTGCAAAACTTATTAATGCACATAATAATCAAAGTCCCATGAATCCAATCCCTTTCAGTTCATCCTTAGAGGCTTCTTCATGCTCCATGCATTAAGATTCTCGACAATGATTGTCTCAGTCCCATTGTTGAATGCATACAAATGAGCATTCTCAAGCACTGCTAACGTAGGATAAACCCTAGATGTGATGCATGTTTTTCCTCCAGCTCCAAAGCTTTCCACTACAGAATGATCAATCTGAAAGTAAAATGGTTAAATATAAAAGATACTGTAAGGATTACAAAGTTAAAAATTATTAGTAGTTAAAGATTGGTCATACCAGAGTCCTCAGTGAAAGCTTCTTATCAGTCAAATCTACGTCAACAAAGCCAGCAAATGATGGTTTATAAAGACCATCCTTCAATGAGGAACTGCAAAATTTTTTTAATTCAAATCAAGTTATAAATTTGATGACATACTTAACTAAAAGTAATAGAAGATTCACCTTCTTGCATCAGAGCATAATAGGACTATATGTTTCTGTGAACTTTTGAATATTCTGAAGAAGACTGGAGTGTATTCTTCTAGTTTTTCTGAAGCTAAAGCCAAGAGCCCAAATGGGCCAATTCCACCTCGAACCTTTGAACCCTTTTTGGCACAGAGAAGTTGGGCATCTGTCAAACTCCAACCAAGGTTAAATGCTTCAACTTTATCCAAACTAGGAATATAGAAGGTAACATCAACATCAGCCTGTGAGCAACATCAAGTAAATTGGAGTTGATCGATTAAAATACTTGAAAAAATTGTATCTTCAGCTCAAATAAACAATTCCAAAAGTAAACCTGAGCAGCGGTAATTCCTTTGACTTCAAGATGATCGCCTGTTTTAAGCATTTGATGGTTCATTTTAACATTTGTCCTTCTCAGAGTCTCCAATTCTTGAATAGGCCATTGCATCAGTTGCCTTTGATTTGGATCGAGCCACACTATTCTTGGAATTGCCTAGGAAAACAAATTGTAAGTCATCAAATTTAGTACGAAGTAAATACACACACAGATTATTTTAGTACCTGAATTCCTGCCCATGCTTTTCTAACATCATCTGAAGTGGTATCAGATTCATTAACCCACCCCCACAAAATCCTCCTCTTTTTAGCAGGGTCAAAGAACGTCTTTGAAGCATAAAAGTTCCCATAATCATATCTAAGGCCAGCCCACCATCGACGGATGTATTATCAGGCACATATCGATCCTCATCAGTTAAATATTTCCCAACTGTGTAGTAATCATATCTGGTAACATCCAAGCTCACTTTCAAAACATGCTTCACTTGTTTTCCCACCACAGAAGTGTCTAAGCCTTGTTTACCAGATAACAAAACTGGGTAAAAATCAGGGCATTCCCACATTCCTGTGTGGGGTGCTGAATGTAAAGGGTGTTTAGCTTTGATCCAATGAATGAAATCTCTACTTCTATACAGATAGACCATCCCTCTGTGGTTCCTTTTGCTTCCCACTACCATTCTCCAGTGACCATTCAACCACCAGGCAGTGGTTGGGTCTCGAAAGGCACTATCATTCACGCCTGCTTCAGGATCGACAACTGGGTTTAGACCAGCTGGCTTGATCCACTTTCGTAGATAAGGGTCAGATAAATTTGCTGGGACTGCATAGTTTTGGACTTGCCTGTCATTGGGATCGACCCCAGTGTACAAAATTACGGGTTTATTGCCAGTAAGAATGGTGGCAGAGCCAGACCAAGCTCCCTTTTTATCGAAGCGATGTGAAGGATAAATTGCAGGTTCAAGTGCTTTCCAATTGATCATGTCTTTTGAAACTGAATGAGCCCAAACAATGTTGCCCCAAACAGCACCTTTGGGATTATATTGGTAGAAAAAATGGTATATTCCATTGTAGTACATTGGGGCTACAAAACCAACAAAATAGTTTATTACAGGACACCATTCAATGGGAAAGGAACATTCATAGGATTATGTTGCTTAAACTCACCGTTTGGATCTGTTCATGATTTGTCCAATATTTTAGAAGAGCCCAAAGAAAAACCAATTACAACACAAAACAAAGCAAGTGATAGGTTAGTAAAATAATTAATGTATTTTAATTATATTTAACAACGTAAATAATATAATTTCACATTAATTACATAAAAATAAACACATTAAATCATGTGCAACATAACAGTTAACAATTAGTATTACCCAAAGACCAGAAATATTTCTTTATATCCTAAAATATAACCCTAAGGACCACAACATAAAGAAGAGGGTTCAAGCAAGTGGTCCAGCAATAAAAAAAAGATTCCCATTTGCCACAAAACGGCACAAAAGCTAATTAGCTTCGGAAATTGCCAAAGAAAGATATCATGTCTGGAAAGAGAGAAAGTTATACATAATAATTACCCTCTTTCATTACTTTCCTTTTCATGTTAATTGAAAAATAGGGGGAAATTTTCTGGTACTCAGCATAGGAGTAATCAACAATCACAAGTCCTTTTCATTGACATGGATATGCCTACTCAGATTTCACTTGGGAGAAAGAGAAAGAGAACAAATGTCATGGTAGAGCGACATTGATAGTTAAATACCTAATCATATTCAGTATACCTAATATTTTACTAATTTACCTCACCTAACTCTCATATCTATCCAGCACTGGTTAAAACTTGTTTTAAACATCCATTTAAATCGTATTTTTTCTCCATAATTACTCGCTTTTAAATTTTATTACAGAATTAATTTGATTATGTTTATACTCTTTGGAGCATATACTATATATTACTTTTTTTAATAAAATATAAATTATACACTTTAAAATAAAAGGTATAGTGATAAATTTAATTTCTAATATTTAAATTTTTTATCAATTTAACTTTTTTTTAAGTTAAATTTAGCTTTCAATATTTAAAAAAATTAAATTTTACCATTAACCTTTCAAAAAAAATTCGATTAATTTTTTTTAATAAAAATACTGATTAAAATGCTAATCCTTACTCTCTCTCTTTTTGAATTTCAGGAACTTTTAATATTTTAATGAAAAAAGATAGGTAATGATCATATCATCTTTTGTGCCATATAAATATATAATTTTATCTTATTCATTATGTCATGATGTCATGTCATGTCATATTTTAATTTTCTTCGTCTTATGTTTTATCAATGCTAGGTTTAAATCCTTTGTTACATACCAGTGTGTTGATATTCGTATTGTGTTATATTTAATGTGATATTTTATATTATGCTATTATGTCATGTTGCTTTTTTTTTTCTTGTCCTATCGTGTATATAATTATTGTTATTTTTTACTGAAATCATAATTAATATATTTTTGAAGAACTTCCTAATTAAATTATTACCTCCATCATTGATTAATATAAAATCACATTAAAAAACTTAATTTTATACTAAATCTCAAAAAGATAACTGCAGTTTATGGGTATTACAAAATCTGGCCACCCTACTAAAATTGAAAAGAAATTAAGTGTAGTTTGGTTCAATTACACGATCTTCAAAGCACTGAAACCCTACTATACTTTATAATATCACTTTGCAGAAGAAAAAATATATAGATATATAATAAAAGGTTCTTCCAGGAAAAACTCCAACCATCCATTAAAATTCTTTTATATATTTTAAGGAATCTGAGTAACATAGAACCTGAAAATTTAATCTTGGAAGCAACCAAAACCATGCATGCATGACACCCAAACAGCTTGCCTTAAAAGTGTTTTCTTTTTCCGGCTGAAAACTAACAAAAACTAAAAAGAAATGGAATGGAACACAGCATGATCCTGGAGAAACTAGACATGTTGACCACAAAATTAAGCCCTCCAATTATTTTCTGCAAGTCAATGCAATAACTTAACTATATATATCAACAAACAAATAATATTCATGCCACGGATGAAAGAGGCGGCTAATCTTTGAGCAATATACATACATACATCAAACAAAGCAGAAAACAAAGAAAAAATATACCCTTGTGACTGTTCGAAAGAAACGTACCGTTGATCCAATTCTTAGGAGGCTGAAAGTGGAAGCCAGTTCTGTGGAGTTGGTGGACACTGACAGCGCTGAGAGACTGAAATTGTGGATAAATCTTGTGAGTTGCTTCCACTCGGCCATTGTTAACGGCGCAGAGGAAAGTGATAAATAGGCCAAGAGAGAGCAGCTTTGAAACTGCCATTGAAACTAAACACACAAGGGAAAATAGACTAGTTAATTTAGTTGTAGGAGGATGAAGTTGGGTTGGTATTTATAGAGAGAGACCAGTGAATTTCTTTGAATATGTCATGGGGCAAATTACAATTTCTTTTTTATAAATGGCAAAATAAAATTTTAACTTAAACCAAGTTGGAAATTCCAACTAGAAACAAAATTATGCCGAAACTATTATATTTTTTTTGCACAATTGATAGGGATATATTAACAATAAAAAAACATTGAATAATGCGAAGTGAACTTGAGCCAGCTGGATAATACAACGATCAATACTTAATAAAAATTTTCACAACGATCACATTTCATAATTCCTCTTCTATTTCAGTCCTAACGTCAACAAATGGTCCATAAAATAATTAACAAGCCACTCTTTTCTCATTTCACGACACCCCACTATAAATTCATCCTCCTTAACTACATCTGCCATGATAAACTTCAACCATCGGTGGATAGATGAAACCCAATGAATAACAACCTTATTGACACCGAAATTATTATTCAACAAACTATCATAGGTATTGTTAGTTAAGGCAAAGGTCTTCAATTGTATCATATGCATATGTTAAGTATGAAATTTATTTTAAAAAAATCGACTCTTTATGTATTATTTTTCATATATTAATTTGATTTTACACTATTATTGCTTGAATATATATATACTTGTGAATATATTCTATTTATAAAAAATAGACATAATCATCTTTAATTCTATGCTTTTTTGTTTTGGTATCAGTATAGTTTGGCTAGATGAATTAATGTTATTAACCTATAACTTAACTCGTGAATAAGATTTTGGTTAAATGATAAGATTGAAACTTTAAAACATTTAAGATCTTAATTTCAAATCACACCCAAAGTAAATGTATGGATTTTCTTCTGAATTATTTTATTCAAATAATTAGACTTGAATTAAACGATTCTATTAGAACTATTATAACTTTTAAAAAAAAAGAAAAAACCTCATTATAAAATTTCTAATTACTTTTATGTTCAAAATGAAGTGATATAGTCTCCTTGAAGAATATAATTTTAATAAATATATAAAATAAAGGATATAAAAATTTTAAGATTTCGAGTTCAAATCACACCCTATAAAGATGTATGAACTCTCTTCTAAATTACTTTAATCAATTAGTTAGACTTGAGTTAGTTGTTTCAATTGATTCTATTGCAACTATTATAACTAAAAAAAACCTCAGTATAAAATTTCTAGCCACTTTTATATTCAAAATGAAGTGACATAGACTCCATTAGAAAATTGAAAAATAATTTTAATAAATATATAAAATAAAGGATATAAAAATTTCTTTTATCATAAAAAATAATGGAGACAATGTGGATTTCAAAAGCAAAAACAACAATCTTTTTAAGTGTGTATTTCAAAAGAAAATTTCTTTTTGCTTTTGAAATCCACATAAAGCCTCTACAAGAATGGAAACAATCTTTATGTGGATTTCAAAAGCAAAAAGAACAATCTTTAAGTATGTATTTCAAAAATAACAATCTTTTAAGCGTGTTTTCCAAAAGAAAATTATTTTGAAATCCACATAAATACAGGTCAGCGTTCGATCAAATCGAATGAAAAAATTTCGATTTAATCGAGTTGATAAATCCTATTTTATCATCCTAACTCAATTTGAAATTGTCTCGAATCGAGTCAAGTGAGATGGAATTCGAATCGAATCGAATATGTTTATTCAAGTTAAATTTAAAAAATAACTTTGGATTTTTTTAACCACGGTCACCCACTGTAATCAAATTTGTCTACCATAAGTAAATTTGTTATTAACTTTCATCATCTCATGATTTATTTATTAATATTTTATATATGGAGATTAGCTTAGTTGCTTGCTTAGTTGCTTGAATTAAATTTTTATTCTTGTCACTATGTATTTTGAAATTAAAAATATATTAAATATAAAATGTGATTTTTTAATAAAAATTATTTTAAAAATAAAATGTGAAATTAATACCAACACAAAATTCGGGGGATAGTCTTGGGGTAGATTGAGGTCGGGTGGGATGAGAGGGGAGTAAAAGTTTTGGGAGAAAGTAAAAAGGTTTGGGGGTTTGGGATAAAAATGTAAAATTTTATAGTTTGATATTCAGTTTATTCGAATTATTCGAATTCGAAAAATCAACTCAATTCAAACTTGAAATTTGAAAAAAAATTGAGTTGACTCGATTAACTCGATTGGTTTAACTCGAAATTCGAAAAAAAAATCGATTTTTTCGAGTTGAATTGAATTTTACTCACCCCTGTACATAAAGCCTCTACAAGAATGAAAACAATCTTTATGTGGATTTCAAAAGCAAAAAAAACAATCTTTAAGTGCGTAGTCTAAAATTTTGGCGTGTGAACAGTTTAAAATATTATCATGTGTTTTTAATAAATAATAAATGTAATTTATTATATTTTACAAATATTTAATTTAAAAAATATAATTCTTTAACTAAATTATAATATGATAATTCTAAATATAGTTTAATTAAAATGATATTAGAAAAGATGTAGTATTAATTGTAGTTATTGTCTTAATTTGTATGGAACGATAATTAAAGCTCGTATCAAATATTTATTTGCCACAAGTTCAAATCATGTTATTCCATCCCTTAAATCCAATATTATATATAAAAAATTTGTAATAGTTAATATATATAATAATTGTGTAATATATTTTCAATTAACAATATTAAACTCTTGAATTATATTTATGTGAAATATGTTAATTTTAATTTTTTTTCCAAATTTAATTATATTTATGTTACCCATTCTTTTAACTTATTTATTGGCTCCACAGCTTCAATTCTTTCAAAAAAAAATTTATGAACAAAGAAATTGAGTTTCCACTTCTTCCCAATTTTTAGTAATCAACTTTTTAATAATATCAAACTATTATACATAAGTGGATTTAACTTTAGTTTAATTTACATCATTATTATTATATCTAAAAGAACGTAATTTTTTTTTCCAATTTAAAATTTTGAAAAGTTTATGCTTAGAAGTAGATGCTGTATAAAAAAAATATTCAGAAGTAAAAGCACATTAAAATATTCCTTGCAAATGAATCAAATTGTGCTCTACATTCAATCCAACGGTAATGCCACTTATTTATAAGCCATCATAACCTCAATGAAATTAATTCAATTCGATTAATACATTTTTTTTAAAAAATCAATTCAATTAATAATTAAAGGCTTCAAAATTTGAAATAATTAAATTAATGATAATTTAATTCAGATTTTAATTAAATGAACACTCATATTATTATTTATCTGATAAAATTTACTTATCTTTATCATGACATATTCTCGTTCATATTTAAGATATTACCACCAAAATATTCTTATTAAATTAAAATATTAATTTATTTGAGTTGAGAATTATTAATAACTTTTTCTACCAATTTATTATGAAAAAAAAATACCCTTAGTCAAAACTACCAATTTTATAAAACACGGTATACTTTTAGGTGTGGTACAAAATGTTACAATATATATTCTTACATTATATGATATAATGTAGCCTACACATCAACACTTATTCCTATGCAAAAACTCGGATAATTCATCCGGACTCTTTTCATCTTTTCATGATCATTCACTCATCTCTGTGTGAATCATCATTTTTCTTCTCATTCCTTATTTTTGCCTCAAAAACTATTTATTTATTTATTTATTTGTTGAATATATTGGTGTGATTACATGGTAGTATCTGTTCATACTTTTTTAACTCTTTGACAACGCACACACACCTTACACACAGGTGCTCGAACCCGAGACCCCTAAGATGAATAACATCCTCTTTTACATGCCCCTTAATAATTGGTCAACATCCTCCTTTTAAGTTTATATGCAACGGAATATATTTACATTTAATCTAATTTTGCATAATTATCCATTCAATGAAAGTAAATAATATGGCGGAAATCCATCCGCTCCTTGAACCTCTCTCATAACGTTATAAATCACCAAATCAAATTTAGAAAGAAGCCATTAAGTTGTAGCTTAACCTCTTTAATCACCGTGATGAAAGTTTCAAAGTCTCTTCGTCTTTGTTTAATAGTATGGAATCTTATTATTGCAATACTCAGTTTTAACAATGGAGTGGAAGCTTCTCATAGGATTTATCCTGAATATCAATCTCTAGCTGCAACTACGGTTAGGCAACTCCATAGAACAGGTTACCACTTTCAGCCTCCACGGCATTGGATCAATGGTACGTTCTCCATCAATTCTTTAATGATCACGGAGCTCTACGTAGTAGATCATAGCTCGGAAATAAATAAATAAGGATTTCAAATACTAAGATTCCAACTTTCAGCCATCACGTTTGCTGGGGGTGAAGGTGAAATGGATAGTTTCGTAGTGGCAGCAAACGTGGAAGTGAAATGCACATGCAACCCTAATTAATATGAAATCCTCATTACTCGGTGGACGTATCTTGTAAGAACTAGTTAGCAACTGCCAACTTTATTTGCTTTTTGTTGTTTAATAATGGTGGAATCACGCGTGCCATTACAAAGCTAAGCTGTGTCACCACGACAAAATGCTTGAGCGGTCATTTTCTTTACCTGCTTATATATGTATATACACACACTTTATATCACTTCTTCATATAAAATGCTCGCGGTGAATCCTTATTAAGGAAGAGTTCCGTTTTGAGGGGGGAAACTGAAACATAGTACGCACTTTATGTCCTTTTCTCCCCCACTATACAGTGTTCCTTTTTTTAGCATAAAGAAAATTAGGGCTCCCCTCCTCCACATAGAACTTAACCAGAACCCTGATAATAAAAAGAATTGGGTTCGGCAGTCTGGAGGAGACACAAATGTACTTTCCCATTATAATTTTGGATTTTGTTGTCAAAGTTGCATACTTTTAAAAGTGGGTGGATATCAACTTTAATCGCATTTGTTTAGGAGATACATATCATCTAGAGTAAGTGAAATTCGATTTCATTCTCAAAAAAATTTAATTTTGAATTAATTGAATTGAATTATTCAAATTATTCAAGTCACTCAAATAAGTAATTCGAGTTTCGAATTCGATTCGAGTTAAATTTTACAATTTGAATAACATATTAGTGTAAATACCCCTTTATCTCTGTCAATTTTGAAAATAAACAAATTGGTTTCCCTCAAAAAAATACAAAATAATTTTAAAAATTCTAAATTTTATATTTTAAAAAATATATTTAAAAAAAATTAAAGAATATATAAAGAAAGTTATAATTTTAAAAATATTCTAAAATAATAATTTTAGATACATAAATAAGTTAATTAATGATTCAAGTTTATCATATTAAAGTAGCTTTTTTTCTTATTTTGCTTTGAAAAAGTTTTCAAATATATATGATTTCAAATTTATGTGTTTTAACATAAAATTAATTATGATGTAACAATATTTTAATTTGACATGTTTAATTTTTAAATTTAACTCGAACAATTCCACTCTATTCGACTTAAATTTCATTAATATGATAAAATAAGACTCATCAACTTAATTAACTTAAAAGTTTTTTACTCAATTCGACTTGATTCGATCAAATACTCACCCCTAATATATGCATACAATTTTAATCCGTTAAATATCAACAAAAGTCTGACTATTTTATCATAACTCTTTATTTTTGCATCATTCTTTTATATTTTTGGATTATTAAGTCTTTATTTTATATCTTGTCTTCAAAGTTTACAATCTTATCATTATTTTTTGAATATACTGATGTGATTACATGGCATACTTTCTTAACCTTTTCCTTATATATATATATATATATATTTAGATTTTTAAGACCTTTTAATTTTTTTAAAAAAATTATTTTTCGAACTCTTTTTTATTTATGAAATTATTTTGTTGCATTATTTTTTAAAATTTTTGAATTATAAGGTCTCTATTTTTTTAATTTGAATTAAAAAATTTAACATTTTCAGTATTTTATATCATTTTTATATTTTTAAGACTTTTAATTTTTAAATTATTTAAGAAATCAACGTATCAATTTATTTTTTAGCTATTTGGCTTAACTTTTTTAATATTAATTTTGTTTTTACTTTTTTTTTATTGCTAAACTCTTCTTTTATGAATTTTTCATCCAAATCAATTATTTTAACCTCAACTTTTAATTATTTATGTAAAGGTTGATTGAAAATTTTAGATAAAATTTACCCTTTTTTTTTGTAGTTTAACCAAATGAAAGGAATTCAAATTCCTTTTCTTTGTTTTCCTTTCCTCTATAAATTTTAAATATCCAAATAAAAACTAAATAGATCAACCAAATAAAAAGGTTAGAATTCTTTTTTTAATTCTTTTCCTTTATAAATTTTAACTATCCAAATAGAAATAAATAAATTTTTTTCTTTTCTTTAACATTTTCTTCCTTTTCTTTCCCTTCTTTTCGACTTTTTTATCCAAATAATATAAAGAAAATAATTAATTACGAAAATGGTATGGAAAATAGATTAATTACAAAAAATAAGTATTTGCTATCGTGTTTTGATGGTGTCGCCTGACATATTGACAACAATACACCATACTGAAATGTGATGACTTAAAATATTCAAGAACCTGATATGTAAATTTCCCATTTTAATTGGCTAGGTGTACCAAACTTTAAATAGGGTAAATTACTTCATAAACCCTCATTGTTTATTATTTTTATTCCCCTTCAACACCAAAAATAGAGAGACCTCTTACCAATTAGTCTAAAAAAAATTTCTACCAAAAACTATTTTTGTTAAAAAGCATATTCCAACTGAAAATAAATTTTATTTATTTTTGGAAAAATAATTTTTTGTTCAAATTATATCTGACATAATAGTTAACGGTATTGATAGTATTTTTTTTTTTGCTCATATTATATCTAGAAACTATAAATTTAACTAATAATTATAATTTATACATAATAAGATTTTTTTCTAAAGCTTTTATAATTATAATTTTATACTGTGTCCATAAATCAAATTGATAATAAAGATAGTTATAATTTTATTATCAATTTGATTTATGGACACAATATAAAATTATGATTATAAAAGCTTTAGAAAAATTTTATTATGTAAAAATTATAATTATTAGTTAAATTTATAGTTTCCAAATATAATGTGAACGAAAGAAAACTATTATGAATGCTGTTTTTTTTTTTTTTTGAACTGTTAATTGCTATGTCATGCATAATTTGAATAGATTTTTCGAAAAATAAATAAAATTTATTTCTAGTTGGAATCGGCTTTTTATTTGAACTAATTGGTAAGAGGTCTCTCTATTTTTGGTATTGAAGGGAAATAAAAAAATAATAAATAAAGAGGATTTATGAAGCAATTTACCCTATTTAAAGTTCAGTGCTACCACAAGCAACCAATCTAAAAGGGAAATTTATGTATTAGGTCCCTGAATATTTTAAGTCATCACATTTTAATCTGGTGTCGCCAATATGTTAAGCGACTATAACAAATACTTATTTTCGTAATTAATTTATTTCTCATACCTTTTTTGTAATTAATTATATTTTTATATTATTGATGTAAAAAAACCCTCTCTTCCTTTAATATTATTTATCTAAAGATAATGTAATAGATTTTCAACAAATAATGTCTTATAATACACTGAAGTATATCTATGTAAATTAGTTGTCAATGCTTCAAATACATATTAAAAATAGGAACGTAACTGTTCGAAGGGGTTTCGGTCTTCTCTAAAAAGAATTATTTTTTTTATTTAAGCCTTTTAAAAATTTTAAAATTTTAAATTTATAAAAGTAAAATTAAATTTTACTTTGCTTAAAGATGATAAAATTTGATTTAATCCCTTAAAATTATAAAGATATAAGTTATTAAAATGATGAAATTACATTTTTATTATCATAAAAATTATAATTTAATTTCGACCCCTTAAAATATTTTTTGACATCGTACTGATTAAAAATGAGTTTAGACACTATCAATTCAATCGTGCTGTTATTATATATATGTGTGTGAAGGAGTTAACATCTGGTTTCTTTCTTTGTTTCGGCTCTTTGTCATTGGGGCGATAAAAAAACTGAAAATTTCGAAGTATAGATCCAAATGGTGAGTAATATTAGACTGGTTTGGTGTAATCAATTTAATTGAGCTATTCTCACAATTCATGTGTTTATATGATACAGCCCCCGTGTATTTTAAGGGAATCTACCATTTGTTTTACCAATACAATCCCAAAGGGTCAGTGTGGGGCAACATAGTTTGGGCCCATTCAACCTCAACGGATTTGGTGAATTGGGAAGCCCTTGAACCAGCAATCACTCCTTCAGAACCCTTTGACATAAAGGGCGCTTGGTCAGGTTCAGCCACCGTTTTCCCTGACGGTAGTCTAGTAATTTACTACACATGGGTAGACGCCAATGGACAGCAGGTTCAAAACTACGCCATACCGGCAGATATAACAGATAAGAACCTACGTAAATGGTCAAAGCCTAAGGAAGGGAACCCAATGGTGGTTGCCGATAAAGAAATCAATGGCAGTGCCTTTCGTGACCCTACAACTGCTTGGCAAGCGAATGGGTATTGGCATATTTTGGTAGGAAGTAGAAAAGGCAATACAGGGGTGGCCTACATGTTCAAGAGCAAGGATAAAAAGACATGGACCAAGACGCCTCGTCCTTTGCACGAGGTCCCTAACACAGGCATGTGGGAATGTCCAGACTTTTTCCCTGTCTCAACATCCAATGAAAAGGGATTAGATTTTTCTGTACTAGGGAAGGATGTGAAACATGTTCTGAAAGTGAGCTTAGATGTTACAAGATTTGAGTATTACACAATTGGCACCTATTTCCCAGACCAAGATAAATATGTTCCCGACAAGGGCCAAGTTGATGGGTGGGATGGACTTAAATTAGATTATGGAAACTTTTATGCATCCAAGTCATTCTATGACCCTGTGAAGTTCAGGAGGGTTGTATGGGCTTGGGCTAATGAGTCGGATTCTAAGGAAGAAGATGTTAAAAAAGGATGGGCTGGAATGATGGTACTATCTTCATTCTTATATATGTTCTAGGTGATATAGTTATCCACTTATTATAAACTTTAATCCCTTTTTTCTTTTATGATTCTTATTATCTCAGTTGATTCCAAGAACAGTGAGGCTTGATCCCAGTGGAAAGCAGTTGTTGGTATGGCCTATTGATGACATTGAGACTTTGAGGGGAATCAAGGTCCAGATGAGTAAGCAACAGCTTGAAACTGGAAAGCCTGTTAAAATCAGTGGAATAACTGGAAATCAGGTTCAACAAGATAAATTGATTGAATGGAATGGAATGAGTATCTTATTTTATGTCTCCATGGATCTCTTTTGCAGGCTGATGTTGAAGTCACCTTCTCAATACCAAACTTAGAGAAAGCAGAGCCATTTGATCCTAGCTGGAAAGATCCTCGAGACATCTGTTACAAAAAGAAATCCAAAGTCCGGGGTGCCATGGGTCCCTTCGGTCTGCTGGCATTCGCTTCAGAAAAGCTAGAAGAATTCACTCCAGTTTTCTTCAGGATATTCAAAGCTCAAAACAACAAACATGTTGTTCTCATGTGCTCTGATGCAGAACCGTCAGTCAACCTTATTCCTCCATTATATATATTCATATTTATATACGTAACACACACTCTCTCTAACCTCATACTTTTTTTTTTATTTGATTTCGTTGTTGCAGTTCCACTTTGACGACCAATGTTTGGTGGGTTTGTAGATGTTGATTTGTCCGATAGAAAGCTTTCACTTAGGAGTTTGGTATATATGAAAAAGTCTCTCACTATTGATTCGTGTTTATTTAGTGATAAGGTAGCATGCATCAAAAACTATATTTGTTTTGGCAGATTGATAACTCGGTGGTGGAGAGTTTTGCGGCGGGAGGCAAAACATGCATCACATCCAGGGTATATCCAACGCTAGCAGTATTTCGACAAGCTCAAGTGTTTGCATTCAACAATGGAACTGAACCTATTATTCTAGAACACGCATGTGCTTGGAGCATGGGAAATCCTCGGAAAATGAACAACTGAACCACTTTTTGTCATTCAAACAACACGTTACACTTCACTAGTTTGTGATAACGTGGTAGTTTAACGGTAATTTTGTCATAGTTTGTGCTAATTCTATCCAACTTTTCGCAATTTCTCTTTTGTTAGGTACGAATTTGTCACTTTCAAAGACCATTTTAAAACCATTTTTGCTAATATCTACTACATAGAGTATACTGTTTAGGGTGAGAAACTTCCCAAACGTCATTTGCAGAATATCTTTTCTAATGCCAAGTACTTTTTGAAGTAGATGCATTCCCCATGTTGAGTTGTTCTCCATCCACTAAGTTGAGAACATCCTCTTTTCAATACAAACATGTCTTGTGGCACCAGTGTCAATCCTCCACTGCTCAAGATTATTCATCAAGTTTGACCTCAAAGACAACTGCTGACAAGTTCATTTCTGAAACTTCCTTTGAAAGTTCATTCACTTTTGTGACATGGGCTTAAGGAATATTTCCTCTCTTCAACTTTCCAAAAGAAGCTTTTTTTATGCAATCCTTGGTTTGATGACCAATTTTGAAGCATACAAAGCAGATGCCATGAAATTTCTTAGTAATGCTTTTTCCTTTTATGGCAAGCTTTTTCTTTTGGTTCTTGTTCTGGTTTCTAACCACATTTACCTTTGAGGCCATTGAAGAATAATTTTCATTCTTCACACGCAAATTATAATCCTCTATCCTCAATCTTGGGATGAGATCTTCAATTCTCATTTCCTTGCACTTATGCTTAAGGTAGTTCTTGAAATCATTCTAAGGAGACAACTTTCAGTAATTACAGTACATGAAAAGATTCACTTAAAACGATACCTTGAGCAAGAATTTCATGGATTAGTTGAAGCTCTACAACTTGGCTTATTAGTCTTTGAATCAACCATCCTTAAATCAAGAAATTTTCAACTATGAATTTTTTTTAAGCCTGCATCTTTGACCTTGTACTACTGATACAAAGCCTCCTATAGTGTCTTTGCACTAGTAATGGACCTATAAACATCATAGGGTTTACTGTCCAAGCCATTCAGAATGTAATTCTTGCGGACGAAGTCACTACGCATCCATGCATTCACAGTAGCAACGGTTGTGGAATCAGATTCTGTTTTCGAGAGTTTGGATTCATCCTTAATTAAGAACTTAGCCAAGTTCAAAGTATATCGGACTCAAGAAAAGATACTCGAATCAATCCACCAACACCACAAATACACACTAAAGTGCTAATCGGGCATAAATGCACTGATCCCACCAACCACGCCAAAATGCGCTCATACTATTAGGGTATTTGAGCTAGTGATTCGTTCTCGACCCTCAAGGTATTAGAGAATTATCATCATATGAATACGCATTGCATTGAATCTCTCACCTATCAATATAAATTCTATGGCATTCTAACTATATCTACGACAATATTCGACAACATTAATAGGGAAATATAATCATTATTAATCATATAATATCATCAAACATATAGATGTATATTCATTCAACCAATTGATCACAAATCACCCAATAAAGTATGTAACACTATAAATCCGACTCAATCGTCGAATTCAAATTATAAGATACTACATTCGTTGTCAAAGCAACTATAACAAATTACAATACGATGTAACCATTTCAACACGCTGGCAATATAAAATACATTCATCATTCGTTATTTAATTATTTTCGAGTCATATATGAGCTTACAAAAGCTTTTTTGTTAACCCAGAATCAAATTGAGACCAAATTGTAAAATTTACAAACTATCAAATTGACATTGCAACGCGACATAACTCATTGACATGGTCTCCCAAATGTCACAATATGACAATCTAGTTTCAAACAAATCCAAATATCCAGGATCTAATTCCATTATCTACAAAAATAAAACAAATTCAAATAGTAAATACCGAAGAACTGTTATTAGCACCCACTCTTAGGGTTGAGCAAAACTCGAATCGAATTGAAAAATTCGAAAAAAATTTTGAATTTCGAATTATTCGAATCGAGTTATTCGAGTTAAACAAATCGAGTTATTTTTTCGAATTTCGAGTTCGAATTTCGAGTTTGAATCGAGTTTAATTTTCGAAGTCAAATTATTCGAATAATTCAAATAAACTAAATAAAACTATATTATTTTTAATTTTAAATTTATATATACCCAAACTCAATATCCAGGCCCAATTTACTATACCAATTTTCTCCCAAAACTCAAACATTTTATCTTACCCAATTTTTTCGCCTAATATTTAAAACTCATTAATAAACTAAACCCAAATATTTTTAAACTCAAATATAATTTCATTCTTAAAAAACACTTATAAACTAAACCCAAATATAATTTTATTCCTAAATAACACTCATAAACAACTTTTTTTCGTGTCTAAATTTATTGTTCCTTTTTGTTTATTATTACTATGATTAGGTGTACTTATTTAGTTTTTATTTGAAAAAAAATTGAAAATATTAACTTTATAAACCCAAAATCTATTTTTTTTCCTAAAAAAAACGTAAATTAAACTTCATTCTTTTTCTTCTTCTTCTTTGCTGTGGCTGCTTTTGCACTGAACCAGCAAGCAACAACTCCTTTGTTTTTCATGCCCAAAGGTAAGACTTTTTTCAATGAGTATTCTTTATCAATCTAAAATATATTTGGTCGTGTACTTCATTCAAAGTTTCAAACTAAGATTTTCTTTTTCTTTTCTTTTATTTTGTAATTTGTTATTCATAAAACATGTTTATTTATATTCATTACAAATTTTTCTAAAAGAATTTTCATATTTTTCAAAAACATGTATTAAAACATTAGAGCTGTATTTTGGACATTTACTTATGTTTTTTTATAATCTTGTTGTTTTATTATTGTTATTTGAGTTTATGTTATTTACTTGAAAATTTTTACTTTTTTTTATTCTAATCTTGTTGTGTTGTCATTGTTTACTTGAATGTTTTCATTTATTTATTTCAATTTTTCATTGTATAACCATATTTAAAAACTTTAAATAAAAATATTTTTAAAAAAATTAAATAAAATTAAACAACATCAAATTTTAATTTAACTCGAACAAATATATTCGATTCAATTCAAATTCTATCTCACTCAATTCGATTCATAAAAATTTTAAATCAAATTAGGATGATGAAATAAGATTCAAAAACTCGATTAATTCGAAAATTTTTCATTTAATTCAATCGAATGCCCACCCCTATCTACTCTAAATCTACAAATAATTAAAATATCAAATTTTAAATATTATCAAACCTCAAATAAAAAAACAAAACAAATATCTATAAATTTTTAAATCCACGCTGTACATTATCAAATCAAATGTAAATTTTAATTTTGAGGATGAAAATGGCAGGTATGAAGAGCTTCCGAAGAAAATGCAATGTACATGAATTTTGAATAAGCCTTAACCCAAGTTTGGGATTCAAGCTCAAGTTTACTCTATTCCAAGCTTATTCATACTAAATCCCGAGTCAATGCAATACACCTTACAATCTTCACAAAGACGATTGATAGTAACAGTGAGTTTACACTAATCATACAGATATAAATATAATTTCCAGAATGAATCAAACAGCACCGGTTTTAATTTATTTGAGTAAGGGGTGACCGTGGTATTAATGATGGCTTTAATTCCTTTGCCTCAAATGATTCATATGAATTGTTTTCACGAAATTCTTCAACTAAAGCTTCCATTGGCATGGCTCGTAGTGATTCAATGGTCCCTTTGCTTGGAACATCTTGATCATTTCGTATTGGAGTCGTCCCACTTGGCTCATAATCCTGTACAATTAGTTTTTGAGTATCAAACCTCAAATCAAGTCACCATGGTTTAATTTCAATGCTTCATCCATAAACATACCATATATCTTTGCTGGAATGTTTCTTCTGCTCTATGCTTGATTGATGAAGCTTGACTTGAATGGCCATCCTGGAATGTTTCAATGCTTTTGCTGTGAGCTTTAATGGAGTCCACAATTCCGCGTGTAATTCCTAGTTCTTGCTCTGACAAACCTGTGCAAACAAATTCCACCAAAAATATAATTCATAAGAGGATTCGGGTTCCGACCTAACTTTTGCAACAACAAATGGGTGATGTTTTACATAGAATATAAAACCCTACAATCTATAAGGAAAAAGAGAAATGAAACTCACTATCAATGTACTGAAGGGTATCGTCCGTATTCTTCAAGCCATCTTGCTCAGCTGCAACGCGGGCACTATCAATCTCAGCATCATGCTGCTCATTTGCATCAGAAGCGCTCCTGAAAGGAACATAAGAAATTAACTTCACGGAGACAGCAAACAGCATCCTAAAATGGATCCAATTATGGTTGTGCACTAATTTCCCAACAAAAATTAGATCTAGGTAGAATTTATTGTTAATACAGGGGGGGAAATGAACTAACTTTGGATCCATTTACAACGGAAAAAAGACCGCAAAAGATGTTCGCCACCAACCTGATAAGTGATACCATATCTGAAACATTTTTTCTACCCATCTCAGTCACAGATTCCTGAGTACACTGGCCGTGCTTGATTGCAGATTCAGCAGTAGACGCACTTTAAGTAATAGACAAAGAAAAAGGACAAGTCAAAACCAAACAGTGAAGAGAAACGTATTCAAAATATGAACATGGCATTGTTTACCAATGTTGTAGGAGTTCCTCGATACGACTATGTTTGGCAGCTGAGTAATCAGCAGCGTCTTTAGCATCAATTTCTGCTTGCATGGCAAATGCTTGCCATTTGCGTTTTGCATCTGTTGTAATGCCCTCAATGGAGGAAACATGTCCATCTAAAAATGTTCTGTTTGCGACAGCACTTTCTTTGATATCTACAAGCCTTGCATCCACCTGCCACAGAAACCATTGCTTAGTCTTCAAATAAGCGTAAGGGAAACTAGATACCAAATAGAGAATAAACATACCAGCTCTTTTTGCCGACGAACATGGTTATAAACAAGATTTGTCATATCGGCAATAAGCTTCTCTGCATCAGACTTCGATTGCTCCTACATGGCATATGCTTGGTGAATAAAGAAATTTCGACCATATACATATATATCAGGGCTAAAAATAATAATGTCTATTATACCTCATAAGCCTTCTGGAAGCTAGCTATACTCTTCATTTGAATTTCATCAGCTTGCACAGCATGATTCTGAATCCTCATAGACTCTTCTGAAAGCTTATCCAGAATTCCACTGGTAAAATTAGAAATTTCCTCTGTTTGCTCAATGCTAACGTGAAACCTCTGTCAATAAAAAATAAAATCAGCAACGAGAATGAAATTAATATAAAGGCAAAAAAGCAATGTAGAATTATGCCAACATAAATAGGACAACCAAAACAATAAATTTGGCAACAAAGATTCATTGCAGAATAAAAGCATGTCCTCTACTGTTATGGTCTAAAAGGCAAGCTCAAAATTGGGACACAAACCTGACGTAGTTCCTTTGCAAAAACAGCCATTTCTCCCTGGTGAGTTGCAAGAGTACCCCGAAGATCATCAAACATTGACGCTGCTTTGCTGGCCTCAGACGAAAGGAACTGATCCATAGTCCATAAAGGAGAAGGAAACAATTAAACCGAGCAAAAACTCCAATTAAATTAAACAAATGCAACCAAACTCAAGATATCACCACTTACCTCATCTATGGAATGTGCATTTGAAGAAGCCAGAGTTGAAATTTCATCTAAGGTAGCATTGGAGCTAGCTTTGTGCAAACGCACCACATTTTGGATTGCCTCCATGTGGGAAACATGCAAAGCCCTTGCAGCAGTCACTTTTTTCTTCATTTCCATGATTGCCTAAAAGCAAGATTTATGAATACAAGGTCACCAGAGCTATTAAATGAAATCCACATCAGAAGCTCATTCCAGGGGAAAACTTTCAATACCTTATCATGCATGTTAGTAAAAGAGCAACAGAGTTTCTCAACACTCTGAAGGTGCTCATTTTGCTGAGACACTGATGAGGCCACCAGGTTGCAAAGCGAACCAATTTGTTGGGCTAGTTCTACTTGGAAGTTGTTAACCACTACTCTATTATCAGAGTTCAGTTTGTCTTCTCTTCCTATTAAGTATAGCATCATAGGGTCATATTTCTATTCGTTCATATATGCTACGTAAGAAATAGCTAAGCTGAAGAGCATACCAATTTTTAGGAACAACGAAACATTATCCTTAAGAGCTTTCTCCAAGTCAGACCTTAGCACACAGGCTTGATGTGCTAGAGCATTTTCTATTTTTAACCATTCAAAAATAATGTAAGCAAAAAGTAAATATTAATAGTCAAAATTCAAGTAGATATTGATATGTACCTGCTTTTTTTGTTCACATATGATAAACTCTTTCTCCTCCAGCTCATAGCGACACTTCTTCAATTCTTCTTCAGAGTTGGCGAGCAATTTGACAGTTTCGTTCAAGTTTTTCTGTACTTTCCACCTATTTAATTAGCATGAGCCCATAATATAAAAGCATCAGCTAAAAACCTTAACACAGTTTACCTCAGTCATCTCAAGTTTGCCACTCAAATCAGAGCATTGTCGAACTTGGGCAACATATTTATCTTGCAATTCCTGAAGTTGCTGTGTTCAAGGGGGAGAAAAAAAACAGAAGACAACTTATAAGCTATATAAATCAAACTAAAACACCAAGGATCTGGCTTAAAAGTGACACCAGACAAAGGCTAACCTTCTGATGTGTTTCTAGAAGGACCCCCATTTGTTCAATTTGTTCAGTCATTGCCTAAATAAATGCCAGATGACCACATGAATGATAATGAATAAAAAGAAACATTTAGTAGCCCTGAATAACCAGAGTACTAAATAAAAAGATTTCAATTATATATCATATATAGAGTAGACAAACACACCGAAGTTTCCAACAATAGCAAAAGAATATCGTATATAGAGAGTAAACATCAAGGAACAATACGAAGTAATACAACCTCTCTTATAGAGGTAAACCTACACTCTTAAAGCTAAAGGGGAAGTATGAGTCAAACTGCACACCTTTCTTTCACTTTCCTCTTGGTAATACCGCTCTTTTGGAATATAAACGCCATTTTTTTCACGAGCAGCATACACCTCTAAAGAAAATAGACATCAAAAAAGCAATGTATAATAGTCAATATGGATTGTAAAAGAATATTGAATTGCCCCATACCCTTAGTTGTTATGACCAGACGTCCAATAAAGAAGTAGCTTACCTCCCTTTAGGCGTTCAATTTCACCATAGAGGTCCTTTATAAGAGTTGATTTCATCATTTTTTGATTAACCTACACAAAGTGATCGATAGTTTACATGTTAAACCTTTTCTCATTTGCAAACATCAGGTATCATATCACTAGTTAATAAGAATAAGAAAACCAGTTGCATAGTAAGAACAAGATAAAACACGTGGATATTTTTATGGCAAAAAGATTGCCTAATAGCAACATATTCAACCTACATTCAAGATATGGTATAGACTACGGAATAATGACTTCCCTCCGCAAGCATCTTTTAGCCCACAGCACTTTATGAATAACAGTTACTAAATGAGAAGATAAGAAACCAAATTTAAGTGCATGGATCTCGGAGGGAATTCAGAGTGCTATCGGAAGCATGAATGATACATATGTTTCAAGGAACATAAACCTTCATTTATCAGACTTCAGTTTAAAGCAAACAATGTCGCAACTTGCAAGTCTAAGCAATTCCAGCATAGTTTGTAGAAACTATAACAGTTACTAAATGAGAAGATTAGAAACCAAATTTAAGTGCATGGAACTCGGAGGGAATTCAGAGTGCTATCGGAAGCATGAATGATACATCAGTTTCAAGGAACATAAACCTTCATTTATCAGACTTCAGTTTAAAGCAAACAATGTCACAACTTGCAAGTCTAAGCAATTCCGGCATAGTTTGTAGAAACTATAGCAGGCACTCATTACCATTGACATTAAATTTTTAGCCTGCTTCTAGCTATTGTCTAAGAAAAAAAAAGGAAAAAATGAACCCACACAAAAGTGTGACACACGAAAGAAACTGACTTTTTAGTGATTGTGTACAACAAACCTCAGGTTTATTTCTTATATTTTTTGCCCTGTGTGCATAATCCAGTGTACTCAAGGTCTCCTCAAGACAATGGACAGCAGGAGAAACTGTAGCAATAATGCAAGTCTTTGTCCTTCCCCCGAGTGAATCACGAAGTAATCGAGTAAGCTTGCTATCCCTAAATTCCCATTAAACTAAATAATTAGAGAAGAACATGAAAGGAATATAGGTGTGAAGCAACTAAATGAGGCGTTTCAAACCTGTACGGAATATGCCCGAGATGTTCCACAAGGGCATTTATAACTCGTCCTAAAGTCAGTAAACTTTTATTAATTTCACCGGCTTCTCTTGCACGACCCTGTAAATATCAACATCAAACGAAGCATTAATGATTTTCAAGATAAATTGGTAACAACTTCCAAATTGATTAGCAAATATACAAGAAATACATACATCCCTAGCACCAGAACGTGATATATTTTCTGATCCTGCCAAATCAACCAAATTCAGCTTCCCACACTTTATAAGCTCTTCACCTTCTGGCGTAGCTTCCTTAATATGAATTGTAATAGAAAATAGAGAATGCGACCGACTAAAATAGACCAAAATATCTTAATCAACAACAAGTGGTAAAAAGAAAAGCTTAACTACACACAAGCATATATAAAACAGACAAAAGAACCATTACCTTGATTGCTTATTCAACAAAGTCTCAGCAGTTCTACGCTTAGCAGACCCTCTTTCAAGCAAAGTAAATATCTCGCTAGCACTTGTAACAATTTCCTCTTCTAGTCCTCTCACAAGAACTCCCCCTTTCCCATCTTCCATCAATGGCAACTGCTTCTTCTGTTTCTCCTCCAAAACAACTTTGGAAATTTCTTCAGGCGCAAGTAAATCAGTAATCTCTTCATTATACAGCTCCAAAAAAGTGACTTTCACACTGTATTCCGCATTCTGGCCCTCCAGTGTATCAAAAATCTGTTGAACTGCTCTTGGAATGACCCCTGCCTCCGCTGGCAATTCGCCATTAGGACCCGTCTGTCACGTTTTTTAGCATGGATTAACAAATTAGAACACTTAATGGCACAGGGATAAAGGTAGAAATGAAATTAAAATAAAATGTATAGATAATAAATCTAATACTACCTTCGCTCTTTTGCATTCACCTTCCATGGTGTAAGTTTTCCCAGTACCAGTTTGACCATAGGCAAAAATAGTACAGTTAAAACCTTCTAAAACTTCATTCACAATTGGAACCACTGCTTGCTCATATAGATCTTTTTGTTGTGCTGATGGCCCAAATACCTGTTTACCAATACAAAAAGAATAAAAACAAAACAAAACAATACAAATTCAAACATTTATAGCAGCAAACAAATCAATTTACAATATTAATTGATTAAAATTAATAATCACAAAAAGATACCTTATCGAAAGTGAAAACTCTATCAAAATGTTTTCCGGCGATGTTCTGAGAAACGGCCACTTCTCGTTGGTACTCATTACACTTCACCACTTGCGGCGCATTATTCCTTAACTCCTCTTCGCTAAACGGCCTACAAAGTTATTTTTTACCGCCAAAAAAATTAATCAAAATGTATGAAATCAAACAAAACTAGAGGATCTAAGAAATCGTAAGTCGAAATAAGAGTTAAAAAGAAGCGAAAACCTGCAACGAAGGAGGACTTGCACGTTGACGCCTTTCTCTTTTTCGTGGCGACCGGACATTTTCAGTCGTCGAAGGGAAGGAGAATCACACGAACCTATTTTTTATTCTTTTTCTTTCTTTCAATTTTTTTTCAGTTCAGCTTTGTTGTTCTTATTCTGCTACTGTTAGACCCTCCGTTTGAATTTGGTTCTTTCTCTCTCTCTCTCTCTCCTTTTTCTTTTTCTTTTTTTTTCGGGGGATTTGTTTGTGCTTGTGAAATGAAATATGTAGAAAGAGCGGGCTTCCGATTGAGATTTGAATTTTTTTGAAGAAGGCGCTTGGTCGGTAGGGTGTTAAATCGAACCGCTTCGTTTTTCCTGGAAATTTTAATCTGACGGTCAATATTTTTAAACTGATTGTACTGACCCTTGTGACCTAGCTAAGCTTGGCCCAGATAAATTACATCTGGACTTAGCCCAATATATTTTCATGGGTGTCGTTCACCGCTTTTCTTTTCTGTTTTTTTAAGATTTTTTAAAATTTACATGATTTTTTTATTGAGTATATAATAAATTATGAGAAATTATTTGGTACACTATAAATGTAGTTTTTAGACTTCACAAGTAGGATTAAGGGATTGATAAGTGTTCGGATATATAAAAACGGAATTTATTTAGTACATTATCGATGAAATTTTTAGACTTCACAAGCAGGATCAGGATACTATCAAGTATCCTATATTGGTATAATAAAATATTAAAAAAAATATTTTATAAAATTGATATTTGTCAATTTTTTAATACTACTTGTAAAATAAAAAAATATAATTATTGTACGAAATACTAACTCGTAGTAAAATATTTAAAAAAATACATATAAATTTTTCAAAAACTACTTATGAAATATATATATATATAATACTAATCCATAAATTATTACAATAATATTAAAGTTTAGAACAAAGGTGCCCAAGAAATGTTATAGATGAGTTTGCTGCTTCCCTTTCTTTTTCGTTTGAGACCAACTTTGTAACTAAAACAAAGTAGTTTATTAATTTATGAAGTTTTTAAATTTAAAAAATAGATTTTTTTTTTTATATATTTCACTAGTTTTCTTATTTAACAGGTTTGATTGTATCAATTAAAATATATTAAAATTATTTTATAATTTTATATAATTTTAATTTTATTATAAATAATTTTATATTTTTGATATATTTTGTATTTTAATATTTTATTTGATAAAAATGTTATCTTAAATTATTATTATATATAAATTTTTAGATTAAACATAGATAAAAATGATTTTTGAATGGAATGAATATAAACAAATATATTATATCTTTAATGGACGATTTTAAGATCTACTTGTTATTGATTCTGTTTTTATCAAAGAATATTGTATTATATATTGAAAAGAAATCTGAAACAAAAATAAAATAAAAGGATTGTTAATATGATATTGTAAATTTAAATTTAATAAAATAATTTTAATAGTGTTAACAATTAAATTTAAATGTACATGATAAAAATATGTAAATAGTATGTATCATGTGCCAGAATATCAAATTTTTTTTATTAAAATCATTTTTTCAAATGATTTAAATAAAAATAAAAATTTTAAAGGTATAATTAGAAATTAAAATTAATAGAATGAATAACATATATTTGTGTTTTATAATTTATACGGTAAGTGATAGTGAACCACACTTGTATATGGTATATGTGCGAAAATTGCATTTACGTAGTTTAGTAAAGTTATTCTAATTTTTAATTTTTTATATTATGTCGATAATTAAATTGATTTAAATACACTTGAAACATAATAAAAATGCAAAAGTGGTGTATGGAATGAATATAAATAAATATATTATACCTTTAATTGACGATTTTGGGACCTACTAATTCTTGCTTCTGTTTTTATCGAAGAGTATTGTATTATGTATTGAAAATAATCTAAAAGAAAAATAAAATGAAAGAATTGTTAATATGACGTTGAAATTAATTTAAATTTAATAAAATAATTTTAATAGTACCAATAGTTGGATTTAAATATAAAATTTTGAAAAATAAAATGACTAAATTTTTAAAAAATAAAACTACAAAGATTAAATTTCAAAATTATTAAATGTACATGAACTTATAACATACTTCAATTATATATATAAAAATAAAATTACTCTCTATTTCAATAGATATTTACATTGGCAGAGTCAGGGAAGCATACCCCCTAAAGTTTAAAAGTTTTTCAATTTAGCTCTTAGTAAATATACTATGACCCTTCAAAAAATATAAATTGTTCCCTCAAAGTTTAAGATTTTTATAGTTTTTCCTTTTGTATATATATTATAGCTCTCTTAAAATGGTGAATTTTTAATTTAGGCCCTTTAAAATTTATAAAAATTTAAATTAATAATAATAAAATTACACTTTGGTCCCCTCAAAAATGATAAAAAATTAATTTAATTTTTTAAAAATTATAAATATATAAACTATTAAAATGATGAAATTATATTTATACTACTGTAAAAATATACAATTTAATTCCGATCTCTAAAATTATTATTTTTTTGACTCCGTTACGTGTTAACCCAAATGTTTCACATATTTTGTTGAGAAATATTGTGAAGTTATGAGTGAGATTCCCAAGGCATAATATCTGCTTTCTCAATCAAATAAACCTCGAGCGAACTTATTTGAAAAGAGAGAAACAGAAAGCTTTCCCATAAAAGCATTGCTTGTTACAATTTATTGATCACGGTACATATGAAGTCAAATACTACAACGTGGGATGTAAGTCTACCTTCAACAGTGTATATCCATCTCATCACGTGCTACACAATTAATACACGATGCTATATCTTCCCATAACTATCAACCTTACCAAAATTGAAGTACGGTCGCCATCAATGCCAACTCAAAGAAATTCCAACACAGGATACAATGGATGCAACCATTTCTACATAATGTACATATACACGTGGTTGGGTTGGGTTGGGTTGGGCTGATCTGTTTACCTTTTTCTTGATGATCAACATTCCCAATGTTTCTATTTCATTTACGGAACAATCAAACAGTGTGTGCATTATATGTATGGTTTTAGGGGCATTAAAATTCTTAACTAATATTTGAAGATGGTATGTACATTGACCCTATATGGTATTAAATAGAACATGGGCTTTGATATTGGGGAGGGCAGAAGTAGGCTCACCACGTGAATCTTTTAATGACATTATTATCGTTGTTAATTAGTAGTGAGAAAAAAGAAAGCTCTATTGAAGTTTCCCAACAAATATTTTTTCCCTTAAATTTTTCTTATGTCGGTGATATGAGATTGACCATTCAAATAATAGCTCAAGCGAAAAGGAGAAATTGTGTATGGACGATGAAAATTAACACTTCCATCTACTTTAAAAATCTTAAGCTAATCGTTATTCCTTAAGTTATAATGGTTGATAGAAAAAAAATTTAATTCGATTACATCATTTATAATTTATATGTAATTTATAATATATAAATATAAGCTTGAAAAACTCTAATTAATATATTTTTTATTTTTGTTATATTACATAAAATAATTTTTAATTCATCTTGATCTGTTAAAATATCATCAAATCAAATATTAAAGATACGAAAGCGGGTTGATATAATATCTTTCTATTCAGCTTGCTACTGAGGCTGCTGACTCAAGTCATGAGGGATGATCTTTCATTCTCATAATTTTGGCTTTTGTTTCCTTGTGTTTAGGGTTTAATCCTATTTTTTAAAAACAAAATATCAATGGTACAAAGGGTTGTGACAAATCTTCATAAAATTAGTCCAGATTTAAAGCACAAGTTTAATTTAAAAATATATAAAAACATGGGTTTGTAAAAAAAAATTAACTAAATTTATATATTTAATATTCATTATATTTCCGGTTTTTATCATTTTAAACATCATTTTATTGTTTATAAAATTTATCATATTTATAAATATGGATTTTAGTTTTATTGAAATTGAAATATTTGATTAAACCAATTTATTTGAAAACTTATCACACTAAAAATAAAAAATTTTATTTTATTAAAAGACTTTTTTAAAATAAATATGTTTTAATAAAAAATAAAAAGTTAATCTTTATATTGAATTATTTATCTTCGCAGTATTACTTTTTATGAAAAAAAAGTAAAAAGTAAAATTTATATTACTTTAATTTTAAATATCAAATTTTAATTATTCATATAATAAGCAATTTTATATTATATATGATTTTATAAATAATATAATATAATATAATACAATATATTTAAATTAACTATATATTATAAATTACATATTAAAAACAATAATTATTGTTTCTCCAAACTCGTATTTATATATATTATAGACTATAAATTATAGACTATGAGTTAATCAAATATTATTTTATTCAATATTCATTAAATTTATTTAAAAGTAACTAAAATTACAATTAAAAATAGTGAAAATATTTTAATATTTTATTTTAAAAAAATAACTAGCCACCAACCCTTAAATACCTGAATTAAAAAGCCTCCTAACTTTTAACTTAAATTTCTTTTTAAAATATATGTTCCTTCACATGATAAATTCTTTGCGCATTAACTTAATCCAAACTTCAATCAACCTTCGTATGGAAGCACATTTCGGAATCACAAAACCTTGTTCCCGACCGACATTCTCCATGTTCCAAACATCCCATTTATTTATTTACTTTTCGCTCTCTCTCCTGACTCAAACGTACACCTTCTCCATCAAACATATCCATATGGTTAGGGATGATACAGGATACGATGAAGTGACTTATCAACACTTAAAAAAGGTTTTTTTCGAAACTGACTTGATGAATTATGAAAATAATCTCTGTGTAATTTTTACAAAAATAATCCTTTTTACTGTGCACGTCGATGTCATCATTTTTATTGACTGCATCACCCGCCATTATTGAGCTGTCATCAATTTTTTAAAAGAATAACTAATAAATTAACCATATCGAATTGAAATATAATTATATGAAATGTTTAAGAACTTGATAAAATAGGTATCCATTTCAGATTGATTGAGTAAAGGGTACGGTGGCAGCAGCAAATTAAATGTTTTTCAATTTTTTTTATCTATTTACATGTTAGATATATGTCCTTTTGAAATTAAATTGAGATAATTTTTAAAAAAAATAACAAAAAAAATAAACTCTTTTCATTTTTTAAAAAAAACTATACAAAATTTTTATTTAAATTACTCAAACACATCCCTCAAAAAATTTCTCAAGTTTATATAAATTCAAATATGTTAAGGAATGTTTTGAAAATGTTTAAATTTAGATAAACTTAAGAAATTTTTTTGAAGGATATATTTGGATAATTTAAATAATAATTTTATATAATTTTTAAAGTTTATTGTTTTAAAAAAATGAGAAGGATTTATTTTTTATATTCTTATATTTTTTAAGGGCTATTTAAATTTAATGTCAAAAGGAAACAAACTTAACATACAGATAGACCAAAAGTTTGAAAGCACTTAATTTGATGCCCCTTACTCTTAGGTGGCACCTTTGTTTTTCAACCAATTTAAAGAGTAATTATTTTATTAGGTCGTTGAATGTTGTATATAATCACATTAAAAATTAAATTTTTAAATGCAATCATGGAACGATGATAAGGTCAGTGCCGCCATACATATTAACGGTATCGTTAAAAATTGTAGAAAACAATTTATTTACATACATAATTTTAAATTAAATCATTTTCATAATTAATAAAAAAAATTAAGTTACTTCTTAAAAAAGCCCCACTTAAATTTTACTTATAAATATTCAACTTTGATTTTTGAAATACCAACAAATGACATCATTTTTCTATATTGCTGACAAAATTAAATAAAAAATACATAAAGTCTTCTAAAAGCAAGAAATTATATTAATATATACTATTGAATACTATAAAATTAAGAAATTATAAATTTAAAATATGAAAATAATTATAAAATAAAAAGGCATTTTAATAAATATATTAGAATTGGCCGAAGGCAAATTCTACTCCATAAAATCAATGTAGATGGAATTAAAGGTGCTCATGGATAGAAGAGTTCATAGGTCGAGTTGAGTTGGGTTCGGATCGAGCTTAAACATGATATTAGCATATTTTATGGTTGTCTAAGTCCGGCTTGATCCGAAATTTGGGCCTACAATTTTTCTTAAACCTGTCCATATTTGTAAAAGGTTAACCCAAATCCATTTTAGGTCCGTCCATATTATTTTTTAAAATATTTATATTATATTATTTTAATATTTAATGATTTAATAATTTTTTATTTATTGAAATTTTTTATATAGTCATATTAACATTATTTTAATATTTACATTAGAGTAGTATTATATATTTAGTATAGGTTTATTTTTAATGTATTCTAAATTACATAATATATAAAATTAACATAATATAAAATATTATAAACTTACAACGCGTTGGACCGGGCTGGGCTTGAGCCTTGAATGTTTAAACTTGAGCCCGACCCATATTTTAAACGGGTTTAATTTTTTGTTTAAACTCATTTTTGAGCCTAATATTTTTACCCAAACCCTCCCAAATTTCGGACGAGCCTTCAGACCTTGGCGGGTAGTCCGGCCCATGAACAGGTCTACTCATGATTCAAGTCGGACTTGTGCAAGGTATTTAGACCAATTCTTTTAACCCAGGCTCGATTCGATTCAAAAATAGATTTACTTTTTTCCCAAACTCGATCTAATTTAAAAAAAGTAAACCTAAACCCAACCCAATTCACTCATATTTGATCTTTTTAAATTAATTTTTAATTAAAAATAAATTTAAAAAAAACATAATACACTTAAATGCACTAAAGAAATGCTAAACCAAATTTTTTTAACACATTAAAAATGTAATAAATGTTGTACTATATTAAAAAAACACAAATAAATATAATAAAAATATCATTTTATTAAATATAATTTTTAAAATATTATATTTTAGGTTGAGTTATTTGGGTGTGATTTGCATTTCTTTTTAAAAGTGATTTTGGAAATGCTTTTTAAGCAAAAATAATGCTAAGTTTATTTTTTTTAAATTTTGGTTTTTAAAAAGTATTTTTGAAAAAAAATAATTAAAAATTTTATGTTTTTTTTCTATCAAAAATACTTTTGGTGTTTAATTACTTTTTCACTTTTTTAGCAACATAGTACTTTTCGTTCTTTTTTTCTCTAGTATTTAATTATAAATGTGTTAAAATTATTAATTAAATTTTTTAAATAATATAAATGTGTTATTATCTAATTACAAATATTTAATGGTTATATTTAAACATTCAAAATATAATTTATATATTTTAATTAAATTTTATTAGTAATTAATATTTATTGCTTAAAAATATTTAAAATTTATATTTCATATATTAAAATATTAATAAATTATAATAAATTATGTTTTATATTCTTACTAAAATATAATAATATTAAGTAATTTGATCATTATTTAAATGTATATTTGTTACTTTATAATATCATATCTAAAATAGATATTTTATTTCTTAAAACATTTTTTACAGCACTTTTTAAAAATAATGCTAAACTAGTTAGTTAAATTTTTTTTAGGTTTTAGATAATAAATTTAATTATTATTGAATTAATGATTTAATATAAATCTATATAATTATTATTTAACATATATATTCGGGTCAAATTAAAACAAAAAAATTACTCAAGACTCAACTCATAAAAAGTGAATCTTAAATTTTACCTAACCTATTTTTCGGACAAACCTCCAAATCATTTCGAATATTTTTTCTGCAGATGACAATAAATGAAGTTTGGTTGATTATTGAACTACGATTAACCATTTCTAGAAATTAATTCCAACCAAAACAAAAAGGCAACTGGTACATGCTCATAAAAATGCTTTATTTTTATTTCTTTTCTGCTTATGAAAATGTTCACACAATTATAATTCTATCAACACTGGCTTCTGTCTTCAACTTTTCTCTTGTGATGTTATTTATCGTTTATTCCGTGTGTTATACTTTTATATATTTTTATCGTTCATCATTCCCTTTTTTCTCGTGATAGTATTTTTTTATTAAAAACATGTTTTAAAATAATTTATTTTTTAATTCTTTCATCGCTCTCGCTCTCTCTAGATCCCCACTTCAAAGCTTACCGAAACCAAGCACACGAAGCAGTGGTTTGACTCTCATCCCCTGTTGCCATTATTTTATCGTTACGACATGTCAACCCCAGCTCTCAACTCCACAATGCTCCATCCCAAAAGCCGAGTTGTTGGCGGAACCGAGAACAGCTGGTGCCGTGCGGTGCTGGGTGGCACCGGCATTGCGGTCTTGGCCATCCTTATTTCCAAAAACCCTGACCTTTCACGCCTCCGTAGTGCGCTCCACAAGCTACAGAATTCCCACCCCATTCTTAGGTCTAGGCTCCATTACAACCCTGATTCCAACACTTTCTCCTTCGTTACGTCTCCTTCGTCTTTCATTCAAATCAACTCCTTTAACCATTCCGCAACTTCCAACATCCTCGAAAATCTTTACGGCCAAGAAACCCAGAACGTTACACTCCTTCATTTGATTCTTGAACACGAACTTAACCAAAATTCTTGGTTTGGTTCTCATAATCCGAATAGCCCTTCATTTAGCATAAAAAATGACGTGTTACTCGCCAGTGTTTACGCCTTGCCTGGTGCAAAGTGGGTGGTGGTGCTCCGCCTGCATGCCGCCGCATGTGACAGGACCACAGCGGTGTCATTGCTGCGAGAGTTGCTAACGTTAATAGGTAGGGAAGAAGAAGAAACGACGTCGCAGAGGGAAGAAAAGGAAACCATGATGAATAAAGGAGAGGTTAGTTTGGCGATCGAAGATCTTATTCCTAAAGGGAAAACTAAGAAAAATGTTTTGGCACGAGGAATCGACATGCTTGGCTACTCTATTAATTCTTTCAGGCTCACAAATTTAAAGTTCAAAGATGCAAAGTCACCCAGATCTACCCAAGTAGTGAGGTTGCTGATCAACCCTGATGACACTGAGAGGATCTTGACCGTAAGTAATTTAAAAATTCAACACAAGTTTCCCAACATTTGCTACCTTGTAAAGAAGGCCTTAAAGTTGAAAATTTTCAGGGTTGCAAGGCAAGAGGGATTAAGTTGTGTGGTGCATTAGGAGCAGCTGGGCTGATTGCTGCACACAATTCTAAACGCTGTTCAGATCATCACAAAAAGGAGTATGGAGTTGTAACACTCACAGATTGCCGCTCCATCCTTCAGCCTCCTCTCTCCAATCTCAATTTCGGTAAGTAAAGTTCGACCTTGTTTAGTATTACTTAAAAAACTAGAATTTTTTTTATTTTTGACAATAATATTAGACACTCAAAATCTTAATTAAATTTTTTAAAAGTAGTTTTAAAAAACAATTTTTACGCAAGTTGCAAAAAAATGTCTTGAATCTCTCCCTTTTCAAAGATGAGTTGTCAAAATCGAAATCTTATATCATCAGTTATATCAGCAAAGCTAGTTAAGACTTGGACTTCTTTCATTAAGTTTGTCCTGAAATAGGTATTTATGTTGGAGGTTGGCCTTGCTATAAGTTTCTGGAGAATCCATCACATGACAATTCATAGCTGACCCTATACCAAGTGCTTGGTTTTTTTCCATATTTGTTTGATAGAAAACCAATAAGGCTGCTCAACTTTTTTTATTAGGATTTGTAATTTGCTTAAATGAAACTCTTGAAAATTTGTAGGATTTTACCACTCAGCTGTTCTAAACACGCATGTCATGAAAGGAGGAGAGAAGCTGTGGGACCTGGCAAAGAAAACATACACATCGTTTGCAAACTATAAGAAGTGCAACAAACACTTGTCAGACATGGCAGATATGAATTTCTTGATGTGCAGGGCCATGGTAAACCCTGGCTTGACTTCTTCTTCATCCTTGAGAACTTCTTTGATATCAGTGTTCGAAGACACCGTGATCGATGAGTCCAACGACCAGCAAAAACTATTTGGTGTAGACGACTACATGGGGTGCGCTTCCGCTCACGGCATCGCCCCTTCCATTGCCATTTTCGACACCATCCGCGACGGATGGCTGGATTGCATTTGCGTTTATCCTTCGCCATTGCATTCGAGGGAGCAAATGAAGGAGCTGGTTGATGCTATGAAGTGCATTCTTGTGGATGCAGCGAACAATAATGGTACTGATGAAATAATTAAACCATAGCCTGAGCCACCAATGGCCCTCTACAAATCGCGTTTATCCTTCCCCATTTACATCCCCTTTGACATCAATTACAGTTCATTGTGGTTGAAGAACATTATATAGAATTTAAGTTATTGTTTTTATCTTTCAAATTTAAATTATTATTAATCCATTAGTTTGATTTTAATTTATTATACAATATATACTTTATATTATACTTGTTTAAAGGTTGTGCTATTGTAAAGTTGTGTCTGAAATTTAAGAAGGTTTGAAAAAAAAAATTAGGTCTAAAAATAAGTTTGAGTTAAGTCGGTTTAAAATATGAGTTGAGTTTAAGTTCTAATATATAGGGCTCGAACTTGAGTTCAACTTATTTTTTGGATTTTTATGTCTGTTTTTATAGTTCATGTTCAAGATTCATGATTGTTTCTCTTAACAATGACACATTCAAAGCTCGTTTTTAAGTTTATAATAAGATATATATATATATATATATATTTCTTTTATATATTATACAAAAATTAAATAGGTTAAACTATAATGTAAATATTAAAATATAGGTTAAGTTGTTGATATTTTCCTTTAAAAGGTGTTTATTATTAGAAATTTAATAAAAGAAAAAATATATAATGCAGTAATATATATAATTTTTAAATGTTAACTAAAAAATAAATATGTTTTTTTAAAAATATAATGATAAAATTAGCTCTTAACGTTTGAGTGTTTTGTCACTTTGATCCTTATCGTTTTTTTTGGCTCACTTTAATACATAATATTTTTTTTGTCAAATTGATCATTTTTTAATGGTTTTGCTGACGTGACCGTTAAGGGACTAACGGCACTGACGTGGCATAATTTTTTTTCCAACTGGGCGTGTCCACGTAAGCATATGCTGACGTCGCATATAAGACAAAAATATGCCACATCAACAAATTATTTTAAAATTATTTTTAAAAATATAAAATTATTAAAATTATTTTAAAATTATAACTATCATCATCCTGTTCGTTCTTCCTGGGTATTTTTTTTCTGTTCCCCTTCCTTCTTTGGTGGTTGTTTATCGGAGTTGCTCCGGTGGATTGCTCAGATGCCAACCAAAAGGTTTAACCAATAATGAAATTTCGATGAAATTCACTAAAAAGAAAAAGAAAATGATAATGAGTAGATGAATAATATGAACAATAAACAAAATCCAAACCACAAAACATAAATTGGGAATCCTCATAAATCTCATGTCTACATCAAGTACATATAATCAAGAGATCCAGAAAAACATTTATGCTACCAATAAATTGGTCCCCCAAAAGGAAAACAAAATAAGCAGAACAAAGTAGTGAGTGTAGATGAAAAGAGGAATTAACAAGGGATTTGTTCAATGTACCATTCCATGACATGAATTAGGGCTTTGACCAACTTCAGTGTCATCTCTACTTGCACTGTCACGCACAAGCAAGGATTTGGCATGAAATTCAGACCCGTCTGTCGACTTCCTCCATCTTCATTTCCCCAGAAGCTAACCAAAAGAGGTAGTTTTCCCATTGTTATCTGCCCAGAGCAAATTGGAGTTCATCGGGGTCAATCTTGAGTAAAATCCATTCTTTTTTGTCATGTTGAATGTCGAGCAACTCATCAGAGCAATTCTGGTAAACAACCACCAAAGAAGGAAAGCTAACATCAGATCTTGAAACAAAATTTAGGGTTTTGAAAAGAATGATAAAAAAATTGGTATTTTGGAGAGAAAGAAAGAAAAGGGAGAAAAGGGCTCAAAGCTTCCATCTTCATGCTTCTCTGGGTTTTCATGGAGACGTTTCAATGGAGGTAAAGGAGTAATTTTTAAATCCATCATAGTAATTTTTTTTAAACCCAGAGAAACAAATGAAGAAGGGGAAGGGGAAGGGAAAAAAAACCTAAAAAGAAGGGATGATGATGATTATAATTTTTAAATAAATTTAATAATTTTATATTTTAAAAAAATTTAATAATTTTAAAATCATTTGCTGATGTGGCATATAAGACAAAATAGTGCCATATCAATAGATGCTTACGTGGACACGCCCAACTAGGAAAAAATTTTATCATGTCAGTGTCGTTAGTCCCTTAATGGTCACGTCAGCAAAACCGTTAGAAAATGATCAATTTGACAAAAAAAAGGTTATGTATGAAAGTGACTAAAAAAAAATAAAAAGGACCAAAGTGACAAAACACCCAAACATTAGGGGCTAATTTTTTCATTAGACCTTTTTTAAATAATATGGATAAGTTTTAAGTAGGGTGAAGTTAAATATTTGTAAATATTAACGAGGTTATCCAAAATTTAAAACTTGTATTTTGAACCAAACTTAAATAGTTATGTATGATATTTAAGTAATCTAAATAGGTAAATTTCACTTCCAAAGGATCACCTAAGAAAAGGCTTTTATATCATCAAATCTGTTCAAACTTTTAGACATAAATGAACTCAAATAATTATCGATTGAGTCTTAGCTCGATTGATATGAGTAATATTGTCAATGTAGGAGATTGTAGGTTTGAGTTCGTTGAAGCGCATTATCCTCTTATTTATGGGTTGGAGAAAGGTTGTGGGTAGTTCTAAGCATTGTGTCAAAAAGAACACATATGATTCGAACCTATAGGACTAAATCATAACAAAGGATATAATTGGCATGCCAATAAAGTTATTGCGCGTTGTTTGGGTTGTAAAAGATATGTGAAAAAGATGAAGGAAACTCTTTGAAGTTACTGGAGTCCAGTATTTGTTGCGGATTTTCAATTATAGCTCTTATGAGCAAACTGATGTGTTTCGATTGGTTACCAGCGTATCCATTTTTGTTTATAAAATTTGTCGGACTGACTAGTTAAAGTAAGGGTGTTTTTGATTTTACGGTGATATTTATGTGTATATATATGGGTTGAAAAAGATAGGAATGCTTGATAGTATGATCGGGTTTGAATGGTACGGAATACGTGAAAAATGTTACATGATTCAATGTGATGTACTCACCTTGTACGTGTGAAATGTGTTAACAGGGAGAAATGTGTTTTAGTCAAGTTATTTATATTAACGTTTTGTGAGGTGAGTTTTATGTTTAAAACATATGAACTCACTAAACATATTTAATGCTTACTTTGTTTAGTTCCTTTGTTCTTGTAGTTATATTTCTGGAACTCGACAGACGGATCAATCCACAACTCACACTATTCAGCTCTTGTTTCAGTAGATTTTACTTTTAATCTTATTCTTGGTCAAGTGGCATGTATATAAGTTTAAATTATATAGAAGTCTATTTTGAGGAAATTGAATGTGTATAATTGATGATGCTTATTAATGTGTATGATATTAAGGTGTAATGCTTGAAATATTGGATTTTTTCTTTCATTGTCCTCTTTATAATAGGAAGGTTTCTAGAAGCTTGTTTCGAGTTTTAGTTTCTAAAAGCTTTGGGGTCTTCGATTCTTCTTTTATGGTAACAGACTTTCGTTGCATCAAGGGCTTCAATATGTTTTTTTTTCTATTTATTGAAACTACTGTCTTAGTTTTTTTTTGAAAGACTACTATTTTTTTTTGAGAAATGATTGAATGAAACAGGAATGTCACATCATATTGTATCTTCTTTTTTAAATTTTAATGATATTTTAATAATTTATTCTGATATATAATTTTGATAATTTTTAACATAAATCCTAAATCCTAAATTCAAGTCTTAAATTTTGAACTTAAACTCAAATCTTAAACTTTAAATTTTGAACTTGATCTTTTGGGTAAATATTAAAGATTTTGAGTTCAAAGTTTAAAGTTCAAGATTCAGGTTCAAATAAAAAAAATTATTAAAATATTATTAAATAATTAAAAAAAATATAAGATGATGTGCGTGCTTTTTCCTTCTGTTGTTGGGTAATGGTGAAGACTGTGAAGAGGGTCAATCATGCCTTCATGGTTGTTTTCTTAGGCTGTTTTGAATGCATCAACGTCGGTTCTTGAAGAAAAGTGGATGAATTCATTATTTGAGTCAAAAATTGATTTGGAAATTTGAATTTAAATTTTATTATTAACTTTGATATATAGTTACAATATTTGGATTTATTTTACAAAGAATTTTTGCTAAACTCTTATTTTTTATGGAGCTTCGATCTAAAATTTGTTTAAACTTAATTTTTTATGGTTGAATCTGTTTTAAGGATTGTTTAAATTAAAATTTGAAAATGGGTTTGGAGTTCTTTTCTTCAGTTGAATTTGATCAAAATACAACTTTATTCATAAATGTATTTTAATTTTTCTCTTTAATTCAACTGGATCAAAAAACGGTTTTTTTTTAAAACGCGTATGATATTTATAAAAATTTTTCAAGTTCTTTAGTTTCTTTATAGAATTCTGAAAAGAATTTTTAGATTGTGTTGAATGGCTTTAAAGCGACCCATTTCATAGTGCCAATCGATCAAATAAAAGAGAATTCTTATAAAAACTTATTTTTTCATTCAAGTGTTAAAAATAATTTTATGTTGGTCAACGAGAATTTGTGACAGATAATCACTTAGGTTCTTAAGTTCAAGTTGACTTATTTTATTTATGTTTAATTTGATGGATCTAATGTATTATGGTTTTGAAGGACTTTCGAATGAATTGATTGTTAAATGTGGTTATAATGCATCAGTTCATGTGATCTATTATAGTGAAGAGTGTAAATGAATCGGGCTCAAACGAATAAGGATATGTTCGTGTTCGTTTGTTTATTTTGAAAATTGTTCATGTTCGATTCGTGTTCGTTTAAATTTTTAATATCATGTTGAACTCGGTTTGTTTATTATTTGGTGTGTTCGGGCTCGATTTGTTTAGCGTTCACTAACATGTTCATCTAACATTCGCGAACATGTTCGTTTATATGTTCGCGAACATGTTTGTTTATGTTAACTAAACAAACAAACAAAAAATAAATAAATAAAACAAAACCAACTAAATAAAAAATCAAGTTGCAAACAAGTAGTTAGGTCGATTCAAAACAAAATATATTACAAGAGAAACAATTCAAAAAGATAACACCAAAAATGCTGCAATAAATACCAACTAAAAAAGTTGACAACATAAATAACACATTCTCTTGCAATGAATCGAATGATACCACCTGAAAACGCCAATTATAAAAATTCACGAGTTTCACCCATCAAATTCAATAAAGCAACAACATAAAAACCTGAAAATTACTAGATTAAAAACCTTTAAAATTCTAACTTCAAAGTAAAGAAATCTCCTTAATTTCTAGTTTGCTCTAAATAAAAAAAATTAAAATTAAATGATCAAATCAAATAATATTTCAAATATTAAAAAACAAAGTCTAATAACTATAAATTTTTTAATTAATTAGTCACTTTATTTTTAAGCATAATTAGTCCTTTTAATTTTTCCAATTTTGAACCATTATTTAATCAATTTTAGTAAACTACACACATACATTATTATTTTAATGGATAATTCTAGAAAAGAAAGCATGTCCAACATGAGAGAAAACTAAAAATCAATCATGTTGAAAACAAAATAAAGATTACAACTTTATAATTTAATACACTAAATGCTAGTATGGGTTTTTCATTTTCTTTCTTCTCCTTTTTATTTTCTACCAATATTTTGAGTAGTAATGCTTTTTTCGCATCCCTTTTTATTAACACTTTGAAAAAAAAAATCTAGCAGAGTTGCATTCAAGGGGTTTTGAGGTTCTAATAAGGTATGTTCATCTTTAGGTTGTTTTTATTTTTTCAAAAAGGAAAAGAGTTTTGGATAATTTTTATTTATTTTCCCAAAAAAATTTGAAGGAAAATGGCAAGGAAGAACACGAGAAAGAAAAGAAGAAATCGCTGAAGGTTACTGCTTTTTTTTTGCAAAGATGGTGGTTTGCTCAGGGTTTGTGATTATAAGTGTTTATCTTCAATCGTTAAATTTATTTTTGCATTCTACAAGAAAATAATACCCACAAACTTAGAGACAAATGTAATGCTTAATCCCAACACAAAACTCACGAAAAAGTTAAAGCGGTGAGGGTTTTACCTTAAATAATGTTGGCTCAACACCAGATAAAAATTGAAATTCTGGACCACCTCTGCTATGGAGGCTATTGTTTATATAAACCCTAAAGGCTAAAACTAAAGAGGCAAAATGTTTGAACTTTGAAGAAACAAAGAGAAAGAGAAAATGATATGAAATTTTTGTTTTTATTTATATTTTTTTAGATTTTACTATTTGGGCTTTTATTATTTTGAAGGATGAGAATGGACTCAATCTCCCATAATATTGTTATGGAATTTAATAATAGTTTGAAAATAAATTATTTTAATATTTTTATAAAAAAATATTATTAATAAATAAACGAGCTTATAAACGAGCTAATAAGCGAGCCATAAATGAGTTTTTTCGTGAACATAAATGAACTGAACACATCTCTGTTCGTGTTTGTTCGTTTATTAAACGAACATAAAAATTTTGTTCATACTCATTTATTTAGCTTAATAAACGAACGTTATACGAATGGTTCACGAACAGTTCATTGAACGTTCTGTTCATTTACACACCAACTCATGACATGCCTTGTATATGTGGTAGTTGTGTGATTTGAATCCCGTCACTTGTTAAAAAAATAAAATAAAAAGACAAAATAAGATGATCTGTTCGTTTTCCCCAAAAAAAAATTTCGCACAAAATTAATATATTTTCATTTTATTTTTTTATTACTTTACGATCGTTCTGCGGTTATTATAGATGTTAATTTTAACACAATTGATTCGTAATTGTTTGAGTTTAATTTTTTATGCAGGTTTTTCTCCTCGTAGAAATTTGCAACCTTTTAACAAAAAGATCCAAAAACAAAGAAGTGGTCCATAATTTATTTTCTTTAGTAGTATAACATTTAATAGGCTTAGAAAGAGTACTATCGTTAGCTTGTTGCCATGTCAAACTGATTATATAGTTTTGATTGAAAACGAAAACCGTCCATCAAAATCAAAGAAATAAAATGAAATTTCATCTTTTGTTTGATAACTTTTGACATAAAAAAACTCGATTTTTTGCTTGAAAACGTTGGCAAACACCGACAGTTTTTACTCTTAACTGGCTTTATCCTTAATTTTTGTGTCTCCAACGTTCCGCAGGTCTATCAAGTAAAATGTCTGAATCTGAGCAAACCCAAACCCAAACCCAAAACCCAGATCCCAGAACACCCGAGCCCAAGGTTCGAGCAGTTGGTGGCACCGAGTATAGCTGGTGCAGAGCCGTGCCCGGTGGCACTGGCATCACTGTCTTGTCCCTCCTCCTCTCTAATGTCCCCGATATCTCATTTCTTGAAGCAGTCCTTTGCAGGCTCCAAGTTTCTTATCCCATCCTCCGTTCCAGGGTCCGCTTTGATGCTTCCTGCAACAATTTTTACTTCGTAACGCCTTCTAACCCCTATGTTCAAATCCAATCCTTTGATATTCAATCTACTTCTCACATACTCCAAAGCTCCCCGGGCGATTCCAACATCGATTCCCACCACATTTTACTCGAGCATGAGTTGAATCGGAACTCATGGAACCGCACTGATGGTGATGGTGACCAAGCTGATTGGGATGTCTTTTTCGTCAGCCTGTACACTATAAGCGACACAAGGTGGTTTTTGGTGTTCCGGCTACACACGTCAGCTTGTGACCGCTCTGCTGCGGTGGGTCTGTTGAGGGGATTGTTAGAGATGGTGGGTGGCGGAAGAGCCAAGGCGGAGGAGGAGATAGAGCAAGAAGTGGGGATTGAAGATTTGATTCCTAGTGGTAAGGCTCACAAGCCTCTTTGGGCGCGTGGTGTTGACTTGCTTGGCTACTCCTTGAACTCTTTCAGGCTGGCGAATCTCAACTTCATTGATGCTAATTCGGCTCGGCACTCTCAGGTTGTGAGGTTGAAGATGAACCCAGATGAGACCGACAGGCTTGTTACTGTGAGTAACACTTTGTTTTCACTAGTCTGTAAGTTCAATTTTTAAGGTAAAACTCAAAACTGCAAGTCTGCAACGTTGTAATTTTTGAGATATTTTGAGAGTACAAAGCACTGACTTCGAAAAACTTGTCTTCTGTTCGAATTAAAAGGCAATCTTCGGTTGCCACAAGTTTCATGACTCTAATTAAGAAATTAGGATTTCAGCAAATGCCATTGTGAAGTTCTTTGTGGCCAACATCTTGGGGATCTGACATCTTCATCTTGTGATATTTGCATGAAGTTTTACTTTGGGCTCTGAGTATTAATTGATCTGCTTGGAAGCTTTATGCATTTAACTTCTTTTAGTGCTTGATATAATTCATCATCACTATCATTGTTGGTCTTATGGTACCCTTTTTACCTGACTTGTTCTAAGATCATTCTAAAACTCATGGTTTATGTGATTAAATTGTTTTGAGCTTGGAAGTTGCTTCATCATATACCATTTACAGGGCTGCAAATCAAGGGGTATTAAACTCTGTGGAGCCCTGGCAGCTGCTGCTTTGATTGCAGCTCGGTCCACCAAACCCTTCCCTGATCATCAAAATGAAAAATATGCTGTTGTAACCCTCATGGACTGTCGGTCAATTCTTGAGCCCGTGCTCAGTAGCAATCATTGTGGTAAGAAATTATTTCATTGCTATTATCATCCTAATCCTATTGATTTTTGAGGGACCGGAAAACTAATCTCAGTCTGTTGTTGATTTGCTTGGCACTTGGGTCTTGCATATGATGTGATAATCGTATTGTTTGATCATCTTTTTTATTTAGGATTTTACCATTCTGCAATCCTGAATACACATGATGTGACTGCCCTTGATGAAGTATGGGAGTTAGCAAACAGATGCTATACGTCCTTTTCCAATGCCAAGAACAACAACAAGCATTTCTCCGATATGAATGACTTAAACTTCCTCATGTGCAAGGCCATTGACAACCCTGGATTGACTCCATCATCATCTATGAGGACTGCCTTCATATCGGTTTTCGAAGACCCTGTGATTGATGAATCCAACAAACTGTACAAAGAATTTGGCCTAGTGGACTATGTGGGGTGTTCTTCGGTTCACGGCATTGGTCCAACCATTGCCATATTTGACACCATACGAGATGGATGTTTGGACTGCACGTGCGTGTATCCCGCGCCTCTGCATTCCAGAGAACAGATGCAACAACTGATAGATTCAATGAAAAGAATTCTTGCAGATGGTAGTATCAATCTGCAGACTAATAGCTAGTTTTTCTTGTTTCATTATCTGAAAAATGTTTGCCCCATGAACAATTTCTGTACTAGTTTTGTCATCGTAAATGACAAATGAATAAGCCAATCTGGGATTGTTTTAACTTACATTTAGCCCACTATTTCATGAGCGAATCTTTACCCATGCCGGCTTTGAATTTAAATTGATCGCTAAAGACAGGTACTTACAGTTCGTGTCTTTTCAATTGTATTTTGTTATATCATAATCAAGTTAAAGCTAAAATTTGATATCCCAATAATTCAAATAGAATAAATTTTGAAACATCTCGTGTTGTGTGGGTTTCTAATATTGTGGAGCCTAGTTAGAACCCATGTTGCTGATTATTAACTGATAACCATTTATCCTCGATTTCATGGGCTTTGGTCGTGTTCCTGAAGATGCATGCAAAAAATTTACTAACAGACATGCAGGAGCTAATGCAATCATGAATTCAAGGGTCCAAAAATTGTTGATCTGAAATAACTAAGAAAAGTTTATTCCCACTGTGGCCTTCTTTTCCTTGGGATTTCAATGCTAAAACTAAGAAAAAACAATAAACACACTCCAATCAGAGCAACATAATGTTGGGTAAAATGTTAAGCATGTCAAATGCTGATTTCTTGATGTGGTTCTTGTCCTTGCTTAAACCAAAATATTACCTACAGATCCAAGTAGTTTGAATTTTAGTCCCAAAAAGTTAAATGCAGCTAAGCAAATCTGAACAAAGCCACAAGAACTGAAAGTTTGAAATGTGAAATTCTAAAAAAGGTAGATAGTGGTTTGGTTTGAATACAGCAAGTAGTAATTCTAATGTCCAAAGTTACCTGTCTCTGATTTGGTGGAGACAGAAGAAAGACAGAGGAAGAAGCCTGGAAATGATCCATTTTAATTGTAATGTATCAAATTCTCTTCTTCTGCAAATGTTTGCATGCAGAAGTTTGGGAACCAATTCACCTAAGTAGCTTTGAACTTGATTCAATCTAAATCTACCAAGGAAAGTTATTAACATGATCAAAATCAGCAGTGCAGCAAAACTGCATGTGTAGGATACACCAGAACAACAGCTCTAATGCATTCATACAACTATAAACTCCAAACATATGTTGAAAAAAAGATTATGGTTCCCTAGCTCTTGAGACTAAAGAAATTCCTCAACTAGTTTTCCAAAATCAAACTTCCCATTACAACATTCTACAGCATTGACAACTTCTTGAAACGTTGAGACGCTGCATGGAACAACTAGTTTGTCCCTTTGTTGGAAACCATATTCATTGTAAGACTTCTCCAACAACATCTTGAAGAGTGGATGAGACAAGAAGCTGGTTGGCACTACAAATCTTTCTTCATTCTCTCCAACATAAATAGCAAATGACCCTGATGGGGTTGAGGCTGTAGTAGGCGATGTCATTTCCTCAAATTCCCTTAGCAACCATTCATATTTGGATTCCTCACCATCTCCTCCACCCTTGCTCTTCACCTTCTTGGCTAGCTTCTTCAAGGAACCCATCTTTTTCCCCAACATTTTTATTTGGTTTTTGTTCTTCAGCCTGAAAAGAAGGGAGAGCAGTTAGGGAAGATAAAGAGATGGTGAGCTCTTGTTTATTTCTGCCTAGTGGGAGGTGGCTAAAGAGGGGAATGTCTCAGAATTTTTCATCATTTGACTTATCAATTATTGGGGAATCTATGAACATGTTTGGCTAACTTGTAAGAAAATGTCTAACATTTACTTTGACTTGTCAACAGTTAAATAGGGACTAAGAATCTAATCTTAGACTTCAAACAAATATTAGAGACCAATGATGATGTTGGGTTTCAACCCATTTTCTGAAATTTGATTGATAAGACATTATGCACCAGTGTTGTTGGTAAAACAATGTTGGGTGGCTAACAATCTTTCAATAAAACTAAAATTGGTTTTCAATCACTTAAGAGTGATAAAAAGGGTAATGCAAACCATTTTAAAGGGTCTACAATACTCTAATCAACTGCTAAAGAATCATTTCTATATTTGAAATCTAATGCCAACCACTAATCATTGTTTATGGTTCTTTGGTTATCAACAAAGAGAAAAAGATGCAGACAATATCATAATTTCAAAGCAAACAAATGAACCACTTCTTGTCTTATTCACATCCTTTTTCCTAAGGTGGGAATCTCAATTAAGTTTCTATTTGCCTTGCTGAAATGTTGGTTGAAAAGTGTAAAGAAAAAAAAAAAAGAAGAGAACTTGAAGTTTAAGTGAGTTAATTCATATGATCATGTTTAAGTTTCTATTAGGTTGTGATATTCTTTGAAAAAAAGTATAAAATAACTGTATAAATTTTATATTGACAAGTAGAAAAGTTGGTGGATGGGGTTCCATGAAGTGGGAATTAAGCTAATTAATAATAAAAATCATAGTCAAATAAGTGTACCTTGTTCATTTCTATAAAGTCGAACTTCTGCATCCAAAACGTGTAAGGAGCAATAAGCAAATAACAATTTCATTATTAATAATTCCATGAGAGACAAGAAGGACGGAAGTGAGACTGGAGAGGAGAAGTTTGGGAAGGGCTAAGAGTTGACAAATGCCAATAGGCATAGCTTGATCTAGAAAAAAGAAGACATGGTTTTAAGAGTTTTGCACCCCAGGCCAGAAAAAAAAAGGTTGGGCTCATCATTACATGACAAATAGAGTTGACTCAACACCAGATGAGAACTTTTTTTAAGAAATGATTACGGTTTCGGTTTGATTGAAGGTTACAAATGAGTTTTGACAAATTTGCAGGAAAATGAGAAGAGACTGAGATAATTGTAGCATGGTGGGTCTTGCTGTTGAATATCTGCACCATTTCATATGGGAAAACGGATAGACGCATATTTAGACAATGCTTTCCCACCCCACACCCAACCTTCCCCCGACTTCAAACTTGGGAGTCAGTCTAGAATTCGAACTATTCTAAAAAAGTCAACTATTTGACTTTGCGAAAAGTTTTGTTCACTATGACACCTCCACTAATTGCATCATCTATCATCTTTCTTTTCATTGGTAGAAATCATAATGTACTTGATGATCAATTGTTCAAATATTTTATGGTGACATTAACTACCACACTGTTGTTTCGTCATCTCTCCATACCCAAGGTCAGGAAGAGTATGAATTGTCTTCTTGTTTGATGATGCAAATATCCTTCTTAATAGAAGTAAAAAAAAAAGAGTTATGAAGATATAATCTTACCTGTTCATGTGATTCTATATCCAGGAGACAAATAGAATAGTCAATCTTTCAATTTGCTTTATTTTCTTTGGATATTCCATGAGGTCTCACGGTAAAACACATCAAATGAATTTTTTTTATGTATTTATGTAAATATCTTCTTTAGATCATAAAAAGTAAGCAACAAATGAATTAATTCAAATTTTAATTCAAATGATACCTTTAATTTCGGATGATAAATGCAAAGATCTTTTTTAGATGACCATTGCTTCTCTTTATGAAAAAAAAAATTTTAAGATACCAATATATGGAAATGGTGTCAAATTTTGGTGGGTGTATCCAATAAAAAAAAATCTTACTAGGGCTATATCTGTTGAGATTGGTGATAATTTTATTTTTTCAATAAAAAATAAAAGAAGAAAAAAGGAAATCGAAATTAAAATTGTGACACCTTATACCCTACTCAGTTATTGGATCCGAATATAAAATGTTACATTTTGTTGTCGAAGCAACTTATTTTTCTTTTTTTTTTAAATGAAAACGCGGTGGAAAAAAATATTTTTATAAAAATTTCGACAGCATTTCTGCTTATTTACGTAAAATCCCCCTATAAAATTTTGTATTTCACAATATATTAACATTCAAATAATCTCCCAAATCAATTCCCAACACTTCAATTTCTCATAGCATTTCAATAAACTTGATATCTACATTTAACCATTTAATCAAAAAATTGGTTATAAAGTACTAACAAAAGAGACATAATAAACATATTGAAATTTAATTTATGAGACAATATTATATCTATATAAGTCTATGTACATGTCATACATATTAACCAAAAAGTAAAGTTTTCACCAACTTTGTTTGAGCTGAATTTCGGTTCTTCATATGCTGTTCGTACGATTTACTGAATCTAACTACCTGCGCACGGAAAAATAAACAAACCGTACGCTAAGCAATTTTTATGCTCATTGGTGCTAATATCATATAAATCATTACATAAGTATTAAATATAAATTGGTTAATAAAAGTAAATAAATAACAATAAGCTTTTTATTCAAATTTAAAATTATATAATCAATTTTAATTCACACAATAAGGAAATTCATATATATTTAATTTTTATTTTTGCTTTTCTTTCAATCTAAACCCCGTATCAAAGTTTAGACTCATAACCAGATACACGAATTCACCACCCCGAGTTGTTCGGCAACGATGGCTATCAGAATAGTCCATAACCCTCAGGGAATTGGGACTGCCCACGATCCTTTGGGAATTGGGGCTAACAATAATAAAAATCGACCAATTTGGCCTTTTCTCCCTCGACCCTCTGAGAATTGGAGAAATCTAAATCCTCTGATATAAAGACTCTATAGCATGCCAACTATATCTGATCTAATCTAACTTAGTGTACAGGGATAAAAATCAAGTTTCATTTCAATTCTATTTTTCACATCATTCTCATTTTTGTCCCATATCATAATCAAATTATATGTTTTGCCTAATGTAAAATTAGGCTTCCAATTCAAAAAAATATAAGATATTTTCTTGCTCAAGTATTTAAAATCATAATACTCAAGCTCAAACTATAACCCTGAATTTGCTAAATTAATCATTTTGAAAAATAAACATGTTTCATATCAAATCATAATTTTATAAATATTAACTAAATAATTCAAACTCATTCAAAACTCATAAAAATAATATAAAAATAAAATTAATATAATTAATCATAATCTAATTATTCTAAAGCTTTATGTAATGAAAATAAGATATTAGCACAAACTGAAATTTTAATCGCTTTACTTCTTCTCTTCGTCTTTCTCTTTCAAGGTGCTTGCTTCGTTTTTAGTTACAATATGAGCAATTCAGTACGAAATAATATCATTTATCCATTTTAATACTAAAACTACTAAAAAAAAACATAAATATGCATGATTTATCAAATTAATATACTAAACTTCTAAATCCGAAATTCTCATATCTTTCAACTCGATTATCCGTTTTCAATTCCGTCTTTACCAGAATACTCAATAATTTATAAGCTATCATTTAATACCAATATTACTCAAAATAATCAATTTTCTCTACTACCCCTTCACCATAGCCAAATAAAGCAAATAAACTTCTCATCCAATTTCATTTATTTTTCACACTTCTAACAAGCTAAAATTTTTCTTCTAATCATTCTTTATCAAGAAAATATACCTATTTCACTTAAATTTCCTAAGCTTCCATCAATATTCTTTAATGGCAACTTTCAAAATACTTGATGAAATAAAAAATTATTGGTATATATATGTAGAACAAGCTTTAAATATTCAAAACCTATGAAAAATTTGAAAAAAAATCATACCTTATGCTTGAATTTTGAAGAAAAATGGTGAAAGAAAAATTTTCTTTCTCCTTCGTGAGAGAGCAAATGAAACAAATAGCAAAAGAGAAAGTTGAGAACTTTTCATTCTGTCTTTCTCTTATATTTTATTATATTAATTAATAATAAAGAATAATATTATTAATTAATATATCTTTTGATATTAATAAAAAAATCATTGATTTTTTAGTAATGGTAAAATTGCCATTAGGTCCTTCCATCAAAATAAAAATAAAAGTAAAAATAAAATATTTGTACTTTAATTTTTATATTTTTCCAACTTATTCAATTTAATCCCTGAATTCAATAACGAATTTTTTTAACTAACCACATGCTCCTAATAATAATTATCTATTTTTCCATGCCGAATAGTTTCCTCTAAAAACGATCAAAATTTCTTATACTACTATTTATTTGTAAAACCTTTATTCAATGACTTCTACCATAAATTTATATATTTTTTAAAGTGGGGATGTTACAAAAATTCAAATAAAAAATTGAAATAAGGAAAATTGTAAATAAATTATATAAAATCAATGTAATAAGATTCTAATTAAAAGTAAAATCTCAATTTTGATTCATAATTTTGATTATCGATCTCTTCTTTCAATAATTAATATGAAGCTCGTTGATGTTGATCAGTGTGAATAAAAATAAATTTATGAGAAATTAATTGAAGATTTTAAGACGTATAATCATACCATTTTTTTAAAGATTCTATTCGTTCAATCTATATTTTAGTGTGCAAAAAAGATACAAGAAAATGAACATTAAAGATATAATAAAACCTAATGATTGTTTACGTTTTGCACTAATAAAAATAGTTTGTTGAACACTAAATGAAGCACATCATGATAATAAAATTCTATAAAAAAATTTCACAATAATTTTTATAAAATAATATTTTAATATTAAAAGATGGAGAAAAATAGAAAAAGTTTTGTTTTTGAATTTTTAGCTTGTCATGGTATTTCTAAGTATATCATGCAAATAAAATTCTTCTCATATTTGTAGAAGTTTCCATGTCTTCATATAAATATAATTGTCCGGATAATCACATATTTTAGTAATAAATATAATTATTTTATATATATATTTTAAATAATTATGATTATTTATTAATAATTAAGTAATATAATTTTTAGAAATAGGGACCTATAGAATTTTTTAACCCAAAAATTAGGCTTACTATCACTTTTTTGCCCCTGTACTATAGCTAAACTATCACTTTTAAACTTTTTGCCAAAAAAAAAACCATATAATTCTAAAAAGATTTCATAATAATCTTAAATTTTCAAAAAATCTAAAATTCCAAAAAAAAAAACAATGTTTTAAATTTATGATTTTTAATTAATTTTATTTTTGCATACTTATAATCTTATTTTTTTATAATTTTCAAAAATAAATTATGATTTTTTTTAGTTTTTTAATTTTTGGTAAGCGGTTGGATTTTACATTTTTAAAAAAATATTTTTAAAACATTTTAAGTTTTTTCTTGACACGTGGCAGTGTGTTGGTTGGTTTAATTTTTTATGAAAATTTGGATTGGGGTAACGGGGATGATGGAAATGAAAGTGCAGGGACCAAATTGATACAAAACAGTGGAGGTACCAAAGTGATAATTTTCAACCGTGGGCCGTCTCTTGATCAACATCAGGCCCTCTACAATCTCTAAGGCTTTCATTTTTAGTCTACGAATCACAGCTCTTCTTCCTCCCCTAAACCCTATTCCCCTCTTTTTCGCTCTCCCGCTCCGCAGTAGACCAACCTCCCGTCACTATGAGCAGATCAGGCCAGCCTCCAGATCTCAAAAAGTAAGTTCCTTTTTTTCCCACACATTTCAATACTTTATTTCTTTTGAAAAATTGTGTTTTTTTTCTTTTCTTTTCCCTTTAATTATTTCTAAGTTCTTTTATTGATGCTGTTTTCATGTAACAGGTACATGGACAAGAAACTCCAGAGTAAGTTTTCTTTCGTTGTTCTTTGCGTAGTAGTAAAGCGAATGTCCCCTGTTTACTGTCTGCACCTTATATGTGTTTTCTTTTTGGTATGACTTTTAAGGTTAAAAAAATTAGTTTTTATTCTTTCCTGTATGATCTTCGATTTTTTATATATTCTGGTGGATAGTAATGATTATTACTTTGCATATTTTGAATATCGAACAACTCATGAGCTACAGTCAATCGTAGATTTAGGTTTGCATTCTTATGGTATTTGCTAATACGTTGGTGCCTTAGTGTAAGGAATTTGTTGCTTCTGTTATTTGGTCTTGTAAGTTGCATTGGCTTTACGAGATTGCAGTTGCTAATCTACATACTCTGTAATTTAATTGTATGAATTCTGTTGGTATGTAATGCTGCAGTCAAGCTGAATGCAAATAGGATGGTTGTTGGTACGCTTCGTGGGTTTGATCAGTTTATGAATCTAGTGGTTGACAACACAGTAGAGGTGAATGGCAATGAGAAAACTGACATAGGCATGGTGGTGAGCATCGAAATACTTCTTTTCTTCTCCCTCCCTCCCCCGTGGAAAGTACCATGATATGTTTTTGGGTATATCATTGAATTTTTAGCCTCATTGTAATTGGTATCAATACGCTGCAGGTGATCAGAGGAAATAGCGTTGTTACTGTTGAAGCCCTTGAACCTGTTGGCAGAATGCAGTGATTCTGGTTTTTCTATTGATTTATCACTTGATGTATCTCTTCGCATTGTTGTTTCCATGGCATCACTGCTAGTTTGGGATTGTGATACTTTATGTAATTGAGAATTTGTCGGAAGTTAGATGGATCTCCATGGAATCTGCTTTTTGTTTCCCAACTTTACCCGATGGATTGCCCTTTGTGCATTTCAAACGGATTTAATTGAATGTAGAGAATGGTTACTGCAATACTTATTTTTTGTGCTCAGGCCTCATTGAAACTTGTGGTGCTGAGTATGTTAAAGTTTTATTGTTCTTGTGCTTCAATGCATTTTTTCTGCCCCTCTGGATTAGATTAGTCCTGGAGTCTTTAACCATCCATGGTTTGGCCAAACCGTCATTTACAGGTAAAAAACAACAGTAGCATGTTTTTACTGTTAAACTATGGAGTATCCAGTAAAACTTGATTAGTCTACTTGCTTCGGATAAAAAACTCTAGGAAGTTTACATTACAACCGTTGGTTCCTGGGAAGTAAGCCTAGATGATATTTGTTCTTACAGGATGCACTTTTACAAGCTGTTGTAGGGCACCTCTAAAAGTTGGTCCAGATTCGTTTTTAGCCGTTGGTGTTTGGCTTGGCCATTGGCATCAGAATCCCACGCCAACTGATCTATGTTTATATTCTGGGTGTGTGTATTTCCAAAAAGAAGAAAGAGAAAAAGGGTAAGAAGCAAAAACCAACGAAAGCTTAGGGTAGAAAGCTCATCTTTTTACACTTTTGCATGCAGGATGGCTGGCACTTTTAACAAGCATCATTCTGCAAAATTCATGGCATTGGGGTTAACGATCACTTATAAAAAGGCCAAAAGAGCAGAGGCTGTACGGAACCAAAGTATAAAGATGTGAAGTATAACCGCGAAATTAGATTCAAATTTGAAACAGTGGACATTGTACAACGGGCAACGGTTTTGCCTAAAGACTTTTTGCTTGAAGCAGCTCCTTCACATTCACTTTATGTTTTCCCTTTGTTCTTTAGGCTGGAGTCCTTGTAAAGGCATGCCCCTTGCAGAATGCAGCTTACCCTTTTCAACCATTCATTGCTTCATCAACTATGTTCCTCAAATTAGGGCTTCATATCTATCCCAATATCCAGAAGAAATGAGGAGTTTGAACTAGAAAATCAATGATAAGAAAAGGGAAAAATGGGTTTTGTGAATGATATCATCCACAGCTCATCCAACAGGCAACAACAGCTCCGAAATGGAATCCATCTTTTCTTGTTATTGCAATTGGCAAATTTTTATGTGGAAAGTGGGTGGCACATGTTTGGTGGCATTTTTTAAGATTTTAAGGATATGATTACAATTGGCAGCTTAATTTACTTGTGCAACACTTTTCCTTATTTTGTTTCCTGGTCCTTAACTCTTTAATTATATTCATAATGAGAATTTAGTTGACAAACAAAGAGTTATTTGGTGAGACAATGGAGATCATTATTGTTTCTTTGTATTTTTCTATAATTTTCCAATCTAATTACAAGTATGTGGAAGATTGGGGGATACTCTATGCTCTATTCTGAAAAACATTGCCTTGAAAGCTCAAAAATACTTTTTAAGTTATCAACAGCAAACCTATTAAAGTTGGAACTTTATCTTTCAAAAAGCTCACCAAACCTTTGCTTTTTTATCCTCCATTTAGGGGAACTTGGCTCACTCATCTTCTAACAAATGATTAATCAATGAAGTTGGACCATAAAAAATCAATTTCAATTCTAAAACATTAACTTCATAATTACTCTGCCAAATGAATGGTAAACCGAAAAAGCAAAGTGAGGGGACAATTTTGTTGAGTGTCGAGCTTCATGGATTTTTTGCTAGGAAGCTGGTGGGATCAAGATTCTGACATAATCCAGTTAAACTAAGGCTATAACAGAAGTGTTTTACGCCTGTCGGATATAGAACCAGTTTGATTTATGTAAAGACAAATTTTCTTTTAATGTAAATAATGTTGGGATTAGATGTCATTTCCCCCCGAAAATGACTACACTCTTTTACATCACAAACCTTCTAAAATGTACAGTGTTATAATGATCTAAAACAAAAGCCTGCATATAATCTCATATATGATACACTGAAATTAAGTGCAAAATTATGTAGAAAAGTGTGAAAAAGAACCCTGTATAGATTCTCATCTGTAACTAATCTCACTTGACGAATAATATGTAAGATGTAATGAAATGTTTTTGGAATAACCACATCTCAACAAGAATTTTCTTGTAAGAAAAAGAAAAAAGTATGAAATTGAAGGGCTTAAAACTAGAGTATGCAAGTCATTATCATATCATATCATATCTTATGGTTAATCCCAACATAACCATGTGTCAAGCTGCTAAAAGGAATTCCATTATTAAATGCGTAGATGGCAACATTTCATTGGCTCTGGAAACAAACATTAGGATAAATCACTGTAGAGAAGCAGCCCCTCAATGCCCCCATTTGCTTATAGAATGGAGCTTTAAGAGAGGGGGGGGGGGGGGGGGGATGGTGGTATTTTCCTTCAATCTCTTCATCTCCACCACCCACCACCACTTCTCTCCCTTTCCCTAAATTTTCAATCTTTACACTTTGCTTCTTCAGTCCTCAAAGCCAAAGCCAGCCAAGAAAATTATATAGAATAGGAAAGAAAAGTGATGATAGTTGCTTCCTACCATCCAAAATCTTTCCTTCAATCCAACTCTACGTAGTCATCAAATTTTTACATCCCATTGTTCCATTAAGTCCTTTCAAAGAAACCCATTTTTCCATAAAGAAAAATTGTTTCTTGGCTCTAAATCGTTGACCCCAATAAAGGAAAAACATTATGACTGAAGTACTCCAATCATCCCCATCTCATTTCCCTTCATTTTCAAGCTCCACCTCCACTCCACATGCCCTTACTAACTCTAACGTAAGCACTGTGGAGGATATAATAGCCCAAGAGAGTGACCAAGAAGAAGAGGATAGGCAAGAAGAGGAAGAGAGGAAAGAAAGGGATAGGGAAGGGGAAGGGGATCAGCTGTCTTTATTGACGCTTTTGGTGGCTGCTTTTAGGAAGTCTTTGATTGGGTGTAGCCTTTCTGGAAGTAAAGAGCTTTGTTCAATGGAAATTGGGTTGCCTACCAACGTTAGACATATTGCTCATGTGACTTTTGATAGGTTCCATGGATTTCTTGGTTTGCCGGTTGAATTTGAGCCTGAGGTCTCCAGGAGAGCCCCAAGTGCCAGGCAAGTTTATCAATGCACATTCTTTTTTTTCTTCGAACTTATAATTGAAATTCTCATATGGTTTTGTCGATTAAATTTTCTGGGGTTTGGTTATTTTGGTTACTGTAGATGATTTCTTGAGATTCTTTTGTGAATTTCATTTTGCTCACTAAGTTTTCCCCCTTTCTCCTGAATTCTTCATTTCTCATTCACACAACTCGGTCTTCTTAACTTTTATTTATCCTTTCTATGAGAGGAATACGAGGAAAAGGTTTAGTATTTTTCACTTTCTTACCTAAATATGAAAATACAGTTGTAAAAGGCCATCCATTTTAGGAACTTCAAATGATGACTAATTTCTATGTGTTAAGAGGCCTTGATTCATATATAGAATTCCATAGTAATGAAGGTCACCACTGGGTTCTCCCCAGTTTGCTTCCATTTGTGGATGCAAATTTCTTCCCCTAAAGTGGGAGACTTTCTCTTCATTTCACACCTTTTGCCTTGCTGTTGGTTTCTATACTCTTTGCTAATTTTGTTTTGATGGGTAAACCTTACTGATATTATATCTGTTCTATGATTCACTAGTTTTCAATTTTGTAGTTGAATACATACCGTTGATGTAAGTGAATGTATGGAAATAGAGATGATGATAAGATACCTTGCTCTGTGATCACTGTTGTCCAAGTCTTTCTGCTAATTTTATTTCATTGGCTAAGATATAATTCTTGTGCAGTGCGAGTGTATTTGGGGTTTCGACAGAATCTATGCAGCTCTCACTGGACTCTCGAGGGAATAGTGTTCCAACAATACTACTCTTGATGCAAAGTCATTTATACGCCCGGGGAGGCCTCCAGGTATATGACTATCTGTGACTTGTGGCTATATAATTGCTTAAGTATCCAGTTTAGTAATTAATTTCTTATATTTTCTTTAGGCAGAAGGAATTTTCAGAATTAATGCAGAGAACAGCCAGGAGGAGTATGTCAGGGAACAACTAAATAGGGGAGTTATACCAGATGGGATAGATGTACATTGCTTGGCTGGTCTTATAAAGGTATTTTCTTTGCTCTTTAATTGCTTTGGCTGTACTGAGTATTATGAACATGTTTCTTGTATGTATATTGGGTTCATAGGTGTCTTTACTTGTATTTTATCAGGCTTATTTTATATAAGTAATTAAAATTTTGAGGACAAACTGAACTTTTTAAAGGACTGGTTCCTAGGTTCAATTTGTTATCAAGATATCCGCAAATAATGTTGAGAACTGCCCAAGTTGTACGGATCTTTCAATTCGGTTGTCGTTTTTATGATTCTGCAGGCTTGGTTTAGGGAACTTCCTAGTGGTGTTTTGGATTCGCTTCCTCCAGAGCAAGTAATGCAAGCTGAGTCAGAAGAAGAGTGTGCTCGGCTTGTACGGATCCTTCCTCCAACTGAAGCTGCTCTACTGGATTGGGCAATAAACTTAATGGCTGATGTTGTACAAGTGGAACATTTGAACAAGATGAATGCACGCAATGTTGCCATGGTGTTTGCTCCAAACATGACACAAGTGAGTAAATATCTTTTTGTAGTTTTAGTCTAAAAACACATGCCAGACTTCATGCACAATTGTTGGTTATTGAGATTTGAGCCTATTTGGCATGGTAATAAAACTTTCTTGAATTGTTCTACAACATTTTTCCCGTAGTCCTGGCCATAAAGGTGGCAACTGTTTTAAGCATATGTCATTTTGACACTAGTCACATGGATGCATCCCTTATACTCTTGTACTCAAACTCAAAGTATTTTTTATTTTTTTGAAAACATAGTGAAAGTAGAGGACCTTAGAAAAGATTTTCGGTTCAAAAATATGATCTATTTCGAGAGAAAGAGTTCATTCCACTTTCCAGAAGGCCTTTCTGGGGCACCTTAAAGCTATGCTACTTGATTGTCCAGTTGAGTGTACAAGTTGTATCTGATACAGGTCGGATAAATCCTTTTCCAAGTTTTTCCATATTTTGGAGGATTGAACCTCCATACCCCATGTTTGGATATGTGATTGGACATGAGTACTTTAAAAAAAATGAAGAGTTCAAGCAACATCTCCTCGGAGCATAATAAAGGTCTTCTTCCTTATAAGTGTGACATGTATTTTTCATGGTGATTATTTTCCGTCAGTCTTAATTTAGGGTCATGTATGGCAATAGACAATATCATTTAGGTTTGTTCTTGCTTCTGGTCCACTCATAGTTTAATTAACTCCACTACTGTTTATCGCAGATGTCCGATCCTTTAACTGCATTGATGTATGCAGTCCAGGTGATGAATTTTCTGAAGACCCTTATTATTAGAACACTTAAAGGAAGAGAAGATTCTATGGTAGACTCTGCTCCTGTCTCTCGCTTAGAGCCGTCTGATAAGAATGGACAGCAAAGCTTTTCACAACTACTCAAAGATGCCAGTGAGGAGGTTAAAAACGAAAACAAAGGAGAGAAAGCTTTTGTTGCTCAAGAACCTGCCTTAGAGAGCCCCATCCACTCTGCTGAAGAGAATTTGACAACTGAAAGTGGCCCTCAAAGTTTCCTAACTTCAATCGAGAACATTTGTGCTGGAAATCGATCTCTAGCCGAGAACTGTCCTTGCACTTTAGTTTCTCAAGTGAACTGTCTAGCAAATGGCAGCCTGCGAAGTACATGTGGAAAGAGCAGAAGTTATCAATCAGGTTTAAGGAAGGGAGCAAAGAAGGCAAACGAGCAGTCAGTTGGTAATGGAACAGGAGCTGTTCAGAAGAACAAGGGAACGAGGATCGTGGGGCTGATAAATACGAGAGCCGAGCTTTTTGAAGCTTGGAGGTAATGCTAAGGTTGTAGTCAGATGGGGAGGGGGAAATGCCAACTGATAGAAGTTGGTATGTGTGTCTTGGTTTGGTTTGTTTTTGGTCCTTTGAAATATCGGTGTATGAGGTCATGTGTGTGTGTTGTATGTGATTTTGAATGGAGATTCTTTTACTTTTCAATGCCTCACGCTGACTTAACATTTCTTTGCCTATTGTTCATCTTACTTCTTGTTACAGTTCCTAACCTTAAAATTATATTTCTGATTCTTCATCCTCCACTTGAGTCTTCAAACATAAACAACCGTAAGCCTATAAGAGGACAGAGCGAAGCTGATCCACCCCACTTGCACTGCGTTAACCATAACGCCATTCTATTTCATTACAAAACCCAAATAAACATTAGCTGTCCTCTATTTAATTTTTTCATTTATTTTGAGGTGATTTTGATAAAAAATTGTAAGGTTAAAGGATTACAAAAAATAAAAATTAAAAAATATTTATTTCCATGCAAAGACACATGCATACGATGCGCCCACAGGAATGTTTCTGCTGCTTTCCCCCCATTGGTTCCTCTGCAGCTTCCTTCTCCAACATAATGATTTCTTTCCTTGTTTTTGCTAATTCGTTGCTTTTCATTTAGAATTTAAGTTCTATATGCACTCAATTAAAATGGGTACCTTGCAAATTTTCTCCTTTTTGTTTTTTTCGGGTGATAGTCCATGAATGCTAGTTGATGTTGCAAGCTCTTACATTCGTGATAAATTAATGAACTTTTTCTGTTCATTTATTCTTTATTTGATGTTTAAGAGAAACCCATCGTTGGTACATATAGGCTGACGAGCAGAAGAGTTTGGCTCTTCTAAATCAGTATTCTGAAATATTATCATGTGAAAGGAAGAAAAGAGCTGTGCTTGCTCAAGCCTTGCCACTGCCAGATGTAGGTATTCTTTCATTTTCTTATTATTTTGCTCATGTTATTCTTTTATCTTAGGATGTGATCAAAGAACCTAAAAATATTTGTTGATTTTATCCATATCACATTGCTCAGTCTTTCAAGGTTGGTACTGATATGTTGTTTGTTTACTCAGAATCAAACCAACTTGTTAAATTTCGTAAGCTGAAAGTCCTCATTTTTTGTTCAATATATCACCCCATCTTACTGGGTTTGAAAAGAGCTGCTATAATCTTATCTAATACGTGAGCTGATTTTCTCTTCATCATCAAGCTATGCACTGGATTCACACTTCCAATTCCACACAAAAGCTATGATAGCCTTGTCATTTTTTAGAATCATGTGTACTCTGCATAAGTGGTTTACAATCTAGAATAGGTGAAGTAATCCTCTAAATCAAAGCTTTTGCTGCAGTTCACAGAGATCAGACATTGTAGGAAAACCAATTTAACACTAGAATTCCATCGAATATAGTGTATTTCGTTTTATCCACAATTGACTGGTTTTGGGACTTGGAGTATAAGAAATCGGTGCATTATTCTGCAAAGCAACTGTTGACACCTATTGGTACAGAAGGGAAATAAGTTCAAAATAGGGAACAACTACAACCGGAAATAAGAATTGCTTGACAGATTTCTCTTCGGAATTGTATGCACATATAAATTAAAATAAGCAATGGCAGAGTGAGTTAGCAATATCTATATTCCCAGGCCAGCCTTTCTGACTGTTGAGCAAACTAGCTTCTTAAGGGATGATCAATCAATGGCTGGTTGATCATCAGCCCTTTCTCTAGACTCAGTTTCATTTTCTGGTACCAATTATACTTGAAGCCAAAGCTTATCCATACAGCATTTGAGCATATATTATTGCATTTGCAGCCACCTAGCTGAACCGGCACTCCACAGACCTCCAACAGATTTCTTAATTTCAATATTAATCAATCTTTGTACTGCATATTTTTTATTATTTTCAGAACATCTAGGATACCAGGGAATGCAATATGGAAACCTCAAGTGAGTATTGTATTACCAGTAGTCTTTGCATGAACAGTGTCCATCTCTGAAGTGGTGGAAACGGGTTGCATCTCTAACAACAAGCTGACGAGCCACAATCTTGCTGACACCCTTAAAAAATAAATGGCAATCCTCACACATTCTAAGGTTCTTTATCACCACAATCTCTGTCCCTGGCTCAGAGTTCAACAGTCCAAACACAATTGCCAACTTTTCACTATGAACACCCATACCAAGTAAAGCTTCTTTGTTTCTCCTTTCTTCATTGTCTTTACAGCCAGCAAGTTTCTTCACCAAAGCTTCCAGCTCATCCACCATTCTATATATCTCCTCCTTTTGAGGATGGCTTCTATCCCCGGCCAAGAAAAGGTGCACTCTCCCTTTATACTCAACATAGCTAAATCCTGGATCCTTTTTCAGCTTTAGCTCCCTCATCATTACTCTAACTTTCAACACTCCCTCCAAATTCTGAGCTTCAGAATAAATATTGGATAGCAGAACATAATAACCAATGTTTGTGGGCTCAAACTCAATAACTCGTTCAAACGCCAACTCTGCTATCTCTACATTTTGGTGAATTTTGCAGGCACCCAAAAGGGCTCCCCAGACTGCCCCATCTGGCTTTACCTGCATTGATTTAATGAGCTCCAAAGCTTCATTTAGCCGACCAGCCCGACCTAGAAGATCCACCACACAAGAATAATGCTCTGGACCCGGCTGCAACTGATGCTTCATCTTCATTTTAGAAAAATATTCCAAGCCTTTTTCAGTCAACCCCGCATGACTGCATGCACATAAAACACTCACAAATGCAGCACCATCAGGCCGAATACCACTCTTAATCATCTCATCAAATAACTTCACTGCAATCTCTCCATATCCATGCATTCCATATCCACCTATAATCGCTGTCCATGAAACCACACTTTTAACAGGCATGCCATAAAAAATAGCTCGAGCCTTGACCAAATTACCACACCTAGCATACATATTAATCAATGCATTATTCAAAAACGGATTCAAACCAAGTCCACTAGACTCTATTCGCTGTTCAACCTCGCGGCCAATACTAACAGCACCAAGATTAGCACAAGATGATAAAACCCCAACAAATGTAACCGCATCTGGACAAACCCCCGCAGTTTCCATTTTCCTATAGAGTTCCAAAACATCAGCCGCAAGTCCATTCTGCGCATACCCTGAAATCATAGCGTTCCAAGTAATCAAACCCTTTTTGGGCACCTCATCAAATAAATTCCTACCAAATTCAATGGCCCCGCATTTCACGTACATTGTAACTAAACAATTAGCAACAGAGAAATCAAGATTCAACCCCAACTTCACACAGCAACAATGAAAACACATCCCTACGCTTATGTACCCAGGTTCCGAAAACACCGGAACCAATCCCAACATTGTAACTGAATTAACCGAAACACCCATTTCCCTCATTCTACAAAACAAAGCAATAACATCAAAAACCCGGGAATTTAACGCGTACCCGGAAATCAAAGCGTTGTAGCAAACCGTTAATTGATTGGATATTGGGTTTTCATCGAACACCTTGCGGGCGTTTCCGAGGGAACTGAATTTGCAGTACATAGAGATGAGAGAAGTAAGAACAAAGGGTTCCTGGGAGCATCCGGATTTGATGACCTGACAGTGGAGTTGTTGGCCGGAGAAAGGAAGGGCAAGGGAAGCGGAGGATTTGAGAGCGAAAGGGAAAGAGAAGGCGTTTGGGGAGGAACTGCAACGCAGCATTTGGCGGTAGAGAGTTAGAGCTTCAAGGTATTGGCATTGCTTTGCTAACTCCCTCAACTGAGTGTTCCATGGAATCCAAGTCATAGGAAGCAATAAACGGCACTTCGGGGAAGAAGTCGAATCCGTTATATATTTGGGCGGGGACAGGAAAAAGTAGTGAAACGCTACACGTAATGCCACGATAGGACTAAAGCTTGGATCTAAAATTGCAAAGGTGAACTGCGTATCAGGGAATTCAATAACAAGGTAATGGATTATATCTAATCAGAATGAAGTGGGGAGGAGCAATAGAAGTCATGCAGAAGGCAGTTTGCAGAATACCCATCAACAAGACCCAAGTCCACGTGGTTTTGGTGCAAAGAACTATGAAACTGATCAAGTTTTAAGAATAGCAGGACTGTTCATTATCTACTTGCAGTGTAAACCGAGTTTCAGAGGTTTCTTAAGAGCTGTGAGAACTCGTCGCATTTTGATGGTTAGTACGAAATTATAGAGGTGTTCACCCTGCAAAATTCAATGTAACATCAGAAAATTGCACTTGTTTCGCAATGGCTACTAATATCAGATATGATCCATATTGAATAAAAGCAGTTTTCATAGAAATTTAAACTATGCTATCATTGTTCTTGATTGAGATTGAACTCTTCTTTTTTTCTTTTTTCTTTTTTTATTATTATTAGTAAAATTCTTTATTTATCCAAATTACTACAAAGAATACAAATGGCTGCATAAGCAAACACCCTGTGCTATCTATACCGTATAGATTGCCCGCCCTGGCGTGCGTGCACCGGGGCTGAGAATCAACGCTAAAACAAATAATCTAAGTGCGGTGTGTTGCAAGTGTGAGATGTCATTTGTAATATTTGTAGTGTTTTAATGGAATACTCGAGTATTTCAAGGATTGAACCCAAGAGAGTTTCGAGATTGAGTGATTTTTAAACAATTAGCATGCAATCAAGGAGGCTAGAACTACTCACTAAGTTTCATATTACAGCAAATCAAGATTAATCTTAAATAAAAATTTTCAAAAGCACTTTTTCACTGTAATTTTCAAAAGTAATGAAAAATTAGTCCTTAGTTTGTTTATGTTGCAATAATTTAATTATACTATGTGGTTAATTAACTGTAATTTAATTCTACTTTGTAACTACTCAAATAATCAGTTTATTCACATATAGAACTCAAATATGGTACAAAAACTTGTTTTGGTTCTGGTTCTGCTTAATTTCTAATATGAAAATGATGCACAACTTCCATTTATGGGAAATACTTCATCTTTATTTGTGTCTCCTCTCTATCCCCAAACATTCTTGCCATGCGTAACACCATCACATGAGCCATCCTCACCAACGAGGGTTCGCTCAGAAAAGGGGCTCACCCAACCGTCCATCAAGTCTCACTTAATGTGCACATCGCACCCCAATCACTATGCCACCCAAAATGACCCTTCTATGCCACCCAAAATAGCACATACCTTGTTGGTTATCCACCAACACCCACAACACTAGCCCAACCTACCCCCACCAACAACACAAATTCCCATCGTGTAGAACCCAGTGGTACTTTGAATTACAAGCTCAACTCAGACTCTTGCAAGAACAAGTAAAGCTGCAGTCGGAGACAATAAATTAAGAAGAACGCACAAGTCATATAGGAACTCTGAAACCAGCTGCTTAACACCAAAATTTTATTCTAAATTCAGCGTTGACCAAAGTCACACTTGAACAAATAAAAATCACACTTGAACTTTGGCCCTTCAAAAACCAAATGTCTACCAAATCCTCATTTACAATTTTTTTTTTACTGTTGTTTTATTTACTTTAACAATAATTATTATATTTCAAAAGAAAATCCTTGGTCAAGTATTTTTATTTCTTTCACTCGTACAACGAATGTGCCATAAGACTAATAATACAGAGTATTATTTCTTTTAGTAATAATACATATATTATTTCCTTTGTGTAAGTTAAAAGGCTCAAGGAGGGTTTCATCCTTTCTCTTTTAAAGAGTGTTTTTAAATCACTTGTAAAGCCCAAAAATACTACTAAATTTTGCTTTGATTTAATATCTCTCTTGCCTCTAACTAGCTCTTCAATTGTATGACTTGGGTTAATTTGAGTATATAATATTTTAGTATAGTGATGGTATTGCTATTTGGCATCTTGGACTTCACTCTGCTCCTTGGCATTGCTCCAGCTGGTGACGGTATGAATGATGATGGGTCATTTTTTTATTATGAGAAGGAACAAACTAACATTAAACTAAAAAATCTAGAGTACGGAAATAGCTTGCATCAGAAAATAAAGTATTCTTAATACATAATAATAAAACCAAAATCCAATCCTTGGATAGTCTGAGGTTTCATAAGTTGGTGCCCAATCAAGTCAAAAGTTCTCTTCTCTAAACCATTAAGGAATGTCCTTCAATTTAGTAAGGTTAAGAGCATAGTGAAGGTCCTGCTTTGACACTAGTGGCCCTTGGGTTTGCTGCTAAGTTCGTTGGAAATGATGCATGTTTTTCCACTGCTCAGGTGCTTGATCCTTGTTTGGTTTGATGAGTGGAGAAAATGGGCATCCATGTTCATCTGGGACTTCTATTAACATTCAAAACAACTTCACCCTCCACTCCACTCACGCAAACCTTTAGGAATCATAAATTATGCCTACAATGCTGTACCCTCATGCCAATATATTTACTCTGCAGTTTCGACTTTAAAATGATGAGGCCCCACTGAAATTTGAATGCTAATAAATTTAGTGCTTTCACGACTCTCTTGATTACAGTCGCGCTTTGAGGAATATGCATGCATTTGTGGCAATCACTACGCACTTAGACCAAATGCACCTACCTTGTTCATTCACAGCAGTAATGCGCTTCCCTTCTTTGTCTCCTGCTTCATTCATTCAACTTTAAACTCACCCTCAATTTCAATCATTCATTTTGTTGAATCAGATCTTTTATAAAAACTTGAAACAAATTTTAAAATTGAATTATTGAATCGGGTCAAAATCCATCCATGAATACTTTCTTGGAAAGAAAGAAAATTGCTTTCTTCATTTTTCTCCTCAAATTTAGCATTGAATGATTTGGTTCTAAATATATAGCTAATTTAATAATACAAAAAACTGTGCTTATGTTTCTTTGCTTTCGTAAATTTTGAATGTGATTTGTCGAAGATAATTATGTTTAAAAAAATTACTTTTTTAATTTCTTATTAAACGAAAACTTTTACAAACTGTACATTTTTTAAGTTTTATTTAGCATTACTTTTTAAAAATACTTTTAGAATAAAAAAACATCTTTAAAATAAAAAATATTACTAAATAAAGTGCTTTTAACACAATTTTTTTTTTTGAAAAAACACTTTTTTAATCAAAAGAAAATGAAGAAAATTTTAATTTTTTTCAAAAATACTTTTTGATTCAAAATCACTTTTAAAAACATTATTAAACTAGTTCTTATATTTACAAACTCTTACCAAATCCAAAAATAAAAAGAAAAAAGAGAGTAGACATTGGAAAATTGTGCTTGCTTTTACCTTCCCAAACTGCGACCGTAGACCAACCCAGGCCACGCGTTAGCTATGGCCCCACCACCAACAAAACCTTTTCCAACACGGTTAGATTAACGGCTCCGATCTTCTACCAGATGCGAACCGCTTCATTCCTCCTAGACTGACCGGCTCAGTCTCCGTAATTTCAGGCTCCATCGATATTGCTTCACGATCATCTGGAGGCAAGCGACACCTAATGTCGCTATTCCTCGGCGGCGAAGGCGCCACTGGAGGAAGACTGCGTGGTTCACGTGCTTTGCCAGTGGACCCAAAAATAGCACAAAAATTTGGAAAGCAACTGCTTCTGCTTTTTCTTGTCGTTTTCTCTTTAACTGTTTCGGCTTCGGCGGAATTTTGGCGGTTCTTTCTTAGTGAACGATTCCGGTCTCGCCTCGATTTCACTCTTCCCATACAAGAGACCTTAGGCGAAGACGGTTCAACAACTGGAGGATTGGATTTAACGGAACCGGATCGTTTAGGGAACAATCTTGTAGTTGCAGGCTTAGTATTCTTCCTGTTGTTGGTTTCAGCAAAGCAAGATTTCTGCGGTTTGGGCAATCCGATGATGGAAGCTCTCGGCTTTCTCACAGAAAAGCGTTGAGAATTGGAGTCGGAGTTTAAATTAGGATTAAGATTGGTAGAGTTGGGAGCTGAGTTTCCTTTATGCGACTCTTTCCGTTGGTAAAAAGCATTGCGATCGAACCAGTCGAACTCGGAGTCTTTGGATAACCAAAAGGATTCAGGCGGGAAATCGGCCGGGATTTCATCGTCGAGAGATGTGTCGGCCGTGTGGAGGTGGTCGTCAGGATCGTTTTGGGTGGTAGCTAAAGTCTCGCAGACGATTTTGCTATCGCAAGAAGCACCGGCGCAGGCCGAAACAAGGGTTTCTAAATTGCCCTGTGGCATTGTACTAACAAACGAAAGAAAAGAAGAAGAAGAAAAGAGTTAAACGAAGAAAAGGAGAGAGAAAGTTCGAGAGAGGAAGGTTGAAGAAAGGAAGCTGCCTTTAAATAAAAAAAAAGTTTTTTATTGTGGAAATTTGATGAACAGACAGAAAATGAGTTTTGGAGGTAGAGTTTCTACGTTGTTGACTGCAGCGTGCCTTGCTTCCTCTCTTTCGTGGATTTTCAGTTTTACGTTATTATTTTATTATTTGTATTTTTCTTTTTTGAAAAAGGAATAGCGAAGCAAAAAGTACCAACTTTCAGCAACAAGAAAATAGAGTTCCCTCGTATTGTTGTTGTTTGTTTTATGTAGGAAAAAGAGTAAAAGTATTGATCCTATTCCTGATTAATGATGACTTGCTTTGGATCGATCGATGGAATATTTTAACATATATATCTCTACTACAAGATTAGTTACCTTAATTATTCAATTATATTGGTGCGGTTTGATTAGGTTTAATTAGGTCTGATTGCTACAATTTCTCCGGTCATATTGACTATATCAATTTATGATACATGCTAATTTTGGTCTTCACCTACTGTTTTTCTTTTAATTTAGCGTAATTAAGGGTAGGTTCCTTATTGTATGTATACGAATAATCATTATTATTGAATTCCGTATCACCTAATTATTTATTTCAATTCTTACGAGGTTATACAATTGAAATCATTTTAGGATTAATTCTTTTAGAGAGTAAAATTAAATTACATATTTTTATGATAATTAAAATATAATTTTATTATTATATTAATTAATAATTTTATATATTTTTAAAGATATATTTTTTGAGAATTAAACTATAATTTTTAATTTATAATTTTATAAATTTTGAAACATCTAAATCACATTCTCTTCATTTTAAGAGGTGGAGGCACCTTTCGCCCCTGCATAACTTTAAATTTTTTAATATGTAATTATATTTTATTAGACAAACACATCTAAAAGATAACTCTTTTTATAATTATAAATTTAATTACACTTATTTTACAAGTAATCATAATATCCAAATATCATATATATGTTTAAATTACTTTTAACTCACAATTTAAATTACTCGATTTTATTATAATTTATAAACCTATAATAGAATTATTAATATTTATGATTATTTTTACTAGAATTTATTATTATTTTTTCTTTTATAATGACCGCATAGTTAATATATATTGATTTAAGCACCGACATCAGATCTGAAAAATTCTGATTTATCGGTGTTTCCAACAAATTCCATTTAAGTTGGTTTTTTGCAATAATTAAATTCTATAAGTAAATAAAAATATAGGCCAGCATCTTGATTAACAAGCATCGATCTATATGAAATTTTAATTATTTTAGTCTAACCAGCATCAAATAATTATAAAATCCTTGATCATATACTTACGAGTCTCTTAAGATGTGTTTTAATGGTACTCAGCAAGATGTTTTGAAGAGTATTAGAAAAACCGAACAAAATCTGGAAAAAACAAATTCATTGAATTCAATATAGTTAGTATTTTATGTATGGAAATGGAATGTTTTTTAAATGCATTAGATGAAATAAGATATTATTGCATTTTCTTTTAAAAATAATAAATTAGGTGAATCCAATACAACCAACTTTTGGAACCTGTAAAAACAATAATCTTAGATGTTACAATTCATATGGTTTATGAACTTCATTTTTAAAACATAAAATTTGCAGTTAGATGTAAATTAAGTAAACATGATTGAAACAATGATTTTAAAATCTGGGATTGAAATATTTTGGCCTCATTATGATTTTCTTAATAGTTTTAAGCAGGTATTTAGAAGTTAATTATTTTGTTCGCCTTTTTAGCAAAAACCAAGGTGTTTTGGTGTGGTTTTCCATGGCCGACTTTGATTCTTCTTCTTTTAAAAAGTAAAAGATAAAATGATTGATTAGGTAAAGAAATAGTTGGGGGTGGGAGGAAAGTTGGAGGTCATTAGGTACGACTAAGTGGAGACAACACCCTCTTAACAAAACTCTGCTCATTCCCCCCCTTTCTCTATAATCACACCCTTTCCTATTTGGAGGACAGATAGATTGATGATAAAACAACTATTGATAATGGTTTATTCATATAATATTCAACAATCTCAATCTCTTCTTTTAAGTTATAACGCCTTATATATAAATGACAAGCAATTTGTAATAATGTAGTTGGGCTGCTTCAATCTTGTTTGGATCTTAGCTATATGCAATAATCGTTTCATTTTTTTACTTATATTATATCTATTTATATTATTATTATTTTAGTTTTTATTGAGTTGTTTTCATCAATTATTTAGATTTCAATTTTGTTATAAAATAAAATTATTTATAAAACTTTACCAACAAATTGCACTCCCAAGGGAAGGACTTAAGTTTGAACTTTGGAGACGACATTGCTGTGAGTGGTAGCCACGCACCCCGAGCATAGACAATAAAACGGACATCAATAACATCAAAAAAAATTATTTATAAAACTTTAACTAGATTTGATTATGGGTTGAGTTGGATCGATGCAAAAGTTTAGGTTCATTTTCTAGGCTCGAGCTCACTTGACCGAAAAATGGATTTAAATTTTTGTCCAAGTCTATCCCAGATAAAAATATTAAACTCGAGCTTTGCCCAATCTGCCCGTATTAAAATTTTTTATATAATTTTTTTTAAAAATATCCTACATCTAATACATTAAAATAAATATTTTTTAACAAATTGAAAATACATCAAAATAGTTGCAACTTAACAAGCAAATACCTCTATAAAATGATAAAAATAAAAGTTATATAATATCTAAATAATAATAACTAAATTGTAGTAATATAATAAAAAAATGACAATAAAACATAAGCTAGATTCGGGCTAGGCCTTGGCCAATAAAATATTACCCAAGGCCTTCTCCCTTTAGAAAACTAATCTTATTTTTTATCCATGCTCATTTTTCGGATCTATATTTTTTCTTAAATCTTTTTATTTTTTGAACGGATCTTCGGATCTGAACGAATAATCCAACCTATGATTAAGTCTAACTTGAACTTAAGATATTATAACTTATAATATTTCATTTTAATTTTTTAACCCTTCCAAACCTCAAATATAAAAATACAAATACTTTAATATGCTCGAATTCATATTTTTATATACTAATAGTAATATCTAATACCAATTAAATTAAAATTTAATTCATACCTTATTTTACTCTTTTATATAAAGTTGTGTTTTTATATTTATATATATTATATAAATTTTTTCATCTATATCATATATGTATCATAATGAAGGTATGATATATAAAAAAATGAGATCAGATGGTTTCGGCATTTCCTATGGCATCATATGCAAACTCACGGAAAACGTCAGACATGACCAGATTTCAAGGGTTATCTTTTTTATTTTTGTTTTCCTTTTTCTGTATGAGCTACTGTGCTTCTTTTATATAATCATGTTCCTCTGGCAATTAGACTTTACTTCTTTCAATTAATTTTCGCATATTATTTAATATATATTTAATCACTATTCATAAATTTATTTTTATGCTTTTTTGGAAACTTTCATATTTAATAAATCAACTTATATTATTTTAATTATATCATTAATAGAGAGGGTAAAGTAATGGATTAGATCTTTTTTTAGAAAAATGTCTAAAAGAAACAAAGAATAATGTGATTTGGAGATCACTGCTATAGAATCTTACATCTCATCATCACATTCTAATATCTGGTTCAATACAATTTCTTTGATCCAATAATGGTGTGAAGATTTAGTGTTCTTTTAAATGTATTTTATTTTTAATACGATATATCTATTTATTTTATCTCACGTTATAATATTATTATAATATTTAATTATATCATTATTATTATTTTTATATTAATTAAATAGCAGGCAAGATATGCAGAATGAAAAGAACAAGGCTTCCTCTATTTTATTTATGTAAAAGTAAATCGTATACAATGGGCTCCGCCATACCAAAAGGCAAAAGAAAGGAAGCAAAGCCGCCAGGGGGTTTATGCTTATACCTCACCCAGCAGCCGTCCTTGAGCTTCTAGATTATCAAACCCTTCCACCAAATTCCATGCTTTTACTGTACTTTAAAAAATTAGGATTAAGTGAACTCAACGAGTGGCTCTAGTGATTAAGAGGATATTGTTCATCTTAAAAAATTCGAGTTTAAATACTTTGTGTGCAAAATATCTGTATTTTTTTATAAAAAATTAAGAAAATATAAACATATATTATTATATAATTATACCAATGTATTAAAAAATTTAAGACTAAGTAGTCAATATATTTTTATTTCTTCATTATAACTATGATTTTTATATTTAAATCTTTTAAAAAAGAATGCAAGAAGTGGCTAACAAAATGTTATTTGAATCAAATGGTTTCAAATTTTGAAATATTAGAAAATTTAAATCGAATAGATTACTGTGTTATATAAATATACAAGTATAAGTTCCCAAGTTTATCGTGGAGAATAAATAAATAAATAAATAAACCATTGTTCCAAATTTTCTAGAAGCTTAAATTTGGAAACCTTTTACCTGGACTTCCCATTACCCAAAATTTTTCAAAATAATAAAAAAAAGACATGGGACAAAAACTGAAATAGTGGTGACCCGTAATGTAATTTGCCCGCTACTAGTCCCGTTAAAAATTAAATTCTTTTACTTTTTAATTTAAAAATTACACAGTCAATCATTAATATTATATTATCCTTCTTCTCACACTTTGTTAAATTGACATGTTCATTAGACTATCTTGATGTGGCGTGACATATAGTTGATGAAAAATATATATATTAAATTAAAAAATTAACAGAAATTATCAAAGAAATAGTGATTGAATTAGGATATTTAATTTGAAAATATAGAAAGATTAAATTTTTAATTTTTAAAATATAAGAATTAAAATTAAAATTTTATTATTTAACTTTCAAAGTAAATATATATTAGTCTATTTAATTAAAGATACTATATAATTTAGTACATATTGTATATGGGTTAATATTAATTTCAAACTATACATTTTATTATTTATTTTATGTTATTGTTAAACGTCTACCTGTTAAAGATATAAAAACAATATTTGCAAACAAAATCGAGCAGTGTTAAAAGTAGTGCTTAGGAGCAGTGTCAACTGCTTCAGGCACTAAAGATGAACAAAACATAAAAACAATAAATACAACTATAGACTTATGTAGTTCTATTTCTTATGTTTACGAGGCCTTACCCAAAGAGGTAATATACTATCTTAAGACATTGTATAACAAGTGATTACATAAGCTAATACTCACCAGATTAATATTTCACTTTTGCACCTAAGATCTAAACAACTCTTCTCTAAGTTTTTTTCCTAAAAACTTGGAACACAAACTAACATATTTGATTTTTTACTAATACACTTGAAATAAATATTTCTTAACGAACAAAAATTAGTGCTCTCGATTAAGTACATCACTCATACAAATCTTCTCAATTTATAAGAAATTTAGAATTGATAATATATTATATATCTTCAATGAGTTTACGATAATTCTTGAATTTTTAGGATATGATTTCAACTTTACTCAACCCAATTTCGATCTAAACCAATTTTCAAAAATATTACTATAAATGATTTGAATATCATATATGGGCTTGCACACAACCATAATGTTAGCAAATGTCAAATCTAAAGCAAGTTTATGAGTTAAGAAGTGTCAAACATCAAAGGTTCTGCTCATAAACTGCCTCAACAACATATATTCCAAATATATTATTTTAATATGCATATGCATATGATAAAATTTTTATATATATTGTGAGCTTTATTTTTAAATACTTAATTTAAATTTAATATAATAATAATTTATATATCTAGATATATAATTTTTTTAATTTTACAAATTAAAAAGTGTGTAAAATTATCGTGTCTCAACTACCCTGCAAAAAATTGAAAAGTACCTCTACTAACATTCCTAATATCAATCAACCATACTCGTGGTCTGACTGATAGATTAGTGTTACCAAGGAGTTATCCCACTCTTAAGGGTGAGCAAAATCCGATTCGATTCAAAAAACTCGAAGAATAATTCAAATTTAGAATTAAAAAGTTCAAGTTATTTGAGTTAATCAAGTTATTCGGATCAACTCGAATAAAAAATTAAGTTTTTCTGTTTAACTCGAATATAAATTACACAATTCGAGTTATCTGAAAATCCGAATAAGAAAAGATAAAACTACGTCGTTTTGATAAATGTTTACCTTTTACAAAGTTAAAAGATAAAACCATTATATTGTTTATGTAGTTAAATAATCTTGTACTTCGTCTACTAGTTAAACAATTGGTCCATGTAAACGCAACATTAAATATAAATAATAGGATTCGTTAACTTGACTTGATTTGACTTAAATTTTTTTGACCTGATTCGATTCAACTCGATCAAATACTCACCCCTACCCGCTTCCACTACCCATTACAAATGGCTCAACAATAGCCCCTCTATTCGACGTAAAATTGGGCCCTTTAAGACCCATATCTCACAGGCCATGGTTAAATAACAAAGACCGGAAGTGATTGCAACCTCTACGCGACCCATTGGCAAACCACCACCCTTCTCTTATCATCTTCACTTAAAATCGCCTGCCAGTTAGCACCGGTCTTCTAATTTCAGAGCAATCAGATCAAGAGTGTCCCATAACAGTTTTCTTCTGCAACCTATTAGGACTACCATACACAATAGATAAGCAGTTTTGTTGTGAAGTAGCAGTATCCGTGACACGAAAATGCAAGAACTGAAAGTAAAGAACCTGAACTATTCTAACATACCCAGATGCCGACTGACCATGCTTCAGCATTGTGCAAAAGTTGAAAACCCAATTTCGCAACAACAGTATCCGCTTTACCTCCACTGAATCTTGTTTCAACGAATGCAAATATATTGGGCTCATGTTCTTTACAATATTCTCCGATAAACCAATTTATCACCCACAGTGTAGGAAAGGTAATCTAGTATGATATTACGAGATTCAAATATTAACAAATTACAACACGTTTGTTTGTGTTACCATTTTCCATATTATTTAAATATGAATTTATTTGAGTTTTTAATGAAAAACCTTTTCTTTTTAAAAATCCATTTTTTTTCCTTTCCCCAGATGTTACATAATCTAATTTTTATTTAAAAATCTAATGAAAACTCATGCATGGTTGACAAATTAATTCTAAAAATATATATTCTTATAATTTTAAGATTGGATTTTTAACATTTCTTAGTGCTTCCAAAACTATAATCCCTTTGCATTAAAAATTAAAATAGTAACAATATTATATATTTCTGAAAATGATTAATTTAATTTATTAATGAAAAACCTTTCTTTTAGAATGTTTTATATACAAGTTCCAAGATAATATACTTACAGAAAAACATCATGCTAATTTGTGAGGTCATGATAAACTAATATCTTTTAAAGTTAAGAAAACATGATAAAACTGTGGGAAACTGATGGTATTAGAATATTTGACAAATTCAAAGTGAGGGAGAGGATAAGAAAAAGGACGAAGAAGCAAACAATCCGAAAATCATAGGTCATTAAAGAGTTAAGGGAAAAGTAAGAGGCTAAAAGGGAAAACAAAAAATAAAGAACATAATTACAAGGGGCTTCCGACAAAAAATCCCCCATGATCTAGCCCCACTAACCCACATTCGAAAAAATCGACCGTTGGGGCCCGTTCTCAGACAACCAACCGTTACCATTCAAAACCTTAAACTAGTTAACTCCTCCCTCTCTCTCTGTCTTTCTCTACCCTTGAGAAAAAAAAAAAAAAACAGAACAAAGAAAAATCCCTCCCTGAAAACCGAAAAAAAACATGGGTTGTGTTTCTTCAAAACTGGTTAAAGAGAGATGAAACGAGAAATGGTTCTCAACAATGGCGGCGGCTTCGCCCACCACGTGGTTTCTCTCAAGTCAAGCACTTACGGGGTCCTTAAACTTGACAACGATGAACTGCAACAAATAGAAGAAGTTGGTTTTTCAGAGACCAAGAGAGCTAAGAGGTCGCCTCCGCGTGAAGAACCTGAGGTAATCAATGCCTGGGAACTCATGGAAGATCTTGATGAAGATCGTATTGTCAAAAGGAGTCCAAAATCGCGTCTCAAAACTCCACTGAAGTTGTTGAATCAGATTGGTTCTCCATTGAAAGTGAAGAAGAGCGGTGGGAAAGAGAACAAGGGAAGCGTTGTTAATGGAGATGGTTTAGGGAATGGGAAGTCTGATTTTAGCCCCAAACCGATATTGAGAGTGAATAATTCTATGGATGGCTCGTCCGGTAAGGTAGTATTGAAGTTGAGTTATCCGGTAAAAAGCACAAGAAGCGAGGGGCTTGAAGGTGGTGGTGGTGGTGATTTGGGGTTTTCGTCGCGGAGAAGGATTTTCAGTCCCCTGTTTGATCCAGAACTTGTCGCTTTGTACGAGAAAGAGTTGTCTGAAGAAGAGGAACAAATCAAGAGGATAATTTCGCCCCAACCCGAAACCCGAAAGCTCAAGAAATCTCAGGGCTCAAAGGTTACTCTTCAAGATTTCGAGCCAAAAAGCCGTGCCGGTGCAGAAAATTCAGTTGTGATTTACACAACAACATTGAGAGGGATTCGAAAGACCTTTGAAGAATGCAACAGAGTGAGATCCATCGTGGAATCCTACCGTGTACAAATGTTTGAGCGCGACATATCAATGGATTCAGGGTTTAAGGAAGAGTTAAGGAAGGTAACAGGCACAAAAGAAGTGAAAGTTCCACTAGTGTTTGTTAAAGGAAGGTTGATTGGGGGAGTTGAAGAGATTGTGAAGTTAGAAGAGGAAGGGAAGCTTGAAATGTTGTTTGAAGGGATCCCCATGGCGGTTCCCGGGTGTAAAGGCTGTGGTGGGGTGAGATTTGTGATGTGCAAACAATGTAATGGAAGCTGCAAAATTCTAGACAAGCAACTGAACAAGATAAGGTGTGGTGAGTGCAATGAAAATGGATTGATACGGTGTCCCATTTGTTGTTGATATAGTCAAATTAACTACCCTCTTTTTATTCATTTTGGATTTGGGATTTCCACAAAGTAATGGTATTTTACCTGTTCTCAAGATGTATCAATGGTATCTTGAAGAACTTTTTCTTTTTTCTTTCTAAATCGCATTTAGGAAGTGGGGCTCTAAAGTGGGTTTTAGGGCTTGTTTGATTGTTTCCTTGTATAACGTTGGTTGTATTGTTTGTTTATTGGATGACACGGCATTAGTGAGCTTTGCCTGACCTTCAGATTCATGGCTTGTTCAATTCTTGTGTCAACTCATTGTATGCTTTATCTGCATGGTTATTTTTATCATTTCCAAAGATACAGAACCAAGAGGCAATTTAACTTATCAAAAGAACCATGCTTTATCTGCATGGTTTCTTGCTTCTTTAATAAAAGAAAAGTTGGATGCTTTAGCTATTAATAATTAACAAATTTGTAATCTACCAAAGGAAAAAACAAATTTTACTTGGTAACAGGAGGAAGTTCTGAATCATTGTTTTAGTATCAATGGAATATGGAAAAGCCCCAAAGGGCAAAATAATGATAGTTACAACTTTTTAAAAAAAAAAACCCTAAAACAAATAAACTTAGATTAGAAAAGTGATTGACTATTGCTAGATTTTAAGTTTGAACACAGTCTTTAGGCTACTACCTGCACCCTGCAAACATACAGATGCGTATATATTAGTTCATTGTTTCTGTTTGAGTTTCTTGGTTATGACAATGGCTACTCCAGCCAGCGCCACCACCACAGCTGAAACTAACATTGCTGTTTTCAGCGTCTGCATGGAGTTGGTCTTTCCCTTTTTCCCTTTCGGCCCACCTCCTCCCTTCATTTCCAAGTTTGTAATAAATCAGTCGGCGTTAGAAAGAATTGGTGTGAGTTTTGCATTACCATCAAAACTGTATATCTCATTCTCACAGACATTATTGAATAACCAGAAAATACAAAGAGAAAAAACACAACATAACAAGTTAGCTCATAGTATCAATTCTTTTCATTTTCATTCTAATTAATTGTACGATATCTTTACCTTGTTTTCTCGAGAAGTGATCTCATTAGACACTGAATCAACCCTAAACTCCTTGTTTTGACCGGAATTCAGCTCGGCCTTAGCATCAGCAACCGGAAATTTTCCACCACCCTCTGCCATTTCCCTTAAAACAATCCTTTTTAGGTTTATCAGTAAATCTTCCTTTTGTTGAAAACAACAGGGTGAAGTAGTATAGTACAAAGAAAAAAAGAGAAAATTGATGTATGGCTTGAGATTTCATAGCATCAATAGAAAAATACATCCTGATACTGGATGTCTGTAATGATAAGATTATCCTCGACAGTTACTTCCTATTTTAATGAATGATGGAGCCATGGAAAAAAAGAAGAAGAATTATAAGCTGGACTGCCAAATTAAGGAGTTGCAGCAAATGGCTCACCCTACTGACTTGCAGAATGTGTTGCCTGCACTCATCTAAGTTAAGGTCAATAGCAATAAGGCGCCGGGTGATGAATCATGATAGATTAAGAAGGCATTTGATTCCTTAGATTGGAACCTCAGGTCATGCTCGTTGTTGATTGGATGAAGGGTTGTGTTACCACGCCAAAGTTCTTTAGTTTCAGATGTTGGTCTTGCTGTCTAGCCTTTCAAATACCGTTGTGCAGGTATCTTAACCTTACACATTTATGCTTCCAAATGATTGATTGATTTTTACCAAAGAAAAATTGGAACCAGCATCATGGACACATTTTACAGGATCTTTGGCTTGAAATTAAATCCCTCAAAGAGTGAGTGGTTCTGTTTTGGGATCAATCAAAAACAGATACAGTAGATGGTTGATAAAACTGGTTTTAAGATAAGGATCACTTCCTGTAAGATACCTACAAAAGAAAAAGTACAGTGGAAGGGATTGCAATCCTTCGGTTGAACAAATAACCCAAAAGATAAAAGGTGCAATTTATCCTTTGCAGGGAGACATAAACTTATTCAAGTGCTACTGTTTAGCATTCAAAATTTCTGGTGTAGGAACCTCGTACTGCCTCAGAGAGTAGCGAAGAGGGCTACTCGGCTATGATATGCGTTGCTTTGGAAGGACAGGGAAAGTAGTGCGAGAGGCTAACGTTAATTGATAAGCTATTTGCCACCCAAAAGATGAAGGGAGGTTTGGTTTCGCTTAGAAGATCTGATACAGGGAGACTTAAACCGTTGTTAGTTATTAATGTGCGAATTTTGTAATTTTGTCTATTTTACAATTTAGTCCTCTTTAGCATTAGATAGTAATTAGCATAATTAATCTTGATTTGCTGTAATATGAAACTTAGTGAGTAGTTCTAGCCTCCTTGATTGCATGCTAATTGTTAAAAATCACTCAATCTCGAAACTCTCTTGGGTTCAATCCTTGGAATACTCGAGTATTTCATTAAAACACTACAAATATTACAAATGACATCTCACACTTGCAGCACACCGCACTTAGATTATTTGTTTTAGCGTTGATTCTCAGCCCCGGTGCACGCATGCCAGGGCGAGCAATCAATACGGTATAGATAGCACAGGGTGTTTGCTTACGCAGCCATTTGTATTATTTGTAGTAGTTTGGATAATAAAGAATTTTACTAATAATAAAAAAAAAGAAAAAAGAAAAAAAGAAGAGTTCAATCTCAATCAAGAACAATGGTAGCATAGTTTAAATTTCTATGAAAACTGCTTTTATTCAATATGGATCATATCTGATATTAGTAGTCATTGCGAAACAAGTCCTTTTGACTTTAGGCTTAACTAAACAAACACCATTTGAATGTTTTTTAAACTTTTTAACTGAACTTTTACATTCATTAGAGAAGCTGAAAATTTCAACAGTAGCAGCCCAAACGGGCTTTTAGAATCTTTAATTTTTTTTTAACCTTACACAAATACCAATTATTTCTTCTTTCCTTCTTTTTATTTCTTTAATTTTTTTGCTCTCTTTAATTAAAGTTTTAAATAATTAATATTAATTACTTAAAATATTTAAAATTAATATTTTATATATTAAGTTATAATAAATTATTTTTATATTATTGTTAAAATATCATAATATTAACTAATTTGAACATCATTTAAATGTATACTTATTACTTTATAATACCATGTCTAAAATAGACATTTCAAATCTTTAACTAAACTTTTTAAAATTACTTCTCAAAAGAACTTTTTCACCACACTTTTCAAAAGCACTTTTTAAAAGTAATGCTAAACTAGCCTTTAAGTGAATGCTTTTGAAAAATAAAATGTTTATTGTAGACATAATGTTGTAAAGTAAAAAATATGCATTTAAATGATGTTAAAGTTCATCTATACTATTATTTAAGCTCCTGACTGAGTTGGTGTTACTCTCATCCGAGTCACCAATTCGTTTATGAAATTACGAAAATATCTTTTTATAATTAAAATAAGTAATATTATTCGAGGGTATTTTAATTTTTTCACTTTAAAAAATAAATAAAAATATGTATATGGTGAGATATTAACTTATATCAATTGCATTAGTAAAACATTCAATTTGTCACTCATTAAAATTTTATATCAATTGCATATGGTGAGATATTAACTTAAAATTTTTTTTATATCAATGTTTTGTGGATATATGCATTATGTAATTCTATTTCCAAAAAATTTCACCTACAATGTTGTGGGGTATATATTAAAGTAAACCAATAGTTGAGTGAAGGAAGAGAATTAGGGATGGCGGTGCCGTAGAACCATTGAGAGATAAGTGCCCTAATTCCATGCGCCATGTCATCCGACCATCGTGCAGTGTCTGGTCCATAATAAAACAAAACAAAAGTTGCAGATGCAAAGGGAATGTTGTGGGAAAATAGGAAGTTTCATTTGTGAAGTTATTTATCAGACAAGGGGAATGAGAAAGGAATATTTAATCTGATATGAAACCATTATGAATTCCATGTAAATAGAACTGATCAACAAAGAAGGAAAACAGAGAAAGTGGTATGGGTTTTGATTGGGATGATAATGGCATTCATAAGACAAGTGATTCTGAAATTCCACGATACGCTGCCTGCTTTTTCCATGATGGTGAGATCATTTGTATGAAATTTCGGAGCAATGGCTTTACATAGTGGATTCTTTCCCCTTAACCATTCACATCAGGCTGACATAATGTTACCTTGTAATGAAATACAAACCTAAAATTCCATGCCTGGGCCGGGCTACTTTACCATCATTATGGGGACTCTTGAAATATAGGGTATCTTCCTGTTTTCATATAACCAATATGTGAATTCATCAGCCTGACATAATTAATGATACCATTTTAATCCTTGAGAAAGAAAACTCTAAATGGATCTTAAACATCCTTAAAGCAACAGGGAAGGGGACAAGATTTTTATGCTTCCTTTTCTAGACTTGAATGGATAGATCTTTTGGTCGCCAAACTGGAACAAGCAACCCTACTCCACAACCACCCAGCAAATGGGGTTTTGCCATTTATACACATCTTGAGTTTTTCAATTGAAAAAATAATTAAAATCTTGAGTTTTTTATGTATTACCAAAACCACTGTCATTATCTACAGCAGTGGGAAAGCCATACTAGTGCTTTCTTTATTGGCTATTTAACTGCAACAGAACAGATAAAGTATCCCACTGTCATTTGTACAGCTTTTGTTTAAATTTAGAGCAACAAAGGAGTGTTAGTACCCAATAATTGTTTCCAATTACTCCTTCTTTATTATTTTTGGTAGATGGTTTTTTTAAATTTGTTTCTACCATAAATCCTGCCCATGATCCATTGGCGAAGCATGCGTGTTGACACCATCACTCACCACTAATCAAATATTTTTCTTCAATCTTATCCCAAGTGGGTCTCCGTCATTTTCATTCATATTCTCTCCAACTAAAGCACCGTATATATATATATTTTCCTTTATACTTCCATTTCTGCCTTTGAAATCCTCACACCTGTCCTTATTTATTTGGTTTACTGGAAAACCACTTGCCTCCGACAGCCAACTTGGGGGGACTCATTACCTTCAATCAATCATTTGAATCAGTTTGGCCGGCATTTGAATCTTAGCAGATAAGTACAAGTAGTAATGAAAGTGGCAGTTTGCATGCTGAAGATAAAAAGATGGAATGAATCGGTACAATGTATAAACAGCGTTATTATTACATTTATAACATTAGTTTTCGAATTAATCATTGATTGATAACCGGAATATTCTAGAACCAATTTAAGATAAATCCACAACTTAAATTAGAATAAAATATGAATGAGAATCACACTGATGATACTTTAACCTTGGCTTTGCGATAAGCAGGTATCCCGATGAAGAAAGTGGAGCAAGGAAATAGTCAATGTTGCAAACATGGGTCCAAGGAGCATAATGGTCAAACACTTTTTTAGTTTTAGCGGTCCTACGGGATCCAAGCTCATCTTACGCTATAAGATTGTGGTCTGCAGATGACACAGTTCTATAATGGTCATTTTAAACCTCAAAATGATAAAAGAAATGACATGAAAAGACAGGAAAATTAACTGTCATGTTGCATTACCTAAAAAGGAGAAGATCAAGTTGTATGGCATTGCACAACCAAGTTGATCATGCTTTTCTCCTACTTTACCTTGCCGGGTTTTCTCCAATTAGCTGAAAAGAACTCTTACTAAGTCAATAAAGTGTTCCTTCTGTTTTTCTTTGAAGCTGTGAAATAGGAATGATTGATTGAGACATGAAGACTTTCAAGTCCAGCTTATATACCTGCAAAAATCAAACAAATGGGGTCCAATCCAGGATAAGGCAATTTGTGTAATATTTTGTATGTTATAAGGGCATTGCCATAAACCTTCTCTTTAAATACCAATATCTATGCACTTCTTCACTCAACTTCAACAATCTTTTCCTTTTCATCTTATTGTGAGCAACAAAACCATGGGGAATTGCTTAGTTGTTGAAGAGAAAGTTATAAGAATTATGGAGCCTGATGGCAAAATCCTTGAATATCAAGCCCCCGTCAAAGTTGAACAAGTGTTATCAAACTTCTCCGGTCATGCACTGTCGGATTCATTTTCAGGCTACCACCATCTTCAACCTGATGCACAGCTGATTTCAGGGCAGTTGTATTACCTTATACCTCTTCCATCACCATCCAAAAAGGGTAAGAAAAAGAAAGTGAGGTTTTCAAATCCAGAAGTGAATGATGACCAAGTAAGTAGCCCCAGTGTTGTCAGAATTAAGTTGATAATTAGTAAGCAAGAACTGCAAGAGCTGCTTCAAAATGGAGGAGTTTCAGCTCAGGACATTGCATCTCACAACTTACAAAGTAAACAGACCACAAATGGAATCATCACACCTGATGTTGACGATGATAGCTGCAGAGGGTCGAAGCCTGTATTACAAACCATAGCTGAAGTAAACTAGTAACGCAGCATATCATGTAGTAGAAAATATTGTTAGCTAGGATTATCTTACACAAAGAGTAGATATAATTAAGTGTACCAAAACAATATTGCTTGTCACCACAAGATACGATGATGCCTCCTTAATGAAAATGAATTAGTAGATAAAACTGGTGTTGAATCCATGTCCTTGTCAGTTGTGAACATCCATTAATTTTGCTATCACTTAAAATGGAATCTAATGAACCTTAGCTGCCTCATACAACAGTAACGAGAACAAAAGCTTTTTGTATTTTTTTCTGAATAATGGAAATGCCAATGTATTTTGAAAAACACCAACAAAAGCACAGATCTCTATTTCCTGGTCTGAAACTCAACAGGTTGCTTTCGATGCCTCAAAGGCAAGGTACAAGCGGCTTTTAGCCAATGACTCATCCAATTAACATTCACCTAACAACATGTAAGTTTCAAATCTCAGCACCCTTTTATGCGAGAATAAGAGTAAAGTTTGATGGATGGAGATATTTTACCGCATTGTAAAGAACCTAAATGCATCTATGTAAGCCAACTTGAGGGTTATGCCTGTCTCTGTCTCACCTGCCAAGTCACTAAAAGGGAGCTTTTCTAATAGCCATCTCAACATAAAGAAGGTTTGAAAAGGAAAAAGGAAAGCAACTTATGCGCCCCCTTAGAACCTGGATGATTTTAAAATCCAAACCACAATCATACCAGAAGCACCCCTAAACTATATATACGAAAGAAATGAGCATATACATGTATCCAACACTCCTACTATTCTGAGTAGCAGTAAGAATATATGATGATGCAGGTGATTATTAGAGTTATGTTGGTGCGTCTACTGCTCCACCCATGATAGTAATGGTGCTATTGCTCATAATTAACAGGAAAGTCTTGTATAAACTGATAGGAAAAGTCAACTTTGAACCAGTAAAATTCCATTACGATATGGTGTGGGAAAAGTTTAATCGAGTTTTGCTTTGCTGTGTCTCATGGAATGAATCATGATACTCTTGAAATGCCAATACAAAGACTAGCAATCTGGTTCCAGCACCAATAAAAAATCTCAATTTAATTTGAACGAAAAAAGCCAAAACCTTCATTTTTAAAGATTTACATTAGAATGTAAACTAGTAGAAAGGGTTTTAAACAATGTACAAAATGTAGTAACGTGGGAAATATGGGAAAACAAGGTATGTGTAGTCAATTTAATTGCCTGAAACTTCCTTGAATGAGTGTAGCAGCTCAGGAGGGTGTTCAGATTCTGATGGAACATCCTCCACTATGAGGCCTGGTGGTTGACTGGAATGCTGCCTGCACTTAAGCTACACATTACTGCACACTTGGTCTTCCATTACCTAAAAGATTTGATGCTGTGATTTATATGAATATAATATATTATTGAAATTTCATTTGATTTTCATTATTTGGATTTGATGTGCAAGTTCCTTCATTTTTCACTAAAAAGATGAAGAAGCAGAAGATGCAGTTCCTGGATATTCCTTGACAAGCATATTAAGCTTTTAAATGTGGTGGCCAATTATAGGTACAGTACATCATGGGGCATGGAAATGCTATGAGATATCTATCTCAATTACTAGGAAAAGGCGATTCTTTTGCTACATATTATAAGTTTTTTCTTTTTTCTTATTACAAATACTCATAGGACAACTTGTTGTATATACTACTTACAACCATAGATGAACCATGTTTGTGCATAGCAAAGTGGCAGCACAGAAGTGCTGACCGCAGTCCGCGTGGAGCTCCATCAACCTAAATTCGAACGGAATACAATCCCTTTGAGGGGAGAGGGGCAGCATTTTCCAACTCAAAACCTCATTTCCGCATCTTCCATACTTTGGTCGTCTTCCCAATCCATATCATCATCGTAATCAATACCGACATCTCCGGCAACAGAATCCCAGCTCCCAGTCCAAGTAACCTGTGTGGTAAGAATTATTAAGTTCAAACTTTAAACCAACTACTTATTTAGAGTTTTCACCTTCTGGATTACTTCTTGTTGTATATGTTTTTTTAATCCAATTTGGGAAGCAGGCATACATGGATGTCTATGTCCCACCATCATTTTCTCCTAAAAACGTTTCAAAAGGAAGCTATACCACTCTATTTAAATTTTCCTTGGACACTTGCTGCAATTTCTTAAACTTTTAGGTAAGCTCACAAACAAAGTTGTTTGAAACGGATTGGATTGAACGATCAGTTGGATTAGGAATCGATCAAAATATCAAGCTAGAGAAAAGTATTGAACGGATTAACTTGAGAATTAATATGGATTGATTGAATCTAAAAAAAAACCGGATTGATCGAACAATTGAACCAAATTTTTAATATTTCATTAATGATTTATTCAATTGAATCAATTGGACCGTTAAATTAATGGCACAACCGATTCCGATCCAGTTTTTATACGGAATATTCTTTCAAATATAAAACTTTGTTTAAATAGAGTTTTTCATAGGGAAAAAATTTTACAAATCATATGCGTGACTAACTTTGCATACTTACAATACGGGTGTTAAATTTTTTTTATATAAAATATATATAAGTAAATCACACAAATGATTGTCCAATTTTCCTAAGTTTTCATTTAGAGCACTCAAAATTATTTTTTTTATTTTAAACACTCTCGTTATTAAGGGTGAGCAAAACTCGATTCGAATCGAAAAATTCGAAAAAATATTCGAATTTCGAATTATTTGAATCGAGTTATTCGAGTTAAACGAATCGAATTGAATTTTTTTTTCGAATTTCGAGTTCGAATCGAGTTTAATTTTCGAATTCAAATTATTCGAATAAACCGAATAAAACTATATTATTTATTTTAAATTTATATTATTCAAACCAATACTCAGACCCAATTTACTATACCCATTTTCCGTCAAAACCCAAACCATTTATCTTACCTAATTTTTTCCCTTAATATTTAAAACCCATCAACAAACTAAACCCAAATATTTTTAAACCCAAATATAATTTCATTCTTCAAAAACACTTATAAACACTACACCCAATATTTTTAAAACCCAAATATAATTTTATTCTTAAATAACACTCATAAACAACTCCTTTTCGTGTTTAAATTTATTGTTCCTTTTTGTTTATTATTATTATGGTTAGGTGTACTTATTTAGTTTTTATTTGGAAAAGAAATTGAAGATATTAACTTTGTAAACCCAAATCTATTTTTTCTTTCCTAAAAAAACCCTAAATTAAAATCCTCAAAAGAATAAACTTAAGCTATTCTACAATGGTTTTGTGTTATTACTGTTCGTTTATTTGACTTTTGTTGTATTGTTTTTATTTTTTGTTTTGTTGTTTGGAATAATGTTGTCGTGTAGGTTTTTATTGTATTTTAGACTTTTGCTTATGTTTTTTTTATAATCTTGTTGTGTTATTGTTGTTACTTAGATTTATATGTTTACTTGAACTTTTACTTTTTTTTTATTATAATCTTATTGTGTTATCATTGTTTACTTAGATTTTTTTCACTTATTTATTTCAATTGTTCGTTGTATAGTCATGTTTAAAAACTTTAAATAAAAATATATATTTTTTAAAAATTACATAAAATTAAACAACACCAAATTAATTTTCTTTTATTTAACTCGAACAAATTCAATTCGATTCGATTCGATTCAAATTCTATCTCACTCGACTCGATTTGTAAAAATTTCAAATCGAGTTAAGATAATGAAATAAGACTCGAAAACTCGATTAACTCAAAAATTTTTCATTCGATTCGATCGAATGCTCACCCCTAACCACTGTGCCTCACTGTACCCATCATTTAAATTTGTGGTTTCCCATGAATACCTTCATGTGATAGGATTTTTAGTATGCATTAAATTTTTTACTAAGTTTAATATCACCAATCAACCAACCGAGCACCAAAATGCCCTTATTTTTCAATTTTTTTTTATAATTTTAAATTTACTTGCTAATAGGACATACGACACAGAATAACAATGAAAGGGTAAGAGCTCCAAATAAAAGAGTTAACACAAGTTTTTTGCCGCTTCATCTAATATGATTTACTAAGTTGATCCAAATCCAACTACTGACGAGTTAACATTCTAAATCTGATCCCAAGGTTTCTCTCTGTATTTGATTGGTTCCTTTCCAGCAGTGAATTTTAAGAACATTATATGCAGGCAAAATTAATTTCGAAAAAAATTATGATATTAACCCTCTAATGTCGGCTGCAACACCTACTTCCCCAATAGCACATACGGTTTTCACTGGTATAAATATTTAAATAGATAATGCAAGCAAAATGGTTTAACCATAACATTGCCTTGTAAAGTTGTGCTTTCAAATTGAAGCAAATGCACAAACTTACAGAACCTAATCCTTTGAAGCAAAAGCAACTATGGCGACAAAGTGGGTTCAGTCATTTTTATGCGCTGCAGACCAGCTTCCATTATATCCATCCACAAATCAGAATAATCAAAAATCTTAAATGACAAATTCAACCAACTTATGGTCAAGAACCAAAACAATTAACATTTTATTGCAACAATGAGCATAGCTACCTAATTAGATAAATGCTCTGACCCAATCCTCAATGACTTCTTCAAAACATCCAGAAAGGGCATAATGATCTCATTCCTCTGATTGCCGCTGTCCTAGCACTGGAATGTCTTCATATCGTTTCTGCAGTACAGCAACAAATCAGACAAGTTAATATGTGAACCACATAAGCTCTGGATGCAACTGATCATTGCAGAAAAAGAACAGTGAATATGCAGTTGACAAGGGACTATGCAAAAAATGATGCGCCAAAATGGAGAAGCTGTTTTGTATGATAATTATCAAATTGCAATATTTTAAATGGTTTAGGAAATGAGAGAGAAGAGGAAGCAAAGAAGCAAAAACAACTCACTTTCAGCAACACGTGACAACCATGCACACAATTGACAGCAGACGAAAAAATTAGAAACATAACCTACGAGAGTTTAATATGAATAAGTAGCCAGTGGCCTCCACACAGAGTATCAATGTAAAGTGCTAGAATTGTTGAACAGGACCTATAGCCTTATACAAAGATAGTAACATTTTGCAAGAAAACAACAATCGTTCCAAGATTCTTTCTCCATAAAGCCTATCAATAACAGCCATATTCCCACGGTTTAAAAATGCTTCTGAAGACCAGTTTCCCAAGCCAAGCATCTAATAGCACTAACTGAACTATGGAAGAATAAATAGGATAGTTCTTGAATAAATATTGATAGCCTAAAGACACAGCAACTTCACATAATCACTAAGAAATGTACTTGATCACGGAAAACCATAAAAAAAGACTGGTACTAGGGTGTTTTGACTAAATTTCATCATCTCCACGATGCAATCAAATACAAATCCGAGTTTGATTGTGCAACTTAACGTTGAATAGACAACCAAATTTGCGGCGGCTGCTTACTGCAAACAATCCACACCTAATAAGCTGCCTATGCCTTGAAATACAAAACAAATATGATATTAAAATTATAAAAACTTACCCCAACATTGTTGTATTCCCAGAGCCTATGAACTCCATAATCCACAGCCTGCGAAAGTCGAATGAATTATAATAAGAATATTCGCCCTTCTTTCTTATGAAACTAAAATTCATAAACAAAAATTAACATTTAAAGATTTCTTTCAAAATCATCATTTACAATAAAAAACACCCAATATAAATTATAATCCTCGGACCAAAAAATCCCAATCAGAAGTCGAAATAAGAAAGATCCAATGCGAACAAGGGATGAAATTTAATCCACAATTAAATTGAACCTTCTTTCAAAATCAACAATAAAATTTGATTGAAACAACGGAGCGAAAGTCAAAATAAGTGAGATCAATGCTAATATGGGATAAAACTTACGCGTTCTCCGAGAAAAGCGCCGGCGATGACAAAGGTGACGTATACAGAGTTACGTCGCATGATGACTCTGTAGAGACCTTCGAAGAGGCCTCCTTGACTTCTTCTTCGAGTTGCAGAATCCATGGCGATTCGATAAAGGTAAATGGAGCCTCACTTGCTGGGGATCTGCGATTAGGGTTTGCAGAAATGGGGATTTCTGTTTAACGGTGAACTTCTTTTGAAGAGGGTTTCCTTACCCGGTGGAACCGAACAATATGGTGTTACACTTACTGGGTCAACAGCCCAATTGGGTTGGATTTCGATTTTGTGGATTTTCTGTTCCTTATTATTTTTTTTAATTTATTAATATTCTTCCTTTCTATTTCATTGCCTTCTTTTTTTACAAAATAAATATGAAAATAACTCGGTTATGATCAAATCAATCTAGGAGAAAGAATTGAATGAAATTTTGATTTCACGTCATCATTATCCCTTTTTCAATAAGGGAATGATAAATTAGATTTTTTTTTCCTGATTTTCAGCTTTTTACTCTTGAAAAAAATTCAAATTCAACCAAAATGCTGAAAATCAAAAAGAAAAATCTGATTTGTCATCCCTTTAATGGAAAGGGATAGGAATGACGCGGAATCACAGTTTCGTTCAATCATAGTTTAACCATACACTTCTTTTTATTGCAAAAATATTGTTGTCCAAAGATTTAACCATCTTAAAGTTTTGCAACAAAGCTCTAATATCATTACGTACAAGCTTGAGCCTCTAGTTTACTTTTGATCTACCTATGACGATGTTGTTTCATTTTTTACCTTTGCTGAAAAGCCTACTTTTGTTAATTCTTTGTTCACGTATATAAAAGATAATTAGGCGTATAATGTATACACTTGCTTGTAGTTATGTCATTACATAAATTCTTGATCTTATATTTGTTGTTATGAATAGAAATATAGTTACGCTATTGAAGATGTCAAATCCTCTTCCTTTTCTGATTGCTAGTGATAAGCTCCAATGGATTCTTCAACTTTAATCCACTCTGAGTTTTATCAACCCTGTATTGTCAATTTTATTATTATTTATGATTGTAATGGTTGCGGTTTTGAAAAGAAATAGTATATAAAGTAGACTTGCTGTGTAGAATTTGTGATTGCAAAAAATGAAATGCATGATTCTACTCCTCTTCCTTCATAGACTTAGCCATCTTCTCTCGTCAAATCTGCTGGTTTGGGCAGCCAGCTGATTCGTGGTAGATACATACATACTAATTAATTGAATTAATTGGCTAGTAATGGCAGTAAGCATTTCACCCATAAATCTTTCCGTTACAATTTTAAAATTTTTAATTAATTGAAAGCATTTATGGACAGTAATGAACTTCACATAACATAATTTCAGGTTATAATTGATTAAATGAATTGCGGTATTTGTGAATGACATGGTTTAGTTGCATTCCTTGGCAATAGTGGGGTGTTTGTAATGTGCTACTTCTAAAGCTTTTTATTATGCATATGTGAAATTGGTGTGACAACATGTAGAGGTCATGGGTTGTTATCGTGTTGCATTTCGCTGCATTATTATACTAAAATCTGACGACCATTATAGGATCATATTGACAAAATTAACTTCACCATTGGATAAAAAGAAAACACCGAATAATCTCATCTTTACTTTCTCACCAAAGCCACTCTGTACAAGCTACTCAAGTTTACTCAACACAAGCAACTTCTGCTCTAACCTAATCAGAAATACACTCTACTTATCAAGGAGAGCAGGAATCTCAGATTGAGTTGAGACAATATGCAAAAGAACCATCAAGCTCTTGGATGGCGTGCGCGTCCTTTCTTCTTCAGGAACTCAGGGACATCAACAGAACCGCCTTCACCGAAAGATAGCCACCGGTTAGTTCCAAGACCAGTATCTCCCTGTGCTACCTGACTCGCCTGCATTTTAATGAGAATCCTGTATGAATTGGCCTATGCGAGACAATGAGTGAGAGAGAGAGAGAGAGAGAGGGGGGGGGAGAGCAGTACCTGAGGGGGCCTCCCTTTGCTTTCTTCTTGACGTTTAAATCCCGTGGCGATTAGAGTTATACTTACCTAAATAAAGACCCAAAGTGATGTTTTCCATCAAATTAATGATTCATATTGACGACAATGAATGTTGCAGGTCTTGCTGGTCTGTGCAAACATGCAAAATCTGCCCTTTTTTTTTTTTTGCCATAAACATGCTTTATTTAATTATCCTAATGAAGAACCAACAGAGGTGACCAGCCTAATATGGCTTTCATCATCAATTGAACAGTCTGCTTTGAAGTCAATGTGAATTCTTAAGCTGATTTTGGACTTATTCTACATACTTTGCATTTCATTCACTGAACTTATTCTTCATTGCTTTTGAAAAGTATTGCAAAGAAATACTTTTAAAAAGTTTGATTTAAAATTTTAATTGTTTAGTATTGCTGTCAAAAAGTGTTTTCGATAAATCAAATGTCTATTTTAAACATGATGTTGTAAAGTATAAAAAAATGCATTTAAATGAGGTTAAATATCATTAATATTATGATATTTAAATAGAAATATAAGAAAATAATATTAGGGAAAATATTTGATACACTGCCAGTGTACCAAATACTCACTAATAATATTATTAATATTTTCATATATGAAATATAAATTTTAAATATTCTTTAAGCAATTAATATGAATTGTTTTTAAATTTTAATTTAATACTAAAAATAATTATTACAAATTCAAACATATGATGTTATATATTTGAAATGCATTTCAATAGGAAAATAATTGTGTACTTAATATAAATATTACAAGATATGCTGGATTGAAAATGTTTTTTGACTCCAAAAGTGCTTTTTCCATACGCTAAAGCTAAAAATTCTAGCTTTTGCCTTTGAGTTCAAAAGTACTTTTCAAAACACATTGTTCTTTATTGCATGCCAAAAGTGCTTTTAGCTCCAAAAAAGCACTTTTGAAACACAATGAAGAACTCACCCTAAATAAGCTTCCAGGAAGCTAAGATGAGATCCTATGGTCAATCTCATTGTTAGAGATGGTTGGGATACTTTGCTGGTATTGATATGGACAAGCACAAAGCAAGGAATCAATTATCCTACCATGTAGCCTAAACAGTAAGATCATCCATAAAGTCCTCCTCTTGCCAGGTTTTAATCCTACCTTTCAGAATGTTTAATTCATTGAATCACTGTTAATTAGCTCACATGCTTGACTAAGAACTACAGTTAGTAAGCCTATTCTAAGCATGGTGATAATGATACAGGTAAGCTGTTGACTGTTTCTGAGTCTTGAACTTTGGAATAAGTTAAAACAAGCATGAACTTACTTGGCCACTAATTGATGGATCTATCACTGCTCCAAATATTAAATTGGCAGCAGGATCCACAAGATCATATATGACCTCAGCAGCAGCATTAACCTACAGAAAATTATCAGATGTCACATGACGCATATGAGAAGAGAAATGAAATATGAAGGCAATATCTAAAAAGAGGAACATTCAAGATAACCAAGGTCTATGCAGTATAATATTTCAATCACTTTGTAGACTATTCTGGTTATTGGTGCGGAGTGTGATGATCAAAGTTGCTGTGAGCAATTGCTAAATGTCTTAAAAAGATTATACATATTATGTAGATAGCAATAATGTAATCTTGACATTTGAAAGATTCAAATAATCTATTCTAAACGTAATCTGTTTTTTTACCTCTATAAATGGAGGTTTCTATTAACAAATTAAGTGGAGCCATTTCATAAGCCTCTCTTTACTTCAGTATGGTATTAGAGTATTTTGTCCAGCGACATGGTTCTTAATCCTGGCCTATATGGGTTTTTTTTTACCCTTTCGCTCAAATGAGCATAATCCTTGGATCTACATATAGCTCTTTTGGCTGGAACAATGCCAACTCTTGTTCACTAAAGCCAATTGATCAGCTTTCTTTATCAACAACCAATCATTAGCTCCTATCTACTAGTTCAAAGTTCTGAGGTTCATGCCCCAACTATATTGGTAGTCGGTTGAGGGACCTTGCCTAAAGGATGTCAAACCACACTTGGGTACACCAATCACAACTCACAATACTACATCACAATTCAGTCTCCAAAATCACAAGAGTCTCGATTCAGTTAGCTGCCATAACTAACAAGAGCCCGCCATCACAGCTCTTTTAGTGACAAAATCCACCTTTTCCCATCAGCTGTCCACATTCTTTTTGTCATCATCAATCCTAGATTGTAGCTCTATTGGACATCAATCTTACGGGGCATAATAACATATCCTTAGGATTTGAAAGATTCAAATGAATTTGTTTTATCTTTATCCTTGTTTTAAATTATTATTTTATCTTATTTCTATTTTAAATGTAATCATCTATTTTTACCTCTATAAATAAATGTCTCTATTAATAAATCAAGTGGAGCCCTTTCATAAGCCTCCCTTTACTTCAATAGATAGCACTTGGATAACACATCACTTTTACATGTTATCATTGAGAAATACTAGCAGCTCATGGGCCAGTCATGAAACACAAGGCCTCAATGAATTCAAGTGTTAATTCAAACATATTTCTGAAGCAATCAGAGGCTGAAGTGCGGCATTTCCTACAATTGCCTGCCTCTCCCTATAAAGGAGTAGCCCATTATCATATAGGGTGGGACTGCTCAGGCTTCAATAACTCCTCTTACTTGCAAGGGCTCCACTTACGTATAACCAGCAATTTGGGGCACAAAATATAGAAAAAAATAGATAGGTAGTAGGTTCAGAGTCCAATTAGGCACCCAGCCACCACTGCTACACTGAAGGAGTTAGAGACAGAGGGTTACCTCAAACAAGGTTAAATCATTTCCACCAGTTATGTTCCATACAATTCCAGTAGCCCTTTCTATGCCAATATCTAACAAAGGTGATTGGATGGCATTGAGTGCAGCATCTCTTGCCCTTGTTTTACCTACAAATCAGACAAAGTGACTTGTCAATAGAAGACAATTTAAAAATCTGCATTACTAATTAATAAACTAAAGCATCATGAAGAGAAGAGATCAAAGTCCATCTGCCATGTAAAAATTAGTTTCTTTCATGATAAAGGTAAAAGGAAAGAAAATGGACAAGCTCCATCACTTCTATTTTTGTCAGAGAGCAAAAGAAAAGAAGAGGTAAAAACTTCATGCATTCAAAGTGACACATTCTCTTCGGAGAAAAATATTGTCCAATCTGTGCCATCTTTGGCATTTCCAAAACATAGGTGAGGAAAATGTAACATGATGGTCGGTCAGGTTCTTGCATCAAGGTATGCTCTTTTTCCCCACTTCATCCTTATATCATTTTGCTCAGAAAGGAGTAGGAGCATATGTGTGATAAGACAAACAAGCTGAAATCTTTGAATTACCAGTTGCAGTTCCTATTCCCATCAGTGAAGAACCAGCATTTGCCATTATAGTTCTCACATCAGCAAAATCCACATTCACTAGCCCTGGAATCTGCAATCAGGAAACTCAAATCATAATACTTCCATGTTTATGCATCCCAAACATTACACATACGAATAGTAGTTGTGAAAATATACTGATTTTTACAGGCACCAAAGTTCCATCCAGAACCCTGATATCAGTAGATTTAGCAGATCAATGACCAAAGGTATCTGGACTCTCTAACATACAGAGACACTTGCTACAACTTTGTCTGATATCATATGAACGTTGGAAAATGCAGGTATCTTTAGTATAAAGATCATGCTTGTTAATGAATAATGGATGTTATTTACCAGAGCAAAGGCTCAAGATATTTCAACGAAAAGTGCACCCATCAAGTATTATATGGATAAAGGGTATAAAACGACCACACCAGTTTAATCACCCAAAGCCTATGAACCAGAAACTTCATATTGGAAGGGGGGGAAATGAGATAGAAAGCATCACCAAACTATATTAGTTTATCCTTGCCATCTAATAAATGAGGCGAATTTAAGATGCACAACATAGTTGTTTGAACTGGACCGGACCGGACTGGCCGACCGGAGTGGTTTGACCGAGAACCGGTCGAGGTATCAGTCTAGAAAAGGTATTCGACCGGTTGACCCAAGAATTAGTAGGGACCGGTTGAACCGGACAAAAAACCTGGTTGAACCGGATTTTTTTTTTATTTTTATGAATTTTTAATGATTTATTTAGTCAAACTAGACGGACTAGTTGGACCGTCGAACCAATTGCTTGACCGGTTCGATCACCCGTTTGGTTCTGAAACCCTTGCAAATCCTATCACTAGTTGTTTGTAGTATATCACAACAAATTCCCATAAGATCATCAATAAATTGGAAGGGACGTATCAATTTTCAAGGACTATGCAAGGAGAAAGAAAGGAAATGACATTACAGTTATGTTTCTTTCGTCTAAATATTTGGATATTAACACAACCATGAAACTCGGATTTGAGGGTTTTGTGATAGTTTCTGGAAGAATCCCATACCGTAATTATATCAGAGATACCACGAACACCTTGTCGAAGAATATCATCAGCCAGATAAAATGCTTCTGTTACTGGAGTAGACGAGGAAACTGTGGTCAACAACTTGTCATTTGGAATAACAATTAACGTGTCAACATTTTCTCTTAGAGCTGCAATTCCTTCCTGTGCTTGAACAGCTCTCCTTCTTCCCTCAAAAGAAAAAGGGGTAGTGACAATACCAACAGTCAATATACCCATTGACTTTGCAACCCCCGCAATTACAGGAGCTCCACCAGTTCCAGTTCCACCACCCATTCCAGCCTGCAAATGCAAACTTGAAGTCCTAGGTAAAATGTAAAAGGAAGATAGCAAAAGATAAAAGAAAACCATGATTCAATGATCTGATCCTACTTCTAACTTGCTAAATATCAATATATCAAACACTAAGCGCAACAGTACCAGCACAAAACATTTTGCCACTGGCAATTTAATGAACAAAAGATCAATGGCAAAGAAGAATCATGAAGTAAAATAGTTCATGAATCAACAATTAAAAGATTAATCAAACTCCAGGAAACAGTATGATCAAATATACAGAAAAAGAACTATGGATTTTTAACTTAAATGGCTATTAATACATATCTGATGCTTAGCACATAGTAACAAGCTGAACTCCTTGTTGCAGAAATAGTACATAAATTTTACCAATTCTGGACACAAAGACTTTATATATAACTCTGAAACCATTCATTTGATAGGAAGGGATATACAAGAAACCATGTATAGGTAGCCAGATGAGTTGTGTTTATCATAAGATTAATGAATATGAACTATAAATAGGAAAATTGAAATATTTACCTTGACAAAATTCTTTAACTAGTCTAGTAAACAGAACATAACTATTTTTCTTGTGTAGTATATTTTGCTCAATTTTCTGTATTACTACTTCTAATACATTTTTTTCATAAAATAAACAGTTTACACCTAAGACACTCATTAAATCAGATTAGTAAGTGTAAAACGCAATAACCTGAATTCTACTGGAATGATTAAAATTGTAGATGGAAGTGAACTTACAGTAACAAATACCATATCAGAACCATAAAGGGCCTCTTCTATTGACTCCTTGCTTTCTTTGGCAGCATTCATGCCAATCTCTGGGTTCCCACCAGCACCAAGACCCCTAGTTAGCTCCAGACCAATTTGCAAGCGGTGCTCAGGAAAGACGGGTGACATTTTCATGGCTTGAACATCAGTGTTAACAATCCAGAACTCTACACCCTTCATTGCACTCTCTATCATGCGATTAACCGCATTTGAGCCACCACCTCCAACACCAATGACTTTGATCTTAGCTTCATTATAGTTACTTGAACCAGACATGTCTCCTACGCTTTCAATAACACTTCCACTAGAGTTATCCTTTCTTGGGTTGGTTACTGTATTGTTCCCTTCACCTCTAAGCATTGAAACTTCAGGATGCAGATTCAGAAAAGGGTCTTTATTTTGGTAGTGACTGACACCGCGAGGGTTGGCAGAACATCTAAAATGTGGCATGGTAGACTTTTGGCTGGCACTAGAAAACCCACTTTTTCCCTCATATATTTTAAGGCAGCTAAATCTCCCTAAAGGATTCTCCATTAGCACTCTCCTTCCAAGAACATTAAGTACCCCCATTGATCTACCATCCGAAGGTGTAAAATAAGGAAATGTAGCAGTCGCCATTTTAAGGGCAGCACTAGAAAATCAAACTTACAAAAGCTACGAAAGACAAGGCAAAAAGTTTAGTGTCCTAAATAGCTAAAATTTCAAGTAGCACAGTCATTTGTTCTTATATCTGCACAAACACATAATAAAATCAAAATCATATTAAAAAAATTAGGGAGTAAAAAAAAACATAATCCTTTAGCTAAAGCAGAATATAATTGGCGGTGTCAATGCCAACTTAAAATCAAAGTTAAAAATAAACCTCAAAACGCAGAATAAATGCACAAAGACCGTCTAAAATGTGAAATCTAACATCAAATAGTTGCCGAAACAAATTCAAATACTGATAAAAAAAAAAGTACAAGCAGCCCAAAATGATTCAACGTTAGAGCTCACAGCAGCAAGAATATTCACCACTAATAACAAAAAGTCCAACAGGCAGCTAGAACGCCTAACAGAATCTTTCTCATTAAAGACAAAAGTGGCCAGAATGAATAAAAAAGAGCAAATGGCATACGGGTGATAAAGAGAGAGGAAATGAAAAGACCTCACCTGGATGACATGCAGAAACGGGAAGGTTCCCCAAAGGCATTTGGGTGCCAAGCTGAAAAGGGAGTTGAAATGGGGAGAAGGTGCGTTGATTTACAGCGCTTGAAACTGTTTTGGCTTTAGCTATGTGATTTCCTTGTCAGGTTGTTATAAAAATAAAAATGGAAATTATCTAATTGACGGTTAGGTTTGCAGTGCTTTTGGATTCTCCAAGTATATTTCAGATTAAGAATTGTTTTTAATTACTTTTAATATTCAAGATAATATAATTTAAAAAAAACAACCCATAATTTTTTTTTAAAATGATAAAAGAAACTCTCACAAAATAATTATAAAAGTCAAATAAGTCTCAACCGCAATCAATTGAGGTTATTTTCGTCCAAATGCCTAATGAGATCTGATGGTTAATATAAAGTTGGGTGTTAAAAAAATATTAATATCTATAATTAAATTGATTTTTTAATTATTTTATGAAGATTTAATTCATTTTTAAAAAATTATAATCATTTAGAAAAGTACACAATATATAAAAAGTTATATAATATTTATTAAATATATTAAATATTGTAAAAGAAATAGTAATTTTTATTTTTATAATATTTGGGTATTTATATTTTTTATAATTTCTAAAATTTAATAATTTTTAATAAAAAATAAGTTAAATTTATTATTAATTTTTGTATTGTGAAATCAATCCTTGTAATTTAAATAAATTTTTAAAGCATTCTTGGATAAATTAAAATTTATAAGTATTAAAAAATCGAAAAGAATTAAATACTCAATTTAGGTTATAAAATATGTTTTCTATTTTAATTAAAATTAGATATGAAATATAACTTGATTATTATAAATTTTATATTATGGAAAATTTTTATTTCACAGTTTTATCTTTAGTTTTTAAAACATTTCTCATTAATTTCAACAAATTCAAATTTAAAAACTAAAGTCTTTAAAAGAAGTTGTAATGTTAGAAAATTAAATTAAATTAAAAATTCTCCGTCGTAAGTAGATCTGTATTAATTTATCATTTTCTACATTTTATAAAAAAAAATGTATTAGGTAATTATAGATTAAATGACGTGTTTTTTTTTAAAAAAGTCATTGAAAATATCGACTTTCAATTTATTTAAAATTTTCAATAAATTGAGAAATAAATGCTTAAATTGAGAAAAATTTTGAAAAGTCAAAATAGAAATGCACTAATACCTGAACGACTAATATTATAGTTTATTTAATTTCTTTTAATATTAAACAAATGATAATTTTTAAATTATATATCAATTTTCATTTAATACACAATTTAATATATAAATTTTAATTTGACACAATTATGCATATAAAATTTTGATTTTTATTCAAATATATATTATTTTAACTCAATTATATACATATTTAAATAATAAATATTAATTTTTTTATATTGAATAAATATAATTATTTATGTATGTAAGATAAATATAAAATTATTTTATATCATAAAATCAAATTAAATAAAAAATTTATCAAAAATTACTTAAAAATCAAATTAAGTATAATATTACAAATTTGACCATAGTTTTGAGTTTTTTTATGTTTCGTCCTCTCCCTTTCCATTACTATCGCAGGCCACCACATTGTTTAGAGACATACTTACTGATGGCTTTTCGACTATTCGCGACTGCCACAGAGAAAAATCGAGCCGGAGGCGGCAAACGCTGTATTTGACCCAAGCAGCTGCCTCTAGAATTCGTCACCTTTAGCAGCTCAATAGACTGTTCCTTCGATAGAGTGCTGAGGCTCGCGGCTGAAACCGCTTATTCTACACCCTCAATTACGCCAGTTCGTCTCATATTCTTAGTGTTCCGACTTATGTTCCTTTGTATTACGAAATGAATTAATTTTTGGAAAATTATTTAATTTTATTTTACGGAATTGACTGATAGATGAGAAAGGAAAGTTCGATGAATTGGTTGAAGACAAGGGCGTGAAAGTACTAATTGGACCTAAAACTTTGATGCATGTAATTGGAACCAAGATGGTTTTTGATGATGAAAAACTCAGGTATTTCATACTCCAATCTTCTCGACCTTTGGCATTTTTTGTTTTTCACATCATTTTTTGGTTCGTTCGCTAGCTAAATATTGTAACTTTATATGGTTAATTAGCAGTGATTACCAGATTGAGAAGCATAATTGGATTTAAAGCACCAGCATTTGGCCAATTAGTAGTCAGAAAAATGACCTATTTCTGACTATTGTTCTGGATATTGTTTCCTGACACTCATTGTTATGGATACTGTGGGAAGAAAACTATTTTCTGTCAGCAGATCCCTTAACTGGATTTTATACATTATCTGGGATGTTTCACGTAGAAGCATCCTGTAGCGAAGTTTTGTTCACTGCATTTGGCATGTCTATGCATCAATCTGAATGCATTCTGTTACAGAACAGGCTTTTGTAACTATTGTTGATTTTCTGCACCTTTTTGTTATGAAGGCCAGTGCGTTTTGATTTGTATTCAATCTTATCTTCACAGGTCTGAATTTGTTTTTATTTACCCAAACTCTAAAGGTCAGTGTGGTTACGGTAAATCTTTCATGACAACAGCTGGTGTTAATGGTGGAGCTGCTAAACAGGGTTGTAGTTCAGGATTTCCATGACCTTCTAATAAGATAAAATTTGAACGGACCTACTTGATTCCAGGGAGCTGTTAAATTTTCCCCTAACTGATTGTACGAGTATAGGTAGTGCATAGATTCACGTACTTCGCATAGATTCCATCATTTTGTACATACCAGTTCATTCTGTTTATGTAATTGTTGTATTCATGGGTTTTTTTTTTATGCTGCAGCAATATCTAATATTCTTGGCCAAAATGCAAACTCATAGGTATGCTCCATCAACTCCTTGGAAATTATGGCACTTGGCGTAGTTCAATGAACATTTTTATACTTACAACATTATAATTTATGTGGATCATGCTATGATATGTTGCCTATGGTTCAGTCACTTTCAAGTTGCAATGCCAAGTAGTGGCATTTAGTTGTTGGGAATCTAGGGTTTCATGATAAACTATTATGCTTGCCAATGCTTGGTAATGGGAATTGCCAAATACCATCTCCATTTAAGCCGTCTTCAAGGCTGTTTTGACTGAACAAATCTTTGATGTGCTATTTGATTATTCATAATGACTGCAGCCAATGTATTGTAAGATGAAAGACTGTCTTAGGTGTCTGAATAGATATTTGTAAGAATTGAAACTCCAGGCCACGTGTTCTATTTTCTTGTTCCTTTGTACTCCAGGCAGTGACATGTTTTTGCTTTACAATGGACAACTCAGACTTCTCATTATTCTTAGTTTTTCTTAGCTTTCCGGGTTTTTGTTTGTGTTTTCGTTTTCCATTCCTCAAAGCACTGCAAAAACACACACACATACACAAAATTAGGAAGAAACAAAGCAAAGAGTAAATCATGTATAGAATTTTCTAACTAATTGGGTGCATATTATTGCCATTAACATGAATGCCTTTACCTGCTGCTTTCTTTTCCTCTCGAGTTCTGCCTGTTATGTTATTGATACAAGTGAAATGAGAGTAAAATTATTCGCATGATAGATGATAAAAGCTTCATGAAAATCATCAAGTTCAATGAAAATGAATAAAATCAATGATGTTTACCAGAGCCTGCTTAAGGTGGGCATTTTCTTGTTTCAATTGATTCAATTCAGCTTCTAGCTCAACTGTGTATGCCTGTAAAAACCAAACCAACCTTGTAAGAAATGGGTACTTCTAGTCATATTTTAATTTCTCCAATAACCTGTTGCTGGTATAACAAAAACTTCGAAATTGTCAATTAAAACCATCAAGCATGTGTATTCTAATTCTCAAAATTGTCGGGTCCAGTTGGAGTAGAGAAAAGATGAAAGCAAAGAGTTGTATCCTACATTGTAGTATTCTAATTGCTTAGGTTTTCAAAGACTAAGAAGAGTGAGGTCTAGCCAAGTTCATCCATGGCCGGGATACTTATGGAAGACACTTGTCGATGTTTGTAACTGTTAGGCACATAGGCCAAGGCACCAGTAATATTGTGATAATGGGAAACCTGTTTCCGACACATATAACTGTATGCATTTACTTCAGCAAATAGCATAACTCTCAATTCAATATGTACCTGTTTTCTAGCTCTAGACCTTGCAGCTGACTCTCTGTTCTTAATCATCCTACGTTGCCTTCTCTCGACCACCTTCTCTATTGGACCATCAATGATCCTTTGCCTTCCTCGTACCACAACCATCTCCATCCCGAATTGTGAAGCTGCATTATCAACTTGATTGGTACAAAGCCTTTCCGATGAGACTGGACTCACCGGAGCCACCCCTCCGATTGTCTTTCCCGGTCCATAGCCACCACCACCACCAGCTACCTTCCCATTATAAATAACCGTTGTTAGTGGTGGTGCAGCTGGCTGGTAGGCACCACCAGTCTTACCATCATTCAAACCTGGAGGCATTGTCTGGTATGCAGTCCCACTAAAGCCAACAGGCCTGGAAACAAAACCTGGACTAACCTTAGGGTTATTGCCAAAGCCAACAGGCCTGGAAACAAAACCTGGACTAACCTTAGGGTTATTGCCAGTCTGATACAACCCGTATTGTGGTGGCTGATGATGCGCTAAAGGCAGTACCGATGGTGGTTGTGGTGGCATGCATTGTTCCCTTACTACCCCTGCTTTGATCAAGAAATCCTCCAAGGTCATCTCACCAAAAGTTGGCTGCCGCCGAGTACTGGCATTCTCGTCAGCATTTTGCACATTGCTATTGTTACTCTGCCCTTGTCTTTGCTGCCCTCTTTGTATCTCAGACCAAACTTCATCGACCGTCTTCCGGCACAGCGGTGCAGGAAGTGTAAGCGAGCCTTGCCTTGGCAGACTAGGCTGCTTAGCTATACCTTTACTGCTTGATGTTTCATTAAAAGACAAATGAACTTGATCGCTAACTTGTTTATTTGCAGAGTTGTTTTGATGATTGGTGTTGTTATTGTTGGAGTTGATAGCCTGGTTTTCTTCAGCGTTCCAGATGCTGGTAAGGAACTCGTCCATGTTCATGGACCCAAAGTTCTTCCCACCGTCACACAGTGTATGCTGGAACTCATCAAGTGTTAGAGAATAAATTGAAGATTGTCTTCCAAGTTCTGAGAATGGGTGGTTCTTCTGTTGCTGATTTGCCCCCTGCAATGGTGACTCGACCTCGCCGATCTCAGTCTCGGAGACCACCATTCTTTTTTCTTTGGGACTAAAATCTGTTAATTCAGACCGAACAAAGAGAACAAAGAAAGAGAGCATGAAAATCTTGTTCTAAATATTAAAAAAAAATCAGATACCACCACTTTCTCACAGCTAGGTCTTAAATTTAATCTTTATTAGTCCTTATATGACATACCCTAAAGTTAAAAGATTTCCTCTGTAACTTAGGATACTAATGATTCTTTTTCCATAATCCTAAGCACTCTTTTTTGAACATAAAATATTAGCAATAGTCTGTCCAAATCTTTATTTTATTTTATTTTGGCTTAACAAATCTTTAAATTTAATTCCAACTTGTTCCATATTCTTTAAGCTACCCTTGATCCTGGTGAGGAGAGAGTGGATTAATGAGAGCCGTACAATGAAGTGATTAAACCTGAAAAAGTGATGTGATTTAGTCAAAATGGTGGGCTACTTTCTTAAAGTCGAATATCGATATGGGTGGCGGAGAAGCAAATTAAATGCAAAAGAATCTTTCCCGTTATGGGAAAGATTATGGATGCAGGCAAGTCGCACTTAATACTAATGGTATGCTGGAACTCACTTTCTATTATTGCCCTAATCAGGGTTGGACTCAATCCAACTTAATTGAACAAAGCATTTTTAGTTAGACAAACAAATAACTTATATATATAATCGGACGGACGTACTTTAATCTGATCTGATCTAAAAAGAAAATCAAAATTGTCAAACTCTAGTATATTATGGATCTGTATTTACCTTTTAATAATTTTCTTTGGTATATTTATTTAATTCACCCATATGACATTTAGTTAAATGCAACACAAAACATTATTAACTACAACAGACATGCATGAAATAGGCCATAGAACAAATTAGCTTCAAAAATTGAACTTCAATGAATATTAATAACACATTTCACCTTGAATTGTCTACAATTCTTGAAGACTTGAACCATGAAAACACCAAGAAAAGAGAAGTATATGATAGATAAGTAAGTATGACATACCTGATTCCAACGAGGACGAAGAAGATAATTTAGCTGAAAAAAAGGGTTTAGTTTGGGAAGCTCTATGAAACCAACACTAAGTTGCTTTATACATACATGTGTGTGTATAATGAGACGGGGAAGGATGAGTTGTAGATCTGGGTATATAAGAAGAAGATGAAAGCATTTGTTTGGATGAAGGGAGGTGGGGGCATATAAGTTTCCCGTGGGAGAGGAGTGGGGCCCAATGAAAGAGCAGCAAAGGCTATAAAGTCAATTGTAAATCAACCCTAACGCAGGCAGGAAGTTGAGAATAAAACTGGGTGTCCCGAAATAGTAGTAGATGGGCGGCTGAGGCTTGTTCTGATCGACACGTTTTGCCCATGTGGCTGCCTCTCCCTTGCTTCGCTGCTCTGAGCTCAACGCGTGTGCTGTTTGGCCTTCTGCTCATCAACAAGACTCCATTCATTTTACCTATGCTAATTGCTAATTTAAGCTTCCACTCTCATAATGCGTGCATGGTAAATGAAAACCCTACCATGCATTATTACGTAAAAGCAACAAATAGGCCTTTAAAATTTCTCTCTTCAACCAACAGCAGATAATGTAATTTCTTCGTTTTACAAGGGTTGAAATCTGCGTTTCTACTAATACAGACAAATGAGGTTATTGATCGCTACTATGGGGTTCTAAATCAAATGTGGCACAAATATTTTTTGTTATTGGAAATATTACGAGGACTGATCCCCCATGAAGTTGAGGTGGTGGGAAGACTATTAGGATATTGCAAATTTCGTAAGCTTGAAAGAGCCCGTTAGAAAAAAGCCCAAGGTGTGAATTTGATCTGCACAGTGAAGTTCTAGTTTGGTGTAAGTCGTAGTGAGACCAGATTGCAGCCCCAAGTCCAAGTTGCTCAAATTAGTGAGTCCATTTTAAAGTCCAAGTTAGGGTTTAGTTTCACTTTATGCTTTTTGTTGGTAATCTTATGGTTAAATGATTCAACAAGCAACGAAGTAAAATGCAAAACAATTAAAACAACACTGGAATGATTCAGCAGGCCAACAATGTAAAATGGAAAACAATTAAAAAGAGAGAAAGAAAGCATGGGTTTGTAGGAAATGAGGAAAAGGGAGAAGGGAGAATAATATATTAGACAATCATTGCTGTCGAACGAGGGAAGATAACGAGATATGGGTGAAAGCTTGTAGATCTACCACGTTAGGAGCCGATTTAGAAAAATAAACCAACAGGAAAATCGATTAGAGGAGTTGAAATCATTCAAACTTGAAAATTTGAGAAAGAAAAGACGCCAGCTGACAGCAACGTACGATGGTCGATGTGGGGGTTTTTGGAAAAAAGAGAGGATGAATGTTCGTCTTTTAGAAAGTGAAAATGAAATAAAAGAATAAAATTATATACTAGTAAAAATATTAAATACATTACTATTTTATTAAAAATTTAGATAGAAAATTGAATAAGAGCAAATTTGTTTTTATTTGATAATCAACAAATCAATTTTTAGTGGTATAAAATTAATTTAAGGCTCCAAAAAAGTTAATATATTATTATCTTATATTCAATGTGGTAAAGAAACATGTTAATATTTCATAGTACAAAATTAATTCAAGGTTCCAGAAGAGTTAACATATTGTTATTCAAAGAAACAAACTGATATTAATTAATGTATTATGTTCTAAGTAGTCTCAAATAAATTATTAAGTTTTAGAAGGATATACGTTGTAATAGATATCATATTAAAACTATGGATGAAGAGACGATTAATTAAACCTATTATATTGGGTAAAAATTGTGTTGGAAAACTATCTCATTTTCCTCTACTTGGTACAATGTATATATTAGTATGATTAAATCATATGAGATAGTAAATTAGAAGTTTATATTAGTATTGTTGAATCTAAAATTTACTAATCCAAATATAAATATACTAATTCTGACATGATCGATTAGACCATCCCGATCACTAAGTATGCAATAAATAAGAATTTATATGTATACCTTAGATAATATCTTTTTCAACTTGACACCTTAGGTATCTAGCCAAGCACCATCTTTTCTGGTAATATGCATAGCCTTCAGGTTACCAATCGTTGTGCCTAATTGAATTGCCACATCTTGTTGAAACCATCCAAGCAGTAAATCATAATTGTGGACCCATACCTGAAAACACAATTTCTTGGTCTCAAGTGACCATCATAATTTGCGAGAGTGAAGAGGTGGCTGTCAAAATTCTATGGACTTTCCTCTCAGACCTTTCTCTACTACACACCTTCGTTTAAGAAATGGAAAAATAAACGTATTTCTTTCCATAGGATAGATTTTAACAAACTTTGACAATTTCTAAACCCTTGTAAAAGTTGTAGTTATTGCATCTGGGTTGATGGTACCATCCTGTGTTTGAATTTATTCTTTGCATTGTTGCATTCAAACTCCTCTTCCTCCGCTTCATGCTATTCCTCTGTCAAACACATTTCATGTAATGCATCGTCCATGCTGATTGACTTCTAACGCTAATACACTACCAACATTGATGCTCCAAACCATGGTCTGAGACTACCTAACCCCACAAAGAACCGGCAACTTTCTCATTCAACTCTATATATAATTATATCGTATGGAAAAATGTTAAAGTTGTATTCACTATATTCTTTTTTTCTTGGCACGGGGAGGAAGATTATATTAGAGAAAATTTTGTATGAAACTGTAATTCCACGTTATCTTATAATATTATTTTAATATTTATATTATAGTAGTATTATATATATGGTATAGATTTATTTTTTAATGTGTTTTAGATTACATAATATAAAGTGTTATAAACTTAAAATGAGCCGGGTCCAAACATTGATTGTTTAAACCAAAGCCCGACCTGTATTTTAAATTGGCTTATTTTTATCCAAGTCCATTTCTCGAGCTTAATATGTTTGTCCAAATCATGCCAAATTTCAGATGGACCTTTGAGTCAAGACAAATAACCCGATTCATGAACATGTCTATCTAAATATTACCTTGATAAAATCTAAAAATTCCACTTAATGAAATAATATTTCCTTTGAAAGTAGTTATTTATCTTGTCATCCAAGCATATACTATAATTTGTTTTTTAAGTATATATAAAAACAAAAAGTAGGAAAGTTTGAAAAGTTTTTAGATAAAAAAAAACACTTTTCCTTTATTTTCCACCAACTCTTACACGCCACTGAATTTAAGAAAGATCATCATATAAAATAACAAAGTGGAATTAATCATGACTCAAATTTCACGTTCCTTCACATTCAAGCAAAGGATGGCTTCAATTTTCCTGGTTTTTTATTTTTTATTTACCGTAATTACAACAAAATCATATTCAACTTTGATTACATTGGCTCAACTGGCCTCGACACTTGTAAACTGACCTTCCCACGCGGACGACATCAAGAATATGCAATCATCATTGCGATTATCGATTACCGAAATCTTCATCATTTTCTTCAAATTAAAAAAATGACTTTCTTTTTTTTTTTTAATTTTGTTTATACAATGAAAATAAGTGATAATAATGCAGGCCCCTGCCTAAATAATACATACTTCCTGATATTCTGCTTTCGAAACTGTTGATTATTGCTTTTGTAATCATGTTTAGAGCGTATTTAGCTATAAAGCAAGTTTTATGCTTTATTTGCTTCTATATATACCGATCTGAACATCCTCTAGGAGTTAAGAGATTTGATTTGTTTATAGGGAAAAAAATGGTAGAAAAATCATGGGTTTTGATTGTACTAGTGGCGTTTATCATGCATGGGGATGAAAGTTTAGCCTCGGACCCTGATCCGATTCAGGATTTCTGCATTCCAAACCCCAAATTTGGAGCTATAAAAACAGCTCATCTCAGCATTCTACCCTGCAAAAACTCGTCGGAGGCAACCACCGATGATTTCGTCTTCTCGGGGTTAAAATCCAGTGGAAACTTCACAGACACAGGCCTGGCAACCTTACCAGTGAATCCCACAATCTTTCCAGGGATCAACACCCTAGGGATATCATTTGTGCGAGCCGACTTGAAAGTTGGCGGGATAAATCCACCCCATTTTCACCCCAGAGCCACTGAGATTGCCTACGTGGTGCAAGGAAGTGTTTATTCCGGCTTTGTTGATTCAAACAACCGAGTTTTCTCCAGGGTGATTGAGCAAGGAGAAGTTATGGTGTTTCCAAAAGGTTTGCTTCACTTTCAGATGAATGTCGGTGAGAAGCCTGCTACAGTATTTGCGTGTCTTAATAGCCAAAACCCAGGACTTCAAAAAATTCCATCTGCCATTTTTGGGTCTGGTATCAATGAGGAGCTTTTGGAGAAGGCTTTTGGCCTCAATCGTAAGCAGATTGGGACTATGAGAAGAAGATTTGATCCTAAAACAGTGAACTAAACAATTTACTTGTCTTGGAAAATATGAAAGAGTAAGTTACAAAAATTTGGATGCAAGGTTAATTATGTTGTCTGTTTATGTTCCTTTACAATGTGTTGCTTATAGTTTGGTTCCTATTTTTGTAGTAATTTTGGAAGACAGATACATGAAGGGAAGTCCATGTTTTAGTTTTCCATCAGTTCTCGTTTTTTTCCCTTTGTCCAAACAATGCCTTATTTACCTAACAATTTACTGATCTGGCAAAACATTGATTCTATGAGATTAATGTTAGTAAAGGGGTAGTGCAGTCTGGATGGGGAGAATTGTAATGTTGGAATCCTAGTATCAGGTGGCCTTGCTGTCTTACTAGTTGCGACAGCGCCTGAGTGGAGGTGATTGGTGATGGCATTTGACAGCCATGCCAAAGAATAAAGTTCAATACTAAGAAAAACAGAGAGAATCAATTCACACCGTAACAAATTAATCAACATTGGACATGTTACATATAGTTTGAGATCAATTGGACAGATGTGCTGAGAGTGGTTAATTATATATATTGTTGCTATTGAATTACATAGTTCTATATCTATAGTCTATACTACTATTATTTCTACTATAATTTTTTAATTGAATTGATGATGTCACTTCACATTAGAGTTTTAATTTAATTGAGAAATTATAAAAAAAAATTATTTTTTTTACAAAGTATCTTATATTATCAGAAAAGTGTTTTTGTATTTTATATTTTATAATTTAAAAAACTATAAAAGCATTGTTGTCAATGCAAAAATATGTAAGTTCGAGTGTGTTGAAATGTATTATTTCCTATTAACAATTAAATTTCCAATCGTATAAAGTCATGGTTCATCAAAAAAGGAATTAGGGGGAGAAACTAAATAACTTAATAACTTTATTTGTTAAAACCCAAATATGTCATCAAATTAAGATTGAAAAAATTACAAAATCGTAGATGAAAGGCACCATGGGCAGTAAGCAAACTGTTGTCGACCGCCGAAAATATTATTTTAGATTCTCAAACTCTCAATCTCTGATATATAAAGTAAAAATTAATAACTTCAATTTATTGATGATGATAACTAATGAATGATGTATTACTCAAATTGTAACACTCTTATACACGGTTCATCCATATAAATTCGATATGAAAGTATTACATACAGTGTCAATACGACGTAAACGAATACCGATTAATTTTTTTCTTTTAAACAATGAAGTATATAAACCAAAATTTATAAAAATAACTATATGGGATCATTATCGGATTATAAAACATGTTGAAAAATAATTGTAATATTGTTTTTACTCAAAACAGGACAAAATATCGATACCTTCTCTGATGGTATCGATATTTTATGAAAAGTATCTATATCGGATAACCAAATCGATATCAAAAAGACATTTCGAAAGTCCGAAAAAAGTCAATTTTTAAGAAAATATTGATACCTTAAAGTTAGGTATCGATATTTTTACACGAATATCAATACTGAATTTGAAAATGATACCAAGAAGGCATTTTGCCAAGTAGGTATCGATACCTTTCATAGATATAATACTCACCTCAATATCATAATATTGCTTTTTCATTTTTAGATCACAACTCTAGCCCATAGTAGATTACCATAGAATCTATCGGATATACGAAACAAGTATGGAAGTGCATTATTATGCACTAATGAACGGAGAGCACCGAGGTGTTGAACGGAGAGCACCGAGGTGCTAAACGGAGAGCACTACACGTGCTAATAAACGGAGAGTGCGCTAAGGTCCCTTAATGGTATGCCAATAATATCACAATGGTTCTAACTTGTCTACTTGGACAATAATATCTAATTTAGCAATATTTCTCATAATTAGTATATCACACCAAACAAATATCCACAAATATCATCACACATTTCTCACTACATTTTCTCTAATAATTACACAATTTCACAACATAATCATTTATTCAATATTTGTATATATTCATACTATATACTACATTTCTATTATAAACAATTTCTATACTAAAAATTATAACATTTAAAATTAATAATTTTAATCTTAAATACTTGTAGTACTTACAACAAAAGATGTAGATGGTAAATTCTCTTCTTTTCACCCCTTAGCCTTCTCTTTCCCCTTTCTTTCTTCTTGATTTTTCCCTTCTTTTCTTTCTCTTCAATTTGACACAAAGCATATACCATATATAAATTAAAATCACAATCAAATTATTTTTCTATGCTAATTTATGGAAATAAATATGTATGCCATGATAATTTCTCCATCACTTACCTTAGCACTTAAAACCCAAAACCCTAGCTCAAGCTTTTCTCTCTTCAACACTTCTATATGGGTTTTCTCAAGAGGGTAAGGTAATTACTAGCTTCCTTTTATGATTTTCTTAAAGAAATTTCAAAAAAAAAATGGTGATTTTGAGCTTGAAAGGTTTAACAATGGTGGAAGAATATGAGAGGAAATAAAAAGAAAAATTGGGTAATAACAAAAAGGGTAAGTGATGTTTTAGTAGGGGTGAATATTCGATCGAGTCGAGTCGAATCGAGTCAAAAAATTTCGAGTTAGTCGAGTTGACGAATCCTATTTTTACAACTGAATTTAATTTAAAATTTTTTCGAATCGAATCGAATTGAGTTAAGTCGAGTTAACGAATCCTATTATTTATACTCAATGTTGCGTTTACATAGACCGATTATTTAACTAGTAAACGAAATACAATATTATTTAACTACATAAACAATATAATGATTTTACCTTTTAACTTAATGGATAAACATTTATCAAAATGATATAATTTTATCTTTTAACTTAATGGTTTTTAGTTTTAACTTTAGAAAGGATAAACATTTATCAAAACGAAGTAGTTTTGCCTTTTTTTATTCGGATTTTCGGGTAACTCGAATTGTGTAATTTGTATCAGAGTTAAACTGAAAAACTTAATTTTTTATTCGAGTTGATTCGAATAACTCGATTAACTCAAATAACTCGAACTATTTAATTCAAAATTTAAATTTTTCATTAAATTTTTTGAATCGAATCAAATTTTGCTCACTCTTACGTTTTAAGTGTGGTGAAAATGAATGATTTATTTTAATTCTTTTTTTTTTTCCTCACAAATTTTCTACACCACTCATTAAAAATATCACACCACTTTTATTCAAAATGGTAAAATTGTTTAAAAGATCCCTAAGTCATCATCATCACACTTTTTACCCATAATCATTACACCTATAAAATCTACCAAGCTATTTACCCTTTTATCCCTCCCTATTTACCTTATCTCCAAGATGATTCATGCCTTACTAATTATGATGTATTTTCTAATTTTCTTATTAACACTAAATACTCTTTAATTTAATACTCAATTTCTCATTTATCTTATTTCAATCATGTGTTCTAATTCTTGATCGATCCGTTACTGTTTCTAACTTCGATTTAAAACACGGATGTACACAAATGAAATCTGACCTTATTTAACTTGTAGAAAATTGATCTCGTTGCCTTGTTTATGGGAAATAAAGAAAGTTGAATGCTAACAACTGTTGATATTTTTGGAGAATTAAAATTCTCCATTAACTTTAAAAGTAAGAGTTGAAATTTGAGAACTAGAGAAGGTTTGGAGAAGCTAAGGAATTAGAGATGAAGCATTTATGGCGAAAAATTAAATTTTTATTTTCTTTTTCTGTCTTAAATGAAATGTTTATTGAAAAACTTGAAAAAAATTCTCACAATAAAAGTTGTAGAAAAAAATTGGGTCTCTTCCACCCTCTCAAACTATCCCCAAGGTTTAGCCTGTGTTAAATAAAAATTAAATTGTAATGTACTTTAATACACTCGAACTCACATACTTCTGTACTGATAATAATATCAATACTAATCAAACTAATACTCAATTAATTTATATATTTTTTATTTGTGACGAAAATTTCGTAATCTAGTTATTAATAGTATAAATAAATTTATACCAAGCTAAAGATGTATGAAGAAAATTTCTTTGCCCCTCACTGTGCCCACTTGTTACTTTTTGACACGTGTTTTCTTTCTCTTTGTGTTTACAGCTTTTCTTTTTATCACATAGCATCCATTTCAAGTGAGTTTGTGGCTGATTTATTCAGTAATTTTAATAATTGCTAACACGTGTCATTAATTTATCATACAGTATTTTTTAAAAGTATCACATGATTTAATACATATGTCGATGGAGCTTTAATTCAATAGACATTGGTTAATGCAAAAAAATCAATTCAAGCACGTTTAAACATAACATCTTCTTATGAGAAGAGGATGATATTTATTTTAAGATACTCGGGTTCGAACACCTGTGTGTGCAAGGCATGTGTTATCAAAAGGTATAAAGCTCACACTAATATATTAAAAAATAACATTTTTCTATTTAAAATATTAAAAAAAGGATACGAATAATTTTAAATATTGCATAAAAATTTATTGACATATGTAATTACTTAATATTAAGCCTTATATTCCTTAAAAAAAGATATAAAGCCTTGTAATTAATGTTAATATTATCACATACCCACCATGTGCTAAAAAATACAAGTAAGAATGTTAAAAATGATATAATAATTAAATAAAATTTGGTTAAAATGGTAAAATTATAAATAAGTATCATAATATTAGATTTGAATCTCGTAGTTAAATATTTTTTTAGATTTTATGTAAAAAAAACAAAATTACCACGCTTAGAATAAAACTTTATTATTTCGAGTTCATTATTAAATTTAGAATAAAACTTCATAATCAAATCAAAGTCCCCATTGATTTTCATTTTTTGTCAAGCATAAGCCTTACCACGCTTAGCAACTCATAGGTACAAGTTCATTCAGTGCTTGCAAACAACTGGAAAGGTCAGGTTCACAGTCTTCAAAGAATTTCAACCCATTTTCAGTGTTTCCAGGGAATGGCTTTTTCTCCATAGCAGCTCCTTGGCTTGACTCATCGTTGCCTCCTGCAGAATCATTCTCAATCTCATTCTCCTTTGTGCTCGGAACCTCTTTGAAAATCCCATAACTTGAAGCTTCTGCATTGTAACTGCCGCTCAACGGATAGACTGATACCGGATTTGTCTGAAAATTAATGGGGTTTTGAGGGAGGTCTAGGCGGTAACATCTTCAATCTGGTGTATTTGAGAGAATCTTGTCCTTGTAGAGCTAACAGGCTCTGAAGGCTACCTGTAAATTCTGTGTTATTCTCCACATTTTACTTCTTCATCAACTGCAAACTAAAATGACAAAAAAAAAAAAAGACTTAGAACTAAATTGACAAATTTTTAAGGTTAAATTTATTGAATTTTTTAAGGAAAAGGAGAATGTTGTTCATCCTAAAATATCCAGGTTCAAGCACTTGTATGTACAATTTATGTGTTGTCAAAAATTAAAAAAATATAAAATACTACCATGTAAAATTACATCAAATGAAATTTTGATATATAAAATTAAAAAAATCATAATTTATATATAACATTGCATATCTTCTCTTATTTGATATACAGTTTGAAGATTTTTTTTTTTTTTTCGTGTAAGCAGTTTGAAGATTTATCCACGGTACTTTGTCAAATAGTGAGTTGCATGGGTGATTTTGTGCCACGTTGTACTTCCAATGATTCCGCAGTTTGAAAAACAAGTGCTATTCCTGGTTTACCATGGTGAATAGTAATAGTTCACACAGATAAATAATTCAAAAGTTGCACTTTTCAGATTAGGTACTGAAAAACATTTCAGCTTCAACTTCAACAATTCTTAATTGAAATCAAACCAATGGCAGAGTTTGAAGGAGGATGGATCTCTGCACAAAGTTTTATTTTTAATAGCGAACAAGCCTATATATATATCTTTATACTGAATAGAAAACCACACAAATATTAGTTGATCAAGAACACCCCATCACAGATATACTTTTGTGCAGGTTAATCAACGTCTTCTTGCAGCTGTTTCTCTTTGAGCATTGAAATACACAGCAGCAACAGGAAGGCCAAGATCGTTCTCAGAAGCGAAACGTCGGGTGTTGAAGTTATCCCTTGAACAAGGTGACTTGATTGTCTGTCGACGTTTCTGCTTGAAAAGAACGAACACAAACCTGTGGATCCCTATATTTGGCTTTGGGTTTTCATAGCTCATCACTTCCCTTCCTGTTTGATTTAAAAAGGAAAACCCCCAGAAACCAGAAAAAAGAAAATAAAAATAAGAAGAGAAGATCAGTGTTTCTTTTATCTTCTTAAATTGTTCAACAGTACATCTATTACACAGTAAACCCTACCGAATGTGGCATCTGTGGTGCCTGGGATGTCTGTCACAATCCTGTAAAACGGTCAGATATCAAAGAAACTGTCAGGCTATTATTTTATCTTGCTGTCTGTATGTAGCTCTTTTTTTCCCATTGGTAAGAGCTCTCGAATCAAATGCTTGCAGACTACCTGATTATTGCAGATGATTCATAATAAAGACATGAATCATTATAAGTATACGGTTGTTGTTATCTTAAATCTTTAATATGATTAATTAATACATAAAGCTTTTCTTTTCAAGATCATTCAGTGAATGTAGTATGAATGTGTGATGAAACCAAGTTTGTTTAGGGTTTAGATAAGTTTAACTGTTCACTTATTATTGAGAGATGTACCAGTGAAGGTGCTCCCTTAAGTAGGGATCACTAGGCCCAGGGACATCCGGGTCGGTCATGACCTGCAAAGCAACATAAACACCAGCTTGATTTAAACAGTGAAAGACCTAGGTGGAGCACAACCTCTGAAAAATGACATCATAAGAAGAAGGGTTCTAAATTTAATTACCAGAGTGAAGAAAGTTCTCATGTCACCTCCTGCAACCTCTACCCTAGGTTTGGTGACAACAGTTGAAGGATAAAACTCATGCCCATTGAAGACTTGCTTGTTGTTGAAAGTGACTGACATTTTAATACTTGGGATGAAAGAATCCATAACATCTCCTATGACTCTCCCAACCATGAGAGGCTCTACTTCCCTTGCCATTTGAGGAGTTCTGAATGAAAGAAAGAGAATCAAGGGATATATATTTATCTTATATGCTCGATTATTGGAGTTTCTTGCTGGAGGATAAGAGCAAGAAGAAGCTCTTTATATAGCGTATGGAACCCCTATGGAAACACTGTATGCTCTCTAGATCTAAGCCATAAGTATAACTAGGCTATAAAGAATTGGACTATATATCTACTTCTCTCTCTTTAGTCTCTTGCAAACTCCTTTGGTGACAAATTAATCAGAAAGATTAGTACCTTTGTACATATTCCATTCAATCATACGAGTTAGAATTGCTTAGAATTGCATGACTGTTTCTCAGCTAGGGGACCCTGGAATCGGTTCTTCATTGGCTGCTTTAAAGGCTAATATATATGTTGCTAAGGTCAAAATGAATTATAAACGAAGTGGGTCAAAAAATAAGCAAAAAAAATATTTATTGATTTAGTGTCAATTGATTTACAAAGCATTCATATTTAAGTTGATGTGTAATTGAGTTTTAAATTTTGTATATGTTTATTGAGAAAAGATTATATAAAGCTGGCATATTATATCATTTGTATCACTTTTTAATAATTTAATATCATTTTTTTAGGATGAAAATATTAAAATGATATTAAATTATTAAAAAAAATACAAATAACATGGTATCCCGGTTTATATATATATCTTTTCTCATTCTCATGTTTTTTTTTTTTTTTAAAGTAATGCATGAATGTTGACAATGCAATCAACTTTTTCATTTAAGGCAGATGAGAAAGATACTTAGAGATTGTTAAATGGTTTATGATTTCATAGAACTTTCCCAAAATTACAGTTGCAAACAACTTTTTACCATTTTAAGAGAGATTCTTTTAGAAGAGAAAGCATAAAGCTTGAAGCACTGAGTGGGTAGTGCAGCCGGGTCATTTCAATGTTAAATAATATTAACAAATTCAGTGGAATTCCAAATTCTCTTGGTGGTTTTTCCATAGCTAATAATCAAATTTTATTTTTATTATTAGAGCCTTGTTGATGAGTGCCCTTATCTCACTCAAGAGACGGCTTATGATATTTAAAAAATTAAATAAACTGAACTTAATTAATTTTTTTTTTCGTAAATAATAATTAATTAACCCTTGATGAATACTTATTGACCCAACCAACCCTTAGGAGATTTACAATTTTTCCTCCTTTCTTGTCCTGTGTACTTCTCCAGCCTTTTGTACTCATTTAATTCATGCGTGTATAGTTTAGCGCTTAAGGCTTTTTCCCATGCCATTAAATGATGAATTTTTTTATATACATTCTAGAAACTTTAATACAGTGTATATGGCTCAAAGATTTCCAAACCAAAAGAACATTAATATTTAATATTAGCTACAGGGTACCAAATTCTCTTGCATTTGGGAGCTAACACGTCTTGTCACAAACCATTCGTACTATCACAATAGTTGTTAATAGTTATTAAGTGCAAGTGCAGGCGCAGCAATGGTAGCAGTTGCTAATAGTTGTCACGTTGAAGCATCTTAGTAATTTAATACACAGTATTATTCTCAGCGGAGAATCATGGTGTCGCCATCTAGCAAGAATGAGAGGAGGATGAAAATCATTTAAAAGGAAAATTAGATGAAAAAAAGTAAAATTTAAGGCTTAATTCTATAATGTTATTTTGATGATCATTAGAAAAAAGCCACAGAAGCTACAAGGTAGAAGAAATTAATACCACAATAATATTTTCGACAATTGTGTGATTAAGATAGTGGAATGTTTTGAAACATCATAGTTTATATTAATGAAATCATATTTCTCATTCAAATACAATATGGAAAGAAGTGATAGTGAAAGTGGACATTTCAATTCATATGATATTTTGTAAAATATAATAAAAATAGGGGATAAGAAATCATTTATATGATTCGGTTTCTTTACGTCTAGCTTTGTGAAAAAATCTATAATCTTTAATCTCAATACAATAAGTGATTCAAATTCTACCACTCCTTGATATAGCAATCCCACTTGTATGTTTAAAGACTAGATCTCTCACCTTTAAGTTCTCCCCCTTTGAACTCAATCAGTAAAACCAAACAACAAAAAGTTTTACTCTCTCAAAAATGTTATTTGCTGAACAAATAAGTTCATTCAATGCTTAGTTGTATAACCTATACAAGTCTCTTGATATATAAGAGTTTTTGAGACTTGCTAATATAATAGAAATCAATATTACAATCAATTCTCTATCAAAGAATAGCTAAAATAGCAAGATACAATATAATAACAAAGACCAATATAAATTGGACCTATAGAGATAATTCTTCAAAGTTTATCCTAATCCAACATCCTTGATCCAGTGAATTCAATTTGTTAGATCCGGTTCGAACCAATACTTAATATGTATTTTTTCAAATAGATTTTTTTTAAATGAAACAGAACCTAGACTGTCTACTTGAACATTTTTCAATGAAATGCTGGGGAATTTTTGACAAATGAACTGAACTTTGAATTAAAAAACAAGCATTGAATTTGAAAGTTAGAATATAGTTTTAAGAAAATTGTAAGAATTATTATAATTTTTAGATTGTAAAAAATTATTATATTTTTACAATTTTATTCATTTAAAAAAAAAGAGATATAGTGGTATGTGATATTGATTATCATTAGATTAAAGTAATTAATGATTATTGATTAATTAGTTATAATTAAGTTAATTAATTAAGTTTACTTAAAACTAACTAACTGTATTCACTAAAAAAAAACTAAACTAACTATTTATATTAAAGATAGTGGAAAAATATGATAAGCATTTTTAAAATATAAAAATTCTTAAAAATTATAAAAATTCTATACATGAATTCATTAAAATTATAAAAATCTTAAAATAGTGGACTAAAAAGTTCTAGAAATTGTAAAAAACTATAAAAATTCTTAAAAATTACAATTTAATAATTTTTAAATATAAAAATATGAAATTTATTAAAAATTTAGTCAATTTACAATCAATTATCAATTCATATAAATTCTGCAATATATTTAATTTAGTCTCTAAAATCGAGACAAGCATAACTTTTAATTCGGAATCTGTATTAGAATCCAATTAACTTTTTACAATTTCTAGAACTTTTTAGTATTTTTAAATAACATATAATTATAAATTTTTAAATGAATGCTTACTAATTTTTAATAATTTTACCAGCTTTTTACATTTTAAAATATTTTTTTTACAATTTTTAAAATATTTTAATAATTTTTAACCGGTCAATGATGTAATAGTCTGATTTTCAATGGTGCTAGAAAAAACGATTTTAGAAATCAATTTCCATAAACTGAGCCCGTAAATATTAAATATGAATTATCTACGGACTTGGTATAAAAGTTTACTAAAGTTTGGTCTAGTAATTTGTTGAATTAATTGCTTAATTAGAGTACATTGATTAAATTGTAAAAGCCTTATCGTTATAAATTTTTAATTGGCTAAAAACTCAGAGACTTAAATTGTAGTTAGCTAAAGGTCCAAAATAGAAATTAAACCATTTTATATTATGTGTTAGTGGGATATGATGGAAGAATCCACTAATGTTTAAGTTAATTAATTAAACTTAATTACAACCTAATTAAACTATATAAGTTAAATTAAAGAAAGAAAAGGGGCATTTCTCTTCATCTTCTTCCTCGTGTTGTATGTGAAAGAAAGAAAATCCTTTTTGTACCTTCAAACTATCGACTATCAATTGATATGTTCAATTAAATTTTATGTTTTTAAGGTCATGGGAGCTTTGATTTAGTTAGCTCATGTATCAATTTATAAAACTGTTAAAGTTTTTTATAGTTGCCATTGTTGATTTCCTGAAGAAATTAATGCTAAATTGATATATATTTTAAGCTTAGATTATGAAAAGGACTAGATTGTAAAATTTAATTATTAGTTTTGTTCATAAGGACTAAAGTGATTAAAATGTAACGTTGTTGTGAAATTTCAGTATAAATAGAAAATAGAGAGTCCATAAGGGATGTAATTGAATTTTGTTTTTAAATCGAGGCTTAAAATCGAAAGTTAAGGCTAATTCGATTTTAGGAACTAAATTGAATAAAATGTAAAACTTTAGGGATATCGAAAAATGAAATTATTTAGGTTCATTCATGTCATAGTATAGTTTATAAATGTTTGGTATTGATGAATTGAATGGAATAATTGAATAGATCAAGAATTGGATCAAACTGAAGATAATCGAGGAAAGTTCAAAATTGTCGATTAATCCTTGAAGATTCAATTTGTTTCTATTTTGATCAAGTAAGTTCATATGGAACCTACCACTGGATTTTTATCTTAAGTATGAATGGTATTCGAATTTATACTTGTATATATATATATATATATATATGATTCAACTAAGCAGAATTTATGAATTTGGAACTTATAGCCCGAATGGACTGAACTATAAGTTCATGTAAATATTGGTATATGGAAACAATACAAGATGTAAATGTGATTCTTGACTGATTATTTGTCCCGAAAATGAGAAATGAAATTATATACAAAAATTAGTTTTGACCTTTATACGGAAGTGATGCTCAAGTGAACTTAGTAAAAGGTTAAGATATATATGGCATGCCATTAGGATAATGTTATCTAGCATTGGCTTTAGTTATCGAGATAAACGTATCGTATGTTTAGTCTGGATGGATAACCTTGATATAATGTCAGCTTGTGTGAGCAACTTATTCTCGGGCATCCGAATCTGTTTTACTATAATTCCATCAGACGATGTTAAATTGATTGGAAATGGAATTTAAATCGTGAAATGACAGTGAAATGGTATTGATGATACTTGACATATAGATTGTTATATGTTTCTGTTTTAAATGTTAACGATACTTACAATTCAAGAATGTAATTAACGCATTCGATTTGTGGAGATATTGCATGTAGAGATATGTCTTAATGTGCCAATGGAAGTTAAATTGGCATTCAAATAGAATAATTGCTTATGCTTAAATGATCAAGGTAAGCTTTGGTTTCCATATGAACTTACTAAGCACTTTTATATGCTTACTCAGTTTGTTTTCCCTTTTCCTTGTATTAAAATGGGACAAAAAAAGTTTAGGTACCAAAATGAGAAAACAACTATAGTTGAAGGGACAAATTAGGAATAAAGCCAAAGAAAAATAGTGTTGTTGGAGCCCGAAACCTTCGCTGTAAAGCGATCCAAAAGAACCAAGATCCAAAAACCCTCGAACAAGAATAATCGGATTCCGGCCCAACCAGATATCTCCAATTCAAAACCCGAACCTCCTCTCACTTTACAAACCAAAGGGGAAGAAATCGAACCATAAGCACCTTATATTTCCTGCGTCCCAGGCTGCCGCCACCGCCAATCCAAACATGGAAGACATTAAGGGAAGCTTTTCGAAGCCGGTGGCGGCGATTGCCTGTATCACCATGACATTGTTTTATGATGCTACGCTCTATGCTCCTTCTCTGATCCTCCGCCTCCCGCCTCCGCAATCCTTCAACAATTTCATGATCCGACGGTTTATTTGCGTCGCCATTTCCTCCGTCGCTTCCGTTATCTTCTGTGCTCTCGTCCTCCCTGTAAAGCCTCTTGTTGCTCTTTTTCACTTCCGTCGAAGTTGATATTTTTTTTCTCCATTCTATGAAGCATGAGCTTAATTTAACTTTATTAGCAAATGCTTAATTGTTACAAGGTATTAGAACAAAATTGTTTCATGTAAAAGTAACATGTGTTGAAGCCCAATTTATCCGAGCCAATGAGATAAATTTAGTTTTAAAATTAGATTTATTTTGAATTTAAATTTGCATAAAATTTAAATTTATTATAAATTTAAATTTAAAATTAAATTAAATGTTCAAAGTCCATATTACAAAAAGCCTGAATTAGGTCCAATTACAAACCAATTCACAAAAGGCCCAAATTGTCTAAATACTCAAAAGACCCAAGGTCAACAAGTGGGTCTGTTGTCAACCCACTTGCACTGTTGCTGCCCATCTCAACCAACCAGGGCTCACCACGTCAGCATGGAACCAGATCCAAGTTGCTATCTCCTGCACAGCCGCCGACTGCCACTAGCTTTAACCTGCCATGGCCGAACCTGCAAAAGTTGACAAGAAATGCATTAAATTGTAAGAAACAAAATAGAATCATGGTGAAATTGGCTATAAAAGCCAAATTAAATTTTGTACAAAAGGTTACAAACCCAGTTCTTGGATTCAATAGACGAACCCAGTTCTTGGATTCAATAGACAAACCCAGTTCTTGAAAAAGAATACATGACCCCTTTTTGAGCAACAAAGTTAGAAACTCTAGTTCATCAGAGACTTACAAATCAATATAAAGATAACTCTTTCATAGCTTTTTTTTTCGAGCAATATAGAAAAGAGGCAATTAGCAGACAAAGGTTGAGTAGCTATAACAGAAGTCAGTAATACAAGCCAGAGTCGAAAGTATTCAAAGTATCCAGGTACATTCAATGCATATTTGATATCATTAATTGATTGGTTTAAAGCTTACCACTTACCAAAACACATTTATGATCTTTCACTATATTCGGTCAGTTTTATTTACATCTTTGGATTCAAACACTTCATTGGTAAATGATATTTCTAATAACCTCAATAGTATTAATGTTAGTAAATCAATTTCTGTTTAATTACAAAATTGGTCCAGAAATTTTTAATGATTTTTAAATTATTCCTTTGACTTTTGGGTGCCTGTGGGGCTGCCACGTGTCCCCCATTCTTTGGTTTTATTGCTTATAGGTCCCTAAATTATTCAAAAATTATATTTGTGATCTCAAAACTTCAGAAATTACATTTTGACCTCGAAACTTCCAAAATTACCATTTTACCCTCAAACTTTCCAAAATTCCATTTTTAACCCCGATTTCACCCAAAATTACCACTTACCCCCGAACCTTCCAAAATTCCATTTTTAACCTCGATTCCATCAAAAATTACCATTTTACCCCCAAACTTTCCAAACTTTCATTCTTAATCCCGATTTCACCAAAAATTACCATTTTACCCTCGAACCTTTCAAAATTCCATTTTTAACCACGATTCCATCAAAAATTACCATTTTACCCCCAAACTTTCCAAATTCCATTTTAACCCCAAATTTTCCCGAAATTACATTTTTGCCCCCAAGAGTCAAAAATTACTATTTTGCCCCCGGGTATCCAAAGGTCCCGTTTTTCAATCCTGATTGCGTCATTTTTCTTCCTCATCATTATTTGCATTTGTTTAAATCATTATGCACCTGCATCTTACATTTGCGTTCTGTTTATCTTGTTTCGTATTTAATTTCTCTTATTAATTGCTATTTGCTATTTTAAACTTACATGTTCATTTTCAAAGTGATTTTAAAGATGAGGCAATGTCCCTCTCGTGTGAAAGCTTCGAGAGATCATGCCCTTACGTGTCGGGTGTGATTTTTCGTATAACTCACATGCGTCGAATATCCTCTTTTAAGATTTTTTATACCTATTAACTCCGAGATTCCGATAACATCGTGGCCTAACGTGTTGGTCATGATTTTAATTCTCCGCGAAAATCGAAGTAAACGGGTATTCCATATTCGAATCTCTTAAACTATGTGGCCGAGATTGCATTTTAAATTCAATACGCAATTTTCAAATTCTCAAAATATATCTATATATATATCACGAATGATTTAAAAACAAAACGAGGCAATATTCTTTCGCGCGAAAACCTCGAGAAATCGCGCTCTAACGTGTTGAGTGTGATTTTCGTAATTCATGCGAATCGAATATCCTCTTTAAAAGTTTCCGAAACATCATTCAATTTTTACATATCTATAAACAAAGAATGTTAAGACAAAAATGAAACAATGTCCTTTCGTGTGAAAACCTCGAAACACCATGCCCTAACATGCTGGGTGTGAGTTTCATATAATTCACGCGATAGAATACTCTTTTTAAAATATCTCGAAACGTCCTTCAATTTTGAAACTCCGAGGATATAGTGCCCTAATGTGTTGGACACAACTTCTAGTTCTCATAAGAGATTCGAAACACGAGGATGAATTTTCTTAAAAGAATTTGCTTTGAAACTATAAAGCCTTTTAAAATAAACATCGCATTTTAAACTTGACCCAAGTTTCCATTGTTTTCATAAAATAAGACCCGAAAATAATCATGTGGTACCAATTTTGGGCGTATGAGGGTGCTAATCCTCCCTCATGCATAACCGACTCCCGAACCTATTTCTTTGAATTTCAGAGATCGACTTTTTAAAACATTTTTTAACGTTTTATGGTGATCCAATCACACCCCAAAATAAAAGATTGGTGGCGACTCCCCCACTTTTTCCAAACTTTAAAATATTAAAATGATTTTTCGAAGTCCCGTTCTCGAGGTGGTTTCGACAACATGTATTTTTCATTTACAAAAAATTTTTGTAACTCAGTATTTGTTTTATATCCAAAACACTTCGTTAGTTTTCCCTTCTAACCTGAAGTGGGAAGGCATCTTATTTGTTAGAGGTTTATGGCATTCGATCGGATCATATTGTAAGTTATATGTGTATATATATATATACATTCTTTCCTCCATTTCAGTTAAATCTTTTACATTGTAGTAATGGGGATTATTATTTATATTCTTGTATGTTCTGCAGATACAAAATTGGTGACTGAAATGCAATTTTATGTATAAAACAGTGGCAAGCAGTGCTCTTCCCACTTTTCTTGACTTCTCTAATGTATGCTGGATCATTGATGTTTTGGTGAATAGGAATCAAGATAGAAGGCTACTGTTAGTTTGTATCAAAAGTACACTTCTTAGGTTCCCCAGCCAGATGTCATCCGTTGCTTCTAGTGTTCTATTCTGGCGGAATTTAGTTGTGGTTAGGATGCTCACCATTTGATTTTCTTCATCTTTAGGGGGAATGCCAAATTTCTTTAGTTTCAAGGTCTATAAATTGGGCATGTTTATATATTCTTTTTAATGTAGAAACGTTGCATATATTGTGAAATAGTTCTTTTGATTGAGATTTTGTCGTGGCGTGTTGTGTTCCATTATTTGTTGACCTTTGGATAATAACAATTGTAGAAAATTAGAAGAAAAATTGAAATAGTTTCCTGTTGCTTCCGTTTTCAATCCTTGTTAGTACTTCAATGAACAGGCACCATTAACGGAGGAGTTGGTGTTTAGGGCTTGTATGATTCCTATACTTCTTTGTGGTGGATTTAAAGCATACGATGTCATTTTTCTCTGCCCTACTTTCTTCAGTTTAGGTGAGTCTTTTTTTCTTGAAGACAGCTAGATCATTCATGTAGGGAGGATTTGATTATCTTCTTTCTTGGGTGTTAAGCACTAATAATATGTCTATTTCTGTTGTGTACATCTACTAGCTTGAATACATATCACTTCTTACATATTGATGTTATACCTGTATCACCAGCTATATTTATTTTTTGCCACACTACAGAGTATGGAGCAATTAATGGGAGAAAAATGGTACAGAGTGGATACATTGTTAAAAGCTTATGATCCAACCATGCATATGTTTGTCCATTCTTGCAGTTGTTGGTGCATTTACATCTGTTTGTGCATTTAAGACTTGTCAAGAATCAGGCTACTGCTACACATATGCACCTCATTGCATTATGACTTGAATGACATGTAAATTGTTTTGACTATATTTATCAATATCTTGCAGCGCATTTGAACCATATGATGGAAATCTACAGCCACCATAATTATAACTTGCTTAAAGCCTCCATGGTTGTAGGTACAAACTAGATTTTCCAACTTGAACTAGCTCCAATTTATGTTGAAGAGGGTTGCTTTTTTTTCTTATTTAGGTATAAAATTTGTATGGATTGAAAATGTTGACAGCTTTGTTTGAGGAAAAAAGATTAGTATTTGATGCTTTTTCCCGCTTGTTTGTCATTGCTTATTGGAATATATCTGGGTTTTTAGGCCTCCAACTGGGCTACACTGCAGTCTTCGGTTCATATGCTTCATTTCTCTTCGTTCGAGCGGGTTGGTCATTACTTGTTAATAAATGCTATCGTCTCTATGATAGTTTTTCAGTGGAATTCAGCCTTTTGTAAATGCGATGGATAAAAATGGTCAACAATGGATGCAAATGCTTGTAGTATAGACTGTAAATACAAACTAATCTGGCATTTAACCTAGAAGCAGTTAAGCATTTGTAGGAAATATCTGCTACTATTGTCTTGTTTTCTTATGATATTTTCTTTCTGCATACATATGTCTCAAATAATTTGTGTTCTTTGCCACGGTTTTATCTTTCTGGCTCGTTAATTCTTGGTAGGAAACCTTGTTACTCCTTTAATTGCCCATGCTTTTCGCAACTATATGGGATTGCCTGTGTTGTTCGTACCGAGGAAAGGTACACGATTACAACCCCATGATATTTGCATTTTCATACTATACTAGTATCCCTGGAAAACCTTCTAACATGTCATGTTCTTTATACTTTCAGGGCTAGTTAGCGTGGCATTTGTAGCTGGAATGTTGTCCTTTGCTTGGCTTCTGTTCCCTTTAACCCAGCCTGATTTGTACAATGACAGAACACATAATTGAAGATGTTGGCAAGGATATTGTTTATGGAATTAAACCAATTACTTCTATGGAAGAAATGTTGTTCGTTACATCTATAACTATATGTAATGGTATAAGCAAATGATAAAATGCTGAAAAGCAGCTGGTGTTTCTTTTTCTCATGACCTGTAATATTTCGTCTGGGGTTTTTAAGACCATTCAATTGTTGTAAAATGAGGAGAAATTGAGTATTAGTATTCTACATTTATTTGCCATATACCCTCTGTTTCACATTTTAGAGCTGGTATTAAGTTTCAATGTTGTAACCCATAAAAAAAATTCCATAAAATATTTTGGATACATTAATCAACAAGGTCGTTGTAGTATAGTGGTGAGTATTCCCGCCTGTCACGCGGGTGACCCGGGTTCGATCCCCGGCAACGGCGTTTTATTTTTATTTTTTATGGTCAAAAATCAAATTCAGAGAAGCGGGAAGCTGGTGGCTTTTTCCTGGGGAACGTCTGTTCATAACAAAACGCGCTATTAGTTTTAAAACTCATTACTTATCGTAACTTTTTTTTTTCCTTCGAAGTATAATTTAGAAAACGGAGACCTCCCTGCAAATTCCGGCAATCGGCACTGCTTTCATCTTTCAAATTAACCTTGAATTTAAAGCCATGTATCTGATCCCCTTTGTTTTTTGCACATTGCTCAGCATTCAGCATTCAGCATTCAGCACTCAGGATCCAGGATCACCATCCAGAACTGAGATCGCAATTTGCTAACAATTTGCTTTCAAGGTTCAGGTAATTCTTTTTTTTTTGTGTGTGTGTGTGTGTGAATAAATGCTCGTAGTGAACCCTTTTCTGCTCCCGCCTAAATTGTTCAAATTGATTTTGTTTTTTGTGTTTTTTACTTGAGCTCATAATTGTTTTAGAACTTAAGGTCTATTCCCACGCTTGAACTGATTATGTATTTGAGACAATATTGAGAGAACCTTTCCCGAAACTAATACTAGAGTAAATTAGATCATATGACATGATAAAATCTGTTCTCAGGAGAAGGGGCAAGCAAACAGATTCAATGACAACTAGATCATATATCTTCCAAGATTTTGTGAATAAAAATTTCTGTTTAAAAATGTAGTGAAAAAAAAAACATGATTAGAAAATCTTTAATCTTTCAGTATGATCATGAAAAGGTGCCATAGAAATTGAAATTTGATTTGATTTGCCACACCATAATTTTTATCATAATCTTTTTCCTTATTTAATAGTATATTTGCAACGAAAAGTAAGCTTTTGACTTGTAAAATTATGTGAAGAATACATAAATGGCAGAGGCAGAGGGGTGTGTTATTTTTCAAAGCATGTTTTGATTGTGGATGATCTTGGGGGGTTTCTAGTCTAGAGCACACTGAGTGAGTGTCGTCAGCCAATCCTTTACTGGGTCTTGTAAGGAGATTCGAGTCATCATGCTCTTATTGTTCTTTTAGTTTCCAATTTGACTAATAAGCTGAGTTGGTGGACAGGGTTTGGTAGCCTCAGTGGGCAAAAGCCCATAGGAGGGAGCCGTAGACATTAGAGTTTGATAAGACATGCTTTATTTTTTGTTATCTGAAACGTTGTGTTGATTGGTCAACCAGGATAAGCCAAGGGACTGTGGCATGTCTCTGAGTTGATATTGTGGGTTAGCTAGCTCAAACCTAATAAACCTTCATTGACTTTGTTTGACATTACCTTTGGTTAGATCCTCCCATCAATCTCTTTTCAAACAGAATCTCAATGAAAAGCCTCCTTTCCAATCTTATGATATTTTGTTCTGTTTTTTTTTTTCTTGAAACCATGACATTATAGTTTTTCTTGGCTTCTTCTTAGAGCTGCATATATTTTTCTCTGTATAAAATATTAGAAGATGTTTTGGATTCAGGTGTTGGTTTTTTCACGTGCTTAATGCTTAAAGCAGCTATTAGTTGCTGGATGTAGTTTAGTATGGTTTTGTGGAAGATTCTACGTCCACCTTGGATAGAAATATATATATGAGTAAATTTAATACCTCTATCTCTTAAGCCGATATTTAGATTAAGGGTGAATAGTTGAATGTCACTTAGATAATGAATTTTATTATATAATATATATAAAATTTTATTTTACATGATAATTTATTAAATATGTAAAAAGAAATAATTGCATAATTGTTTAAATAAATAATAAAATATTATACATATCATTCTTTTATTAATAAATTATAACTTAACATATTTTTAATAAATTTATAAAATCAAATAATTAAAAATTCTCATTGTATTACAATCTTCAGTTTAATGGTTATTTTTTATTATCTGTTAGGTTTGAATCCAAACTGAAAAGATAAAATCTTGAGATGTTTTGAGTGAATTCTTTAAATAATAAAATTTAAAAATTTAAACAACTCAAAATAAACAAATAAATGAAGGGAATCAAATATTAATAAAGATTGAACTGAACCAGCAGAAGAAAGATTGAGAGAATCCAAGAAGATAAATCAGCTATGGTTGAGATTTTAAGATCCCACTTTATATTCATAATATTTATTAAAGTGGGAGAAATAAATATTATGAATATAAAGTGGGATCTTAAAATCTCCAATTACCATGCATATGAGCGCCACTTATCCAAATTAATATAGGATTAATAATATTTTACAATTTAAAGGAGAATTCAAGGATTATTTTATTTCTTTTAGAAACTATTTTATATTTTTATTTTGATAATTTTTTTCACAATGAATAATGAAAAATAAAATAAAATCATTCCTACCTTTAGAACTAATCTTAAAGAATTAATATTTAAAAATTGTAAAAAAAAATATTTTTGTATTTATGTGAATTTAAATTTTAAACCAGTGTTAATTTATCTCTTATTTTTAATTTTTCAATTTTTCAAAAATATTATTGTGAAAACAATATTTTTTTAAAATTTTCACATTTCTTAATTTTTTTTAAACAATCGTTTTTTAAAAAAAAAGCTTTTTTAGCCTTACACTTTTTTTTTTCAAAAAACCAAAATCAAAATTAACATTTTTTAATAATTATATAACAAAAGAGCTTTGACTATTTAAATAAAAATTACATAAATAAATAGGATTCTAAGCAAAAACCAAACTCGTTGATTTTGATTACTTAGAGAGCTTTAAGAAGCATAAATATATATTTAGATATTTTTCACGTCTCAAAATCAATATCGTATTTCTTCTTCTTGCTTGCTTGCTTTCATAATACTTAAATATTCTAAGAGAACCTCACCCATTATTTTATTCCTTGTTTGTTTTTACGATCCTGAGCAAGGATTACTTGACATTTCCTCTTTTGGGTAAACCGAACTTAGTCTTTAGCAGACACTTCAACCCAATTGTGAAATAAAGTAATTTAGTTCCAAAATATGTTTGATATCTATATGGTTTACAGCTTGAGTTTTGTTAATAAATCCATTTAGATTATATTGAAAAAATATATTTATCAGTTTCAATATAATTAATGAAACATGGAGCTTGTGCTTCTCCAAACAAGTTTATCCAATCAGATAGAGAGAGTAGAACTAGAATTATGATAATATTATATCCTTTTCTAGCAGATGGCCTGATACATCCTTCACAAATCCATATCTTTTAACACCCCCCCCCCCCCCTTTTCACAGAAGAAAATACTGAGAAAGATGAAAATAGAAAATAAGCCTGATAGA